>OZ038452.1:15557804-15920804 GCA_964036195.1 Sphaerolaimus hirsutus | reverse complement strand
ACAAATAAATTCAAACCAAAATCAAAATAATAAAAACTAACCAAAATAAAAATATATCAAAAATTAAATTTTTATATAAAGATAATTTATTAAATTAAAAAATTAAATTATAAAAATAAAGTAAATAATAATAAAATCGAAAAGTGAATAATTTAAAATGATAAAAAGCTATAAAGATAAAAAAATATTTAAAAAAAATTATTTCAATTTTCAAAAAAGAATCAATTGTTTTTATTTTTTATACAAATAAATTTCACTTAAAATCAAAATAATAAAAAAGTTACCAAAATAAAAAATACTACAAAATTTAAATTAAAATAAAAAAATAATCTATTTTGTTTTTAATATAAATAAATCAAAAAATAACGTAGATAAGAATAAAATTAAAAAGCAAATAATTTAGAATGATATAATGATATAAAGCTATAAAGATATAAAAATATAATAAAAATTATTTATTTGTTTTAATTTAAAAAAATCAATTGTAGCCATTTTTTATACAAATAAAGTTAACCTAAAATCAAAATAATAAAAAACTTACCAAAATAAAAAATTTTTACAAAAATTAAATTAAAATATAAAAATAATCTATTTTGATTTTAATATAAATAAAATTAAAATCAAAATAATAAAAACTAACCAAAAAAATTTTTTTAAAAATTAAATTTTAATATAAAGATAATTTATTAAATTAAAAAATTAAATTATAAAAATAAAGTAAATAAGAATAAAATCGAAAAGTGAATAATTTAAAATGATAAAAAGCTATAAAGATATAAAAATATTTAAAAAAATTTATTTCAATTTTCAAAAAAAAGAAATTGTTTCCATTTTTTATACAAATAAATTTCACCTAAAATCAAAATAATAATAAAACTTACCAAAATAAAAAATACTACCAAAAAAAATAAATAATCTATTTTGTTTTTAATATAAATAAATGAAAAAATAATGTAGATAAGAATAAAATTAAAAAGCAAATAATTTAGAATGATATAATGATATAATGCTATAAAGATATAAAAATATAATAAAAATTATTTATTTATTTTTATTTTTAAAAATCAATTGTAGCCATTTTTTATACAAATAAATTTAACCTAAAATCTAAATAATAAAAAACTTACCAAAATAAATTTTTTTACAAAAATTAAATTAAAATATAAAAAAAATCTATTTTGATTTTAATATAAATAAAATTAAAAAAATAAAGTAGATAAGGATAAAATTAAAAAGCAAATAATTTGAAATGATATAAAGATATAAAGCTATGAAGATATAAAAATATAATATAAAATAGATTTTTTTTTATATTTTCAAACAAAAATCAACAATTTTTTTTATACAAATAAAATTACATTAACAATGTAAATATTTAATGTGAAAAACTAAAATTAAAATTGAAAAATATATAATAGAAAAACAACAATATAAAATTTTAAATGATTTAAAATTTATTAATTTAAAATTAAATTTTAAAATGAAAAAATAAATGGTGCCACTCCATAATGGCACACTTTGGTATCGTAACCCTTAAAAAACCACATGGTGACCGTATCAAGCAATTATGAAGTATCAAGCAGCACTTTCATCACTCGTGCGCATTTTACACAAAACACACAAAGTTGAATAACTTTTCTAAATCTTAACCAAAATTGGTGAAATTGGGCTCATTTGAAAGCCCTTGTCCCTGCGCACATCAACAAATTTTTTTTATTCCCTTGTTTGTATTCAATTTTTTTATTTATTCATGTTTGAAAACTTCAAACAACTACAGTCCTAAAGTGGGCGGAGCCTGTAAAATTTTTTTTATAAAATAATAAATTGCATCATATGCTCTTTCATATGAGCCATCACCCATGAAGATTGGTTGTGTTTTAGAGAAGTTATTACACTTTGAAGTTTTTCATCCCAACAACAACAACAACAACAACAAGAACAAGAACAGCCTCTCAGAACAAAAATGTTGAATAACTTTTTTGAAACTCAACCAATTGGTCTGAAAATTGGAGACATGGTACTTCTCAACACGGGCTTTCCAACGGTATAAACGGTTTTATTATAGCTTAAGGCATTCTGCCGTTATTCTTATTTCAATTATCGAATTTCCGCATTTAGGTGTCTCTGACCATATTATGGGTGGGACGCTTGCGCCCTCCCTCGGCAGCGAGGGATGGCGCTGGCGCGCCCACCCGATAGACTACATCGACATCAGCAGTACGTCACAGTTATGTATTCATAACTCTAAAAACGAATTGAAGAAAAAAATTTTGGCACTGGCGCTATTGGCGCTTGGCGCCATTACCCTCTGGCGCCATTGGCGCTTGGCGCTGAGGTCCAGAAAAGCGCCATGGCGCTTTTGGCGCTTGGCGCTATTTTGCTCTGGCGCCATTGGCGCTTGGCGCTGTAAGTAGGAAAAGCGCCATGGCGCTTTTGGCGCTTGGCGCTAAAAGACTGGCGCTTTTTCCATCACTAGTGGTGATTCCTGCCAAAAATTCACGTTTTATGTTGACACGTAATATATATCGCCATTTGTCAAATGTTCATGACCTCAAGTGAAGTTTGACATTAAATAGTGCCTAAAAAAGAGACGAGAAGTTATAAGAGACTCCTAACACATTGATAATGATGCAATGTAAGAAAAGAAGCATTGTCACCAACAAGTCAACAGGACCAATGAATACAACCACCAATGTCAATCTGCATATGCAATCGCACGCTTGCCTGCAAAATTTGGTGAATAGGTCCTCAAAATTTCAGCTATTGTCTTTCCACTTATGCTGCGATTACAGCTCGGGCGTAAAATTGACCTGGCGTAAAATTGATTTTGGGTGTAAAATTAATTACAGGTGATTGGATAAAGATATGGTGTTGTAATTTCAGTCAAAGAAAGCGCACATGCAGATGTTGCTTGTGTCCAAAGCTCATCAGTTTATTCTAATTGTACTAGAAGTTATGAATTTTGGCGCAATTTTTGTTAATTTTACGCCCTAATTTTATGCAACTTACAGCGCATAATTGAAAAAATTGTGCTAAAATTCATAACTCCCCGTACGATTGAAATAAACTCATGAGCTTTGGACACAAGAAACGTCTGCATCTATCTATGCTTTCTTTGACTGAAATAACAATGTCGTATCTTTATCCATTCATCTGTAATTACCTAATTTTATGCCAAAAATCAATTTTACGCCCTGTCAATTTTACGCCCGAGCTGTAATCGCAGCATTAGAACGGTTTCGATGCTTGGGTTTTAAAAACCGTTAATTTAATTTAATTAAAGGGTAGAGCCGATCAACGTACAAGCAATTAAAAAAATTTACTCATACAAGGGACAGCCAAGAAAAGTTGAACCGTTAAAAAAAACCCGGCCATCCCTACGTGTGATCTGGGGACCATAGTGGTGAGTGCACTGGGGAGCCAATTAAGTAAAGGTGGGCGGGAGTGACGTGTCTGGATCGCCATCGCAATCGCCATAGAATAGACCTAGAATAATTACCAAAATTTGCCGCATCCAGGATCATGATCCTGATCGAACACTCCGTTTGAGTCGGTTCTGCATCACGAAAAAGCCCGGTCCATTTGGACGCAGCTGTGTATGAAATATGTTCTGCTATTGCAATTTCGCATGCTATTGAGAAAGATGTGAGAATGGGAGGTATGAGGATAGTTAGACTCAAATTCCGCATTGCTCTGCAATCTGAGTGCATCAAGCGTTCTAATGGCTGTGCGATGCGGCCGCGGCTGCGGACCGGCCTCATTAGCAGAAAATAAGCAACCAGTGGAGCAGAAAGCCCCGGCGGAATGCGTGTGAAGCCGGCGAAACGCGGCGCTTGACAACGTGTCGCGCAGGACCGCCATCGATGTGCCTAATTTTGTTTGGCCGCATAACACGTAGGCCGCTATGTTGCTACTCGAGAGCTGCGAGCGGCGACTAGTGATGGTAAAGGCACCGAGAAATATGGCACCGCACCGCACCGCATCGGCTCCGGTGCCATTCCGCACCGCATCGGCACCGGTGCCATTCCGCACCGCATCGGCACCGGTGCCATTCCGCACCGCATCGGCACCGGTGCCATTCCGCACCGCATCGGCACCGGTGCCATTCCGCACCGCATCGGCACCGGCAGAAAGGGCACCTAGCTAGCCTAGCACCTTGGGCACCGGTCAAAAAATGGCATTGCCGCACCGCACTGGCACCGGTGCCATTCTGAAAAAATAGCACCAGCACCGAGGGGCACCGGCCAGCTGTCATGATCAACAATGGAAAACAACACAGAAATTGAACACAGAAACTCATTGAGTTTCTGTGTTTTTGTTTTACACAGAAACACGGAAACTCAAAATTTTTGAAAAACTCAAAACTTTTGAGTTTTTTATTGGAGAACACAGAAACACAGAAACACGGAAACACAGAAAAGTTTTTTGAGTTTTTCCATTGGATTGGAGGAATACTGTGCTGTGTTTCACTGAACAAAAAAAGAAATGTGCACAAGTCCATATCAACAGATAACAAAAGGTCCAAATTTAATAACAAGTAACAAAATACAACCTGAGTAACAAAGTGGCACCTGGTCATTATGACAATGATTGGAATTGTTATTCACACTGACTGATTGACTTGCACCTACCAGCTCAGAGTTGAAAGCTACCCCCAAAGCTGCCAAAAGCATAACCTGGTCACTTGTAAGGTATTTTTAAAACTTCAGTGGGTCAAAAGATGAGTTAGTGAAGTGAAACCAGTAGCGTAAAATGTCATCAAAAATACAAAATGTTCAAACTTTTATTTTACATTTTGCATGACTGTTTACATTGTACAGCGCATTTTACAGGGTCCCTGAACATGCATAAACAAATTTGTAATGAGAACACCACTGTTTTTGCATTTAACCACTGTATTTGAGGAAAAACTTGTATTTATGAAAAAACTCTAGTTTTTATGAAAAAACTTGAGTTTTTACAAAAAAACACAGAAATAATAACAGAGTTACTCAAGTTTTTTTTGTGAAAAAAACTCAAAACAAAGGTATTCATTTTTGAAAAACTCAAAACACAGAAAGTGTTTTTTTCTGGAGAACTTACCCATTGTTGGTCATGATAGCACCGAAAGGCACCGCATCAGCTGGAGGTTCTGAAGTAATTACCGGGTACTTTCTTAGTAGCTGTAAATTCAGAACTGCATATTTCCATGAATTCACTACCGATTTTGATGGTTGAGCGATTAAAATGATGAGAATGATGTGGTGATCAATTTACGAAACTATTAGAATGATTACAAATGAAATGATAGCACAAATATTTAATGTGCTCCAATACCCATAGTCACCAGTGACCAGGGTTGATGTTGTACAGAGAATGTAACTAACTCATGTCATAATCTGACAACAAATTATGAACAAAATGGTGTAAGAAACATAATGTATATGATTTAAAATACAACACAATTTTGGGTCCCTCTTTCAGGGTATAACAGATTTCAAAGTATATTTGTTGGTAGGGTTTTACAAAATAGACTTAAACACTTGGGTATACTGCTGTTTTCAAAATATGAATAAGCACATGCTGTGGACAAAAATTTAAACCCTATAAAAACTTGGCTAGTGCCTTTCTCGTTGCCTTTTACTTTGGCCCTGGTGCTAGCACCTAAAGGCACCCGTGAAGAAGGGCACTGTGCAGTTCCACCTAATTTACCGTAACCTACATTTTTTACATCACTTGAATAATTCCCATTTCACTTCGAATATTTCGCCTTTCTTGCCTGCTGTAAACAAAGGGTGATAAAAGTTGTGCTGACCGTGGCAAAATGGATGGATAAAGAAATACAGAGATTTGATAATTAGGCTCATATTTGTCCATTTACCTATTTGCACTATTTTACATTTCATGCACTATATTAATTTACCACGCAAATTATATTTCCTGCACTATATTATTTATCCATGAAGAATATTCAATTAGGAAAGTGGTTTATGGGTTATTGATATGTCTATGTGGAATATTTAGGATAAAAGGTCAAATAAGTTATTATTAGGTGTATTAACATGAACTTAGGTTCATTCAACTCGCCGTAATTTTCTGATCATTATTATATATACATTTACATAGTTTACTTGCAAGTTGATAAACTCAAATCTTGTAAATATTTATGTGCTATTTACTTACTTAGGCCAGTGTCCTAATAGAGAAATGGTGCCCTGTGTGTAATTAGCATTTACTGTACGTGTTTAACAAAGCCCTTCGCGTAGGCATAATTATTATAACCCTGCTTACTACTTTATATTTATATTTACTTTGACATTTATAGTATACCCTGCTCAAATTATATCACAGTTATATTATGAACCCTGCTCAATTAATACACCCATTTACCTTGAATAAGTCCTAGTTTACCAGTTATTTAACCTACGTTTCCAGGAAGTGATTATTATTGTATTGAATATACCCTGCTCTATTTACGTCATTAGGAACATTTGTACTACTATTTACAATTTCCAAACACTATTTTATTAGTTCCAATGTGCGTCAATGTTTTCTGACAAATTGAAGCAAATTAGTAAATCGGGCGAGTTTGCCGACTTCGCGCCTCTCAAGATTAATAGTTTTTCCATTAGCCCAATTTGTACCTGGTATTTCTTTACCATAATTGTTTGAATATGTGCGCGCGTAGAATAAGCCAACTGTTTCGGCTAGATATGTCTTATTATTGCATTTATGCTTTATTTGTGCATTTGAATTTAGGAAATTATTGTAGCCGTGTTTTATACATAATTTCCGTGTCTTAGCTACTTTGGAAGTTTTTACTTCAGTCTTCTGACCCCAAGCTTGTAAACGAAAATAAGCTAGCGATAGAAACTTTGACTAGGAAGCTCGCTAGGCTTTGCGCTTTTGTATTTGACTGCATCTGATCAAATAAAGTACCTGAAACAATCTCGAAACCCATTTCAACACACAACCACGAAATAAACTCAACTTGGCTGTCGACAAGTGGACGTTCGGCTACAATGGGAAATCAAACCACTCTAAAGGCCGTTTCTCACTACGGTCTTGGAGTTGCCGGATTCAGTGGTAGAAGACGCTGACTTCGGTGGCTTCATCACAAAAGTGATGACATTTATAATATTTTTTCTATATTTTTATTAGTCTTTATGATTCTTTGTGTCACCCCGATTTTAATGACATGCGACAGGTGAAAACCTGAACTTTTGCTTTAAACGTAGACAAAATAAGCAATTTGCTCACATTTTAAATGTTAAATCGTCCATAAGGCAGTTCCCGTGCCGAGAACAACCCCAGTCTACGACTGTGATTCTGATTTATGATTTCTTTGTTGGAATTAGGGTTCAAACGGGACCAGTTTTTCAGACCGGGACCGGGACCGGGACCAGAAATTTTCTAATATCGGGACCGGGACTGGGGGGTCGGGACCGGGTCCGGGACCGGGACTGGCTCTTTTCAATTGTCGGGACCGGGACCGGGACCGGGACCGGGACTGGGGTGTCGGGACTGGGACTGGGATTTGCCGAACCATGTACCGGCACCGCGGTCTTGTTTGGACCTTATTGGTACGTAATATCAAGCCAATGTTGTTCCACACACATCCACTGTGTGAGGAACCACGCTCAATATATTAGCCTTCTCTTATAACATTATTCAAGCACTATTTCATTGCCATCTTCACTTGATTGTGTATGGAGCCCAGCAAAGGGGGGAGGGGGTGACGCCCCCCTAAATTTTGGCCCTATAGTTAAGAAACAGAGCCATGGTGCTGGCACCGCGGTCTTGTTTGGACCTTATTGGTACATAATATCAAGCCAATGTTGTTCCACACACATCCACTGTGTGAGGAACCACGCTCAATATATTAGCCTTCTCTTATAACATTATTCAAGCACTATTTCATTGCCATCTTCACTTGATTGTGTATGGAGCCCAGCGAAGGGGGGAGGGGGTGACGCCCCCCTAAATTTTGGCCCTATAGTTAAGAAACAGAGCCATGGTGCTGGCACCATTTGTAGGCGCCCACGCCAACCATATAGGTATCTTTATATACCTATATTTCATACTAGAATCATGTTGGGGACCTTTCTAACGCTTCTGTTACATTACAGAAAAATACATAGTAATCATTGGGCGGGTATTGGCGCACGCGCGCGCGCAAAAATTTTTCATATGTGCCTACATAATCTTTAGAAAAGTGTCATTTCTGGCAAAAATTTTTGAAAAGGTCATTGGAAATTACGTTTTTTCCATCCCTTGTCGGGACCGCTCTAAAACTCCGGGACCGGGACCGGGACCGGGACTGGCTTTTTTGATTGTCAGGACCGGGACCGGGACTGGGGTGGCGGGACCGGGACCGGGACCGGGACCGCCCCAGTCCTGACTTTTTGCCGAACCATGTACCGGGACCGCGGTCCTGTTTGAACCCTAGTTGGAATAGATTGAATAAAGTATAAATACTGGAAGAACTTTGAACGTTGTTAGACAAAAGCTAGAGTTCTCACACTGCGAACGCAGGATAACTTTAGCAGTAAATTGTGTGAAACTTTACAGGCACCACACTGCACCGGCACCAGTCCGGTGCTATTCTGAAAAATGGCACTGGCACCAGCAGGGCACCTCTGAAAATGACCCCGGTGCTTTTCCATCACTGGGGTGACTGGCGACCAGAAAACGTGCTCTGAGCACTTTCGCCCGTTGCACGCGATTGGTGTCGTTCCGATATAAGCTGGCCATTTATTCCGCGCCCAGATGTATGGCCGGTGGGCATTGGACTGGGCCGGAATTGGTTAGAGACCTCCTCAGCAATATCAACAAATCATTCACGTGACCACTGGCCGCGGCGGCGAGCAGGTCGGCGGGGTTGCGCGCGGACGGCTGCGTGATTGGTAAAATACGACCTCGATCTGCGCGCAACTTTGCCGCCGCGAAGGCAGCCGCGCACAATGCAATGCACTTTGAGAATTGTGTTGTTCCCTCGGCTCGGCGATAACACCACTCTAGACAGTCAGTTCCTACCAACCTCCGTATGATCGAATGGGTCAAAGTGAAAGGAAGCACGGCGTGCCGTACCGTACCGTTATGTAATCGTGACAATTGTACCTTGAATATGCATGCATCGGCGCAAAGGCGATGTTGATAGGTGGATAATTTTTCAATGTAACTACCCTAAATCATTGAATAAGATCCAAGGGGAGTTTTTTTTCGTCAGAAGTTTTTGAGGGGGAGTTATTCAAGGAGTTTTTTTTTCTCAGAAAACTTGTACTTGATTCATTGTATGGATGCCGTCTATCAACAAATGTAATTCAGTTATTTAACTGTCCAACAACAAAAATATGTGTATACAGTGTAAACACACACATAATGTATCTGCTGTTGCTGCTGTAGGCTAATACTCTTTTGTATTTTTATATTGTATTCTGTTCATCCAGAATTTCAGAAAAATATTTTTTATATTTTCTTTTGAGTGAAAAATGAATTAAAAATGATGCATGCTTTGTACTTTTCAGTATTTGCCCACGACAAGTGGGGGAGTTATTCGAGGGGGTGTTATTTTTTCCTCACCTCGCCTACAGGGGGAGTTTATTTCAGGGGGAGTTGTTCGGGGGGGGCCTTATTCGAGGATTTGCGCTACCTGCATCTAACATTTTAAATTAAGAAATTTTTTTCGAAAATGTATTAATACAACAAAAATATTATTCAGATAATAATATTTTTATGAATAATAACATTTATGCAATTTCAGAATTATATTTTTTATATTTTCTTTTGAGTGAAAAATGAATCAAAATGATGTATACTTTGTAGTTTTCAGTATTTGCCCACGACAAAATGTCTAGACAATAAATCCATTTAATTGAACATTTTAGTGAAAAAATATGAAAAACCGGCATGCCGATGCCATTATCAATCGTTGTCCCCAATGTGAAATATCGTTGCGCAGTGGGCATAAATATCATTGCATGCAAAAGCGAGACAGAAATGCTGACTGGATGAAAAAAGTGCCAATGATATTGAGACTTTTCCGCAACCTCAATGTTCGACCTGAGCGTCCGCCATGGGACTCGAAACTCAGATGTTTTGAAACTCGAGTTCTAGTCACAGTCTGTAACCTGCTGAAGTGGTAATCCCAAAAAGTGTTGAATACCTTGATAAATGACAGTGGGCCACACATACAGAGTGTTTTCAGTTCATTTATCTGCCTATGACTGTCCAATTTTCCACCAATGACTTTCATTCACACACCCTTTACTATGCCTAGCTTAAGAAAGCACAAAATGTGTAATTTATTGATTACCCAATACAGCACAGTACATAGTGTGCCAACTTTTATGGTAATCCCAGTGATGACATCCAGTGACATCATTTAAAAGGAAAGAATGACGTCACTTTGTGAAAGTATTTACTGAAGTACACCTGGAGCTAATATACAGCCAAAGTGCCAAAGTACAGTTATTATACATTTTATTTCAAAGTAGGTTGGAGTGAATCACTGGTCAAATTATAGTCTTTGTATACACATTTCACCATTTAAAGTAAAGAATGTTCTGGAAACAACAACAACAACAACATTTGTTTTGCTAACAAGTGTTTCACCAGAAGTGAAGGTTTTGTATACATTTGATTATGAAAGTGTAGAATGTTCAGGAAGGTTAGTAACATTTGGTAACTGATGGTGAATCATCAACTGTGCTTTAGCAGAAATATAAAAGGGTAGGATTTAGCAGTGGGTCTCACTCTACACTAGTGATGGAAAAAGCGCCAGGCTTTTAGCGCCAAGCGCCAAAAGCGCCATGGCGCTTTTCCTACTTACAGCGCCAAGCGCCAATGGCGCCAGAGCAAAATAGCGCCAAGCGCCAAAAGCGCCATGGCGCTTTTCTGGACATCAGCGCCAAGCGCCAATGGCGCCAGAGGGTAATGGCGCCAATGGCGCCAGAGGGTAATGGCGCCAAGCGCCAATAGCGCCAGCGCCAAAAAATTTTTCTTCAATTCGTTTTTAGAGTTATGAATACATAACTGTGACGTACTGCTGATGTCGATGTAGTCTATTTAACTTTGGGGGTCTTTTGGTAGTCTATCTAACATTTAAGCTCAATCAACCATGTAAGGGGGAAGGGAAATTCTGGAAGGGGATTCAGTGATTAGAAAAAATCCATTTTCTTGAAATCAATCATCTCTTGTGTCTTAATCATCAATGTTTATCAGTTGAGGCTTAAAATGAATAAAAGTGGATACAATACCAGTACATTTTTGTGAGAACTAAGGTATTTAAACAAATATGAGGACCTTTGAAAAGAGCACTATTTTACACCTTTGATTGAATTCGATGCAAATAAAGTTGTCTCCTAATATTAATCAATCTTTTATAAATAATGTAAAATTGTAAAAAATTAAATCACCTCTTACCACACCCTTACATCAATCAAAATTTATTCAGTTGCCCTCAAAGTTGATCAACTGGAGTTTCAATTTTACAGTATCATAGCAATTTTTATAATCAAGTTGGCGCTTTTTTGGCGCCATTAAAAATGCCGGCGCCAGGCTCCAATAGCGCCACCAGAAAATGGCGCCAAGCGCCAAAAGCGCCATGGCGCTTTCTGAGATCCCGGCGCCAAGCGCCAATGGCGCCAGAACGTTTTAGCGCCAAGCGCCAAAAGCGCCATGGCGCTTTTTGCTTTGGCGCTAACGCCAGGCGCCAGCGCCATGGCGCTTTTCCATCACTACTCTACACTATATTTGAACAAACTTACTAAGATATCTTGATTATTTTGAAACTGCCTTATTGGACTGTACTCTTTGTGAGAGGTCCAAGCCCCCCTTTTTGGCTGGTGAGACCAGCCAAAATATTACGCTGCGTCGGGCATAACCGGGGTCAAGCTAAAAAGCGCTGCCTCGGGCACAACCAAGGTTGAGCCAAGCAGTTTCTACCTGTTTGAGATCAGTGCATCTCAGTATATTTCATTCCTTTTATTTGTTTATGCTTGAATACCAACTGTTGAAGTACAAGGGTTTATTTCATTTTTACCCAGCTCGTTATTGAGTTTTGCAGTTTTCTAGTCTCTTTTAAGCATTAAGAACACAAGAATAAACTTTTCAAGTAATTTTCATAGCTTATTTTGTCAACTGAAACAAACAACTTACCTAGTTCCTGTTCTAAACCAAAACAGGTGGCGAGCGACTCTAAAACTCAATTGATTAGTATAAAGTAAAATGATTGCAACCAATTAACCGACCAACGCGACCCAAAGAATCAGTTGCAATTGAACTAGGTTCACTTTAACACATTTCTACCCATACAGCGCTATTTTGACTGCAACAGGCTGCCTTATCATAAGGCATTTTACCCACAGAAACCCAGCCATAGTTTTTGTGCAGAGAAACCTAGTTTCCCACTTTACAAGTCGACAAATCTTTCTGGTCGAGTCAGGTGGGTGGGTCAGTGAAAATCAAATCTCGAGTTGGGCAAAAATCTCAAGTCTCGAGTCGAGTCGGATGCGTTACTTTTTGGTATGATCCTTGCAGAAATTTTAGACACTGCTTTCCTTACCAATGTTTTTGCACACACTTAATGAAGTCTAAATGCAATGGTTCATTTTATCATCAGGATAAAGCAAAAATATAACTTTTTGTCACATATGTTCACTTTCTTGATGTTGCCACACACATAAGGTTGAGAAATAAAAAAAACCTAGCGATGAAAACACAACATACTAAAATGACTTGGTTTTTATTTTTTTAAACAATGTTGTTTTTTTTAAACATTGAAAAATGACATCATTAAACCAGCCAGCAAATTATCATTAAAGCCAATTTCTGGCGAGCAATGGAAAGCAACTTCCCTTGTAAGATTTTGTAAGGATTTTTCTGCTTCACAAAGAAGACAGGACCACTTATCATATAAAGATCATCGGCTACAGCCAGGTGGATGGTGGGGACTCGCTCACCCCAAACTGAGTATTCCAAGATAGCCCAGAGCATCCCAGGGGCCAGATTTAATTCTCCCTACAGATTTGTATGGTAAGGCGTACGCCCGATAGATTTTTTAAAGTTCAGCCGCATCGACGCACATGCACCGAGAGCAAGGCGGTTGTTAAAATATACGAAAAGATCCCTTAAGGTCGCCGATATTGCAATATGACGTATCTCGCTTCGATCTTGGCCCGGAAATCACTATTTCGTCATTTCTTGGCCGTCTGCCAATTCGCTTTTTATTTTATTTTGTCGGGCGGGTAACTCGCATAAGTCGCGCTTTTGTACGCTCGTACATGCATTTCTTTCTTGTCGCTACCCTCTTGGTTTCGGTTGCAGACAGTGAACACTAAAAAAGTGACCACATGACTAAACAAAAGCGTGACTTATGCGAGTAACCCGCCCAACAAAAAAAAATAAAAAACGAATTGGCCGACGGCCAAGAAATGATGAAATCATGATTTCCGTGCCAAAATCGAAGTGATATACATCATATTGCAATATCGGCGACCTTAAGGAATGGTTTCGTATATTTTACAAACCGCCTTGCTCTCGGTGCATGTGCGTCGATGCGGCTGAACTTTAAAAAATCTATCGGGCGTACGTCCTACCCTACAAATCTGTAGGGAGAATTAAATCTGGCCCCAGGCCTAGGGTATAGGAAAATATTTATAAAAATCTGGGAAGCTCTCTGGAAAATGCTGCAAAAAATAAATAAATATAAAACATCTTACATTATTTATATTTTATTATAGTTTTGAACATAAATCTACCATTTGTTCAATGCTAATAGTAACTCCTTACAGTGAAGTAAGGATTATATGTGGTAGAAATACGATAATAAATTATAAGAAATGCGATATGCTGTGTAGTTCGCCTGTGTCACAGACAGCTTAGCATGTTAGTGTGCATCCCGCTCTGCAAGTGCACAAATACCATATTTCCTTCAAGTGCCCGCAGGAGGTTTATCATTTCACCTGCAAATTTTGAGGGGGTAAATTTAAGTGGGTTATGCGAGGGGGTGATTAGTTTGCCAAAGAATTTATAAAATACCTTTTTTGGTAACATACTCAGATGTAGAAATATCCAACAATAACATAGATTAAAATACCATATTTAAATGAATAGTTCCTCGGGTATGATTTCCCCAGTTCGCTAGACCTGGGAATATTTCGATGTAAGTATTCCAAGGAAATACAGTATGTAAACCCCTATTTAACATTTTCAATTTTCCACATTGCGTTGAAACATTGCACCTTGGCACTCTGAGCTGGCTGGGTGCCAAACTTATTCAAATCTGGCATGTGCTGCAGAATGCAGCCTTGAAAATTTAGGACCAATAGACACCAGTGTGCCAATCTCGGTGATCAGCTGTGAATGAATAGAAAAAAATGTCTGGCCCATCAAATGACTTAAAGAAGAGATAATCTGTTGAGCCCTACATGCACTTGTAGGGTTTGATTTGCCCTATAAGGGCATACTGTACTTGACCATATACAACTGTGTATAGCAAAGTTATGAATTGTTCTCTGAAAATATTTCAACAGTGCCAACTTTGATAAACAGAGGTTTAAAATGGTAAAACGGCAGCCGCTGTGTAACAGCAGGCACAGTATTTGCTTATATGCGTGATAAGTGCATGGCGTAACCTGAATCAACTGTTAAGATTCCCAACAACTCAACAAGGCTCAACATTCCCTCACACAGGTGGTAAACAAAGTGGTACAAGTGGTAAACAAACTTGGTATCATCAGACCGGGGTGCACCATTTAGGTACATAGAAACTGATTACGTACAACTTAAAATCTATCAAAATGTGAGGAAGATACCATATATCCTTGAAGCTAAACATGATTAAACTACCTTAACTAAACTGGATATCGATCAACAATGTCACAATTTCAACACAATGTAAGTACTGTCATAATTCTTCTGCAAAACACAAAAAAATCGAGTTTCACTGTGACACAATATTCTATATAAAAAAGTGGCCAATATATTCGATGTCCGGTATAGATGTCAACATATACTTGTAACGAAAATCCATGTGCAACACACTGCACTTAAGCGCCTGCATACAATTTGGATTGGGATTTCAGTTCCCGCAGTGCAACTTTTCGACGCTAACTGGGTAATCTGATTTCGTTGACGGCGAACACTGTGATGTTTGTGTATTCAGTTGTTAGTGTAAGCGTGAGCTGAAATAATATGAATATTGAACCGTATTTACTCGAACAATCCTCCCGTATTCGTCGTTCAATAACCCCCGCCCGCACCCCCCCCCCCAATAAAGCGACCATGAATCTTCCATAGTTGTGAAAACGTTTTTACTTTTACTCGATAAATACGTATACTCGAGTACAGAGTATATACGTTTACGTTTCCTCAGAAAAATGTTTCTGTACTCGCTTTTACGTATACTTTACGTAAAAAAAATTTTTTTTACGTTTTCTGTACTCAATGGGTGAGTAAAAAATAAATACTTTATGTTTATGTATACTTTGAAAAGTTTCGTACTTTTAACAGCTCTGGAATCTCCATACAAACACTTCGAGGAAATACGGTAGTCCCACTGCGCCTTATCGCATATTTATCTGAGGCTTAGGACACCTGCAAAATACCTCCACAAAAGCTGTCTTATTTCGTTGACGCCATCCATGCACATCATTGCAATAACACTTAAACACTCGGTTAATCCACATTTGCACCTGCCCCCAAATTGATGTTGTAGAATGCAGGTGTGTGAATGCTTGACGCATTTGTTTGATGAGACTGCGTGACGTATGTCGACAGACTACGTGATCTGTGCGGTGATAAGCTGGCACTCGGCAACGGATAAAGCGTAGCTCAGCTTGCCCGGCTTGCCCAAATCGCGGGTTATCATCAATCGGGCTGGCGTTGAATCAAATGAAATATTTTTGTTCTAATAGAAGGGTGGGTCTCTAATAGAAGGGCGTCTCCAATAGAAGGTACACTTTTTGACTTATTTTGGACCACAAAATAAATAAGGATGAAGGGCGGTCAAAAGGGTAAAAAAATTTGAATGCTAGAATTATGCCAAATGCATAAAAAATATTATATGTCAGTGGACGCTGTTGTTTGATGGCTTTGGTAAATTGATTTGTCGTGATTTCAAATGTTGAATGAATGCTAAGAGTAATCATTGTATGAATCGTCTGTGACTTAACACTTTAAAAACCCTTGGCAGAACCTGAAAATTTTAGCTGAAAAAGTGCGAAAAATTTAGGTTTCCAATAGAAGTGAAGGTAAAAAAGTTGACGGAAAAATAGAAGGGCGCCCTTCTGTTAGGAGAAATACGGTATTAGTAATCAGTTACACATGGGTAGTTGTTTAATGAAGAGTGTCATATGAAGAATAAACACAATTAGGCATCAACATATCACCTTTCAGTGACAGCGTTTCCTTAAATAACTTACCGAAAGTTTCTTCTCCAATAGGGCATTCTTTGCACGGTGTACTTCAGAAATATCAGGATATTCAATTAAATTCAATTTACGTGTCCGAGACTTTGCAAAGTCAAATACGAATATACTCGGCGAACATGATACTCTACCACCGCAAATATTTATGTACCTTTTTTATCAAAATCAAATATCTAAGTCAAATTGAAAACTTTAAGGACCGACCTTTCACAAAAAAATTAGAAATGAATAGATTTGCCGGTATGCCGGCCGACCCTACTTTTTTCAAGTAAAAATGTCGCGTTTCCGGAAATATTGCTATAGCGTAACTATTTCACCGTGCGGCGAAACGTTTAGAAAATAGCCATTAGAATCAGGGAATATTCCGTTCCCACTACGCATCGAACCCGCAAATCACACAATATCGAATCGATCGATCGAATATTCCAGATTATTTTTTCTGTATTTCACACTGGAACGAGTTGGACAGTGGCGAAAATTTACGACGTACGAGTGTTTCCTCGGGAAAAATGTACGGCATAAAGTAACCCGAGTATACAACAATAACACCTACCTATATGCTACTGCTAATATGGCCTAAATACGTAATCTATGGGACTCCTAGAAAAGGTAACCGGAAGATTCAAGTGAGAACTTTCAGGTGATGAATGTCAGGTGGTTAATATCAAGCAATCAATGTCAGGTCCGAAATGTCAAGTGATAAATGTCACTTTTAAACTGTCAAGTGGTTAATGTCAAGCAATCAATGTCAAGTTTTGAATGTCACATTAAAACTATCAAGTGACAAAGGTCAAGTGATTAGTCCAGAGTTGTGAAAAGTACTGAACTTTTTTCAAAGTAAATGTAAATGTAAAGTATTTTTTGTTACTCACAGCTGAGTACAGAAAACATAAAGTAATAACTTTTACACTGTGTAAAACGTGAGTAAAATACCGTATTTCCTCGAAATACCCCCAGGGGGTTTATTTTTTCAGAGTGAGAATTGTGAGGGGGTATTTCGAGGACAGGGGGTAATTATTTTGCCAGAAATTTTTTGAAATCCCAGTACTAATTCGTTGTTTGTAACGTACGCAGACGTAGAAAAATGCAACGATAATCGCCAAGAATAAGTGTTTATATACTTATATAAGTATGTAGATGGTATAAACACTGTTCTAACGTAACACAGTCATTGTTTTAATGTGTGTTATGCATTGCCTGGATAACAAACGGGAGCTTTTGTGATGTACGTTCTGTTTACACTCAATTTGGGGGGGTATTTCGAGGGGGATCTATTAATTCATAGTGCCTATTTTGAGGGGGGGGGGTATTTCGAGGGGGGGGGTTATTTCGAGGGGGGGGTATTTCGAGGGGGGGTATTTCGAGGGGTTTATTCGAGGAAATACGGTATTTTTTTCTCAAGAAAACGTAAAATTGTGTGTTTTTCTCACAGAAAACATGAAAGTGTGTATTTGTATTTTTCTTGCAGAAAACGTAGAAGTCTGAAATTTTGTCAATTTTTACTCTAGAATACATCAAAGATGCTCTTTTCCTCCTCGAATTACTCGAAATTACCGTTTACGGTACTCGCGTACTTTCGAAAAGTACGCTAGTAAGTGCGTACCGGTATTTTTTTCGGGAGGAAACGTAAACGTATTTACGCCGTACTCGAGTATCCCTATTTATCGAGTAATCGTAAATAGATTTTAACAACTGTGGTGATTGATTACCCTTATCCAAACTAGAACTTTGTGAAGTTCAGGTGCATGTGCATACACGGTAGGTAAGTAAATAGTATTTATGTATACTTCACTGCCCCTCCTCACAAACACATAACTTTTTCTTGGCATAAATATAAACATGAAGCTTAGAATAAATTATGGTCGTCACTACTTTTTCACTGTAAACACCGCCTTAGTATTTTCAAAAAATCACCGCTGCAACGGCGATAAAATCTACGCTCAAATACTATGCAAGCACCGGCAAACGGCAAAATGCAAGACGACAAACAAACAGTCAGAAAGAACCAAGGCAGAATCAACTTGAGCTGCGCCATCAAATCAATCACCTCACTTGAGCTGCGCCAGCCCCACGGCACTTCATCTGATCATAGTTGTTAAAACGTAAAACGTAAAACTCGCGTACTGCGTAAATACGTTTACGTTTCCTCCCGAAAAAATACGGGTACTCACATACTCGCGTACTTTTTGAAAGTACGTGAGTACAGAGAAGGTATTTTAAGGAGACAGAAAATGTCATTTTGCCAGACAGAAAGTGACAAACTTAGGATATTTTCCTAAAAAATACTTATCTGGAGAGTAAAACACACATCTTTGATGTATTTCAGATGAAGAATTAAAAAACACAAATTTTTCCGTTATTTTTGGGAGAAAAATGCTAAAGGAGTTACGTTTTCTGTATGAAAAATTCCCATTTTTACGTTTTCTCTGGAAAACAGGATTTTAGTCACCTTTGACGCAGTGTAAAAGTAAAAATAAAATACCTACTTTACGTTGTCTGTACGGATGTACTGATGTGTGCATAAAATAAAAATACTTTACGTTTACGTTTACTTTTAAAAAAGTTCAGTACTTTTAACAACTCTGCATCTGATGCATGCGGCTTCCGGCACCGCCGCGATGCATTTACCGCTGCAAATGCGGAGTTCACATCAAAGAATGCTGAACATGCGTAACATGCAACATAGCATTTACGTGTGCCGCGTTCCAACTGCTGGAGCGCATCGAAGTCGGAGCGTAAATCACAAAGACATCGCAAAGCCCAATTTTGGCACGCCGTCCCTTCAGAACGCCATGTTTTTGCTAAGTTCAGCAATTTGAGCGGAAATTTATGTGTAAGCCGCAAAATTTAATTGGCGATGTTAGTCGCGAAGGCCAATTGGACACCACAATTCGGAAGAAAACCATTGCCGATTTTTTTTCTTATTTTCTTTTTTAGTTGGGCTATTTACTGGATGCAGTTTGATTCATTCGACGTTATATGGCCAATGATGGTAAGTTTCAAAAAACACGTTGTGTTTTGAGTTTTTAAACAATGAATAGGTACCCGTGTTTTGAGCTTAGTTTGCAAAAAAATTTTTTATGAGTAACACTGTTTCCTACTCGAGGGTAAAAATGGGTGCAAAAAGACTCGACTCGACTTGAAGGTTTTGGCAAATTTCGAGTGGGCTGCCTCATAAACACCTTCCCGGTCAAGTAAGCCACCCATTTTTTTATATCACTTCGGAAGCTATATCTCGGGCTATGGTGGAGCTATAGAGCTGAAACTTTGTGAATATATAGAGTTGTAACATCCCTCTACTCTGCATCAATGGGGGGAGGCATGGCGACTCACTACAGGGTGGGTCACCCTATATGCAACAATTTTTTGCCAGGATTTTAGCTTCCCAAACTTGATTAGCTACACTAAAGGGGCTGTATCTCCAGTTGCGGGGATGGTAGAAAGCTAAAATTTTGGGGGTATCTTGGCAACACCCACCCCTACTATACTCCAGTAGGGCAGCTCCCGACGACCCACTACAGTTTGTGCCGCTTTGTATAAAGTTATTGTTTTTTTTTTAAACGACTCAAGTGTCCCAAGCAAGTTCACCACCTAAACGAATTAAAAATTTGTTTTGAGAACATACCTTCTATAAAGACTGAATCAGGTTTTGACCCTAGTTCTGCTAATTCAATTTTTTTTCTCTTTGTTTAGCCACCCCCACCATAAATGGCAGACCTTTACACTTTGGGCACTAGGCAGAATTTCACTTTAAACCAATTTTTTGTTCCACACTTTAAAAGTTGGTTTACAAAGTTCAGTAGAAAAGGGTCTAAGGTTCAAAGTTACATAAACAACATCACCTCCAAAATGGCGACATAAGTAAATTTATTTGGGTGGAATGAAAAAGTGAAAATTCTGTAAAATTTTGTTCCTGCAATGACATCATTATGACATCATAGAATTCACCCCAAAAAATTTTCCTTATTTCGCCATTTTGGAGGTCATGTTGTTTACGTAACTTTGAACCTTAGACCCTTTTCTACAGAACTTTGTAAACCAACTTTTTAACTGTGGAACAAAAAATTGGTTTAAAGTGAAATTTTTGGTCTGCCATTTATGGTGGGGGTGGCTAAAGAAAGGAAAAAAATTGAATTAGCAGAACTAGGGTTAACCTGATACAGTTTTCATAGAAGGTATGTTCTCAAAACAAATTTTTAATTCGTTTAGGTGGTGAACTTGCTTGGGAAGCTTGAGTCGTTTTTTTAAAAAACAACAACTTTATACAAAGCGGCACAAACTGTCGTGGGTCGTCGGAAGCTGCCCTACTGGACTATAGTAGGGGTGGGTGTTGCCAAGATACCCCCAAAATTTTAGCTTTCTACCACCCCCGCAACTGGAGATACAGCCCCTTTAGTGCAGCTAATCAAGTGGGTGGTGTACTTGTTTGGGACACTGAAATCCTGGCAAAAAATTGTTGCATATAGGGCGACCCACCCTGTAGTGAGTCGCCATGCCTCCCCCCATTGATGCAGAGTAGAGGATGTTACAACTATATATTCACAAAGTTTCAGCTCTATAGCTCCGCCATAGCCCAAGATATAGCTTCCGAAGTGAAATCAAAAAATGGGTGGCTTACTTGACCGGCAAGGTGTTTACAATTATATATGAAGTATTCATTTTTATACAATTTTTACATATTTTCCACAAATTTTGCAAGCAAGCATGCATTTCCACTCTGCACACAAGATATATCATTGTGTGGCTTGGCATACGCAGTGATGGAATGGCGCCATTGGTGCTTGGCTCCCTTTTTCGGTCCATCCTTGGTGCCTGGGGCGCCCTCCGAAAATGGCGCCAACACTGTTTCAGGGTGGGGTGAGCAAAACAATGAAATTTATAACATATATCCCAAATATAGCCACAAAAATGACTGTCGCTCACTGTCACTGCCAGAAATTTGGACAATTTTATGTCTGCGACCACAACGATATAATACTTGATGAGAGTGAAAACTTACTATACTCGGCGTACGTGATACTCTGCCCTCGCACTGATCTATTAAAACATTAAAACAACAATCTATTTTTTCATCTTTTTATGAAACTCGGACGCGTTAACCATCGTTGGCACACTTCCAGCGAGAACCACGCGTGCAGGGTGTAAAGTAACCGGAGTATACCTATTCTATCTGAAAATACGGTGGTTGATACTCGGGTATCGAACCTCGGGAGAATCGCAAATATCAATCAACGATACTTAAACGGCGCTGTGCTGCAGCAAGGCGCAGCACAACTCGTGCAAAGTGCAAAGTTGACAGTGACACGCTAGAGAGGTG
Source organism: Sphaerolaimus hirsutus (assembly GCA_964036195.1). Taxonomy (NCBI): domain Eukaryota; kingdom Metazoa; phylum Nematoda; class Chromadorea; order Monhysterida; family Sphaerolaimidae; genus Sphaerolaimus; species Sphaerolaimus hirsutus. Next base: position 15,899,078 of record OZ038452.1, on the reverse strand, counting down.
GTCTGCTTCACGAAATACTTACTCGAAAATGGACAGGCTTTGTGTAGGCTGGGAGTTCCATTTGCCCGTCTTTACTAGCTGAAAACGTTTTTCATGCTTTTTCATACAATAAAGTCCCACTACCGCATATGCATACCTATATTTGGCATCGGACGCAAACGAAAACTAATTTCTTGCCTCCTGTCTGCCTCTTGATGACAGTTGATACAGGCACCTGAATTATCAGACCTTAATTGCTATAATTAGTTCGCAATAGAAAACTGGGGCGTCCACCCATCCCATTTCCATGACCATATTGATTTACTATGAGAGAAATAAAAGTAATAGGAAGTGCACACATTTTGTAGCCGTTCCGCTAGACTTACAGTTTCAGCAAAGTTATTAGTCAAATGGATTCAGTCGGCATATATGACATCCAATTGGCGGCACACTGAAACAGACAGGCTGAATCTTTCAGTTGAATGACTTGAATATTTATAGAACGGCTGAATATTTATGTTGATGTAGCACTATATTTAGAAACTATTGTGTCGCCCATATTTTACTAGGTAGACGAATTATCAACGGTGGATCCTTCAAACTCGCAGTCTATGCTTCTGAGAATGTAATAGCATAACAGACAAAGGCATGAATGAATGTGTTGTGACTACCGTATTTCCTCGAAATACCCCCCGGGGGGTGATTGTTTCATAGTGGTCCCGAGAGGGGGGGGGGGGGTTAAACGAGGGGGGGTATTTCGAGGGGGGGGTTATTATTTCACAAGAAAATTTTTGAAAACCAAGTACGAAATTGTCGTCTGAAACGTACGCAGACGTCGAAAAATGCAACAAAAACCGCCATTTATAAGGTTCTGTAGACTAATATTAGTAAATATGTAGGTGGTATGTACACTGTTCTAACGTGACACCGACATTGTTTTAACGTGTGTTCTGCAGTACACAGAACACAAACTACAGTTATTGTCATGTACGTTCCCTTTACACTCAATTTGGGGGGGGTATTTCGAGGGGGGGGGGGGGTGATTGTTTCATAGTGGTCTCGAGAGGGGGGGTCAAACGAGGGGGGGGGTATTTCGAGGGGGGGTATTTCGAGGAAATACGGTAGTGATGGAAAAGCGCCAGGAAAAATGGCGCCAGGCGCCATTCAAAATAATGGCGCCGGGTGCCAAAGGGCGCCAGAGAAAATGGCGCCAGGCGCTAATGGAGCCGATGCCGTTCTATTGGAGGTGCCTCTCTATTGGAGGTATGCCGTTCTATTAGAAGAAAAACGGTATGTCATATTAGGTAGTCGCGTAGGTGGTTGTAACTGAAAAAGTACTTATTTTAAAAATGTGTTTCTCCCTGGGGGCACAATAACACACTTCCTATGTTGGTCAGATGCGGTATATTATTTGTAAATAGAAAGACCATTCAAATTCCTTGGGTGGTATACTAAAAACATGAGGTATTTTTAAATAGGGAACCGAATACATAATAAGCATATGTGAGGGAAAACAGCCCAGTATGTAATGTAGGTAAACTTGATTCTAACCGTTTCAGTACTAACGCTGAGTGCACGAGTGGGTGTTCAGCGCAGTGGAACCCAATTAAAAATACACAGACAGTTAATAGCACTGTTTCACAGTTCTGCAAGCCGTACTCACAGTCACATGCTAAACCCATAAAAAATTATCATTGCTGATGCGGTTAAACTGGATGCCAGTGAATAAAAAGAGGTTTGATTTTGAAAAATCATATTCTGAATAACTTTGCCACTTGAGGAACCTGACCCCCGTTCATCATCGTCTCATTACATAAATATAACAATTACATTACATACATATAATTATGCAGAGCCGAGTGAGAAAGAATTTATTGCAAGCACTGTGGCAAGAGCCATACAGGCATCAATTTCACACAGAATCAGAAACGATTCAACATTTAGAAAAACAATGTTCTCATAGTGCTCAGCGAACATGTTAAATTACGGCGCAGTGTGACCGCCGATGAATTCAAATGAAAACCGATGCAGCCCAGAGGCCGGTTGAAACATGAAGCTTCCTAGTGGCATACAGACTTTGACACGCGCCGCTATGCTCAATGTAGTGTTAGAAAAAAAAGCGACATTTGTAATCGAGAGCCGTTTAGCGAAGCTACGAGTTATGCACGTGATTCTTAGCTTAACACGCTCTCAATACGTTAATTCTACCATGGCATTACTACAAGAAAGCACTCCAATACGATCTGTAATTCCTACATGTTATGTAGAATATACATACCTATGCAGAAAAATTATAGGAATATTGAATAATATTTCCAGACGAGCAAACTTCGCGTTGACAACTCCCTGACATGATGAATGTATATTCTATATACAGTAGATAATAAAAATTTCTTATTTTAAAAAGTTGGTGCAAAAATAAACTAAAAATCACCCGGGCGAAACTCCACAGCGTTCGTTTTTTCCTCAGTGGAGCGAGCAGAAATGGGCTGAATGAAAGTCTATCTTTGAAAAAAACGACATAAAGCAGAGATGAAAATGGTGTACGGTAGCTACAGATAAATGATATTACGCGGGTATGCACGTTGGTAAACCCTATTTGCTCCCATTCCAAAAACCGCCATGCGCATCAATCACCAAACGTGATTTTGGAACAATTTGATGTGATAACACACGGCAGATTTAGGGAATTTACTGTTTAATTCATCAACGTCGTGTGCAATTTTTGTAGCATAAAAAATGAAAAGCGGAATATCGTTGTTAGAGTAAATATATATTTATGTACAAGGAACCCTGACCTGACACCCACACATACGGTACGTAAATACCATGTAATTATTGGAACTTTGATTTACCTATTGACAATTTATAAGACACCCACACGGCTTTTCAATATCATAAATATGAAATTACAAGTTGAACAAAGCCGAGCGATAAAAAAGAGCGAGTCGTAAAATTCTTCAAAGGTTCAAAATTAGTATAACGTATTTCCTCGAAATACCCCCCCCCCCCCGTTTAACGCCCTCTAAAATTTCCAATATGTAAAATAATCCCCCGGGGGGTATTTCGAGTAAATACGGTAGTGCACTCAATATCATTGTCACCCCACCCACACATTGACTATTATTTAGAATTTATTATCACATTGGATAGCCCGATCAACATAAAACTAAACTGCAACTACTCCTCGTGGCTCCACATCCAATGGTGGTTGGCTGCGTTGCTCCTGGGGGCAGTCCCAGACCCTGTAAAAAAGCCTGTAAAATGTCAAGTGTCATGTAAAAATCCCTGTAATGTGTCATGCGTATCCAAATATTATTCTATAGTATCCTAATCTTATCCAAAAAATATAAGATTAGAATACTAGAGAATAATATTTGGATACGCATGACATATTACAGGGTCGTTGACAAGACACATGACATCTTACACGGTCTTTTACAGGGTCTGGGACTGGCACCAGGCGACTCGTTTGCCGCCCATCAGCTCCCTCCACATGCGGCCGATTTGGCCGGGCGTGCCGCGCCTGCCGCCGCCGCCGATGCCGTTGATGCCGCCGCGCCGCTTGCGCACGTACGGCCGGTCGACCGTGTGGATCACGCCGTTCGTGGCCACTCGGTCGCAGGCCACCAGCTGAGATGGGACACCGTGTGGTTTTGGGGGTGCTGTGAAAATGCGGCGCTCAAATTCTGCTATAGTCCCCGGGGTTTTCGTCTTAGATTGGCGTTCTTATCATATTTTTGGAAGGGGAACTAGGTATTTTTTCATCATTTTTATCAGATAAAGCTGAGATTGTGGAATTAAACGGCGGTACACAATATGGTTTACAGGCTGCCGGTGTAATTCCTCATCGCTTCTCTTCCTCATACCGACATAACGTATTTGCTCGAATAATTCCCCTGGTAAAAAATTTGTTCGTCAGACTTCTTTGAGGGGGTACTATTCGAGGGGGGTTATTCAAGGGGAGGCATTGTTATTTCGTCAAAATTTCCTAAAATATTTCTATCAAATCTTTTCACGAAATATGCTTTATTCACAAAATAACATAAATTTATAACAAACGTAATTTACCATTTTTGTTCAAATTTGACAAAACAACGTGATGGGGGGAATTGTTCGAGGGGGCAATTATTCAAGCAGATATGGTAAACACAATAAATACACCAACATATACTGTACCCGACGTTCCTACAAAAGAAAATTTTCGTTATTGAATATGGGATCTTCCTTCTCCGTCGACCGTAAATATTGCACCCACGGGAGTCCTCAAACTGCGCCATTCATCAGATAAACGCAATTTTGGTTTTTTCGCGCCCATATTTACTGCATTTTATTTTCTGTTGGCACAATCACATTTATCAGATAATTGAATCGCGCCACATTTTTCGGGACGCTTCCTTCAAAATATTTGCATCAACAATACCAGTTAATACAGTTTTACTGGAATATAGTGAGTTTTTCATGAACATAATATTAGATTTACTGCACTGTAATGTATTTTCAACCAAACTTTTCTTATACGCTCTACAGCATCCGAGTAATGCAAATTCCGATAGTTTTACGTTGTAAAAAAATAGATTGCTCACACCGCGTATCATTTGTATTCAATGACTCAGGCCGAACTACCCTATAATCTAGGTACCTATTTATCTTGTTTTTGGCTTTGCCTAGCCAGTAGAAAATGCACATATAAAATTTTGTAAAAAAATTACACATGAAAGGGGTTTCTGGGAGTTTACTGTTTGGTCGACTGAACCCGGGGCAACAGGGGGTGCTTATCCAGGGGGTGCTTATTCAGGGGGGTGTTTATTCAGAGATCTACGGTACATATCTACACTGGCTAGTAAAAACGCGTGCACGAACATTAGCGCCGCCCAATTGCATGCGTCCGAACAGGGGGCCACCAGAGCGCAGCAGGGCCGTGTCCGGCTCCATGGTCGGCACCAAGTGCGACCGCTGCAGCTCGCTGCAGCACTGCCGCTTGGTCAGAATGTGTCGCATGAGAAACGTTTTCAATTGATCCTTGTCCTCCAGTAGCTTCTGCGCGGTGAACACGTTTGAATTTAGTGATCGGTGAAAATACAGAAACCTGAAAATCAACCACACTCACACTCATCTCTCCCTGCGTGAACGCTCTATCAATCGTCTCATTACTCAGCGCCAAAACTGTGCCATCGAAATCGACCGCCTCCACAGCAGTGTCCAACTCTGCTTTCTGCAGCAGTTCAATGAACTTGCCGAAGTGTTGGTCGGGCGCGGCGCGCAGCGACCGCAGCACGTCGCCGGCGGGCATAGGCAGCGGCCGGTCGATGTAGTGCACCACCCCGTTGCAGGTTTCCCTGTTGGCGCGGACGACGCGCGCGCAGTCGATCATGAACAGCGCGTCGTTGGCGAATACTCGCCTTTGAGGGAAACGAGATTGGAAACGCGGGTATTTATTTTAGAAATTGAAGGATACAATATTATAAATATCACACATGATATCGGGGTTGTCGGTTATCCGGCCGATGAACTGCAAAGCCGGCGGGAGGTGCAGCCTGTGTTGCGATTTGAAGACGTAAATAACCGTAAAGTAATGATATCAAGTGTAATACACTCATTTTAGGTTTAACCCCCTATTTAGGTTTGATATTTTCAAATTTACGATGCAGTTGTAAAAAAAAACAGACAAAGATGCCAACTTGATAGTGTGCGTTTGTCCGGCCATACTGGTCACTTTCTTTCCATTGGCTGAAGCATCCATCATCAGCACCTCACCTGACACGGCGTGATTTTGCAACAGTTCCTCAACTTGGTCCGGGGATTTATCTGGGAAGCTCTGTAAAGCAGCACAGGTACCAAATAACTACCTCTATCACATAAAACAAGACATTTATCTAACACAGCCGACAAACCATGTCATCATCGGGTGGGATGAAAAGCGTGCTCGGCACACTGTCCAACTGGAGCTTCAGATCGAACGGCGCCGCCAGCTCGTTCAATGCTTTGTTTTCATCTTCGATCGTCTTGCTCATGCTCACCACTATGTAAGCACAATTCGCAATCAGTTTGAAACAGGTACCAAAGTGGAAGATAATCAACACAACGTACTTTTCTCCAAAATGATCGGCTTGTCGATGACGTGCAGCACGCCGTTGGTGGCCATCATGTCCGGCACGAGCACGGTGGCGTCGTTGAACTTGAGAACGGAGCCGGACGCGTCGCTGGCGGCCGACGGCATCCTGTCGACGGTGACGTCTCCGCCGCTGATGGTGGTCGTGTGGCCGTGGCCGCGCACCGCCGACGAGCAGATCACCTCGGGCAGCACGTGCTCGCGCACCAGGCCTGCAGACATGCCGTTTGAACTCGACTGTCACTTAGTGATGGAATGACGCCAATGGATCACAAGGCGCCAATGGATAGCCAATTTGTTCACTGTTGTTCACAGTAAATAGTGACAGGTATGGCATCATTTCACACCTTTTACTGTGCCGCATTTGGCACCCGGCACCATATTTCTTGGACGACGCCATGTCCATGGGGCCCCTGGCGTTTGGCACCCTCTTTTTGTGGTGCCGTTGGCGCGATTGGTTCTCGGCGCCCTTTTTTCTGTCGCTATTCCATCACTACTGCCACTGCGCAAAGGGCAGATCTACTCACCTTCGAAACATTCACCCTTGGAGCGAATTTTCTCCTGCATATCATTGGACAGAGTGGCAAAAGCGGAATCAGTGAAAGCGAGTACGGTGAGGTGGCCCTCGCTGCCGCCGCTCAACATGTCGATCAACTCGCTGTCTGTAGCCAGATCGAAAAGCGATGTGAAGACAGAGAATCTCGGGTCCTGCGCGAGCAGCGTCCACAGGTTCCTGTTCACGGGCACGGTCATCAGGCGGTCGACCACGTGCACCAGTCCGTTGGTGGCCTTGTGGTTGACGGACACCACCGGCGCGCAATTAGCGGTTGCAAACTGCATAGAAAAAGGGCGACTATTGATATAGAGCGTACTCGGCTGACCGCATGCTATGCATGTTTCTGAATGAAACACACCATCATGATGTCATCATTGATAACATAAATAAAATAAAAAGATTTCAGACAAGAAACATAAATATGTTTGTTGTACTCGACTCCGCATTTTCCTGTTGTTGTTTTTTTGTGAAAATGCGTACATTAATTTTAGTAAGAATCCTGCTAGCGCTCTAAATACTGACTAAAACATAAGTAATTTTGGGACACACATTGCAGTCCGCTCTCGTTTATAAAATCCCAAAAATTATGCTCACATGAACCGGATAGGCATACTGGTTGATGCGAATCTTCGACTGCTGGGCGGCGCGCGTGCCCAGCAGCTGGTCGTCGGCCCACTGGTACGACGGGTGCCAGCCGGGCGCCGCGTGCCCTGCCACCAGGGAACGCGCGAACGAATCTGGGTCGGTGCCCACCATCACTGCGCTGATCTCATCCTGGACGAATGGTTGAGATCATTTATGAAAATCCCGTATTTCCGCGAAATACCCCCCGTATGAAATATCCTCTGGTCTTAGCGAACTTATGAAAAATAACCCCCTCGAAATACCCCCACCCGAAATTAGTGTAAAGATAATCTACATGGTCCGGCTGAAAAGTCCCCGGGCAGTGCTCGCCATTCGCGCTAGGGGTAAGCTACGGCCAAATAATTTTAACACGTTAATATATGAGGTGTTTTGAGTTATCACCCAAAATTTCACCGCTCTAGCTCCACCCACTGCGGAACTGTGGGGGTTACAATTTCGGTCATTTTGTACTGATGTACAAATGGTGCTCTAGCTCAATGCTGCTTTAAGTTGTGATCATGAAACTTCGGCTAGTGTAAGCCACCAGTGTTGGCAATGTGCCAGCACTAACCAACATTAGCTATGATATCATAAGCCCAGTCAATATTGTCATTACTGTCACTACTCTCAGTACAGAATTTATCTTTAACCACAAAAAGTGGTTAATACAGTATGCATTTTGCATGCACACTGCTGTCGAACACAGGTAATGTGTCCACTACAGATTAGTAATGAAACATAGGGAAATTTTTACAACACATCACTCACTTACTGCACATTTCAAAATAACATTAAAATCACTGCAATACAACATGATCTCAGATGGTCACCAAAAACATCCATCACAGTTCCCACGTTTCTTGCACATCACCCTGATCTGCATATTAATTTTACCTCAATAGAAATGATGTTGATAAAAGTGTTGAATATTATCAGCACATTACCAACACTGTAACTTACACTAGGCAAAGTTTCATGATCACAACTTAAAGCAGCATTGAGCTAGAGCACCATTTGTACATCAGTACAAAATGACCAAAATTGTAACCCCCACAGTTCCGCAGTGGGTGGAGATAGAGCGGTGAAATTTTGGGTGAAAACTCAAAACACCTGATATATTAACGTGTTAAAATTTTATAACCGTAGCTTACCCCTAGCGCGAATGGCGAGCACTGCCCGGGGACTTTTCAGCCGGACCATGTAATTGCGAAAAACTGCAGTTTGTGATCTGTGTAATACAGATAGCATTGAAAAATCATCAATTTTTAGAAAATATAATTAAATATAATCTCAGAAAATCTCTCATGAAAAAATATAATTAAATCTCTCTCAAAAAAACAACTGGAAAAAATATAAATAAATATAAAAATCAGAGTTTGAGAGATTTTCTGATATTTTTAAAAATCTCAGAAAATCTCACAACAAGAAAATATAACAAAATCTCTCTAGAAAATCGTAAAAAATGTAAATCTCAGAAAATCTCATATTTTCTGAGATTTTTGAAATTTAAATCTCCCAGAGATTTTTTCAATGCTAAATGCAGAACACACGAAAAAATAATGACTGAGTTACGTATACAAGGACAACCTACACACTTACGGATGTTGATCATTGCTGGATTTTTATGTCACAAACAAACGAATAAGGCCGGAATTAGAGCTCAGCGTCGATTCGACGTGAAATGATGACGTGAAATGTCGTCGTGAAATTACATTGCAAGCAGCAGTCTGACGTGAAATGTCGTCGTGAAATTACATTGCAAGCAGCAGTCTGACGTGAAATGTCAAGTTGTTCCCTGACACTGTGACGTGAAATGATGATGACGTGAAATGATAAAAATTGAATTTTTCAATTCGCTCTAGTTGTGGCTGATAACACTCAGTATTGGACACGATTAAGGTATTGATTCATATATTATCCTTAGAAAATTGTAGACCCGTAGCATGATCCACACTCCTGTAATAAATTTTACGACGACATTTCACGTCATCATTTCACGTCGAATCGACGCTGAGCTCTAATTCCCGCTTAACAACTAACGAAAATTCAGGTGAAATAATGACCCCTTGAAATACCCACTCCCTTGATTCCCCTCTCAAAATTTGCACGCTGAAAAAACCCCTGGGGGTATTTCGAGGAATAACCGTACACTGAGAAAATGGCAGGTAATAAATAAGCAAACGGGGTTAGAAGCCGCAGCCAGTGCTTCGTTTGTAGGCGCGAACAGGGTGAAATTCTCCTGCCGCAAGCTATCTGCGAGATCTGTCGATCCGATCAACTGAGAGAATGCAGTCAGATTCATTTTGTCCAAGGTGGCCACTAGGTCTTCCAAATTCTCCTCTGAAATACGTTTTAATGAGATAAATATTTTTGTAGTCGTTGGAAAGCGCTTGGCAGTACCAAATAAAAAATGAACACGGGAAAATAATGTCACACCAATTGGACAGCCCTTTGCACCGGATGTGAAGTCCCTGGTCCAACCGTGACAGCACTCGTGGGTTACGGTTTTCAGCACAGTTTCACCGTTGCGCATCATCTGTAAAATTGTAAAACTGCGAGGTTTGATTTGTTGTGAATAATTTTTTACAATACCTAATTGATTATTGCTATTATTCTAGTGCCCCTTTGCAAGTGTGGTTATTAAAATGCGACAAATCATGATAGGGTTTGAAATAAATATTCAAAATGCCCGCGACATGAAATGAAAGTTCAAAATGAATTCACACAGATAGATATAGTAGTTGTTGGTCAGATCAGCACTGCGTAAGAGGACAACTTGCTCATAGGAGGATAAACACTGCGGCGTCGCAGCCTTTGTGTTTTTGAAATCGTTCCCCATTCATGGTATTCAGAAAAAGTGGCGCACCTTGAACTCGCAAGTGTGCGCGTGGCCAAAGTCGTGGCACATGCTCATCATGTGTCTGAAGGATGCAGTGCCGTCCTGTGCGGTTGCGGCAGCTCCAACTGGCGGCAGCGTGCGCTCCTCCTCGCGTTTGCACACATGTTCCCTGCAGTCGGAGGGGGGGGGGGTTGCATGGCTTGCTTCTAAAGAGTGCAATCGCAACGGTATACAGTGAACACAGCGAATACCAGCACTCACCCTTCCCACCACGGCCGCATGCGCTCGAAGATGTCGCCGAACATGTCCGAACCCTGTAACACAGATTTACCAATTTACTAGGTAAATATTAGTGTTTCATAGAAAGACACGGGACAAACCATATTGAGGTTGAGATTGAATGGACTCGTGCGCCCGACTGAAACATGGCCATCACCGACTGCCTGAAAGAATTGACATATTGAGATGACCGCAAATCAGTTGGTTGCACGAAAGGAAACACACTTTTTCTAAGAGGGCATCAATGCCTTTGGAGGGCCTCTGCGTGTGCACCAGCTTCGCGTCTTTGCATTGCACGCTGCAAATTAATGATGCGACGATAATCACTCGCCACATGATAGGTTCGATATACACACAATTTGTGCTTTTTAGTAAATATTAAGCTGCAGTCAATGCAAACGGATATTAGTTTATTTGAGCAACTGTTTACCTAATACGATGAGTCACAGAATATTCTAGCAAGTTCTGTTTATTCACAAACTTTGATTGTTTACAATGCCGGAAACTTTTTCTGCGCTAAAATATGCACGTAGAAGTTTTTTTTAAACATTCTGAACCCTATTCAACCATGCATTTTACATCCGAGGAGAGTAATAGCGTGGCAATCATGTCTACGTCAAAAGTTAGATAAAGGCGTTCACAAAAAATGACCATAACAAATTGAGAAAGCTACCTAAGAAAAAAAAGCTACCTAACTGCCCTGCTTGGTATTATAAATGTATGTTGAAACTTTGAGGAAAACTTCGCATTATTTACTCGAAACAGTAGCCAACAAGTACTGTTTGTTATATTTTTAATACTTTATTTCTGGCAACCACACAATACTGTTACCTTTACGAAAATATGAAAAAAATAAGTATTTATAATTTTTGGCGGTAGTGCTCGCGTAAAATTAGCATATTCAGTTCAACATAAGAAATTGGGGTCACGGAATGGAGTAAACATGCACATTTAATTTACCTATTCTAAGTGCTAAAGTTGGACTTGATACCAGGCGCTTAGCATCACCACAATTTTAAGTGTTGTGCTCATGGCCCTTGGAGCTGAAATTATAGACCTTAATTCAAAGGAATAAACATGGAATTTCAACATTAATCTGCGTACTGTGCCGACATTCATTTAGGAAAAGTACGGAGTTGTGTTATGCATTACATTTTAGAAAAGTATGTGTCAGTGTATGTACATTTTCTTTTATGTACAACTTTTTTCACGTAAAAGACATGGCTCAACTCGCAGCGGCACTCGAGAAACTGGTTGCGGTTGTGAAAACACGGGGAAAAACTGTGGCCAGCGCGCCGAATGCGCTTACCGAATAAATACTCGGCCAAATTGGGGAAAACTGTAAACAGGATGCTTATATAGCCGTGATAAAGTTATCAAATCAAACAAATTACTGCGTTTCAATATGTCAGCCACAAAAGTACATAAATTGACAAAGCAAAACAAATTTAATGAACACGTTCGAAAGACAAAGAACAACACGTGCCAGAACAGAATTAGATGTAGGCAAGAAACGCGAAAAACGCTAAAAGAGGAAAGGCGCATCCGCTGCAAAAACAACTTCAAACGATGAATAAACAGTGCTATGAAAAGAATAAGTGTGATGAGTCAGTCACGTTCACGTGAAATATGACCGAAAAAATAAAAGTCAGGCAGCAAATCAACGAACAATAACCGGGGGCCTATTTCACACCATGTCAATGGCTCAGTCAAATAGAAAATTAGTGACTTTCAATTGTCAGTGAAATATTTGGAGGATATCTGAAATTTTAAGTAAAAAGAGATCAAACTTGTGTAAAGAAAGTAGTGAAGGGTTTGTAGTGACAAAGTAGTGACTGGGCGGTCTGACATTTTCCATGACACTTATAGGGTGCAGGAGTGGCCCCAGGTTGCGTGATTGGCCTCGGGCATACAGATATTGTACCATCAGTATTTTACCATGTTGTCGGTGTGTATTTATGAACTGGCGGACAATTGGACAACTGTGTACAATGAACCCACTGCTGTATTTACGATCTATGAACAAAACTGCGTATTGAAAGGCACACAAAATCAAAATACCTACGCGCATTTACCTAAATATATAATCTATCCGAAGGCACCGGGCCGAGGGAAAATCACAAGGCATTGTTGTCATTCAGAAGTGAATGCGAATGTTTCAAAAACCCAACACGCTGTATGGCTGCGAAAGCACGCGAACTGTCGACTTATTTCATGACTACTTAGTTTCGCGTTCCAACGGGTATTATAGAAAAAAACATTTCAGTAACCTGACCACATTTATATCTATTGACGGCCCGCACACTAGTTGACACATGTGTGTCCTCTCAGATTCCGGCTTAATGTGCCGCAGAACGGCTCCAAATGCAGTGTTGAACAACAAATATTACGACCAGTGCATTGGAAGATCGCTCTGCAACGCGTAAAGCCGAAATATGAGTTGACACAGACCAGTTGACACACGTGTGTCAAGTTGACACTGTCAACTAGTGTGTGGGCCGCCGTTGCGTACACTCCCAGAACAAATTTTTTTGCAAATATCACTCAAACAGCTCGACTGGCAGTTGGTCCATCGTCGGATAGCTGGACTGGGTGCCCGGCTTCGTTACCGAAATGGAAGCTACGCTGCACGCGCGCACCACGCACGCCATCAGCTCGGGCTTGGTGTGCGGCTTGGCGCCCATGGCCGGCCGCGACAGAAAGTAGGCTAGCGATCCGATGAACGAGTCGCCGGCACCCTGGTTGAATGGTGGCAGGGATTGAGAATAGAATAGAATAGAATTGAGAGAACAACATGGGTCATGGGCAGGGTTGGCAAAATCTAAAATAAAATAATAAAAATAGAAAATTTAAGAATAAAGTATAATAAAATGAAACAAGAAAAAAATTAAAATAAAATACAATTTTTATACAATTTGTATACAAAAAGTTTTTATAAAACCAACCCTGGTCATGGTAAAACAAGGAAAAATTGTCTTGTAACAGAAAGACCACTGACAGGGGTATATTTACGACTTCTGGAATTGTTTTAAAATAAAACAAAAATGGTAACCAGAAGTAGGCAAAAATGAAACTCCCATAGAATATTCATTAAAATAGCTCATTGAAGTCAAATGTTTCACCATTTTATTACAACATTTCATTAAACGAAAATACGAATGAATTTATGAACACTAAACCTGACCCAATAATGCACCTGAATATATTTAATTTGAAGAAAGTTTTCATCGGATAAATTTTCCTATCCCAATAAACCCATAAACCAGTTCTTTGCCTTATGCCATGTGGCAATCCTGACGAGATGATATTCTTGTTGGGATGGGATCTATTTATGAAAGATGTAATTTCAATTCAACATAGCACACTTTTCAAGCGAACAAACGCACGGTTGTATCAACTGCTTCAACCTTCTCACACTGCAAATGAATGGGTTCAGTGACGCCGGCGGCGGGCGCGAAAAGCACGCAGCCCCTATCGCCCAGAGTCACAATGACACAAAACTCCCCAGTGGGAAACGATCCCATCATGGCCCCAATGGCTTTTGCTGCTTCTTTTGCCAACTCTATGGAATCCAAGGGCTCGCTCAGACCGAGCAAGAATTCAGCCTGGGTGAATAAAAAAAGAAAATCGGATGGATTTTTGGATGGATTTTTGGAAGAAAACAGTTAAAAAGTAATGGCATATGCACCTCGTTTTCATTGGGGCACAAAATGTCACAGTGTTTGAGTAATTCGTCGTCCAACTCGGGCAGGCCGGGAGCCGGATTCAGCATGGTGGTCACTGAACAGAAACACGCCATTTTTAGTGCCAGTGCCAATTTTTACTGCCAACAAACAGTGCAGTCATAGCTGAAATCGAGGGAAGCATTTCGAGGGGGGGGGGGGTCGGCCTGCTTGCACGTGTTTATATCTCGGGAACCGCTCGGTGAAAATTGTTGATTTTTCAATATAATATAGTTTCAGGTCGGGGCTAATTACAAGTCCGAGGAAATTTCGCTACGATGCCCCAGATCGGAGATAGAGTGGGTCTATAAAAAGATGGTCATTTGCGAAATTTTTGGGTGACGCCCAGAACATGCAACTTTTGAACATCAATATCTCGGCTCTTTGTGAACCGATTTTAGTCATTAAACTTTTGAAACAATCACACATGTTTGGAGAGTTCATTTCTGTGGTCAAATCGGTGATATACAATTGTGCATATACAGATTTGGCCCAATTTCCGCTTGCAAAATTTTGGCAAAATTATTTTTTTGGACATGCTATGATATACACTTGATCGCCAGAAACACCATACCGAAAGAATGAGATCGATATCTCCCTCAGATCAAATGTTATAGCACTTTAAACTTCCGCCTACCATCCCTATAAATGACTGCATGAAGAAAAATGCATGGAACTTTAAACGCCATTTCTCGGCCATTTTTCAACCGATTTTGACCAACAAACACTTAAAATGATTAGAATAACCTGGAGATTACATTTTCATTCTCGGACAATCTATATATTACTTCAGATTCCCCACACAACAAAATAATGCAAACTCTTGTATGAAATTATCATGATGAAAATTCATATAAAATAATCTGAGAATGAAAATGCAATCTCCTGGTTATTCTGATCATTTTAAGTGTTTGTTGGTCAAAATCGGTTGAAAAATGGCCGAGAAATGGCGTTTTAAAGTTCCATGCATTTTTCTTCATGCAGTCATTTATAGGGATGGTAGGCGGAAGTTTAAAGTGCTATAACATTTGATCGGAGAGAGATATCGATCTCATTCTTTCGGTATGGTGTTTCTGGCGATCAAGTGTATATCATAGCATGTCCAAAAAAATAATTTTGCCCGAAATTTTGCAAGCGGAAATTGGGCCAAATCTGTATATGCACAATTGTATATCACCGATTTCACCACAGAAATGAACTCTCCAAACATTTGTGATTGTTTCAAAAGTTTAATGACTACAATCGGTTCAAAGAGTTGAGATATTGATGTTCAAAAGTTGCATGTTCTGGGCGTCACCCAAAAATTTCGCAAAAGACCATCTTTTTATAGACCCACTCTATCTCCGATCTGGGGCATCGTAGCGAAATTTCCTCGGACTTGTAATTAGCCCCGACCTGAAACCATATTATATTGAAAAATCAACAATTTTCACCGAGCGGTTCCCGAGATAAAAACACGTTCTGGCAGGCCGACCCCCCCCCCCCCTCGAAATGCTACCCTCGATTTCAGCTATGAGTGCAGTGCACTAATTGCCGCTTATCTAAACCATGCGTACCGCCATGGTGGTGAGCCACCTTCATCGCATGCAAACTGGTCACGGGCGGCACTTCCAACTGGCACAGGAGCAGTTTGGCGCTGGCGATCAGCTCGGCCGCCTCGTCCACATCTTGCGGCTGCAACAGCTGGTTGGCAGCTTCGACCAGGACGATGCAGTTCTGGCCGTCGCCGCGCGACACGTTGATTGATGCGGTGCCAGTGCTCGCGCCGTCCGCCACCTGGGAAATGAAGGTTCAATACTCAGCACGACCGTAAATCATAGCTGTTAAAACGTATTTACGTTTACTCGATAAATACGTATACTCGAGTACTGCGTAAATACGATTACGTTTCCTCGCGAAAAAAAATACCGGTACTCACTTACTCGCGTACTTTTTGAAAGTACGCGAGTACAGAAAACGTATTTTTAGGGGACAGAAAATGTCATTTTGCCAAACAGAAAGTGACAAACATAAGACTTTTTCCTATGAAATACTTAGCAGGAGAAAAACACATCTTTATGTATACCAGAGTAACAATTGGAAAAATACTGACTTTTTGTGAGAAAAATACTAACTTTTACGTTTTCTGTGAGAAACAATACCTAGTAACGTTGTTAACGATGTTAACGTAGTGTTAACGATTTCCCCAGTAAAAAAATTCGTTTTTTTACGTTTTCTCTGAAAAAAAGTATTTTACTCACGTTTTACACAGTGTAAAAGTATTTAGAGAATACTTTTAAGTTTTCTGTACTCAGGGGTGAGTAAAAGAAAAATACTTTACATTTCGTTTACTTTTAAAAAGGTTCAGTACTTTTAACCACTATGCCGTAAATACCGGAATTTCTGATTCCCCGTGCAAGATAGTGCTTGAACAAGTTTTTCTAAAAGAACTTTCACGTATTTACTTCCTTCACTTCCTGACCCCCGCTTTTAATAGGTAGATTGCGGATAAAGAAAACCGATGCAACATAGAAATAAATCATATTATTCAATTATTATTAATCCAAAAGCGCACGGAAGGTTTCTGTTATAGAATGTCGGGCACAGGAGGTTGTATTCAAGGAGGACAATTCGTTGAATAGCTGTGATTAAATTACCCCAAATATTGAAGGACAATTGAATCCCAAAACCAGTCTGTTTTCAGATTTCTAGTTGTCAAACAAGTACCGGTGTGTTTCAAAGCTAAACTCAAACATAATTCACCTTGACGTGCGTGGCATCGACGCCGTTGTCGCGGAAGTTCTGCACAGTAGACGGGCCAAACATATCGTTCCCTACCTGCAGAACGACATGACCAATGTCACGAAGCCAGCACAAAATTAGCCACAATAGCAGCCAAACCTTGGCAACCATAGCCACGGAGGCGCCCAGTTTTGCAGCGGCGACCGCCTGGTTGGCGCCCTTGCCGCCGAAGCCCACCGCGAAACGGTCGCCCCGGACGGACTCGCCGGCGCGCGGCAGTCGCTCCGCATAGCTGCGCGCCGAGAGCGACCAGTGTCAGCTGCGAGTCCGAACAGAGGTGAGCAGACAGCGGTGCGCCCACCTCACTAGGTCCTGCACGCAGCTGCCAACCGCCAGCACATCCAGTGTAGACATTTTTCCAGCGACGACCGCGCACTGCGAGATATGTAAAACAGGACAGCACTAAAAAAGTGTATTTCGAGTGATTGAAAAGTGTAAAATAGACGTGGACACCCCACGCCGACGGAACTAGTGATGGGAAGGCGCTAAGGACGGCGGTACAGTGCCGCGCGAGCAATCGTCCTCTGCCAAATAACGGCATCTGGCCTAGCAACAGGATTAAATTATCCCGAGTACTAACGGGCTACCGAAGCACCAGGCTTAAATGATTGTTTTTATTCAGAAGTTTTGAACAGGGTAGGGCGCTGACATAAATACATACTTCTTCTCACAGAAGGCTGCTTTCATTTTTTGGTTTCACCTGCCATTCTTTTTATGAGGATAACAAAAGTTTTTCATCGGTTTCTTACACAGCTTTTTATTTAAGAATGATAGCACAAATGGAAAATTTGACGTGAACTGAAGATTTAAGTGCACATTCTTATTTTAGTGTTTTTGGCACATTCCAACATTTCGTATTCCACCTTCATATGAAGGGTGTGCTTCTAAAAGTACCGATCTACAAAAAATCGATTTTGAGATAATCGCGATTGAAAGTTTGGAGCATGCAATACCCATACATGGGTATTGGGTATGGGAATTTTGGGTAAGGGTATTTCGGCCATATTGTTGGGTATCCACATGCATCGGTATAATCATTGATTATACACATAACACTAGCTATATAAAATTTAGGGAATTGTATTTTTGTAGTACAGTACATTTTAAAGGAACAAATTGGTAATAGCGTGTAGATCGGTATTTTTTAAAGCACAAAATCAGAAAGCTGTAGATCGGTACTTTTACCCATAATAAAAAAGCACAAAATGAGTTTTTGCGCAAGCGGACGCCGATCTGACATCGGTACTTTTAGAAGCACAAAAAATAATGTGCAGATCGGTACATTTCAAAGAACAGTTTTGAAAAAAGTGTGTAGATCGGTACTTTTAAAGACACAAAAGCTGAAAAAGCTTGTAGATCGGTACTTTTAAAATTTCAAAAACTGTAATTTGCGATTTTTTTGCTTTTTTCGACCCCCCATATCTCAAAATTGAATTTCGCACCCCCCACATATTATATATATTTTTGAAGCGCATTTTTATGGGGACCCCAAAAATGGTCCTAACTCAAATTTGAAAAATTTGTAGATCGGTACTTTTAGAAGCACACCCTTCATATTAATTCGCGGATAACTTGGGATTAGCGTGCGCTGTAGTCTTTTCTCACTAATGAAAAGTGGCAAAACATTATTCTAACGAAAGTGCCCTTCTGTAGAAGGGATTTAAAATTTTTTTTAGACATGTTGGTGCATTTCTACTAGAAGAAATATGGTTTATATGATGCTCAATCTTAACTGCAGTTTTGAACACTATTTGTTTATGTTTTCTACCTCGATGGACGGATACATGAAGCAAGTAGTGGAAGCTGGAGACTGATGTGTGTTTCCCTTTTTTCCCAAGGAGGTTCTTTTAGGAACAAAATATTGTAATGACAAAGTGGAAAAGCATTTCGATCACCATTTCACTTTCCATCACTACTTCCATCGCTATCATTCCTGGTATTTCTGTATGTGATATTAGTAAATATTATCTGTACTTAGGTGTTGTATCTAGTGATGGAAAAGGCACAGGGAAGTGTGGCACTGCAAGGCACCTCTGCCAGTCCTCAACCAGGGCACCTGGCACCTGGCAAGGGCAAAAAAATGGCACTGCATTGGCATCGGTGCCATTTTGAAAAAAAAGTACCGGCACCATGCGGCACTGGTGCTGGCATCAAAAGGCACCGCACCAGGTTCCAGGTTCCAAAGTATTTACCAGGTATTTTCTTTGGCTGCTACTTTGGAACTGTATTTTTCAATGAATTCTTTACCGATTTTGATGGTGGAGCATTTAAAATGACCAGAATGATGTTGGGATCACTTTACAGAGCAATAAGAATGTATTACAAATGATTGCTCAGATATTTAATAGCTCTGATTACTAAGATAGCTCCAATACACATTGGTCATTATTGTCTAATAGCTAGTCTATTCTGAAAAAAATGGCACTGGCACCAGCAGGGCACCAGAGTTGTGAAATGTACTGAACTTTTTTCAAAGTATACATAAACGTAAAGTATTTATTTTTTACTCACACTCTGAGTACAGAAAGCGTAAAGTAATTTTTTTACTTTTACTCATAAGTAAACATGAGTAAAATACTTTTCCACCCAGAAAACATAAAAGCTGGAATATTTTTGAGGAAGTTTGCCACAATTTTCAACCAAAATAACTGATTTTCTAACCCTTTGACCTTTTTAACCTTCAAATTCACTAGTTCATGTGTTCTTTACCATTTTAAGCTATTTTTAGATTTTTACCTATGTTTAGCTTTTTTCTCCCTTTCCCCCATCTATCTCTTCAAAAAGTCTATAACAAAACCTATCTGAAATACGTTTTCTGTACTCGAGTACTTTCAAAAAGTATACGTAAAAGCGAGTACAGGTACTTTTTTCAAAGTATATGTAAACGTATTTACTCAGTACTCGAGTATACGTACTTTTTGAGTAAACGTAAATACATTTTAACAACTGTGCAGGGCACCCTCGAAAAAGGGTACCGCACCGCACGAGCGTTGCGGGCACCGGTGACCCGGTGCTTTTCCATCACTAGTATCTAGTTTATTAATCTACCGGTCTACTGGTCTGGTTTGAAAATACGGGGTGGGTAAAACACTTTATCATCTGTATCCCTCAAGAATCGTGTGTCTGTTACCCCAGTCCCTAACCCCCACTTATTTATCTTTCAGTCGTCACTCTTCTCCAAGAAATTCTGAGAAAATAAATTTACACGTGACAAGAAGCCGGGTAAAATCTAAAAACAGGGTATTCAAGGATCCACTCGACAAAAATACTCATGCGGTAGGAACAAAGCGATAATTCTGCGAGTAATGCCATAAGCTTTCGGCACTCGTACAAGAAAGGTGCCTGTCCCAGTTTTTCCAAAACAGATCAATCTCAAATGACGCAGTTCACAGCAAGTGAATATTGTTAGATACACAGTTCTGATAACAGTTATCAGCGCAAATTTTCACCAGCCTACAATCTGCACTAAATACTTTAGACCGGATCGAACCAGAACTACTAAACGCAAATCTTCTGTATTAAAAAGTTCATTTCGTAAATTTTTTTCAATGCCACGTAATAGACACGAATAATTTCACCAAATGTTCCAAAGCAGATTGCGGCGAATCGTTTTCGGTGAAGCACAGTAATGCAACAAACAGTTTACCAAAAGTTAAAAATTAATACCATGTTTAAATACAAAAGTGGTTTTATGAGTGCAAAGCAACAGTGCGACAGAAAAAGATGTAAAATAAGGCAGGTAAACATGTAAGAAAACGAATATTAGAAAATTAGTATACAATGTGTTTGTCACCAAAAGTAAAAACCATATGTAATTTAAACAAGCGATAAAATCAGAACGTAACAGTGAAACGACACTCGCAAGGCATAACACTACCCCAAGAAAGGCGGCCAGATAAATATTAATTTAAAATATTTGGGATATATTTGTATATTGTAAATAACCGAAGAGCTCCAAATAATTATCATGAAATTTGGGTTGTGGGGTTCCATTTGACTTCGACACTAGAATGATTATTCGCTGAGAACACAAACTGGCAAACAAAAATAAGTAAATAAATACGTGTTTGTGCTTTGGCTAGCGAATTGCTCGCTGAGTTGTTATCACTAATTTTGTACCCAAATTTCACCAAAGCAGAAATAGAGATGAAAATGACACAATGCAAATATACCTGCTAAACGGCTGAAATACCAAAAATGGAAGTAAAGGGGGGCCAAGCTCAAAAGGAATTTGATAAATAAGATAGCTGCGCTTCAAACAATCGTCACAGTTATATTTCCTCGCTAAGTACACAGAAAAATGACACTGGCACCATAGGCTACTGTGAATCACTGCTAAATATGTAGATAGCTATTGAATAAAAATTCAGCTATGACAAAATAAAAAAAGCGGTAGACGGATAATACGAACAGATAATACAAAAAATCAAATTGTTGGCACGATGCCAACAAAATGGCCACAAAACTCATGCTAAAGGCGCTGATAATAATATCCACTTCTATTGCAATACGCGCAGCAACATTGATCACATATATTTATCTATGTATGTACACAATTTCGCTAATAATTTTGAGAATAAAACATCGGACGGAACGTAAACATTACATCAGCAGTTTACCTGCTGTATAATCTTGAACACGCATACAACAACGAGATATTAATAAAAACAACAACACTTAAGATTTGGTTTGTCCCGGCGGATACGGCAAATAACCCGACTTGGTGGAAGCTTCATTTTCTGTAATTTTACAAAATGTTTTTCTTTAATTGCAAAAAAAATTCCATCGCTTTATGTTTAGGCGATGAAATTAACACATTATCGGTCACATGATTATGATAAATATGTGGCCATCGTATGTACAATGGCACTCGCAAAAAACGAATCAAACATCAGTAACTCAGTGCTTCAATAGTATTTAACTTGCTGAAGAAGGATATTACACAGGTAAGTAGGATTATTTCCGAATGCACTACAGCATAGGAAGATCTTCCGCGTTGTACCAATCACACTCTTTAAATATCTAATCTGTAACAAAACGAATGAATTCAATCTTTCTACCGCGAACATTTTCTAACATTTTTGTTAGAAACCAACACCCAACCATATTTTGTGTAAAAAAGCGCTCTAGAGCGAATACAGGACTTATTTAAGGGGTGGCGCCATCCCTTCGGGTTTTTTTACCGGTGTTAAACTATACTTTTGTTTAAACTTTCGTTCTCATTTACCCAACTGTAGGATCTTAATACGTTCCGGTCAATTTCAAATTGAAAATCACGACAACCAGTTTACGTTGAAATCTTCACAAGATGAATGCAAGTGAATAAACAATGTTAATATAGAAAACTATAGTTTTGACACATTTCATAATTCAACTTGGAAGGGGGCACCTCGACGGCGCTCAAACACATATACATAAATACGTATCAGTGGGGTATGTTTGCCATGATATGCAACAAGCCTATGTTCATGTAAACAGGACAAATATCGCCAAAGTTTCCGTTTTACACTAGGTTAAGACACTTAACGTTTGCGTTTATGATCAGATGGATAAATGGTTGCCGCAAAACAATATACCATATTAGACATAAATACCCCATTGATGGCACGGTAATTACCCACGGTATATGTATTTTAGCCGTCGCTCAGGCGCATGGTGAAAAATACAGTAAATCCTCGAATTAGTCCACCGAAAAATTAGTCCAGTCAAAAAAATTGTTACAAACCAGTGAGAACAGAAGATGTGTGCAGTTACACATTGCATACATATTGATTTAACTTGACAAAAAAACTGTAATCAACTACTACAACAGTAGTAGTTGATTACAGTTTGGAGGGCACTGATTTGAGGATTTACGGCATGTGTTTGAAGAATAATCTTTTAGCCATGCAAAATCTGTTGGCACCAAACTGTACCGAGGACAAAAAATGTGAAAGCGGCAGTTGTGCTTCTATAAAATTCAATAGAAACATTGCCAGTGCACCATCCTAGTGATAAAAACACGTGAAAAGTGCTGTAAAATGTGTTTTATGCAGACATGTCGCGGGAAACAAAATTTCCACCCAATAATTGAAGAAACTCGCAAACTGGCACACACACACACACCTGGCGCTCATTCCTCCCCTCGGTCATAATAAATCTCATTCATGGTGATGTTGCCAGTGGACAGGGTCTGGGTGCCCGCGTCGGTGACCACGCGCTGCGGTTGCGCCGTCGGTTCGTCTTGTCCCGACCTGCCGCACGTTGGGCAGCACGAAGACTTGCCAGTCAGCGTCGCGTCGCCCAGCTGCCCGTCGGCGCTGCCGAGCGACACGCCGTTGAGCAGCGGGCGCGACTTCGGCACGCCGCCGCGCGCGCCGAGCATCTGAGTCGGCGCTATAGGCGGACGGGCGAGCAGCGGCGGCGGCCCGCCCGGACCGTTCTGCGGCGCGGGCAAAAGCGATTACACGTTTGTTCAGCGATGTATCGTTAGGTAATGCGCAGACAAACACGGCTTTACTGCATCTAATATAGGGTTCAAACGAGATTGATTTTCAGGGATCGGGATTGGTATTTTGAATTTTCGGGATCGGAATGGTCTTTTTGAACTTCGGGATCGGGATTATCCCGTTATCCAGGTCTCGGGATCGGGATTTTGGCCAATGTTCTGGTACAGAGGGTAATTCTTCACAAAAAGCCGGGTCTGTGCCGGTGCGCATGTAAACTCGGTGCGCATGTAGGCTCAGTGCCCACGTACTTCTACCCGGTGCCCATGTAGACCCGGTGCGCATGTTGTTCAACTGTACATGCGCACCGGTCTACATGGGCACCGGGTTTATATGCATGCGGTCTACATGCCGATCCCGGATATTTTCGGGATCGGGATCCCGTTTGAACCTTAATCTACCAGCACACAAACGACTTACCATGAAGCCAGGCGGCGGCGGCGGAAACGGCATGGGCGGCACGTAGGGCGCGGCGGCCGGGTTGAACAGCGACCCGAGACCGCCGGGCGTGGAGTGCGGCCGCCGCGGCTCGGCCATGTCCGGCGGCGGCGGCGGGGCGCCGACGAACTCGCTCTCGGAACGACACGCCAGTCGCTCCTCGGTTAGCGCTTGCAGGAAGCCCACGCACTCGGGCGGCACCACGCTGCGACCGGGCCACATATATACTCGTATACAGACACAGAGCCAGGGGTAGGAAAGGGGGGTTGGGGGTGGGGGTTTGGGCTACTATCCCCTACTAAATTGTGGACTTCTATCCCCCACTTCTTCACCTACTTTTAGCTATTTTTCGCCATTTTCTTCCTTATACACTGTGAAAAAGCCTATATTTCAAACCCCCGCAACACACCCCGCCCCATTTTTTTTCACCTATCTATCCCAGAGGCCGCTCAGCTATCTATCCAACCGTAGTCAAAACCAGTCAAAATCTAGAATACCCCTGCACAGAGGAGGCGGGCAGTTGGACAACTCACGAGCGCAGAGCCAGGTAAAGCACGGGCACCAGGTGCTGCGCCTGCTCGGTGATGTGCGCCAACATGTCATCGCCAATGGGCCGGTGAGCCCAATTGACCTCCACCCGGCGCATTGAACCGGGGCCCGTTTCTGATGCCTGCGTGCAGATAATCAGAGGTGGCTATATTGAAAGTAACAACGAATATACACATAACGCTCGTCATTTAATAGTACTGGCGCCACGAAAAGAGAGAACATGCTTAAATATGCTGCTTGAATCAGACATGCTTAGTAGTGCTAAATAAGTTGAGAATGATTGTGATACTTCTCTGAACCGCAAACCTACCATAATCGACGCCGGGTAGTACAAACGCTGCAGGTTGATGAAACTTATCGGGCGAATTTCCCGGACGGGTCTGTCGTGTCGCCGGTGCTGCACCACAGTGTGCGCCAGCTAAAAAACGATGGCATTCGTTGAAGCAAATGGTCAACTGGGACACACATCAAACGTGCACTCTTCAATTTAGGTAATGGCATAACCTGAGTGTCATAGACGCGACGCAACTGTATGTTGTAGCGCTGGCGGAGTGTCGAGGACGCCCCTCGGCAGTCGTGCATCACCTGCGACATGGAAATTTATTCATTTTGGGCTATCAAACCTCTGATATCAATGCATTCGAGATAAAAAAGTTTTCAAGCACACTTTTCCACGCACTTTCCCCATCGTATTTTACGTTTCTTCAGCGCATGAAAACAAAACCACATCGACTAATGTACTTGCCACACACAAATAGTCGCGTAGTCAGCGTAAACGCGCCCGGCCTTCTGTGCAAACAGTAGCCAACCCCTAAAATAAATACATATTTATTTAAAATACACGCGCAGAGTGTGTGAAAAGCTTTTAGTGGGCGTCAGGCCAACTTACAAACCGCTGCTTTAAAATTTA
This sequence comes from Sphaerolaimus hirsutus, assembly GCA_964036195.1. Lineage (NCBI taxonomy): Eukaryota > Metazoa > Nematoda > Chromadorea > Monhysterida > Sphaerolaimidae > Sphaerolaimus > Sphaerolaimus hirsutus. The sequence continues at coordinate 15,873,804 of OZ038452.1, read as the reverse complement.
AATAGCGATATATCGGAGCGCGCGGCAATAACATTGATGCACAGGTACATCGTAAGAGCAGCTGACACTCGACTTTCATTTTGAATTCGAGTAATTCACAGCGATTGACTGGTAGCAACTGCTCGCGTCGTTCAAATGAGCAAGCAAATAACAAGAAAATGAACAACATCTGCAATGCCTGATTTATGAAGCTTCACCTTGGCCATTTACCATCATTCGCATACACGTAATTACATGACGACCCGCGCGACAAATTACCCACAACGACGCTCAAAAGCTCATGTTTTGCCGCCTTCTTTTCAGCCAGAAAAAGCTGTGAAATAAATAGGTGTACCTATGGAGTTCATATATTTACAATGGATAAAATATTTCACGGCGCAAAGCCAAACAAAGTTCAGAAACGCGCTAAAATGCAAAAAAAATCAAAATGTCCACAAACCTTGAGCACATCCTCACTCTGCAAGACATCTCTCAGTCCACTTTCCAGTAGTATAGTATCACTATGAGCCACATCGAACACGACCAAGGTGCCGGCGCCAGCCGCCGCACCCAGTACAATGAGTGATAAAAAGTCCGGTGTGTTGGGCCCCAGCGACACGAACTTGCAGTCGAGCGCGAGCACGGGCGGCCCGTCGATGCTCAGGTCCTCTTGTAGGATTTCCGTGAGCGCCATCTGCGGCAATGGTAAAATTCAAACAGCTTAGGATTGTGTCATGTAGGGTTCGAGAAGCTATGAGTTTCCGATGGCGGCGGCGATCAAGACCTTAAAAAATTGGCGATTTGTCGATGTGAAAAAATGGGCCCACACACACTATTTAACATCGGCATCAAATGTCAACTGGTTCCCATCCCAATTCAAAGCTTGCATTCTAACGTCGTTCGTTGTCAGCTCGTGAGCAAGCTTTATATTGGGATGGGAACCACTTTATACTTGGTGTCGATGTCAACTAGTGTGTCGATGTGAACTGGGTCCAATAGCTCTAATCTATAGACAATATTCGATACCATGTCAAATACGGCCCTGTGCCTGTAAAATGTAAACCCGCTCAGCATGTAGGCAACATATAGCTTAACATACGTATATAACAATGTTTATAGTCGAAAACAGTATGTATGTATTTAATATTTACATCGTTACAAATCTAAATATCGATTGAAGATAAAAATGGACAACTCACCTGCGCGTGCTTAAGACTCTTCACCACGACAATGTTGGGCGTGCGGTTGAGCGGCGGCGGGCCGGGCAGCTGAGCGGCCAAGTGCGGCGGGATGAGTCTGGGCGAGAAGGCGGGGCTCGGCCCTAGCGACCGGCCCTCCGACTCGGACACGTTCGAGTCGTCGTCGCCGGTGCTGCCGTTGTCGCCGCCCAGCGCGCCGCGGTTCTTCACCAGCGACACCTTGTTCGACCGGATGAAAAACACGCACCGGTTCAGCTTCAGGAACTGCAGAAGCTCTTTGGGGTTGGTGGCCACGTCTTGCCTGAGGGGGTTGAACGCGCAATGCATGACAGAAATGGGGAGTGAATGACAACATATTGGCACTGCGCACACTAGTTTTCACACGAAATTTGAAAAAATCATAAATCAGCTTTGAACGCATTTGAGTTTTCTAGGCTGAGTCACTTATAATCTCCGTCAACTGTTGTTGAGGGACACCTCATTCTAGAAAACTGAAATGCGTTCAAAGCTGATTTATGAGTTTTTCAAATTTCGGGTTAAATTAAAACTAGCGTGCGCAGGCTAAGAAACAGCGGTGATCGCGGCAAATACGACATACGCAATGGAAGCGCGACAACACGAACATACGCACAACACCAACCTCACTATATGTGGAAATCTCATGCAAAACCTCTGATAAAGTGTGTCCAATGGCATGGGCATGTCGCCGTTCTGTTCCAGCACGCCCTTCAAATAATCGACCGCAGCTGCTTTTGCCCTAGCACCCTGTAAACAACATCGAGTGTTGACAGATGAACTGTAAATATTTACATACAAGGCACAACATGCCGACAACCATTCCAAAACTTCACGGAATTTTTTTAAAAACTAAACTAAATTTTTAATTAAAAATGGAATATTTTTGTTACATTGGTATTATTTTAGGTGTCCAGAAAAATTCCACCAATTGTTGTTTTCTTTGGGCAAAATAAACTTAGATTCAATCTCGTTTTGAATGAATTCAGTATCCCAATTCACAATTGTGATTGATATTCACTTGAAAAGAATCTAGTAGGTTTGATTTTAAAAAAATTTGCCTTGGTAGTTTGGCATTTATTGTAACGGGGGTTTCATTTACATGTCCTATAAATTGTTACACCAGAACAAATCCCTTACATTTCCCATGTCTCATACCGGACAGCCCCGACCCCTTGGCTACGTCCTTGAGTATATTTGTATCGAGATTTACTGATTCTGCAGTGATCAAATGATATTTCCCAAAATGCCAAGAGTTATTCTAATTTTGATTCAATCGAATTACTCAAAATTGATCCTTTTGGAATGTGTCATACCCCGAACACTGAGAAAGACAAAAGAGAAGAGAAAAGCTTGCTAGAAAAAATCAAACCACACGCATGCAGGGTGCCCCAGCGGGCCGCACCAGCAACCAGACACAACTAGGGTTGGCCGATGTTTTTTTAACGTTTTTATTCATAAAAAAACGTTTAAAAAAAGAAACATGACCTCTCAAACGTTTTTTTACATTGGCCGAAATTTTGAGTACTAGGCACTAGGGCTGGCCGATGTTTTTTTTTAAACGTTTTTTTTATAAAAAACATGACGTCCGAAATGTTTTTTTTTTTTTTTAAAAACATCGGCCAAAATTTTTAGTACTAAGCACTAGGTATTTTGCAAAATTTTTGCGCGCAAGCGCGCAATTTCACACACAAATTGACATTGGTGGTTCTTTTCATTGGTTTTGTTGCATTTTTAGTATCAAAACATCCATTTCTATGTGCTACCATGGGTGAATAAGCCGACATATGTTGCTGTAATATATAATATTGAGGTAATGTGCTTCCATGTACCTCCACAGTGTGTAACTTCACTCCCAAAGTAACAAGCTACTTTTATAACCTTGTTTGATCACCATTCCGTGCCAAACTTTACCTGAAGTCACAAACATTCGACTATAAGGCGATATACGAACGATATGTCGACGAAAAATGGATATTTTTGACACAAATCACCACTTATAATGCTATCCCATGGCTCCACAGCCATTATATGGTCATATTTAACATCACAGAGTATTGCCAGTGTCTGATATACCTATATATGTTGACACTAGGTCATATCTGGGAACTTTTATAAAAAAACGTTGTTTTTTTTTTTAAAACATCGAGTTAAAAAAAAACGTTTTTTTTCCAACCCTACTAGGCACTAGGTATTTTGCAAAAAAGTTTGCCCGCAAGCGCGAAATTTCACACACAAATTGACATTGGTGGTTGTTTTAATTGGTTTTGGCATTTTTATGGCATGGTTTTCAGTGGCATTTTTAGTATCAAAGCATCCATTTCTATGTGCTACCATGGGTTAATAAGCCATCACATGTTGCTGTAGTACATAATATTCAGGTAATGTGCTTCCATTGGGTCTGTGCCTAGGGTTCAAACGGGATTGACTTTTCGGGATCGGGATTCACTTTTTGAGATTTTGGGATCGGGATCGGGGTTGGGGTTTCGGGATCGGGATTGGTTTTTTGAAATTTCGGGATCGGGATTGGCTGGGATTGGGGACACGGGGTCGGGATCGGGATTGGCATTTTTCCGGGATCGGGATTGGGTTCTAGGGATAGAGATTTTGGTAATTTGTCTGGCATTCACAGTTTTTCATAAAGGTGTCACAACACTGTTGGATGCCAGAAAAGTGGCATAAAATTGACACTGGGGGTTTGCATCCACTTTTTGCATACAAAAACGTCATTATTTCACTTTTTATAATTTCCACTAATTTTTCCGGGATCGGGATCCCGGACTTGGGAGTTTCTCGGGATCGGGATTTGAAAATTTTCGGGATCGCGATTGGTATTTTTGGATTTCGGGATCGGGATCGGGACTGGTAAATCCCGGAATTTCACGGGATCCGGGATCGGGATCCCGTTTGAACCCTATCTGTGCCATTATGCATCTAAACCCATTACGCATCTAAACCCGGCACTCATCTAATTATACCCAGCATACTGAAAATATGCAATAAAACACATGACCTACTGATTTTGAAGGTGAAAATCTATAAAAAGTATGAAAATTAGCGATTTTGGGTGAAAATTAGGATAAAATTGCTTAATAGCACTCCAGATAGCTAGACAATTTGCAGGGGGGGGGGGGTGTTCAAGGGAAAGTAGCCAAAAAAATGCCTCTGGGATGGATAGACAGATAGATAGATAGATACCGTAAATGCTCTATTAGGACGACCCCGCTCCAATAAAGCGACCTCTCCAATAGTACGACCCCCTTTGGCACGTTGTCTAAGTATAATGCAACTCTCTCCAATAATGCGACCCCCTCCAATAATGCGACCCCCAAAGAAAAATAAAAAACAAAAAACGGACGTAAGAAATTGATGTCGCAATCTTCGGACGCTGCTAATTCAGCAAATTTTGCCGCAAATTTTGTGGCTTTGTGGGGATTTTTGCTTTACAATATTATTTTACGATGCCATGCTCATACGAGTTAAAAGAACAGTTGAGTTGTTGAGGCGTCGAAAAATGCAATCCGACCCTCTCCAATAAAGCGACCCCTCCAATAATGCGACCCCCAAAAATGTGCTGAAAACAATAAACTGACAGTCGCCTTATTGGAGCATTTACAGTACATAAATAGCTGGGCGGTTTGGGTGTGGTTACCCGCAGGGGTGCACTGATATGCACATCTGCCCGTTACGCACATTTGCCCGCTTTTTTTCACATGACACTTTTCCAAGTGATTTTCAGATGTGAGTGAAGTGAAAAACGCTGCTCAATGACATTAGTGAACTTTTTTCACTTCACTCATATCTGAAAATCACTTGAAAATGTGTCAGGTGAAAAACTATGAAAAATGGCTATTTTTCAGTTTTGTTTCACTTGACACATTTTCAAGTGATTTTCAGATATGAGTGAAGTGAAAAAGTTCACTAATGTCATTGCACAACTTTTTTTCACTTTACTCATCTGCAGTGGCGTAGCCAGGATTTTTGAGCGGGGGGGGGCGGATTGTTTACGGAGCCCCGCGAACGGGGGGGGCGGCGCCCCCCCCCCCCCTAAAATTTGACCTATGTAGTAGGGGAATGGCGCCATGGCGCTGGCGCCATTCGTAGGCGCCGCGCCATGGCGCCATTGGCGTTGGCATAGGCGCCACAGACCGTTGTATATGTATGTATTTTACATATGTATACAGCGAAAATGAACATTTGAGTGCATTTTCAACAAGCTTGAGGCCGTTGCGACCTGCAAAATGAAAATGCCTTTGGTGTCACGCTTTATTGCGCGCTTGCGCGCAAAATTTTTGAAAAATGGCCTCAAAATCGTTGCACCAGAACACATTTCACGACATTTCTCACGTCTCACCCGGGAAGGGGGGGGGGGGCGGCCGCCCCCCCCGCCCCCCCCTGGCTACGCCACTGCTCATCTGAAAATCACTTGAAAAAGTGTCAAGTGAAAAAAACGGGCAAATGTGCGTAATGGGCAGATGTGCGTATCAGGCCTGCCCCGTTACCCGCTCCCTTTCTTACCCCTGCGGGTATAATGTGTCTATAATAGGTCTAGATGCGTAATGGGTTTAGATGCATAATAGGCTTGACCACTTCCATGTACCTCCAGTGTGTAACATCACTGCCAAAGTCCCAACAACCTCCTTTTATAACCTTGTTTGATCACTATTCCATGCCAAACTTCACTTGATGTCATGAATATTCGACAAAAGCCGATATACGTAATAAGTCGATGTAAAACATATTTCTGACAGAAATCACCACTTATAATGCTATCCCATGGCTCCACAGCCATTATATGGTCATATATAACATCACAGAGTATTGCCACTTGTCTGCTATACCTATATATGTTGACACAGGACCATATCTGGGAGCTTTAAAAAAACGTGTTTTTATTTTTTTTTAAACAACGTTTTTTTTATAAAAACATGGCGTTAAAAAAAAATGTTTTTTTTCCAACCCTAGACACAACATGCACACGTGTAACAATCTCCTACCTGCAGCAGTTCACCAGTTACATCGTCGAGGGCTGCCAGCCGGTCGTCGGGCTCGGGCATGCGCGCCAGTCGCACTCGATCATTGGTCACGATGAAACTTTCATGGTGCGACGCGAGGAAGTCGGCGAAGTCTTTGAGGTGACGGCCGGACACGAGCCGCACTTCGGGAGCCGCTTGGGACCTGCGTGCATGGGTGAAATCTACCGCCAGGGGTCGCAGAGCTGCATTCTATGTTCATGTGTACCCAAAGTGAAACCATATTGTTCTCAAATATGAGCAATTTTGGCCGAGCTAAAAAAGAGGGCCCCCCAAAGGTTCCACCTCAGGTTTCAATAAAACCGGTGTGGCTTGAAGGGCTGTTACAGAGTGGCCTAAAGATACAATGGGCTAGTGTACAAGAACGCATTCGGATAACCGAGTTTCGTGACATCATCGATGTATAGAAAATTGACACTAATACAAACCGATGGCCAAGCAAGCTCTTGATTTGCAGCTCAGGGCCAAATTTGCGCAATTTCATCTCGAAAAAATCCACAGCCTCTTGCTCGTAATCCCGTTTTTGCTTCGATAGGTCCTGCGGTAATCAAAACTCTTCAGCTGTCACAAGCAATCAATTTGGAGAAAATAATAAAAATATAATCAACCTGAAGCATGGGACCAGACACTTTAGATCCGCCAATATCGCCATAATGATTTATTGATACTTCATCATTCTCTAGTTTGAATAACGAGGGAAACTGGCCCAAGAAGCTTGTCAAACTTTCCTGCGTTGTTATGGTGGCATAGCAAGGCATGACCTTGGAGTAGGAGTAGGGTTGGCCGATGTTTTTTTTTAAACGTTTTTTATTTAAAAAAACGTTGTTTTTTTTAAAAAAACATGACGTCCGAAATGTTTTTTTTTTAAAACATTGACCGAAATTTTTAGTACTAAGCACTAGGTATTTTGCAAAATTTTTGCGCGCAAGCGCGCAATTTCACACACAAATTGACATTGGTGGTTGTTTTAATTGGTTTTGTGGCATTTTTAGTATCAAAGTATCCATTTCTATGTGCTACCATGGGTTAATGGCGCTACGCACACTGAAGCCGAAATATTCGGCATACGCACGTTTTCATCTGCCGAATCCGAATTGAAAAATTGCCGTTCGGACGTTTTAAATTCGGCATTTTAGGGGCTGCCATATTGAATTTTGAAAACGTGCGCACGATATTCGGACGAATTCGGACGAATTTGAGCGTTATCAGCATTCAACATTTCATTTGATTTTGCCGAATGGTTTCCGCATGAAAAAGTGTACGCATCTTTTGAATGCTGAAATACATGCTGAATTGACAAACCGCCACATTTTCAAGAGTACGGACGATTTGAGTTCAGCAAGTTTTTTTCTATTCAGCATTTAATTCGGCATTTGTCAAAAACGTGCGTATGCCGAATATTTCGGCTTCAGTGTGCGTAGCGCCAGGGACGTATGCAGGATTTTTGAGCGGGGGGGGGCGGATTGTATACGGAGCCCGGCGAACGGGGGGAGCGGCGCCCCCCCCCCCCCTAAAATTTGGCCCTATAGTAAAGGAATGGAGCCATGGCGCTGGCGCCATTTGTAGGCGCCAGCGCCATGGCAGTATTGGTGTTGGCGGTGGCGCCAACGTCTACCATATAGGTACTTATCTATGCCTATATATGGTACTCGGGCCGCTTTTGGCACTGTTGGACACTTTTCTAATGCAATTTGACACCTGAAAATATATATTAAAGAATGGGGTGGGGATTTGCGCGCTTGCGCGCAAAAAAATTTTTAAAGTGCCCACACATTCGCCTCAGAAAAGTGCCATTTCCGGCAAATTTTTCTGTCCGACCCGGGAAGTGTGTGAGTCTAACAAGTGAAACTCAGGGACGTATCCAGGATTTTTGAGCGGGGGGGGCTGCTTGTTTACGGAGGCCGGCGAGGGGGGGGGGGCTCAGCCCCCCCCCCTAAAATTTTAGCTACACAGTGGCGGAATGGCGCCATGGCGCTGGCGCCATTAGTAGGCGTCACGCCATGGCGCCATTGGCGTTGGCGTTAGCGCCATGGAATGCTGTATATGTATGTAAATATACATACAAAACAGCAAAAAAACACAACATTGAGTGTATTTATAATGATTTGTGGCCACATAGAGCAAATCCGATGATAATACCTTATGTCTGGTGAAGAATGCGCGCTTGCGCGCAAAATTTTTAACGCTGACGTTGAAAAAGTCGCATTTTCCGGTCACTTTTTGGTCTCACCCCGGGAGGGGGGGGGGCTGCAGCCCCCCCCGCCCCCCCCCTGGATACGGCCCTGGTGAAACTGGACATGGAATTCTGCTTAGAAGACAATGTTTATCATCCAAAGTGCTTTTTCATACATTTTCATACTTTTTCGTGTGGATGCACATTGGCTGAATTTAACATACTACATTAACATAATATTTTAGCATACTATAGGGTGGCCCACGTCAGGCGCACGGTTTCGATTGGCTCCCAACACGTCAATTTTGAATGAAAACTGCTCAAATTTGGTATGGGGGTAGATAAATGTACAAGGTAGATAATTGTTGTGTTAAGTGCACAGTTCCACATCACAAAAATTCATGTCGGAACGTGAAGCAAAGTTTAATACGTGTTTGAGCGTGGCGCATGTCAGGCAATCGTCTACCAAAGCACCAATTATTCATAAAAATAGTCCAAATTTGGCATGACAGTAGATGAATGTACCACATTTAGTATGTTAAGCACACACATGAATATCACTAAATTTTCACATTTATCACATTGTATGCAAAACGACGTCACTCCACAGGACCATCTACAATGGGACACATTCAAAAACGTAAATATGAAACTCTTTCACGTTCTGACACGCAATCTTGCGATATGAAACCGTGCACTTAACACAACAAATGGGGTACCAGTATTTACCCCCATACCAAATTCGTGCAGTTTTCATTCAAAATTGATGTGTTGGAAGCAGGGACGTATCCAGGATTTTTGAGCGGGGGGGGCTGCTTGTTTACGGAGGCCGGCGAGGGGGGGGGGGCTCAGCCCCCCCCCCTAAAATTTTAGCTACATAGTGGCGGAATGGCGCCATGGCGCCGGCGCCATTAGTAGGCGCCACGCCATGGCGCCATTGGCGTTCGCGTCAGCGCCATGGAATGCTGTATATGTATGTATATTTACATACAAAACACCAAAAAAACACAACATTGAGTGTATTTATAATGATTTGTGGCCACATAGAGCAAATCCGATGATAATACCTTATGTCTGGTGAAGAATGCGCGCTTGCGCGCAAAATTTTTAACGCTGACGTTGAAAAAGTCGCATTTTCCGGTCACTTTTTGGTTTCACCCCGGGAGGGGGGGGGGCTGCAGCCCCCCCCGCCCCCCCCCCTGGATACGGCCCTGGTTGGAAGCCAATCAAAACCGTGCGCCTGACGTGGGCCACCAGATCTTTCCTCGTAAAATTAAAAAATCAACACCAAACCGATGAAAACAACCCTACTATCAACTTTTACTTGAAAGGAAAACACCTAGTGGATCATGAGAACCTTGGCTACCTGAGTGCCACCTACGGCGGCGCGCATTTCCGGTGTAAACCCTCTGGCGCCGAACTGGCAACTCAAATCGTGTATCGTACGCTTGCCATTCTTGGTGATCAAGTGATCCATGAAGAACAGCAGCGCCATGTTCTTGGCGTCTTCCAGCTGGGCCGGGGTGAACTGCTCCTCCTCGACTCCATTCTCACCCGTCAACTCGATGGCCGAGGTGTCCGGTGTGTGCGTCATTTGTCCAACATTTGGTAGATAACAATCGCGGGAAATCTACGGTGCAAAAGTGTCATGTTAGCGTTTGACCAAATGAGAACAAAAACAGGTACTAACCGAATTGGTTAATAACAAGATAGTAACAGTTGAATATTAAATACACGCGCTCGCAATCTACCAATAAAAATATTAGAATCTGCAACAGGCCGATGAACGTCGGCCGAAGCAAACAGATTTCCTGCGAAATGAATGAATGGATGATAACATTTAGAAGGATCTAAAAGCCAAAAGGATCCGCAAAAGCGTGGTGTCCAATTTCCCAGCTTTGAACCGCCATATTGATTTGATAGTTTCGCACATCACATGCAAATGTATACCCCCGCCCACGCAATGTGGTTGGCGGTGTGTTGCGTGAGCAGCGAAGTGTATGCACTAAAGAAATTTGCAGCGGGATTAGTCCAGTGACATGCATATGTCGGACGCAACTTTCACTGACGATTTAAGTAGGTATGCTCACAAAACTTGATGTCTATATATGAATGCATTGGTTTGCTGCGAGTGCATAATTAGAAAGGGAAATTGCCAGATTGTACAATATGGGGATCGAGAAAAAACCGCAGGATCTCTTTTTTTGTAAAAATATATATTTGCAAATGGATCGGTCATTTATCGCAAGTTGGCCTACGTCCAAGTTGCCAATTGGGTATTGTAAGAACGAAAGTGAAAACCCCTGTTTGTTCAAAATCGCTAAAACATTTTCAATTTGAACAATTTTTACTATCGTAATAGTAGTTTTCGTGTATACATATACACATGGTTATATACGAATTCTAGCCTATTCTATTGATATTTATAGCGATTTCGAAATTTTTGGCTGGCGGCCAATTTGCCATAGGCGACATCTCCGTTTGCAAATTTTTACTGGATTTTGGATAGACTCACGCATTTCGGTTAAATTGTCAAGAGACAGAAAAGTCAAAGGAATCGTAATAGGCACTAACATACAGAACGTCGGGCCGTCACAGGCGCTGCCTCTCAGTGTCGATGCGGCAGTTATCAAAACGTTAACGCGTAATGTTTGATGAACGGACGCCTGGGCCAAACGGACACTCAAAAAAAGTAACATTTCACCCGGAAAGCTACTGCTCACCACAGGGGCAAGCCAAAACCACAATGTTCAAAAAGTTTACAGAAGCCGAGATCAGTGGCACTCAACAGCTGAAATCATCTGTGCAAAAAGGTTAGAAAAACGACTCTCGATATTCTCACGTGCTTGGCACATTTTTTCACTCCGAAAACCCCAGGAATACGCAACAAACTGGTCGAGAACTACCCGAATCTGCAGGACTATGTCGACGACATATTGCCCAAGAAAGAGAACTTCAAGGTGAGTCGCAGATATCCGTACTAAAGTGCTTTGTAAAAAATATTGAATTCACATCAGGGGTATTCTAGATTTTGGCCCTCCAGGGGTCAAGTAGATATTTACATAACAAATCGCTCCTCGAGGGATAGATAGCTGGAAAAAATTGTTTGGGTGGCCTTTTCGAGGTATAGAAGGAAGACAATGGAGAAAAGTCGCTAAAAGTAGGTGAAAAACTGCTCAAGATAGATATATATAAGCACATTTAGCAAAAGAAACAGTTGAAAATAGATAATAAAAGACATGAGCTAGCGATTTTGGAGGTGAAAATGTATAAAAATGTATGAAAAGGAGCAATTACGAGTGAAAGTCTGGGTAACATTTCTAAAGAATCGCTCCAGATAGATAGATAACTGGGCGATTTGGGGGGGGGGGGTTACAGGGCTAGTAGCCCAAAAATTTGCCTCCAGGATAGGTAGATAGCTTAGCGTTCTCTGGGATGGATAGATAGCTTGGGGGGGTTCCCCCCCCCCCAACCCCTCCCTTTCCTACCCATGTTTCACTGTCTTGCCACTAGGGTTCAAACGGGATTGACTTTTCGGGATCGGGATCGGGATCGGGATTCACTTTTTGAGATTTCGGGATCGGGATCGGGATCGGGATTGGGGTTTCGGGATCGGGATCGGGATCGGGATTGGTTTTTTGAGATTTCGGGATCGGGATCGGGATCGGGATTGGCCGGGATTGGGGTCACGGGATCGGGATCGGGATTGGGATAGGCATTTTTCCGGGATCGGGATTGGGTTCTAGGGATAGATATTTTGGCCATTTTTCTGGCATTCACAGTTGTTCATAAAGGTCTCAAAACACTGTTGGATGCCAGAAAAGTGGCATAAAATTGACGCTGGGGGTTTGCATCCAGTTTTTTGCATGCAAAAACGTCATTATTTCACTTTTGATAATTTCCACTAATTTTTCCGGGATCGGGATCCCGGACTTGGGAGTTTCTCGGGATCGGGATCGGGATTTGAAAACTTTCGGGATCGGGATCGGGATCGGGATTGGTATTTTTGAGATTTCGGGATCGGGATCGGGATCGGGATTGGGGTTTCGGGATCGGGATCGGGATCGGGACTGGTAAATCCCGGAATTTCACGGGATCCGGGATCGGGATCGGGATCCCGTTTGAACCCTACTTGCCACCAATCCCCCAGGTGATAAAGTGCAAGGATCACATGGAGCTGGTGGCCAACGCGAATGGAGAAGTGCTCTTTGCAAAGTCTCGCGACACGGAATACTTTCCCACGCTGCGTCTGTTGCACCAGTACCCCTTCCTGCTGCCAATACAACAAGTGAGCGGCGTTATTGCTTTTCGCAAGTGGTAAAGTAAAGAGTAAAGTGAAAAGTAAAGAGTGATAGGAAAAATTGAAAATAACGATAAAATGTATTAAAAAGATGAAATTACTTTTCCATTTTTTAAACACTATCGTTTTTTCTCCGTTTGTCCCTTTACTCTCTACTCTTCATTTGCCATTTGACATTTTATTTTACTCTCCACTTTTTACTCTTAAGTTTACCACTTTCGAAACTGGCCCCAGATTTTTCCACCTCTCCACAAACAATACAGAAACCCGCAATCACAGGTCGATAAGGGTGCGATCAAATTCATTCTGTCCGGTGCGCACATCATGTGTCCCGGATTAACGTCGCCCGGTGCTAAAATGACGCCAGAAATCGGCGAGAATAAAATCGTCGCGATAATGGCCGAAGGCAAACAGCACGCCGTGGCTGTTGGGCTCATGAAAATGTCAACGGAGGAAGTTCGTTCCAAGAACAAGGGAGTTGGCGTGGACAATTTGCACTACTTGAATGATGGCTTGTGGCGCGTGCACACGGTCAGATAGCGATAGGTCTTGTCTTGTCAACAATTTATGTGTAGGTGACGTGAATTAATGACACGCGCACTGTGATCACGGTTGTCGTTTTTGTTATTAGTATTTATAAAATGTCAAGACTTATGAATGTTTAAGCCATATTTTTGAGCAAACAAAATCGGTGCTAAACATTTTCGATACGATCACTGACCGCGGCAACTCAAACCCCCAAATCACGCTCCCTGGCGCCCAAAATGCTAGTCAGCTGTATGTTGGTCATGTCGAGCGTGTGCGGCAGCTTGCCCGTCATGCTCTGCAACAGCGCCACCGTACTCGCCGCCGGCGGCAGATCGGTCGGCATCTTGGCAATTGTCTCGCACTCTTCCGCCGATAGAATTCGTGGGCCGGCCACGCACGCTGCGTTTGTGAATGACCTTATTATGTAATGCACCGTTTTGAGATGAGCGGAATACGTTTTCATAAACAAATTTTGCAGGAAGAAGACAAAAAGATCGGGATAAGGGATGACACTATTTTTTTCAGCTGATTTTTATTATAAAAATCTGATTAAAAAATCACCGGGTGGAAACGGATTTTTTTAAATCAAAAGGCGGCAAAAGTTCTTGTAGACAAGCACTTTCACATACACATTACCATTGGTGGTTGTTTTAATTGGTTTTGAGGTATTTTAGTGTAAAAGCTTCCGTCAGCGCCATGGCTCTATTTCTTCACTATAGGGCCAAATTTTAGGGTGGGGGCTCCGTATACAATCCGCCCCCTCCGCTCAAAAATCCTGCGTACGTCCCTGACCAGAACACAGAAAGATAAATTTTGCATGGAAATGGAGGGGAAAAAACAGAAAATTGAAAATGGGAATGAGCCAGAAAACAAAAACAGAACAAAATTTAGCAGCGAAAATGGATAAAAATTTGCATTCATAAAAACAGAAAGTTGACACCCTCGGTAGAACTGGGTCTGTGCCTTTCAGCATCTAAACCCGCATAGCATGGATTTCTTCCTGATTGGCATCTAGACCCGCATGGCATCTATCGTGCCATATATGCGAAGCGGGCTACATGCAATGCGGTCTCGATGCCATGTGGCTGTACATGCCAATCGAGCTGAACCCCTCCCCGCAGCCGATTTATCTTGTGCATTAAAAATTGAAAGTTCAATTTTCAGAAATATTTTGTGCATTAAAATCGAAATTTTGTTAAAATTTATTGATTTTAAAATCGAAATATTATTTTATTTTGTATATTTATGGAAATCAAAATTTCAATGTGATGTGTAAAATGTGTAATTCAATAAATTTTGAAGGGGGGGTTATGCAACAAACATTGAGCTCAGGAGCCAAGCACGAAGGGATGTCCATTGTTATGTGTTAATCCATTCTTCTTGGCACTTTGTGTTTGCAGCCTGAGGTCACATTGCTCACAACATTACCAGCACTCCCCCTGCCCGCCCGCATGGCATGTAGACCCCATTATCCGCCCGCATGGCATGTAGACCCCCCCTATCCGCTTGGCATCTGTTCCTACCCGCCGTTTGGCATCTACGCAATCTACCCCCTTAAGACAATTTTCAAATGTCAATTTTGCAGGCACACTTGAAAGTTGTCCAGCAAACTCAATTTAACCAAAATCATATCGACACTGAAACCAGTGACATTCAGTGAGTGTGGCGCTATTAGCATGAATAAATCGAAGCTTTACACTCAAAATATCTCAAAACCAATGAAAACAACCACCAATGTGAAAACATCCAGATAAAATCCAGTGAAAACACCTAGTGCACAAGTTAGGGATGGAAAAACGTCTTTGTTCAATGACCTGGTTTTAAAAAAAAAGGTTTTTTTTAAGTTGGATTAAAAAACGCTTTCAAAAGCTCCCAGATATGGTTATGAGTCAACATATACAGGTATATCAGACAGGTGACAGTACTTTGTGTTGTTATATGTAGCCAGAATGGCTGTGAAGACATGGGATAGCATTATAAGTGGTGATTTCTGTCAAAAATATTTGTTTTACACCAACTTATTGCATATTTTGCTTTTTGTTGAACATTCATGACTTCAAGTGAAGTTGGACATGAAATAGTGTTTTGGAATAGCACATTGACTGGATATAATATACTATTTACACTAACATATCATGGCTAAATTTTTTGGCTGTGGTTTAAAAAAAAATTTTGATCATAAGGTATTGTTTTGAAAAACGTTGTATTTGAAGAACCCTGAGCACCCCTAGCATACGAAAATTGTTGGCTGCACTTATTAAAAACTGGTTTCAACGCTTGTGTTTTGTAAAAAAAAAACATTTTTTATTTTGGAATCCCCGAACCATCCCTAGGTAGAACTTTCCATTTTCTGAAGGAAATTTTTTTATGTATCCGTTTTCTGACAGCCAAAAAATCTTTACCATTATGTTTTCCAGTAGCTTTATGTTTCCATTTTACCATTTCCAGCTCAATTTTCTGGAATTTTCCATTATATTTTTGTTTCCAGTTCAATTTTCAGTTTTCCAGCATTTTTACATTATTTTTGCTAACTGTATTTTATCTTTTTCCACTATAGTATTTTGAAGTCCCAGTTTTCCAGCAAGTTTAAAAATGTTATTGTTCCATTTTCGGATAGCTGAAATGTTTACCTTTCCATTTTCTGGCTGCAGAAAAATGTTTTACTCTCCCATTTACAGTAACAAAAATTTGTACACCCTAATAGCCAGTATAAAAAGCTAATTTGTTCAAAAAATCATTGCGGGAAATGCAGTGTCACTTGACAGGTGTTCTTTGAGTTTTTATCTAGGAATATTCATTGTTTTACCACAGAATGCTTGTATGCACATTTAAGTGCGCCGCGCGACGGAGCCATTTTTTTCTGGCGCTTTTCCATAACTAAATACAGACATGCACGCACCGAGTAAATGCAAATGCGGATACTTTTCCTGTGCCTGCACAATTTTTGCTATCTTGTCGAATCCATTTGCCATCACGATGGCGTTCGGGCCAACGAACAGCGGTTCCAATGATGAGAGCCTCGTATCCTTGATCACCAACTTCATCACGTTGTTGTTGTAAATTTTGTAATGTAGGTCATCGAGCAGCATGCTTGAAAGGTGTGGTTAAAAATGACTTTTTAAACAAATACTTATTTAAATCACTGATACGTAGTTTGACTGTGCACCAACTGATTAGTGGTCGTGAAGCCGGCTCTAATGGTGCAATAAACCCTGTGGTAGATCGCCATCACCGAAAAATTCGCCAAGCGCCGGCGCACATGGGCGGCCAACGCCAGGTTGAGCTCGCTGGAATCCTGAAACAAATTACTGGGCTTCCAGAATGCCTCAAGAGATGATAGTGCAACAAAACCATCATGGCACAAAAAGATAACCTCCCCCGATGTCTGCTTGACGTCGCTGCGCTTCCTGTGGCTGCACCTGGCGGCCATCTCGCTGGGGATGGGCGGCAGCATGGGCCGGCCCGCCAGCTGCACTAGCCGTCGAGCCATCCTTCGCGGCATCGGCTTGCGCACATACTTGGACGACTTCGAGTCTGAATGGTAGGCCGCCCATCGTTGAACCTGCGAATGAGCGTGTTTTGGCACTCTGCCAAGTCTGAATACAACACTGGCATATGAAACTACGGGGGCAACTCGTGTTTTCCAGACTTACCAATGATGTAACTACTTCCGGTTTGTGCACTGATTGTCCATAAAGACGTGAGAGGACGGTGCATCTATACGGCATCATATTTCTACCGTCCGCGGCGCGTCCGAAATGGACTGTTGCGAAATGTTTTTATTTTCATAAAGAGGGAAGTTAGCTTCCAAGGATGATGGTGAAAGCTCCACCCACTTTGAAACTTATTACGCATTAGTTTCCTTAATGTGAGGAGTACCCCTACGTTAGGATCGTTTTGAAGGCGGTGCTCAGTGTGAAACGCCCTTTTCAAATTGAATAAAAAATATCAAGATTACATAACCTTGATACAGGCCAATTCGGTGGGGTCACGTCCTTCCCTACATTTTCAGCCATGCCGGATGACGTTGAGAGCGGCAACAGATGGACAGCTTATCAGATTTTCATAGCCATACTGATGGTGTGTTCCTTTCGTTGTTGTTTTTCTAATTGAGCTTGCACTAACTGGTACCAGATTATGGACGTATATCGGCGCCTAGAATCTTTATCTTTAGCTTTCCCGGTTAAATCTTTATACTTTACTGCACATCTTGAAGTTTTAAGTTACGACGTCTCTTCATGTTAACGCATCCTTGATGTAGAAGGATCTAAAGCAATGTAAGGTGTAAAAAATTTCAGTCACATTTGCCGCATGCGCAAATCCCTACACATTTATCAGTGTTCGGTTGGTGGCTGTGCATGTGCATCGTTTTCACATTTCGAATAGCATTATCAAAGCGCAGGTGGTCACTGGCTCGGTGAACACGCTGGCTGCCAAATGGGCCGACACAATGGAGGCGAAGGGACAGAAGTTCGACCATCCTTTCTTGCAGGTTTCTCAGTTTTTCATGTAGTCGACTAAAGTTCATGGTTTGATTATTAAAAAAATAATAAAAGTGGAGCTGGGTGTGATAAAAAACGTTTTTCAATTATGTCTGTTTGTTTGTTTTAAATTGTGGTTTTTTTGAATACCCGAAACGTTAGGGGTAGAGCAGTAATAAACAAGGCCGTATCCAGGGGGGGGCGGGGGGGGCTGCAGCCCCCCCCCTTCCCGGGGTGAGACAAGAAAGTGACCGGAAATTGCGACTTTTTCAACGGCAGTGTAAAAATTTTTGCGCGCAAGCGCGCATTCTTCACCACACATAAGGTACTATCATCAGATTTGCTACATGTGGCCGCAAATCGTTATAAATGCACTCAATGTTGTGCTTTTTGCTGTTTTGTATATATTTTTACATACATATACAGCTTTCCATGGCGCTGGCGCCAACGCCATTGGCGCCATGGCGTGGCGCCTACTAATGGCGCAAGCGCCATGGCGCCATTCCGCCACTATGTAGCTCAAATTTTAGGGGGGGGCTGAGCCCCCCCCCCTCGCCGGCCTCCGTAAACAAGCAGCCCCCCGCTCAAAAATCCTGGATACGTCCCTGGTAATAAATGTATATAAAGTGGCACATAAAATATTGCCATGTCTACTGTAGACATCTGGTGCCAGTGGAGCCATGCAATAACATTGTAAGTGGTGCCAATTTTTATGTCGATTTTCAATAAGATATTCAATATAAGATCTATTTTATGTCGACTCTTAAATATAACATTCAATCGAATGTTCATGACTCCAACAAAGAAAATGGGGCACGAAATGGTCTTTAACATTGTGAATCAATACTGAAAATTTTGAATGCCGTTTAAAAAACACTTATCTTTGAAACAAACCCTTGCTATCCCCAGAAACAGAGACGTATCCAGTATTTTTTTCTTGGGGAGGTTGATTGTATATTTACAGAGCCTGTGTCCCCTTGAATACATCCCTTTGCCAAAGCGTGCATTTTGTGCACTTTTCAGGCCGTGTTTATGTTCCTGGGCGAGTTTCTATGCCTGCTGGTGTTTATAGCCATCAATCTGTGGTACTTTTTCAAGTCCAAGTTGCGTTCTCGTGCCGCTGGCGATCCTGAGGGCCATGTTGCAGGTGGGTTTTTGTTGCATTATACACTACCGTGCAGAATAGTTGGAACTTTTCACCCCTAGAAAACAGGGGGCTTTTTGTACACCACACTTTTGTTGCTTCCCCTTCTTTTGCAAGTTGCCCAATTTTGATGCTGTTCAAGTATGTTTGGGTTTGGGGATTGGGCTACAACAACCTGAAAAAAAATTCCTCCAAATAATCCCCCAGTCCCAAGATAAGGGGGCCTTTAAAAAGCACATATATTTTACATGGCAATTCTGGCCAGCTGTCTGATGTTGAATAACCTGGCCATTTCTGGGCCGATTTTGACTGTTCAACATTTAAAATGATCAGGACAACCCGTAGATTTCATTTTTTATATCGGATCAGTGATGTCTAAATTGCTTATGTCGATTTGACCCGATTTTTCAACATGAATTTTTTTTGAACATGCTTTCATATACTTTAGACAACGAGGATTCATATAAAAAAGAAATGAGCTCAATATCTCATTCCAATCAAAAGTTATGGGACTTCAAACTTATTGGTGGCATCTAAATTCCTTATGTTGATTTTACTGGGGTTTCCAACAAACAAATTTTGTTTTTGAACATGCCAACATATACATTAGACTAAGAGGATTCATATTGCAGAATGTTTTTTGTTAATATCACTTTACAATCAAAAGTAATAACACTGCAAACCTTCCATCTTCTTTCCATACAAAATAATTTCACATTACATAGGTATTCACAGTTGAGCCAAGTTTTATGGCCAATAGAGCAAAGCTGAAATCTGAAATTCACACACCAAATAGCCCCACTGACTAGTGTGCCTACCTCCATTTTCCAGTGGCTGGCAATGGATGGAAAACTACAGCTGAAACAAAAGCATGCCACAGTGTCACATATTCATAACAATCTGCTGTTCATGCTAAAACATTCCTTGCCCTGCTCACAGTGTGATGATGCAGGCAGGCAGTCCCTATATTGAAAAATGTCATGTTATGAAAAACGGGAGAAATTATGTGTCTTAAAATTTTCTATCATACTATTGGAAAACAGCTACCATTATGCTTAAAAAATAAAAAATAGACACCTCTCGCAGATTCTGACGACGGGCGGTCATGGCCGACGGGATTCAACCCACTGGTCATGCTACCCGCAGCCATGTGCGACATGTGCGCCACCAGCGTCATGTACATCGGCCTGAATTTAACTTACGCCAGCAGCTTTCAGATGCTCAGAGGTGCACTCGGATTTAGCTATATGCGTTTATTATGCGATAACGGTTGTCCCCGTGTCAGGCTCGGTCATTATTTTCACCGGTCTTCTGTCCACATTCATCCTGCGGTCGGTGCTCAAGGCGTACAGATGGGTGGGCATGGGCTTGGTCATGGCTGGCCTGCTGGTCGTCGGCCTCACCGACATGCTGTTCGGCGACACCAAGTCCGTCGACGCGCAGAACGTTATTATAGGTTTGTTTAGGGTTGGCACTTGATTTTTTTTAACCGATTTTTTATATAAAAAATCTGATTTTTAATAAAAAAATCAAAAAATCTCAAAGGGTGGAAACTGATTTTAATTTTAAAAAATCAAAAGGCAAAATTCCTTGTAGACTTGCACTACGTATTTTGCATTTTTTTGCGCACAAGCGCGCAATTTCTCATACATATTACCATTGGTGGTGTTTTCATGGGTTTTGGGGCATTTTTAGTGTTAAAATCTTCCATTTATTCATGATACCGTATAATAAAAAGCCGTGATATGCTAGTGTAGTATATAATATCAAACCAATTTGCTCCCACATACTTCTACAGTGTGCAACATCACTGTCAATGTATTAGCCTTCTCTTACAACCTTATTTAAGCACTACTCCATGCTGAACTTCACTTGAAGTCTCAAACGTTTGACAAAAGGCGATATATGTAATAAGTCGATGTAAAATGGAGATTTTTGAAAGAAATCACTGCTTATAATGCTATCCCATGACTCCACAGTCATAATATGACCACAGTAGACATAACAATACATTGTCTGACACTTAACATACACATATTTTTTCTCTATACCCCCATTTTGGGCGATTTAAAAAAATCTGATTTTAATTTTTAAAAATCAATTTTTTTTTAAATTGATTTTTTTTATAAAAAATCAAGGCGTTAAAAAATTGAATTTTTTTCCAACCCTAGGTTTGTTGATTATTTTCTGTTCGTTTTTCCATGCTTACTATAAGAATATACAATAGAAAATCTGTACTTTTTCAGGTGACTTGCTCATTGTTGTTGCACAAGTTGTGGTTGCTTCACAGATGGTTTACGAGCAGAAGTTTGTGATGAAGTATGATGTCCCCCCGCTGCTTGCTGTCGGCCTGGAAGGTTATTTTTGATTCCGATCAAATAGAAATTCTTGTTTTACTAACCAGGGTTAAATAAACAACTAGGGTATTTTTAACGCCTGTTAAAATTTTCTTCCCATGCTGCGTTTAAAAAAAGATCACTTGCCAACCTTATTGTCAAAACAACGATGTTCCCAACCGCTTTACAGGACTTTTCGGCATGACGATATTGGCGTTCTTGTGTTTGCCCATGTATTACATCAAAGGACTGCCGGAGACGTTTTCACACAACCCCGAAGGTGGGGATACCGTTGTCGATGCCTTTACACCTGATATTTTACTTTACGATCATGTCTAACTGTGTGTGCAGGTCGATTAGAAGACGTGATATTTGCATTCCAACAAATCGGCGAACAACCGTTGATAGCTGTCGGCTTGGCTGGTACGGCTCTCAGGTGCGAACAAGTTGCGTATATATCCGCATTCAGAGTATTTGCGAGCGTACATTTACTCGAGTACTGAGTAATTAACGAGTACTCGAGTACTGAGTAATCGAATTTACGTGAGTAAATACGTTTACGTTTCCTCTGAAAAAGTACCTGTACTCACTTCTACATATACTTTTCGAAAGTAATTAAGAGTACACAACACGTATTTCAGATAAGCTTTATTGACATAGGGTTTTTCAGAGCGCAGAAGGGAAAAGGGGAGAGAAAAATACCAAAATGGGTATATAAGAACATTTATAGCCGACAACAGCTGAAAATAGGCAAAAAACACATAACTAGTAAATTTAAAGGTAAAAATGGGCAAAAGGGTATGAAAATTGGCGATTTTGTCTGAAAATTTGAGCAAAATTTCACAATAATACTCACTTTTACGTTTTCCAGGACAAAAGTATTTTACTCACGTTTACTCATGAGTAAAAGTACTAAATTTACTTTACGTTTCTGTACACATTGGTAAGTTGAAAAAAATGTATACTGAAAGAAGTTTGGTACTTTTAACCAGAGTTGTTAAAATACAGGTATTTGTGGAAAGCGTAAGCGTAAGCGTAAATACACTTTACAAATTTTGAGTATGGATACTGTAAGCGTAAGGTATTTTTAAAATACCTAGGAAAGTGTAAAATAAAGCGTAAGCGTAAATTTTTAAGAAAGTGCTCTCTCGCTGTGCGGCACCAGAAAACGCTATTGTTTTCCCTCATAGGTGAAGTAATAAATTTGTTACATTCATAATTTCAGCGGTAGCATCAGACAAGTCTGATGTTTATTCATCCTTTAACTCTGACTTTGTGCTGGCCCCCATGGCAGTGACATCGTCATTTGTATCGAAAGCACCAAAATTTCAAACTCAGGGGTATCTTGAATTTTGACCCTCCGAGTGGTTGGATAGATAGCAAATCGCTCCTCCGGAGGGATAGATAGCTGAAAAATTTTCTGGGGGGGGGGTTGTGGTGGTTCGATATATAGGCTTTTTCGGGGCATAGAAGGAAGAAAAGGGAGAAAAATCGCTAAAAGTAGGTGTAAAATAGCTCAAAATGGGTATACAAGAGCATATAGTACTTAAAATAGCTGAAAATAGGCAGTTATACGCATGAACCAGTGATTTTGGAGGTGAAAATCTATATATAGGTATGAAAAATAGCGATTTTGAGCGAAAATTAGGGTATAATTTCTGATAAATCGCTCCAGATATGTAGATAGCTGGGCGATTTGGGGGGGGTGGTTTAGGGGGTAGTAGCCCAAAATTTTGCCTCCGGGATAGATAGATAGCTGAGCAGCCTCCGGGATAGATAGATAGCTGGGCGGTTTGGGGGGGGGGTAACCCCCCCCCCCAACCCCCCCCATTCGAGACCCCTGTTCAAACTATCACATAAATTGAATACATATTTACCCATATTTTCAGTGCAAAACTGCATGTGCACAGTTTTTTGTATACTTATCAGACCACATGCTATTCATTTTTCTGAAGTTCTTGAAGTTCTTAGTTGCTTGTATTATACGCAAGATCACCTTTTTAAATAAATTTATTTTTGTGTGAGTGCGAGCAGTATCCCACTCGCGCCTTATCAACTAAGAAATGAATAATCATAGTTGCGGTCTGCTGACCAGGTATGCACAACCCTCTCTCAAAACCATAAAAAACGAGTCGTGTGTAACAAATTTTTACGCTTTTAGTACCCGGGTATTTTGGCCAGGAAAGCGTAATAAAGCGTACGGGTATTTTATTAAAGCGTAAGTATAAATACCCATTTACCCGGGTATTTCGGGTACGCGTAAATACACTTTCGCAACTCTGCTTTTAACTACTCTGTTTGCTAGCCGCCTGCCTACACTCACGCTAGAATGATCGTTGCGCACCACTTTCAGCATTTCATTCTTCAATTTTGCTGGCATCTCGGTGACAAAGGAACTGTCGGCCACGACGCGCATGATCCTCGACTCGATCCGCACGCTGGTCATCTGGCTGTTCAGTTTGTGCGTCGGATGGCAGAGTTTCTTCGGCCTGCAGGTTCGTCCTAGGCAGTGGTTCATTTAATCCAGTTGCGGTCTACTCGCTTTTCACTTTCGTTTTGTCGTGTGTGCAGCTGCTCGGCTTCGCCCTGCTCATAATCGGCATGTTCGTCTACAACGATCTGCTCATCGCGCCGATTCTGCGTAAAACGTTCCCGAGACTCTTTGCGGTTGGCTTTTTTCTATTCGGCAGGGGTCTCGCATGGGGGGGGGGGTTCCCCCCCCCAAACCGCCCAGCTATTTATCTATGCCGGAGGCCACTCAGCTATCTATCTATCCCGGAGGCAAAATTTTGGGCTACTACCCCCTAAACCCCCCCCCCCAAATCGCCCAGCTATCTACCTATCTGGAGCGATTTTTGAGAAACTATGCCCCAATTTTCACTCAAAATCGCTATTTTTCATACCTTTTTATAGATTATCACTTCCAAAATCATAGTTCTGGTTCATATTTGCCTATTTTCAGCTATTTTTAGTACAAAATGCTCTTGTATACCCATTTTGAGCTATTTTACACCTACTTTTAGCGATTTTTCTTCCTTTTCGTCCTTCTACGCCCCGAAAAAGCCCATATATCGAACCACCACACCCCCCCCCAGAAAATTTTTCAGCTATCTATCCCTCCGGAGCAGCGATGTGCTATCTATGCAACAACTCAGGTCCCAATTCAAGATACCCCTGATTCGGCTAGGCTGCAAGTGCTGACATACCAAATTCCTAAAATTTAGTTTTTAAATGTGAACAAATCATGACAGCAGAATTGTGAAAAACAGCTCCAAAAAGCCCATGTCGGAAAGTACAGAAAATTTGCAATTGTTTTTATTATCAATTTTGCCGATCACGGTCCCGCTGCCGATACCCCAGTCCCAGAAAATTCGCTTTAGTTATTCCGTAAACTGGACAGACAGATCGCCTGACAATAAATGTTACCATATTTTTATGAATAAGGTCACATGAAAAACTGCACCAAATTCAATCAAAGTAGAATGATAAATATAATGATAAAAAAAAATTTATTTGTTCTTTTATTCAGGTGGGATATGGTAGATTTCATTGTAAGGTGTAATGTCGTTGGAGTATACCCATCATAACACTTCACTTCCGTTGCAGAGGGGCGGTATTGAGCGTACAGTGCTCGTAAACGAAGAAGAAACTGAGTCGACTGGCGAGAACCAAGATTCCGGCGTGCACACAGCGTGATTTCGGTACGTGGTGCTTTTTTAGATTTTTGTTGTGTGGGTTGACTGTCGGTAGGAGACTGATTCGGTGCTATATTTGTATGTAAGTTTGTAGTTGGCCGTTCTGTTGTTGTGAGATTATTATCAACAAAACTCTTGGACTTAATTTTTTTCTTCATTTTTACTGGCACTGTGAAGGCAGGTGTTATACAAGACTGTTGCCGTATTGACAGGTGCATGCAGTAGGGTATTAGGGTATATGTGCATTATGTATGTTGCTAATGTATATATATATTTATTCACATTCCATCATTATACTTTCACCATAGCTTTGCCAATATTTTTACCATTCATCATATCTACAAATGCTTTTCCGGCATTTTCAATGCCATCTGTGACATGGTGATGAACCTTGATTGTTCCATTTTGAAGCAATTCTGTCAACTTCATAATGCCAGAAGCGAAACAGCATTCCGGATTTTCAGCATCAAATTCATGGTTGAGTACTAAGAAGCGCTCCCTGGAAAAACAACACTAAGAATAAATTGCATTTATTTCGCGTTCCACTGATTCTATAATGTTTCACCTGGAAATCTCTTTTTCCTTCAGTATTGCCTCAATTTTTTCATCTATTGGCGGCGGGTAAGGCACATCCTTATTATACTGGGAAATTTGTCCACACAATATCACCACTGATTTAGGGACCATCTGCATATGTCAGGAATGTGAATATGTTAGTATAAATAGGCATCACAAACGTTGAAAAAGTCCATAATCAAAAGTTTGCTAACTTGTGATATGACAGCCTCACTCACTGACCCCCCGACATTGTCAAAGTAGAAGTGAACTCCTTCTGGACATGCCTCTGTTAACTCAGTCGAAACATCATTATGCTTGTAATCAATAGCTCCTGCAATGATGTCATTTTTTACGTGGAGCTGCTGTCATTTTTCTGTATAAGGAGAAACAACTGACCATCAAATCCAAAGTAGTCAACCAAAAATTTGCACTTTTCCTCCCCACCAGCAATGCCTATGACTTTTGCAGCACCAAAATATTTGAATATCTGATTGAAGGTGAAGAAACATGTAGGCTGATTTTGGTATGCAAGTTGTTTTTAGGGCCCACACATGTAAAAATGTCAACTAAATAACACAAAAAATTGAAAGCATCACACTTAAGTGTCATGATATGAAATTAACTATCACATTGATGTTGAACATTGAAATCAAATAATTAGGCAAAATTTAGTTGACACTAATTTTGACATCAACTAGTGCGTGGGCCCTTACAGACTAACCTGCCCAGCAAGGGAACCTGTAGCTCCAGCAGCACCGCTAACCACAGCCACTTGGTTTGCACCACCCTGTAAATTACCATGCTGCTTCGCATGATACAGCACACCCAAATATGCAGTGAGGCCTGTCAATCCCAAACATGACAGCACTATGCTAGAATCAAAAACAGGTGCCAGTGACATCATCTGATCCACCTGGAACACACTGGCAATGACAAAACTTATTAATAGATATTGGTCTATCCATAAGGCAAACCTGAATGCAATTGTTCCCACTGATAGTGGCATATTTCTGCCACGGGCATGCCCATTTTACTGCAACCACGGAATTTTCTTTGATGGCACTATGATTGCTAGCTATGACTTGAGCTGTTCCTCCAAGCCCCAAGACAACTTGTCCGAGTTGAAATGGTTCTAGGTAATGGACACCAGTGGAGTCGTTCATACAACATCTCTGTAAACATTTTTTAGGGGGAAAAATTGCTCAATCATATCTCAAAAACTGTGATTTAAAAAAAACTTGGGTAAACCACAAGAGGGGGTTGCGGGCTACCGTACATTCTTGCATAAGTCCCCCCCAAAATTTGTCAGTTCTGGCGTAGAGGATTATTTGGGAGGTTCTAGGGACCAGGGACGTATCCAGGATTTTTGAGCGGGGGGGGGTTGCTTGTTTACGGAGGTCGGCGAACGGGGGGGGCCCCCTAAAATTTTACCTACAGAATGGCGGAATGGGGTCATGGCGCTGGCGCCATTAGTAGGCGCCACGCCATGGCGCCATTGGCTTTGGCGCCAGCGTCATGGAACGCTGTATATATATTTATGTAAATATACCTACAATAACAGCAAAAAGCACACCATTGAGTGTATTTGTAACGATTTTAAGCCACATGGAGCAAATCTGATGATAATACATTGTGTGGTGAAAAATGCGCGCTTGCGCGCAAAAATTTTTACGCTGACGTTGAAAAAGTCGCATTTTCCGGTCACTTTCTGGTCTCGCACCGGGAAGGGGGGGCTGCAGCCCCCCCCGCCCCCCCCCTGGATACGGCCCTGCTAGGGACACAAAAACTTTTTTACAACTTCCGTTTTGTTTTTTAAATAATTTTTTTTCAAAATCCCAAATGTGGTAATGAGTCAACATATACAGCTATTTTACACGCTTATTTTATATAGCCAAATAATCGCTGTGAAGCTATTAGATAAGTGTCTATTAGATATCTGAAATTGTGTGGAGTTGGATGGCCCTCACCATCCACGGCAACATCCATGGGATTATTTGGCAACGTTTCCTAGAGCTATTTAGATGGTGAAATGGAAAATTCGGGGGGGGGGGGGTGGTAGCTTGTGGCAAGATAGCTATGATTTGTAAAGGGTTACTTCCCAAAGTCCCAACTGCCCCCTCGTGAGTCGTGCTGTACCACAGAGGTAGCAACATACAGAAGCTGTATCTACAGTCACACTCACCATGGCTGGATCCAGGGACAAGTACAACATCTTCACAAAAACATCGCCATCAGCGAGTGATTCCGGAACAGAAAAAGGTTCTTCCTGGACTTGAAAGCAGTCATAAGTGGGACAGCCATTTGCACCTGGCAACAAGTGCCGATTTTATGTAGATGTATACACGTAGCGGACATTGCCATTAAGTTGTTCAGAAGACTTAGAAGAAAAATACCTGGCTGTTTGTTGAAGGTCACCTTTATATTTTTCTCTGGTTGCGCCATCTTTTGGGTGTGTAGTGCATCCGCTACTTTTCAAAGGATTTTTTTCAAATTGTTCTGGTTGAGAGTGGCGAAAGTATAAATTTATACTGATAAGAGTGGGAACTTCTCGATTAGAACACAGATAACAGACGCACTGGGTGAAAGTCTATAACATTATTAAGTGTCATCCACATTTGTTATATTCATTTATTTGAAACATTGACAGTGTAAATACAGCAGATTCTTCAATGCAAGCTAAAGCACCTACACACCATCATTCGTGATTATTTCATCAAAGGATGCAATAACAGTGGCAACTTCAATTCATAACAGTGAACAGTCTAACATAATTGAAATCATGACAAGTCAAGGACCACAGCAACAATCCAATCAGGTAGTAGTGTCAATATTACAGTTATTTCTTGGTACATGAGTATATCCAAGGATACATGGCTTAACTTACTTACATATCTAATTGCTGCACTGACACTTCTACTTTTGGTCACTTATGTACATAAATACATCAGTCAAAAGAAGGGTTGGAAAAATGTGTTTCAGGTGCGATGTGATGTCATCTGGAGGACATTTAAAGCAGTTTTTTTGTATGCTATAGATATTTGAGTAAGGATAGACTCAAAAATTAGGTTAGTGAAAAAAATCAAGTTTTCTCTTGAGTGAGTAAAAAAATCTATCTTTTAATCCATCAACTGATATTTTTTAAAGATGTGGGTCCAAATGTGGGTATAGAATGTTAAAAATGTATATCAGAGGTTACACAAGGTGTTGCCATTATGGGCATGTTAATGCATGATTATGTATTTGATGTATGAAATGTGCTTATCATGGGCAGTGAGTCTGATCAAATCATGATAGATGACATACAGATGACAGCTATTGTACCCTCATTCCTGTTTTAAAGTTTAGCTAGCAATTTGTTTCAAATAGATTTGGTGTAGCAATTTTTGATGAAATTATTGTATAAATTATGTGCCATTCCTACACCTGCCAACCCTAGTCAAAAGTTATCACTGAAGTCTATCTTATCTCATCACTGTGCAGACATGTACAACTGCTCATCCACTTTCGTTCATTTGCCATAGACACTTTCTTCTGAGTATGCTAAGTACAGAAACAGGTCATCCTCATGGTAGTCCTGCATGAAACAGTTCAGTAGAAAATATCTAAAAATTGGTATACCTGGGGCCAGTCCCACAAGTTGACAAGTGCTTTACTCTTGACTCCTGACTTGACTCTTGACTTTTAACTCAACTCTTGACTTTGTCACTTGCCAGTTCCCCAAGTGATAAAGTGAAGAATCAAGTGAAAAATCAAGAGCAAATCAACAGTAAAGCACTTGTCAACTTGCGGGACTGGCCCGGCAAGTTGATCTCAGTTAGAGCAGAGCAAACCTGATATAGTTGCCCCATTGTGGTCATTGTCTGTGGGATGTTGTTATCCACAAAGAAGAATAGAGCATCTTCCGGCCTCAGGTGGATTCTTTTCCTTATCAGAAAATAAAACTGGCCAACAGTCAGATCTGATGGAACAAGATATTTCTTTTTGTCCAAATCTTGCAGTTTGCTGTTCGCTGCACGTTCCACAATGACCTGGGTAAAAGTGATGAAATTGAAAATACGAAGAAGAAAAAACATTACATAAGAATGAAAGTGCTAACAGGAACTCTGTCAGGATACTTCTTTTGTATTTTTTCACCCTCGTTTCTCCGCTTCTCAAAGGAATGTTCCTCTTTGTATGCCCACTTCATGTTTGTAGCTGATGGATTGCTCTTTTATTAGATGTAATTATTATTGTCTGTTATTCTCCTATTTATTTGGAATCTGGGTCAGCTTGGGAAAGCGTGTTACCCACTTGTACTACCCTTGAAAGCTCTGTGGTTTATGTTTCATAAATACTCCTGGTGTGAGTTGGACGGTTCATTTCCATCATCTAGGTGTGCGTTTACTGTCAATCTCGTGACGAATATTTATGATTTTACCATAGGTTATCTTCAGTACGTTGTCAGATTGTGGGCATGGGAGTCTATGTAGGTCAATATCGCCTCAGAACCGTACTTCTCCGTACAAGTGTGCATACCAATTCCGTGGAAACAGTCGTACCCTACTCACGCGTCATCAGTAATTGATCGTGTTCGAAACATGAATATAAACGGGTAGACACATGGCGTGCACCGCTCTGACAACTGAAACTGAACTGTCAAAAGCGAATAGTGTGTCCTGAAACCTGAAAGCGCTTGTGTCACGCGGGTTGATTGTAGGATGGTGTGAATTGTGATGCCGGCCCTGGATGTACTGCTTTGTGGCTCATGGCATCGAAACTTTCAGTTTTCACTGGACATCCGGGTACAAGATGGGAAAATGTGCAACTTTCAAATATCTTAAGTGAATGGAAATATTACAAAACTTGACATTCGTTATCCTTGAACACGCTGAAAAAACCCTGTGTTTTGTTGATCATATGTATTTATACCAAGGGCGTACGCAGGGGGGGGGGCGGGGGGGGCGGCCGCCCCCCCCGTTCCCGGGCCGGACATAAAAATTTGCCAGGAATGGCACTTTTCTAAAGCGATTTTGTAGGCACTTTCAAAATTTTTTGCGCGCAAGCGCGCAAATCCCCATCCCATTGTTTGATGTGTATTTTCAGGAGCTTAAAAAGCATCATAAAAGTGTCTAACATGGTCTTAGTTCTATATATAGGTCTAAATCGGTACCTATAGAGTATACGTTGGCGCCAGCGCCAACGCCAATACTGCCATGGCGCTGGCGCCTACAAATGGCGCCAGCGCCAAGGCTCCATTCCTTTACAATGGGGCCAAATTTTAGGGGGGGGGGCGCCGCCCCCCCCGTTCGCCGGGCTCCGTAAACAATCCGCCCCCCCCCCCCGCTCAAAAATCCTGCGTACGTCCCTGATTTATACTGATATTTTAGTTTTTTTATTGGCAATATGACAATGTTTCCCATGGTCGATGATAATTTATTGGTGCTGCCGTGTTGCGCCGGGATCACATCTGAATGTTCAAAACGTTTTTATTTAGCGAACCTACGTGAGAGTGTCACATTGTATCACTTAAGTGGGCAATGTGGAGTGGCCAGTGTGTCAGTCTGTGGAAATCCTCGACCTTTCTAAGTTTGCTTGTTTAAACAAAGTGACGGCACCGGATCTCAGTTTATATTTTGTCATCAATTCGATTGAGATTGATGCGCTGCATATTGCGAGCCTCCAAAGCATTAGATAAATTAGGCGTCTAATTCTAAAAGTCGACAAGTCCACAAAATGCGATTTTGAGTAAATCGCATTTTAAGTTTCAGACCCAATTCCAGGCCCGTGGTGCGGTCTAATTTGGGACTCATGTTTTCCATTTAGATCCATATGTTGACACAGGGACGTATCCAGGATTTTTGAGCGGGGGGGGCTGCTTGTTTACGGAGGCCGGCGAGGGGGGGGGGGCTCAGCCCCCCCCTTAAATTTTCGCTACATAGTGGCAGAATGGCACCATGGCGCTGGCGCCATTAGTAGGCGCCACGCCATGGCGCCATTGGCGTTGGCGCCAGCGCCATGGAAAGCTGTATATGTATCTAAAGATACATACGAAATAGCAAAAAGCACAATATTGAGTGTATTTATAATGATTTGCGGCCACATGGAGCAAATCTGATGATAATACCTTATGTCTGGTGAAGAATGCGCGCTTGCGCGCAAAAATTTTTACGCGCACGTTGAAAAAGTCGCATTTTCCGGTCACTTTCTGGTCTCGCCCCGGGAAGGGGGGGGCTGCAGCCCCCCCCCGCCCCCCCCTGGATACGGCCCTGTGTTGACAATAAAGTGTCAAATTTTCAGCCCCTCATCTCAACGTATGTGAAAATGGGATGTCCATAAAATTCCATTTGGTCAGAGCAAAACTGTTTTGGGGAAGGAAATGGACTTGTCGACTTCTTGCACGCGAGAACGTTTTTGTTCCCGGCGGCGATGGAGCTACCTTATAAGAAATTATGGAGTGTCGCCTTTTAGAAATCGGTGTCCACAGTGGATTTATCACATTTCTTGCGTTTCTACCCCACAAAAAAGGATGCGGAGGATGGACTTGTTGACTTTTAGCCCAAAACTACCGCAAATCCTCGAAAAAGACCCCCTCGAATAACTCCCCCCCCCCTTGAATAACTCCCCCATGTTGGTGAGGTGAGGAAGAAATATCCCCCTTGAATAACTCCCCCCTCCTGAATAATTCCCCATGTGTATGAAAAGGACACAATACAAAATACATAAAAATATTAGCCAACGGCAGTGACAGTAGATAAATTCATGTGAATACAGCTTATTCACATCTTTTTGTTGCTGTGTACAGTTTAAAACCTGAATAACATGAGTTGACAGGCTGTATCTGCAATGATTCATGTCCATGTTTTCTGGGGAAAAAATAACTCCCCCCTTGAATAACTCCCCATGTGAATGAAACGGATACAATACAAAATACATAAAAATATTAGCCAACAGCAGCGACTGCAGATAAATATTTACATGATGTGAATGCAGCTTATACACATTTTTGTTGCTGTGTACAGTTTAATGCCTGAATAACATGAGTTGACAGGCTGTATCTGCAATGATTCGAGTCCAAGTTTTCTGAGGAAAAAATAACTCCCCCCCCCTTGAATAACTCCCCATGTGTATGAAAAGGATACAATACAAAATACATAAAAATATTAGCCAACGGTAGTGACAGCAGATAAATACATGATGTGAATGCAGCTTATACACATCTTTTTGTTGCTGTGTACAGTTTAATACCTGCATAACATGAGTTGACAGGCTGTATCTGCAATGATTCGAGTCCCAAGTTTTCTGAGGAAAAAATAACTCCATCCTTGAATAACTCCCCATGTGTATGAAAAGGATACAATACAAAATACATAAAAATATTAGCCAACGGCAGCGACAGCAGATAAATACATGATGTGAATGCAGCTTATACACATCTTTTTGTTGCTGTGTATAGTTTAATACCTGAATAACATGAGTTGACAGGCTGTATCTGCAATGATTCGAGTCCAAGTTTTCTGAGGAAAAAATAACTCCCACCGTTGAATAAGTCCCCCTCCAAAACATCTGATGAAAAAATAACTCCCCTGGGCTCTTATTCGAAGATTTAGGGTAAATGGACTTATCGACTTCTTGCCCAAATTTTTTGCATTTTTCGCCAAAAATGTCAATTTTGGCACTATTGTATATAGGCATGTGAAGTCAAAAAATTTATGGAAAGTAATGAAAAATGTGCAGACGTAGCCGCAGATGACGTTTCGGGCCTAACTCGAAATTTTCATATTTTGGACTTGTCGACTTTTAGAATTGGACGCCTCAAATATATTCTGATTTTTGGGAGTGGGCGTAAAAGTCGCCCACCGGTAAAAATGTTTGGACACTGTTTTAATTTGGGTAGTTTGCTTGTGGGTGTATGGTGCAGCGCCATCAGTGGGTATGTCGTGCACTGATTTCCTCAACTTGTTTATCTGTGGCAAATTGTCTCTTTGGTGATGCTCTTTTAAGGTGTGAAAGCGTGTTGCAATAAGGTGCGAGTAAACAGAAGGTATTACCGTATCTCCTCGAATTGACCTCCACTCTTGAATCGAACCTCGAAATACCTCAACCCGAATTAGTAGAGTATTAGTACGCAGCTTTATTGGAGCGTGTGCCTACAATTGGAGGTAATATGGTGCCCTGGGAAGGGTATTCAATAGGGGGAGTTATTTTTTCCTCACCTCGCCAACAGGGGGGGGGGGGTCATTCAAGTGGGAGTTATTCGAGGGGGGTCTTATTCGAGGATCTGCCGTATTATGAAAAATTTTTAAGCATAAGGTAGTTGTGTCATAGCTTCTTCTTTTCTATTATTTCCTCCGAATTGTTTGCACATATCGCCTCCTGTATCCCAACTATCCAGCCATCCACTCGAGCTCAAACATCTACTAAATTGCTGATTTTGTCTCAATTTTGTTTAGCGTTTAAACACGTGTGT
Organism: Sphaerolaimus hirsutus; assembly: GCA_964036195.1. Taxonomy (NCBI): domain Eukaryota; kingdom Metazoa; phylum Nematoda; class Chromadorea; order Monhysterida; family Sphaerolaimidae; genus Sphaerolaimus; species Sphaerolaimus hirsutus. The sequence goes on along the minus strand of OZ038452.1, from coordinate 15,839,917 downwards.
GTCTTTTGCCACCTATCGTCGATCTTACGCAAGTAAATATTTAACGCCACTTCCCATCGCTTAGCTGTGAGGTGACGCATTATCGGAGTGCCTGCCACTATGTTTCTTGCAGCTTTTCGTCGGGCTTAGACACCCACCGAAATCGCAACCGAGTGACAACTACCGTATTTCTCCGTTTATAGCACCCCCCCGTGCATAACACCCGGGGTGCTACACAATTTTATAGCACCCCGGGGGTGCTATGCTATGTTTCAAAAAACATTGAATTGGCTAGGCTGGAAATACAAATTCAAATAGCTGGGAACAAAAAAAATATGTCGGGGGGGACGTCTGTAGAAAATGAAAGCACACGGGATATTCTACACACAATATTTTCTAGCGGTTTTCATCACTTAAATATCACAAAAAGTCGTAGATATAATGGAAATTAATGCTATCGTTACCGTCTTAGTAGAGAAAGTCATAAATACGATGTTTATAAAGTCTATTTTACCGTGTTCATGTGAGTTAATATTTTAATGAATTTCCCATGTATAACACCCCCCTTGACCTAATAACACCCGGGTGCTATACAAATTTTCAAAAAGATCGCTGAAAATTGCTCTGATTTTGTATAACCCCCGGGTGTTATAAACGGAGAAATACGGTAGTTCTCATTTCGCAGTGACACTTTTGAAGCACTGTGTGAAGCACTTGATTCACGCGCTCCGACATCCCGGATCAGCTCACTTTGTGAACTGAACTCAGCCACTCAATGCGCGTAGGTCGTAGGTAGTGATGGAAAAGGCACCGAGAAATATGGCACCGCACCGCACCGACACCTCTGCCAGTCCTCAGAAAGGGCACCTGGCACCATGGGCACCGGCAAAAAATGGCACCGCACCGGCACTGATGCTATTCTAAAAAAAATTGCTCCGGCACCGGTAGGGCACCCTCGAAAAAGGGCACCGCACCGCACCAGCACCAGCACCGGGGCACCGGTCCCCGGCGCCTTTCCATCACTAGTCGTAGGCACAGTTGTGTGCATAGAATGGCCCGGTAGACAATCACGCTGCCTCCTTCCAGCCCATTGTCAGCGCCGTCGAATTTGTGCTCTCCGCTTAACTGGAATCAGTTTTTGAATCGCCCAGTTGATTTTTAGGCTGCCGACTAGATTTTCCGCCGGTACAGCGCGAATCATTTGGGCTTCCGAATCCGATTTCTCACTCATTTGTGACGTCTATGTCAATCATCGCAATATGTGGGGGACAGTTGCTGTATGACTGTAAATATCTTTATTTCTAAAAATGTGTAGTTCTTGTTTTGTTTTAATTCTTCTAAATTTACAAAAAAAAATCACAGTTTCTGCGGACATCAAGGTACGTTTATGCGGACCTGATAACATTTTTGAGAATACTTGTAGTTATCATCTTTATTTTATTTTTTCGAACATTTCATATTCTCTCGTAAATATAAGTAATCTTATGTATAGTCCGCTGACCGCATGCTATATATTCTTCTGAACGAAACACTCCATCATGACGTCATCCTTAATGAAATCAAAATTGTTCAAAAGAAAGGAAAAACGTTTCATGCATAAAACATGGATTGCTTGTACGCGAATCGGCTTATTTCGTGAATTTAGCTCGTTTTCAATATTTCTCGTTTGTGAAAACGCGTGCATAAGTTTCGCGCTGGAGCGTTTGCCCGTAAGACATAAGTATGTGCGGATGTAAACCACTGCCCGCGGAGTATACCTCATCCGGCTTTATTTCGTTACTCGTTCTTCGAACTGGCGACGCGGCTGCTCGTTAACTTTTTGCACTTTTTGCCATTTTCTCGGCCATTTATTCGGTCCGCACCCATTGGTTTGTGGGCCTGCGGCAGAAAAAATTCTTTGCTGTAGCCCGGCCCATCTGCCGTGCATCGAAGGCAGTTTACTCACGCCATCGTTGTAGTCAACGTCGCTTTGATGGGCTTCAAAAATCTGAATTTCCATGGTAGTGCAAATTGTAAATTTTTGTTTTCTTTCACTAATCCTGACAACCGTATATTTTTGAATAACCGCCTTGTAGAAACTCCTCGTGTTTTGGACTGTTGGACAAGTTATTCGTCCTTGAATGACTGACAGTCGGACACAGGTCCGATTTATCGAATTGGACCGCAAAAGTAAATGTAGTGCCAGGTTTTGCAGTATGTAGTGTTTAACTTTTCACATAAAATTTTAACTAAAATGAGAGAGTTATTTAAGAATATGTAAAAATAAAAAAGATCATTGCCCCACTCTGTATGTGGCAATCAGAATATGCAGGTGTAGGATTGAAGTCTCCATCAAGATATCACTGTTTCTGCTTTTGCCAAGCAATAGACACTTGACCAACGCAAATGGACAAGGCAATATGCGCTCTTAACATTTAGCTCATGTAAGTAAATATTGCCAGCTTTAAATACAATTTTTTAGATAAAATGGAAGTAAATATTGGACGGCGCTTAGGCTATTTAAAATCCACCAGCATGCAGCGCGGTGGAGCAGCGCAGCGCATGCATGCCAACACTCAAGAATGTCCACTCCGTGATCGCATCGAGTCCGCATCAAAATCCAAACAGCGCATAATCCAAACAGCATAATCCAAACAAAAGTGAGGCATAATCCAAACGAAAATGAGGCATAATCCAAACACTTTTTTGTACCCCAAACTGCAGCATAATCCAAACAGAAATGAGGCAAAATCCAAACAAAAATGGTGCAAAATCCAAACGCTCGCCCAAGCACTCCCTCAAAGCAGAGTTGCGAAAGTGTATTTACACTTACCCGAAATACCCGGGTAAATGGGTATTTATATTTACACTTACACTTACACTTTCATAAAATACCCATACACTTTTTTTACACTTTCCTGGGCAAAATACCCGGGTACAGAAAGTGTATTTTTTTCTTTCAGATGGCCCTGTCTTATGCTTTTGAGAAAGCATAAAATACGGTCATGTACAAAAAATGCATTGAATGTAGAAAATATGACAAATGTACTAACTAGCCTTTGAAATACAACCTTTGATCAGTACTCATGGTATTCTACAGTTTCATCATACTTTTGTAAAAAGGGCAAGTCCAATGGAAATTCACCAGCTGGACACAAAGTCAACTTTTGCATAAACATTTGCTGCATGTCCATTCTTGCATTTAAACAGTGTGTATCGCATTGCTTAATCAGTAAAATATCAACACTGAAAAAGTGCCATTATTAGGGAACTTCATACCACTACAGTAAATATTTGTTACAGTCTGAAATGTTTCATAAAAGGCTGTAAAATGTGAAATAATGCATGAAAATGATAAATAAATTGATCTAAAGGTGAGAACAGCGGTGTTTTCTAAAGCTCAACAGTGAGAGCTGTTTCTAAAAAAATTTTTACACTTACACTTTTTTTACACTTTCCTAGGTATTTTTAAAATACCTTACACTTTTGGTATCCATACTCAAAATTTGGAAAGTGTATTTACACTTACACTTACACTTTCCAAAAATACCGGTATTTAAACAACTCTGCCTCAAAGACGTGAACACCACTTGAGATGTAAGAGGCAGATTTAATGGAAAAATGACTTGAGTTGTAGCTTTGAAGTGACCGACCGACTGACCAATGGATAGTTTTTGCCTCCATCACAATTTCAGTGCAATGGTTGTCAAAATAGCAACATCATATGTAAATAAATACGTGAATGCATGAGAATAGGCAAAGTGGGTGTTTGGATTATGCCTCATTTTTGTTTGGATTTTGCCTCATTTCTGTTTGGATTATGCTGCAGTTTGGGGCACAAAAAAGTGTTTGGATTATGCCTCATTTTCGTTTGGATTTTGCCTCATTTTTGTTTGGATTATGCTGTTTGGATTATGCGCTGTTTGGATTCTGAGCTTTCCCCATCGCATCTTTTGTTCAACCCGCTCCGGTAAACTGCTGCGGTCGGAAGATGCTTTGCGAATCCTTTTTCATTCGCATACATGAAATTTCTGTTCTGCCCCCAGTTTCTAGCGACATGCATAGCCGATTGTGCAGGTTTGGGCTTAAGTTGTTTAGACGTATCCGCTTTCACTGGGGGGGTTGAACCAGAACCCCCCTCTCATATCCTGCAAGGTAACCACCACGAATTTAAGCTGTATTAACGCATTTCCTTTCAACTATCGAAAAGTTCATCGGCTCGAATCAATATTTGTTTTTAATGGCGTCACCGCTTCTTTCTAGATGGAACGGGCTAGGATGGGAAAATGTCAACGGTACGCTAAAATGGGTAAATTTTTCCATTTACCGGTGCTCAATAACCGGTAATGTTGCGTATATAGGGTAATTTACCCCGCCCAATCAGTCAGATCTGCAAACCACCGACCAATAAACAGGTCTGATGTTTTTGAAGGCAGTGTGACAACCTCCAGCCAATAGCGCTTATTGTGTTAGCGCACACATTTAAACTTGCCTACGTAGTTTATATACAAATGTTTGAGAGCTCTGGGCGGATGCGCTTCTCACCATTTCGTTTTCACCAGTAATACTCATTTTGTATTCCTATCTGTAGAATTAGGTGCACATGGGAAAAATCTGTGTTTGAACACACTCGTGTAAAAAAAATCAGTGGAGCAAGTGTTCGAAAAACTTGATTTTACATTAGGTTACAGCGATTTGGGTTCCGAATGTTGCGGTCCTTTAGTAACCAAATTGATGTTTCATTCGGTTCCATCGAATTCAGATCCATCCGATTCGGGTCGTTTGACTAATTATCAGTGTCAACATAAAGCACATTCAGTTTCAAATAATTTTTTACTATGGGGATGTAGAATTGGGTTGCATTTTTCCCTTTTGCCTCTTTGTTTTCCCCGTGAAACCCTTGCTTCAAAAGACAATTTTTCAAGTTTGGTGGTTGAAATTTTTTGGACCACTGTTTGACTGAATAATCTGAAACTGGATAAAAATGTGCTTACCGTATTTTTACTGGATAATATCAAATTGAACTGAAACCTATGATACCAGGAAATGAGACATTGACTTCTAAACGTTTTGAAAATTCTGGACTTATCGACCGAAACGATTAGATGCCACAAATATGTAAACGAATCACAGAAAACTCCATAGCAGGAACACATGTTCAGCGAATGAAGTTGTCACTATGAGCGATTTATGCACACTTGCCAATCTGAAAGCCTGTATTGTGTTAAATGAGTGTCTGTGATACGCCACTTGTTCACATGTCTCCCGGGAGCGATCTGTTTCGACCGGAAATATTATAAATACTACACATCACGTCCATTGGGATGGTGCATGCGCGCCGTGAGATGAGCAGGTATCCCAATTTATGTGTGCTTTTCTCTGCTGCTCGTGTTTGGCAGCGCAACATTGCCTATTTGAAGGTGCTGCGCGACCTCGGCAGGCGTCGCCGCACTGCTGGATAGTGGAAATAAAGCATGGAGTGGTGGTCGTGAAGCAGTGCAGTTTGGTGCCGCCGCGTTTGCCCGCGCTTCCATACTGTGGCCAAAGTGGACGAACTGCGCCGTCATAAGCGACTCCAATGAGCCTTAGATGCATTCGGCTCGACTGGACCGGGCTGCATGGGCGCCGTCTGGCAGCGCCGCATGGAACCGCCCAGCCGGGCCGGCCGGCATAAGCTGCCGCAGCCATCTATAAGCCTAAGCGATTTCCGCTCTGCCGCGCCGCTCGCAGATGCGCGCGCCGCAGCGCCGCGCGGCACAACTGGAGCAATTTGTTCCTGCCGCACGCAAACAAATTGCATTTCGTCGTGGCGCCGCCGTGCTTGCGCTCCGGTGATATCGTGAAGGAGCTCTGGCAATGGTCCATCCATTGGCCGAATGCTGCACCGAGATAACCACGCTGTTTGTTTGACCGACTTCTTTGAGTCACCGTAGCTGCCGCTTCGAACTATTGAACCTGTTAAGGTTGCATCGCACTGCACTGGGTTATAGTTCATGAGTCATGAAATCATTTTGCTACCGATTTTTTTCAGTGACCATGATTTTTGCTTTTTGGGTGAACGCGCTTGACGTTCTCTGCGGCGGTGAAGCGCCGCGCCACTCACGCCATGGCAATGGTAATGAGGCGTGTGACGCATTACTGTAGATTAAGCGGAGTTGGCAGCGTCGAAATATGACATATTACGTCCAGACGCAGATGCGGTGGGTATTGTCGGCTATGGCAAAAGCCGCGCATTATAAATATTTAGTTTATAGATAGGCTACCCAAATATGACTGTGATTCCATATCAGTGTGCATATTTCTGATCACCGAAAAGTGCTTGGAATTGACTCAGTGCAGCTGACGCGCGTTTGGATGTGACCTCGGCGGCGAGGGCAGCCCATAACAGAGGGTGCAGTCAGCTGCCCCGCCCGGGGTTATTTCACGCGGCGGCGCAACTGCGACAGCTCTTTTTCCACACCGTCGTTCAGCCGCTATTTAGCAGACATTTCTTACCGCCTTCCGTTTGTCTGCACACAAACACATGTACGCCGCTGTGGCGGCAGCCCCATCGGGCCGGTGGCGCATATCCCAGCTATTTACTTACCTACGTGTGCGTCTGTCGATTTATGCGCTATGTATCTGTTGCGCGCAGTCTCGTCCGTGTATTAACGTTTGTACTTTTATTTATAAGCGGGGCCGCTCATTGTGCATAATAACTGTGCATACACAAATGTACGCAGCGGAGCGGGCGGGGCGGCCAGTGCATCGCGTAACAGTTGCCGCCGCGCCCCCTGACAGTGTTGGCCAGCCGAGCGCCGCTGGCAAACGGCTGCCTGTCGCGGCGCGCCGCAAATCCTCTAAGCGGCCCATTCTCGCCACTTAGTTGCAACTCGGCTGCACAATTGGCTAATTGTTGCGATTGAGATGTCTCATCTATTCCACACATAAATTCAGGCGCGACCGAAATTGCTTCTCTCACATCCAACTGTGCTATAGCGGCGTCATTAGCGGGCGCTTGTACGCGCTGCCGTGCGCGAGTCAGTCGCCGGCGCCGACGGCCCGCGTGCATACTTATTGACATGATGAAACAAATGGACTTAGGTAGTTCACTCGGCCCGATACAAATCCATCCGCATTCCGCAGCCCGCTCTTCGCATACTCATTGCATTGCATTGTATCGCTGCGCGACAGTGTGCAGCGCAGCACTTTGCATCCAACATCGTTGCGTTTCAGACTGCACGCGGCCGACCCAATTGTTTCCCCATGCGCCCAGTGTGTACCTGTAGCTCGCTGGAGGAGTGCCGCGTGGGTCCGGCTGCCGCGGTCGACTACTGGGCGGCAGTGGCATGAACTCGCGACTCGCCGGCGCACCGGCGGCACACTGGCGTGCGGCATGACCGCTGTTGGCGAGTGATTGCATTCAACCTGAGCGAGCCGTCCGCCGACAAAGATGCCGGCCCATCTGATGGGCCTATTGGCCATCGGCACCTTCTACCTGCTGACGATCGTGGTGGGCATGTGCGCCACCCGCTGCCTCGCCGAAGAGGACGACTCCATCGAGAAGGACCAGGTCTGTCTGTCGCTCGGCTCTGTGTGAATGTCGCTCGACGCAGCTAGTCGTAGATTGGACTGGGGGCAGTTCCAGACCCTGTAAAATGTAAAATGTCATGCAAAGTGTCAAAAGTCATGGAAAATGCCCTGCAAAGTGGCAACCGAGTTGCCATTTTGCAGGGCATCTTCCATGACTTTCGACACTTTGCATGACATTTTACATTTTACGGGGTCTATGATTGGCACCTGCGAAATGTGTCCGGCTCGCAGGACGAGGACAACCCGGCGGACTCGTTAGACCTGCTCGACCTGCTGGAGCACTCGCTGTCGAAGCCGTGCAGCCGCGACCAGACGGCGGCCGAGCTGAACCACGCGCCCGTGGCCAAGCTGCACGCGACGGCCAGCGGCGGCCACTTCGCCGACGGGTCCAGTCCGCTCGAGGCGCTCAGCCGCGGCCTGCCCAACGCGCAGCAGCAGCAGAGGGCGCCGCACTTCGCCGAAGCGGTGTCCTCTTCCAAGTTAGCGGCGGGTTATTATTGGGAATGGTCGAATAAGCTCGAGTATCTGGCTCTTCACATGGATGTTGTGCAGGGGCGCTTGGTAAAATTTTCACCAAGATCGAGCATCAGATTGTGCATGAAAGGGGTTCTCATAAAATTGACCTAAGAAAATGTACACCCCATTTATATACTACACAGCAAAAAATGGGTGTGTGATGCATCGTGAAGCGTCGTGAAGTGTCTTATGTCGACACTTCCCGACACTGTGAAGCGCCGGTTGGCACTTCCCGGCGCTTCACAAACCATGCAAAGTATGCTGCAAAAGTTTGTTAAGTGAACTTCACAAACTTCGGTTGTCGTGATGATAGGTGAAGTGTGTGGGAGACACTTCACGAACAATCTTAAAAAACTTTGTGATGTGTGGTGAAGTGTGTGGAAGTCTTCACAGAGGCCGCTTCACGAACATCCAACCCGCTTCCACACACTTCACGAACCTATTTTTGCTGTGCTAGGTAATATAAAAAATATACGTAGTAACGTATTTCCTCGAATTACCCCCACCATCTAATAAACCCTCCCCTTAAAATCCTTCCCAGGTTTGAACTATTTTCATTTCGATCTGAAATGTGGACTGGTTTCACATTTGACTACCTATTTTACCTCATTTTATGTATCGATTTATCATGCAATGAGACGAAAATGTAGACGAAATAAAAATTCCCCCTAGAAAAGCTCCCAAGTCTGAGTGAGCTGGCTAAAAAAATAAGCCCTCTGGGGCCAGTTCCGCAAAATGAGAAGTGAGAAGTGAAATGGCAAAAACGAAGTAAAAGCGCAAAAGCGATGTGAAATGGCAAGCGAATTGAGAAGAAAATTGGCGAAAACGAAGGGAAATTACTTTTTCTTTTCTTTACTTCACTTGTGCCAATTCACTTGTCATTTCATTTCGCCTTTGCGCTTTTACTTCGTTTTTGCCATTTCACTTCTCACTTCTCATTTTGCGGAACTGGCACCTGGACGTATTTCGAGGAAATACGGTATTCATTTACTGACCCGCTCATCTAATTGAAAAAGGGAGTTTTTCAAGGGAGAGTGTGATTAAAGTACCTATTCGAATAAGTATACTACCGGCCACGGAACACAGGCGCGCGCCCAAACTGGGGGCGATCGGCCGCAGCGTGCAGACGAGCACCACGTCTGGGGAGGCTGGCCGCTTCCCCATCGAGGTGCTGGACACGACCACGGTGGGCACGCCCGACTCGGTGATGCACTTGCTGCCCACGAGCGCCAGCGCGCCTACCGACCTGGCGCACGGCGACCCCAGGTGCTAATCGCAGAGCCTGTAGAATGCCCGGTAAAATGCCAAATGTCATGCAAAGTGTCAAAAGTCATGTAAGGTGCCGTGTAAAATGGCAAACGTACGTTTGCCATTTTACAGGGCATTTTACATAACTTTTGACACTTTGCATGACATTTGACATTTCCAGGCCATTTCACAGGGTCTGGGACTGCCCCCAGGCTTGCCTACGGATCTCCGCGCAGTACCCACGCTTCACCGCCGCCCGCATCCGTCTACGCCGCGTCCGTGACCCAGGCCAGGTGATTTGATTTTTTCTAGAAAACGACGTTTGAAAAACGTTTTAGAATAGAAGGGGACTATTTTACTACGGAATTTGTGTCCTGTGTCATTTCATTTTAGATAACAGAAATTCATGGTTTGGAAAGTCGTTATCTTTGCCAATGTGCCAAGAATACCCCATGTCGTGTCACCTGTTACAAACTATAGCTCGTGTATCGGCCACGGCCAACGATGGGTAAGTTCTCCAAAAAAAAACACTTTCTGTGTTTTGAGTTTTTCAAAAATGAATACCTGTGTTTTGAGTTTTTTTCTCGAAAAAAAGTTGAGTAACTCTGTTTTTATTTCTGTGTTTTCTGTAAAAACTCGAGTATTTTGATTTTTTTTCTAAAAAACTTGAGTTTTTTCCAAAAAATTCAAGTTTACCCCCCAAAAACTTCGATTTACAGCATTTCGATCTGGAAACAGTGGTTTTCTTATAAAATATTGGTTTTACACATGTTTTAACCCCACATAACATTTGTATTCATTCAAGTGTCAAAAAAGTCCATAAAAATGTCCACAATGAGGACATCAACATCACAACACCAGCAACAAAATGCCCAGAAACGACAATTTACGTACAAACAGGATGTATTTGAAATAAACGTGTAGATTGCTACACAACCTAGTACAGTCTGTGTAGCTGCGATGCAAATTAGCAGTAATAAATGCATCATGTACATTGGACACATGATGTACATCATCCCGGAGGGAGCTTTTTCGTGGGGGGGCTTATTATTTCACCAGTCCATTTTGAGGGGGGTCAATTCGAGGTAATAAGGTATACTTAAATCTCGAAATTTCAATTGTCAAATCCACCATGAGATGTGCATGCCATCTTGAATTTCTTTGTTGTACCATTATAAAATATGAATACATTATGTACATAATTACATACTATACATGCTTATCTTATCTTGTTTAGTTTAACTGAATTAATGTGCACTCAACCGCTTCGCTGAAAAAAACACAAAAACTCAAAAAAACTTTTCTGTGTTTCTGTGTTTCTGTGTTCTCCAAAAAAAACTCATTTGAGTTTTGAGTTTTTCAAAATTTATGAGTTTCCGTGTTTCTGTGTAAAACAAAAACACAGAAACTCAATGAGTTTCTGTGTTCAATTTCTGTGTTTTTTCCATCGTTGGCCACGGCCAGTTCATTTTTATTTTGGACAACCCCGTTCAGATCCATGGGCTACCCCGCGTCAATGCGCGGAGACCGGCCGCTCGGCTCTCCGATGGGTGGCGAGCGGTCCAGCTCGTCCACGTACAGCTCGCGAGCGCCGCCGCTGCCCGTGGGCGGCAGGTATCTGCTGGCCGACCGCAACATCGGCTGGCTCATGGGCACGCTGAGCATGCTCGCCATCAAGACGGGCGGCGTGCTGCCCAACGCGCTCGCGCAGCAGATCTACGGCCAGGGTTTGCTCTGGTGCCAGGTGCCCGTGGCCAGCTCACTGGGCTTGGTTGTGGGTGCGTTGGTTCGACGATCCACCTGTCATCACGACTGTAGTAAAGTGGCACTTATTTATGTTTGTAAAATCGTTCAAATGTCAACATCTCTATGCTGAAATCACTGATACATCACTCAAACATCTCCAAAAAGCCACAATTTTTTCACTCGAATTTTGTTTAACCCTACTGATGGAATTTTTGTCAATTCAGTTAGGGATGTCTCAAAATCTCCATGCAAAAATGTAGATTTGACCCGAATGTCGTTATAGAAATCTGAACACGATGCATCTATTTACATCAAAAAGTCGATAACTGCAAAAAGTTCATTTCGAGAAAATTGCATTTTAGTTTCATTCCCAATTGTCCAATAGTTGCACTAACATGCGCCCGCGGCAACGCAGGCGGGTCGCTGTTCGCGCGCGCCATGTACGGCGAGGGCTACGTGACGCTGGTGGATCCATTCCAAACGGTGTACGGGTCGCGCGTGGCCGCACTTCTCTTCGTGCCCGTGCTCGTGGCCGACGTGTTCTACGCGTCCGTGGTCGTCTCGTCGCTAGGTTAGATAGAAATTAAACTCGATTAGCCCGATTTCTTCCTCTGTTTGCTGCCAGCAACTGAACACAAACTGCAAAAGTAAAGTTCGGTCTTTGCGTGTGAAATGTCAACCGAATCCCGTTTACTTGATAAAATGAAAGGGAATAATGTGCCCCCACTAGCTAGTTGACAGCGCAAATTTTTGTCAACTGCATGCCAATTAAAAAGTAACAGAAATTTTTTTTAAAGCATCATACATAACAGAAACAATTAAAGTGTCACTATATAAATATAGTGTCTGTATCGCATAGGAAAGTTGAAATCACATGATTAACTAAAATTTAGTTGACATGAATTCAGTTGACATCCAGCTAGTTGGGCCCAAAGTGGAAGTTGTCTGGCTCGCAGGTGCGCTGCAACAGATGACGCTCGGTCTGGAGTCGTGGGTGGGCGTCACTGGCAGTGTGGTCGCCATCTTGTTCTACTTGTTGATTGGCGGCTTCTATGCCGGCACGTTCACCGATGCACTACAGTACATTTATTTGCTGCTAGGACTGGTCAGTTGTATACAGCACTGGGAAATTTTTCAACGTTGTTAATTATTTATTCGTCGCTTCAATTTGATGATTTGATTTTTTTTAAAATGTGTATTCAAATGCGTAGATGATGCTTGCACCTTACGTGTGCACAAATGAGTCGATAACGAAACCGCTGTTCCAGTCGGAGCAGTGGGTGGGCGACTTGAATGGAAGAAACAGTGGACTTTTCATAGACCAATTTGTCATGTTGATACTTGGCAGTGTGCCAATGCAGGTGAGCTATGCACTGCTTGTTTTAGTATGACTCTAGTAAATAACTGGAATGCCTAGCATGTGTAGTATTGATCTTGATATTGTGAACATTGGAACATTGTTTCGAGGAGACGCAAAGAAAACGGTCCCTCCGAAAAATCTAATGCAAAGCATGCACTCGCTGGTGTTGATATTTTCTGATGTTTATGGTAAATGGTGGTGTTCCGGAAACATTGAGGCATTGTGTACACCACACAAAAAAAATTTTAACACAGCGCTCATTTTCAGAGCTACTTTCAACGAATGTTTTCCGTGCGCTCGGCACACGTTGGAGGGACCATCACGTTGCTCAGCAGCATTGGCGTCCTTTTTACTGCAGTACCCACCGTCTTCATTGGACTGGCTGCCGCTGCCACTGGTCGGTATTTTTAATCCTACTGTTTGAGCAGGTATTTCGAGCATGAATTCCGTGATGTGTACCAGATTTCGCAATAATTTTTGCCAATAATTGCCTGGATGGTAAATTTGTTTTAAACACGTTTGAGTTTGCCAGTATTAGGAGTCCCAGAACTACTATTAATTGAAATTCATTCAGTATGATGAACTGAATGTGTTCAAAACAGATTTGTCAGTTTTGGAAGTTTCGCTTGTCAACTAGTGTGCGCAGGCACAATTGGGCTGAACTCACTGTCAAACAGCAAATATCGCCCGTAATGGGGTTTCTGTTTAATGTCTCGGTAATAACAGTCAATAGCCGCGCCACCATTGTTATGTTTTTATGTGAATACGCAGACTGGTCGAACACCACATTGGGTGGTCCGATTCCAACACAGAATGAGACACTTATTCTGCCCTACTCTATGGCGTACATTGTGCCATCCGCGGTAAAGATGCTCGCACTGGGCGCGCTCACGAGTGGGCTGCTAGCCAGCGGGGACAGTGCCATTTTTGGCCTGGCTACCATGATGTCCATGAATGTGTACAAAGGTTTCTTCAGGGCCAATGTTAGTGGTACACTTTATCTGAATAATAATCTCCACTTTCTTTATCTCCAACCGTGTGGTCAGCGTTCTAAAAATGGGTGTTCTTCAGAAAATATTATTAAATCTTTCTGAAAATCCCAGAGAAAATATAAATACTAAGATTTTCTTCTTATGACATAAATATACCAATTAAATCTCTCCGGTAAAACCGGTCAAAATATTAATAAATATAACATTTTTATTTTTTATATTTAAATATATATGCAGTAAATCTCCCGAGATTTTTAGAACACTAAACACGATCACCTCATAATCTCAGGCTACAAATGGAGAAATCATATGGGTGACCAGATTATCAGTCGTACTGTTCTGCGGCCTAGTGTTGGCACTGTGCCTTTACTGGGACGAGTGGTATTACTACTGGTTGTTACCATTCGACCTGCTTTACGTGCTCGTATTTCCGCAACTATTTTGTGTGTTATATTTCAAATACACGAATAGTTGGGGCGCTCTGACAGGTGAGTCATCATTTTGATCGTTCAAGTCTATCGCAATTCCCTATGCACCATTTGTGAACACGCCAGGCTTGTGGGTGGGCGTGGTCGTTCGCTTCTGCTTCGGCGAGCCCCTGATCAAGCTGGACGCGGTGCTGCGACTGCCTTTCCACAACCCGTCGGAGGGGCAACTGTTCCCCTACCGGACGCTGGCCATGCTCGCCAACCTGATGACTATCATCGGCGCGTCGGTGCTGGCGCACAGGGCGCACAAGGCCGGCTGGCTGCCGTCGCCGATAGACATCTGCAAGACCCGTCACAAGCACAAGCGGAGACGAACGGCCGGGCCGGGCACGCGCAGGACCGACGACAGGTCTGTGCTTTATAAACGGCCATGTCAAATGATTAGAATATACATAGAAACTTGTCACAAATTTCTACCTGCATTATGACTCAAATGACAAAAGTAGCGAGTGATAAAAAAGTAAATGTACTCATTTTTTGTCATTTGAAATTTTGGACCCTGTGCTGGTAATCATCTAAACCCACTAGTCATCTAGACATGCCAGCAACTCAGCAGTTCTACCCGCTACTCATCAATACCCGCTAGGCATTGATGCCCCCAATCGGGGTAGATGACTAGTGGGGAGGGGATTAGCTCAGTCCAGAGGATAAACGGTTTAGATGAAAAGAGCGTGGGTGGCACACACAGGACCCACAACAGTATGTAAATATGCATTTGTGTTGGTCCATGTTGGCCAAGTGATAGAATTTTTGATGATGAGTTCTGCTTCTGCATGCAGAAAACGTTCAATTGCATCAAAATTTCAGTGTGGTGCGCCGTTGGTGATTCCATGTATTTTTGCATGCGGAAGCGGAACTCATTTTCAAAATAATTGAGCGTTGTGGGCAAACACAAATGCATATTTACATACTGTTGTTGGTCCTTTGTGTTTGCTGCCGGTGCTGTCTTCATCTAAACCCGCCTCCGCCAATCCCTTCTGCTGTGCTAGTCCCACATCCACATGTATTTAACAGATTTTTTTTTTTGGGGGGTGGGTATAGATGACTAGTGGTTTTAGATGAGTAGCGGGTAGAAATACATAATAGTGAGTCTTAGATGACTAGTAGAATTAGATGACTACCGGGCCTATGCCAAATTGTGGTCGGTTTTTGTTACTCAAATTTTTTAGTCTTGTCACTCGAAAAGCTGCGCGAAAGTCTCTCATACATTTTACTGACGACCAGTGGTCAACGCGCGGGGCAACGCAGGAGCCGAGCGTCGAGCATGGGCGGGTCGCCACCGCCCGGCGGCGTGCACGAGCCGCCGCCGCTCACCATCACCAGTCTGTACAGGCACGGCAGCGACCGAGACAGACAGCGCGGCCGCAGGCACTCGCCGCTCATCGAACGGATGACGGTCTTGTAGCCTCTCTGCACCATTCCCGCCCACAGCACAGACTGTAGCAGATTGCAGGGCAGGTGCGCAGGCGCCGCGCCGACGCAGCCGCTGCCGCACTCACGCCGCAGTTGTAAAACCACGCAACTACCTGCCTACTGTGATGATCTTTCTGGCGAGTCGAGCCGGAGTTTGCTGCTACTTTTCCGTCGATGTGTTTTGCAGTGAGTCACCTAAGAGATTGTTTGTTGGAGTAATGGATAATGCACTTGATATATTTATGCAATCATTTCATGTGCAATCATTTTTATTTTGTAAAGTCGGCAGACGTATCGCCCTACAAACATTTGCGCCAATCTCTCCAGTGGAGAGTGCATGACAGCATTAGGTATTGTGACGCAATATTTTAACGATTGGAATAGATTGGGTCACGTATGAAAACTTGGCCCTTATCCCAGTTACCAGTTGCGTATTATACAAATGAGAGTGAAAACTGAAAGTTAGCTAAAAATCGTTAACATTTGCTTCGCTTTGACAATTTACACCTTCATAATCACTATTTTTGTTTATATACATGGTTATATAGCTATTGTGAGCCTATTTTATTCATATTAATAGCGGATTTCGAAATTTTGGCCGGCTGCCAAGTTCTCTTCTGTTGGAACGGAGCCAACGAATGAAAAATAAAATAAAAACAAAAACGGAAGTTTGAACAGTAAAACGGTAGTTTGAACGGTCAAATTCTTTACGAGCAACGTTGAAAATGTAGATAATTAGGGCGCGGCACGCACGGACGCAGCGAAACGTCCATTTTTCTTTTAATATGATTTTCTTTTTCAATTTCTAGCGTCCGCGTTGGACACAAGTTTCGTTGTTCGCTCTATTCACGAGCGAATTCTAACTCTCCGATTTTGTAGGGTGAAATGTCCGCCGACTTTATGTGACTGATATTTCTTTCCCAGATGCTCATCTCATTTGCACCCCATTTGTTTGATTGATTCTGTTTGTTTTTCCATGGTTGTATTCATTTTGTAAATTTTGCATTTTCAGTGTCACATTGTTTGATTTTCTCATTATCTCCATTAAATATTTTTTTTGCATTTTTCGCTATGCACTGTTTGAAAGACATTTCAGTTCAGACAAGATTGTAAAAAAAATTGTAATGTGCGTGGCTGGAACAATCGCTCATTTACTGTGAGACAGTTTTACAGTTCTTAGGGGCATCTTGCAACAATGCCCATTGAAATCGAATTCCTCCCAGTAGTGTGGAGCGGAATGATTTTTTGTCATGACTAATTAGAGGATCATTAGAACAACCGAAGTAAAATTTAAATATTAGAAAAAGTAAACTTTGTTTAATCATATGTTCTGCATGACAGCTTACCATCTGGGCGGGCGGACGGCTCTAGGGACCATCTCTATTCTTTCCTTTGTTTGCTCACCCAATGGAAATGCATAATAAAACCACATTTAACATCAGTGCACCTTACTGCGGTCTTGAGCTTTGCTCAATCCCGCAGTGCACTGATGTTAAATGTGGTTTTATTATGCATTTCCATTGGGTGAGCAAACAAAGGAAAGAATAGAGATGGTCCCTAGAGCCGTCCGCCCGCCCAGATGGTAAGCTGTCATGCAGAACATATGATTAAACAAAGTTTACTTTTTCTAATATTTAAATTTTACTTCGGTTGTTCTAATGATCCTCTAATTAGTCATGACAAAAAATCATTCCGCTCCACACAAAAAAATGAATGATAATCGAAATGGATATTTGTATTGTATGTGTGAGATAAATTTGCAGCTGTTTGATAAATTTGTAGCTTTTTATATTGGAATTTGTAGCTATTAAATTAATTTGTAGCTATTAAATCAATTTGTAGCTGTTAAATCAATTTGTAGCTGTTAAATCAATTTGTAGCCGTTAGATAAATTTGTAGCTGTTAGATTCATTTGTAGCTGTTATATTGGAATTTGTAGCTGCATTACACCAAATAAACAGATACAAAATCTAGTAGGTATGAATGATAATCGAAATACGATATTGGAAAAGATTTGGACTGACATTGGTAGTCCGGGTGCTTTTGGAAGTGCTACAAAGCTATGGCGAGCGGCGCGTGATCAAAATTACTACATTTCTTTACCTTATGTTCAAAAATGGATTGATAAACAACATGGTTATTTAATGAGTAAAACTATTTCTGAACAACCTATAAAACCAGGCATTGCTTCGAGACATATGTTTGCCTCGGTAGGGACCATAGCTTGTGATATAATGTATTTAACACAGTTTTTGAAGGGTAGCGTGAATAGATATATGTTGGTTATGGTAGAATGTTTAACAGGTTATACAGCGGTTTTTGCCATGAATATTATTTCATCTAAAAATGTATTTGATGCTTTTAAAAAATGTATCGTATTGTTTAAGACTCCAGTTTATACAATATTAACCGATAATGGAAAAGAATTTTTAGGTGTATTTCACACTGGTGTAGAGAATATGGGCTATACACATCATTTCACTTCTGTTTACTCTCAACACAAAACAGTTCAGGTAAGGAATGGGGGTTGATTTGATCTATTTTTAAAACAAAACAGTAAAGGTAACTTATTATAGGCTGAAAAGATGATTCGAATGATCAGACTTCGTGTGTCCATGCTTTTACACACCCACGCACAAGTACCTCTTAGTGAAGCTATAAAAAGAGTGGTTCAATCTTATAATCGTGAAAAACGACCAGCACTAGGATTTGTTGCACCTGAGGAGGTGATTTGTTATTTTTATTTTTTATTATTTCCTGTTATGAAGATATAATTTATTTCCACAGGTTAATAGAGGTAACTTTTTGGCAGTTCAAGAATACTTTGCAACAGCTAAACAGTATCGGGATACAAGGAACTTGAAGAAATCATATTACCCGCCAAAGTTCAAAATTGGAGACCGCGTTTACATCAGAGAAAATTTGGCAGCAAATAAGTTCAGAAAAATTGGGGAGTCAAGGTACATTCAAAACCTTTGTGAGATTATAAAAGTGATCGACACAGAACCTTTACATAGTTATCAATTAAAAAGTATTTCTTCAGGTATTATTCTTGTAGGATATTTCCCTGAAAATAGATTGATTTTAGCAACAGATTATCATGATGAATCATGAACTTATTGTTGACTTAAGTCAGTGTGTTTGGGAAAAAGATGCGTCATCTTGTAAATTTAATTTAACACCTCCGTTTAGTTTAGATACCTCTAAAAGTTGGAGAGTAGGAATAAAACATTTTTATTTTTCACCTTATTTTTCTTTAATTCAACCTGGAGATGCATTTTTTACATTGACAATTTATGACGGTGATGTGTTTAAGGGGCTTAGAATTTTTAATTTTTTTAATGTTGCTGTGTTTTCAGTTGATGATTTTAAAACACAAATGAATGCAATATTTCATTCAGTTGATTTTACACGTTTTTATTGGCAATTAGGTGAAGAGAGTTCTAATGTTACATGTGCTTTTGATATAAAATGGGTTGATCAAGGTTTTCACTTTTATATTCGAGCCCCTGAATTAGAGCGCCGACCTGGTAAAAGAGGGCTCCTAGCCCACTTTGATTTTAATCCTATTTTAGCAAAAAAAATGGGCTTTTTAAATAGAATAACATTTGATTGGGAGGGTTATAAATTAGGTCATAATGAAGTTTTCTCGATCCCTAATCCAGATGTAAATTATGGATACCATTGGTTAAAAATTCATTCTAATATATGTGAAAATGTGCGAGTGCATAACGGTTATGAAAGGTTATTGGGTATTTTCCCTCGTATTATGTTGCCTACAAAGGGTTCTGTACTTCATGGTACTGTTACAAAACTTGATTCCACAAACAAACCCGCAAAGATAGATTTGCTTTCTACAGATAAAATTATAGGTTTCGAATCGCGTGATTTTGTTTTGCCCAATTCTGTCCGTTTTTTAGACACTCGTTGTTTTCCTCTTTACACTATAACTTTTGATTTTCTTTCAGAATTAAATAAGCCCGTTGCTATTGACAGTCGTTTAACTATTTATAAACAACCTCCTATTGGATATATTATATTATATTTTACTGAGATCTAAAATAAAACATGACAGAACAAGATTATGTGTTGAGTGGAGCTTTTCTTGAACCGTCACAACCAGGGCTAATCGGATTGGTAATTTTTATATTTTTTATTTTTTATGCTTTGGTTTTATAAGCTGTTTTTTATAGATGGCCTCTCCAGCTGATCGGTTCGGACTTCATACGGCTCCTTGGTATCAGCATTCAAAAATGGAAGTTTCAAAAATTCAAGCTCGGTAAGTTATACGGTAAATAAAGGCTTGTATAAATCCATCTAACATATATATAGTGACGTCGGTTTTATTTTCATTTTTTGATTTCTCTTTAAAGGGACTATACCGCTGATACAATTTATGGACAAAACGTTTCTGGTGTCCACACATTAAGAGGGTTGATTAGCGGACAGATGAAACCTGGAAAAAATGATTCGAAAGATGTGATTACTTTTCGAGGTGATACTTACACTACTAAAGGTCGCGGGAAATCAAGTGGGCGTGCAAAGAAATCAGCGGGAAGTGATGTCGTATATAAACCCGAAGATTCTAATTTATCAAAAACAGTTGATGCTTCTTTTTCTCCTAGTGACATTTCTCTCAAAAGTGAAAAAGCTGATACTAGTGTTGGAAGTGAGCCAAAAAAGCGTAAATATAAAAAATAATGGATACTAGAATTATTCCAAAACAACCAGCAAATTTGCTCGACAGCCGGTTATTTTGTTTTTGTTTTTTATTTTTGTGTATTTTACATTTTTGTATATTTTTTACAGTTGTGATCTTTTTGCTGAAATACCTACAATCTATGAAGTGAGTGAAAAAATCGATTACACAATAAAACCAAATGTAGTGACACCAACTTTTGTTACTTTTGATGTTCCAGTGGTTTGTTTGTTTTTATTTTATGATTTTTGGTGTTTGGTGCTCTTAATTATTTCTAAAATTTTTTTCAGAGCCACACCCTTTTCACGAGTGCAAATTTTCTATTATATCTTAAATTTCAATTAGTCCTTGAAAATGGAGAACCAATACCTGCTGGTATGTTTTTCAGGAAAAGAAAAATTTAAAAAGTTAAAAATTTATCAATTTTTTTCAGAGAAGAATGTTGCTATTGCAAATGCTTTTCCACAATCAATTATTGCCGATCTGATTGTCAAAGTGTCGGATAGAATTGTATGTGGATATGATGGTGCTTATTCTCAACTAGGGTATTTTGCAACAACATTTGGTCACTCAAAGGAAAATTTAGGTGATGTTGTAATAATTAGAGGCACATTAAAGACTTAGATTAATGTCCCTCTTCACACCGATCAATTATGTAAGGAGAGCCCAAGAACTAACATCCCTACATATATGTTAGGGCAGCTACAAATTTCAATATAACAGCTACAAATACATATATAAATTTTTATCCAACATAGATATAGGGACGTTGGTTCTTGGCTGCATTGTTTCATATTTTTTATATACTCAATATACATATTAAAAATGCAGAAAATTTTCAAAGAGAAACTGGACTATATGCACATGATGGGAACAGTTACGATCTGAATAGTAAATTTTTTATTTTTTTTTGTTTTTTTAACTTTTTTTTAGACATTAATAAACACATAGGCGATTTAAATCCGGGGTGGAAGCATCGAAAGAGTGTAATGTTCAATAGTAAGGAATCAATTCCCCAAGAAACAATTTCTCGACTACTATGGCCTATGACTTTTCAAAGGTAAAAAATGAAAATAAATGAAAGTTCTACAATTTAGTATTCCTTATAGTTCTGTCATTTACCCCTGCTTTTTATTTTTCAGAAAGTTGTTGGTTCCTGGACTAAAAGTATCAGTAGAGATACGTTGGGCAAATAGTCGACGCATGATTAATTCAAGCGATACTAGCATTACTCCAAAAATAAAAATTATTGAGTCGGATTTATTGATTGAGAGATACAGTCTCCAACCAGAACTCGCCCAGGCGATTTTTTTGAAGTATAATTCAACAAATGTTGTTAATTATTCTTATAAAGGTTTGGTAAAATTTTTAAAATTTCTATTTTTTATTTATTTTTTCATTAATTTCATCAAAACAGGTCTGAAGATCCTCGGTCCGATGTCTATATCAGCAGGAGTGTCTCAAATTGATTCGCAAGTAGTGAGCGGAATCCGGCCAGATGCCTTAGCAATTTTTTTTGTGGATTCTATAAGAGATAGAGGAGAGTATAACTTAAACCCACATAAATATTCTAATTTAAACATAGTTTCTAGTCAAGCTTCCTTTGAATCGACTGATAGGGTCCCTAGTAACCCATATTTGACTGTTATGCCAACTTCATTTGATGATCCAATTACAATCAAATGTATGTATGCAAAAATGCTCGAACTTCAGGGTGCTTTTAACAATAATATCTCGTCGATCACAACCCTGAAGGATTTTAGTCTTAATGCTACGGTTTTACCATTTATTTTCCAAAGTCACGGAATCAATAACGCCTCAGCTACAGTACCTACTGATACAGGTATTGTTGTCATATTTTAAATTCTGAAAATAATACATTTATGATCTTATTTTTTAAACGCTGAAAAAAATGCAGGTAATACACGTGTCAGAATTGAGTTAAAAGAGCCATTGAAATCAACAATGCACCTCTATTGTATTTGTATTCAGCAAGAAATATTGACGGTCGATATTCACAGGTTACTGTAGCTATCTTTGTTTATGTTTTAGCTACAAAAAAGTTAGCTAAAGCTTACACGACTATATATATGTAGATGCATAGCTAAAGTTTACACGACTATATATATGTAGATGCAAAGCTTACACGACTATATATATGTAGATGCATAAGGTTGTATAAATAGGTAGATGCCACTTAGTCCAAGGTGACCCTGTGGTTTGGTATCATGCTAGCTCATCATGGTATATATAGTGGTCTTGACTTTAGTTGTATATCATGCTAGTTCATCCACCTATATATAGGGACTTTCGTTTTCAGTTTCGGTTTCGGTTAAATATCATGATAACTCGTCTTAATTGCATTTATATTTACAGGAATATACACCAATCCAGTCTACTTGCTCAAGGCAGTTAGTAATAAAATGGAAGTCCGCGAGTTACATAGATTTATGATAAATTCATCATATAGTAGATTTTATCGAGGAATTTATACACAGTATGATATAAAAAGTAACATTAGACTTGATTTAGATCAACCAAATATTTTTTTTTCACTTGATAACCAACACTTTACCGCTGGAGTGATTGATTATACAGCTAACCCCCAAAATTTATTTTTTTTTGATAGTTTGGGTGAAAGTTTAAAATTTACAAAACCTCATTTAGAAGAATTTTTTCATATGTATGGAAATTCTATACAATCCTTATCATTTCCGGTTCAACCTAAAAATAGTTTTGCATGTGGTTATTATTGTTTGTTTTTTATTTATCATTATTTTGAACACCGTGATTGGGTTTATATAAGACATCTTTTTAGTGCAGATTTATCTAAAAACGATCTTATGGTTCGAAATTGGTTTAATAAAATTTCTAAAAATTATTATGGAAAGAGAATTGGCAAAAATGAAAAAGTATTTTGAGGAACAGGAAAACACTAATCGAATAGATGAAATAGATGGGGTGAAAGCGATGACACTATCGAATGGAGGCAAAAATTATTTTACGTCTGTTTTTCTGGGTGGAAGCAGCAGCGGAAAGACTACCGGAATATTAGATATGATATCTCACTGGACAAAAATTCGACCAGGGCGTAATTTATTGGGTGTGATACTATTTGCACAGGATGAACAAACAATTGAAAAATATCGAAATGGTATCAGGAAAGGTGTAGAGTTTGTGGCTCAAACAATGTATGATGTTGAGTGGAAAATTGGAGATTTTCCTTGGGCAGTTACGAGAAGAGACACCGATGATATTCTATGCATTATTGAAGATATGGCTTCGGTTTTACGCAGTTCAAAAGATGTTTATGTTTCCATTCGAGATATTTTTGAACGAGTTAGTCATCATGAGGGTTTATCTTGTATTTTAACATTACAAAGCACTAATGGAACCGGTAGTGTTAAAAATTCCTTAACACCTATTATAGATAATGCAAGTTATTTATTTTTATCGAGTACTACTCTAGGAACAAGCATATTAACTGAGATTCAAAAACGTTATTTTAGTGGTTTAGGCGGTGTCTTACATAATATTGCGCAATTAGCTTTTTCACGTTATGATTACGGATATATTGTTATTTCCATTAACACCTCCGCATCTCTAAAATATAAGGTACGCGCTGGTATCACTTCAACATCAGTAGAAAAGCCACCAATTTTTTTCTCTATAGATTCTAATTATGGCTGAAAAAGTGAAATATCAAGTTGATGGTATGGTGTTAATAAAAGTTAATGAATACCAAAAACTATTGAACCGTTTAAAAATTTTTGAGTCTAAAATAAAAGATAACAACTTATCGAAGTTTACAGCTGACTCAACACCTAAATCAACACCTGTTAAACAAGGTACGCAAAAACAAAAAAAATTGTTTTGCATATTCTATGAGGTGTTATAAATTTTGTATTATTTCGAATAGGGGTAAACTCACACAAATTTTAATAATTTTTTACTCCCAGAAACTGAACCAACTTTCACCAAACAACAGTGTGTTTTTAAATATCATACTACCTTCTAAGCTATGAAACACACCTATTGCTGAGCTAAAAATTATATTTAAATACTCTATATATTTTTTTCAGATTTGGATAGCGGAACAGAAGGGTTGAATGAATTTCAAAGTCCACAAAATAGAAAGGAAGTAGATGAGTCAGTTCAGGGTACCAAAGACACATCGAAAAAGTCACAGCATGATTTAGACTGTTTAACTCGAGTTTTTGAATCATACATGACTGATATTAGGACACAAGAGAGCGCCAAGAAGATATTTGATGTTATGAAATCTGTTTTAGGGAAGGGATTGGAAATAAATGATGATGAAACTTTTCTTATTATGGGTAAACCTCTCGATATTAATCAAGTGCTAGACGTAATTTTTAAAACAAAAAGGAAGCGAAATAAAAGTAGTGAATTAGATTTATCCAAAATAGAAGGTTTATCGGAGTTTTTACATTTATTAGTTATACATAATTTTAATATTCAAAACCCACAAAATATTCCAAATTTAAAAGTTAGACAATATTTTAAAAAAACAATGAAATCTTAAAATTATAAGTTTGGAAATGGAATAGTATTAAACCCATCTTCTAATAGATACCTTTTAAAAGAAAGTGATGACATTGCTTGTTTTACCATTTCTGTAGTTATAATACCAGAATTGACTGTCCTGAAAGATGTAGATCGTGCTACCGGAGGTTCAAGTTCACCAAAAACAATAGCTTTTAAAGTATCAAATTCAAACAATTTTTGATTTTCAACATTAGAAAGTGAAATACCCTTTGAAGCGAATTTCGAACGATAATATTTACCACTGCTACTCATTTTATATACACCGTATACTTTTTCAGTAGGAGCACAGTACGCCCCACGACCGGCCACATTTATTTCAACTTTCCACCCATTCAAATTTGGGTGAAATAAATGTTGCTTGTCGAGTTCATAGTCTTTTTGTAAATCAGGGTGTACGCATTCATCCATTGACAGTTCACCAAATGCGACAAAAATTGAATCGGTATCAGACATTAAAACTTGAAAATTTCTCTCATGAATATATTTACCAATAAAATCATGCGCAAAATTCTGTGTTTGTCGTTTTGAATGTAATAAAATGAAATATGCTAATGAAATTGGTAAATCAAATGTAACTTTCATTTTCCTTGTTGTAACTTCAGTTATTGCTGTACTAATTTGTTTTTCATCCAGAAAGTGAGGGCTGCATAGAACTTTAGCCAAGCGCTTTGTCCCGCTTTCATTTGATATGTCAATGAACTGCACATTTTTGTATGATGTCTTTTTTTGCAGACTTTTCCCAAAAATGCTGTTCATAAGAGTTTTGCAGGTAAGACTCAAACTTGGTTGTCCAGATTTCTGAAAAAACAACAGAAAATTCTAATTTTCAATTTCTACTAATTACAACTTGATTATAACAAACCTTTGCTTCATTTCTTTTCTCATAAAGTTTTTCCATAATTGGTCTCAATACTGGACTCATTTTGAATTGAAAAATTTCAGTAACATTATAAAATTTAGTATCATACTTATTTGCAAGTTCCCGCATTTCTTCTGTAGTGAAAAGTCTAGATTCAACAAAAAATCCAGCTATATTTACCGTTCTTTTTTTACACCCTTTCATTAAATTGAACTTTTGAGCATATTCTTGCATGATTGGACTAAGCATATCAAATGTAATTTCAGCTCTTTTTACTATGGGCGGATAGTCTTGAAATCTACTACGACTTTCTTTTCTCACAACAGCGGATGTAACCACAAATCCGTCTATTTGACCAGTCAAAATTTCAGAAATTATTTCACGTTCTGTATAGACTTTATCAGGGATGAAAGATGGTCCAATTG
This sequence comes from Sphaerolaimus hirsutus, assembly GCA_964036195.1. Lineage (NCBI taxonomy): Eukaryota > Metazoa > Nematoda > Chromadorea > Monhysterida > Sphaerolaimidae > Sphaerolaimus > Sphaerolaimus hirsutus. Next base: position 15,814,072 of record OZ038452.1, on the reverse strand, counting down.
TGAAATGTTTCACAATGCTTTTAGCTAAAATGTCATTTTTTTCTTTATAAAACCATTCACAACCCCAGATCCATTTAAAATTATCTCCAAATACATTTTCTAGATGTTTTATTTTCTCTATAGTTTTTCGTCTGTTTTCTTCATGAGTCAATCCATTGATAAATTTCTTGTTTTTGTCACCCCAATGTTTTTTATTGAGACAAAACTTGGTGTAGCAAAAGCCATGGGATCCCATACACTGAAAAAAATAATTAAGTTTGTTCAACCAGAAAAAAATTGTTTCAAATTAAAAATATTCACCTCCATAAATTCCACTGCTATCGGGACTTTGTGGTTATTTTCCCATTTATGTCCATATCCATCCAAGTAATATATTTGATCATTATCTTCCAAAAAAATACTAATTTCGCCCTTATTAGCCAATGTATTCATGTATATAGCATTTGTTTTCACTCTAATATATTCAACATATCGCAGCGGGAAAATTTTATGGCGTTTGATGAAATCTGGTTTGTAGCCATCCTGCAGTACAAAAATTATTCATAAAAATTTGTAAAAAATGAATAACAAAACATACAGCTGCACAACGATATATTGGTGGTCCAATCATCATGTCTTGAGTCTGCGTATGTAAACATATATGTGACTAAAACCAGGGACATTATCTATATCTAAATCTACTCCAGACTGAGATTAGGTGACTATATATACATAGATGTGCTAAATGGTAAGTGACTATATATATGTATATCTTGTGAAGTCTTACGTCACTATATATAGTTAGATGAATTCCTGATAAATTCGTATTTGTAGCTGTTTGATTAATTTGTAGCTGTTACATTTGTATTTGTAGCTGTTATAGAATTTCTAGCTGTTTCACAACCTCACAATGTACCAACTACCATACAGCTACAAATTCTATAACAGCTACAAATTCCATTGTAACAGCTACAAATACAAATGTAACAGCTACAAATTAATCGAACAGCTACAAATACCAATTTATCTGCAAATTTCTAGCTGTTTCACAACCTCACAACGTACCAACTACCATACAGCTACAAATTCTATAACAGCTACAAATTCCATTGTAACAGCTACAAATACAAATGTAACAGCTACAAATTAATCGAACAGCTACAAATACCAATTTATCTGCAATCATCTAAGTATATATAGTGACCTCAGACTTCACCACATCTACATATATATAGTCACTTACTTCAACTAGCCATTTACATGTAGATATTCACCTTGGTTTACATACTGACCATCATCGTAGGGTATTGGCTGTTTGCATCAAAAGCACTAATTGATAAAGCTGTTTTTGCTTTGTCATGGTATTTGTATTCTCGAATTTTGGTCACTCCAAGCTCTATATACTTTGTTACAACCAAAACCATCCCTCCACAAATAGCATTTCGAATGTGATTGTACAGAGTTTCACCAGGAATATAAAATAATTCATCTGGTTGTTGTAAGACTTGTCGGAAACTGAGATAAAAAGCGAAGCTGCTGATGCTGATAAAACTGTGTAAATACTGCTGACCAATGATGTAATAAGATATAATTCGTTTCTGTAGGAACTTGATCAGTGGTCTGACATCCGCAATACAATAATCCCATAATATATCACCTGAAAACAGATTTAATAATTTTATTGAGAAAATAAAAACATAAAACATTGAAAATTTACCAAAGTTTTGAAAGCCACTCGAGACCCAATATTCTTTGATATCTTGGTATTTCAGCTCGCCTGATTTTGGTGGTGATTTCATATTAAGATGATTTAATGCTTCATCTTGAGTCATTCCATAAGCAGTGATGCAGTGTTGATATGACATATGTTCAATATCAAGTGAGTTAGCATTACACATCTCATCTTCAAAATCTGAATATTCGGGAATTGGTAAATCAAAGCATTTATACCCATGTTTTAGCAGATTATACGGTAAATGCAATTTTCTAAGTGTTTTATCACCCGGAAAAGTTTGTTCTAATAGGTCTGATAACTTGGCTGACGCCCCCTCAAAATTTAACGAGTCCGTGAATAATAAACGAGGGCTTCTAAGAATAATATAACGTTCCATTTTTTTAATTGTTGTAGGCATAACATTTTTTCCATTTTTATCAAGATCAGTCTCATATAAAACATCAATTAAACCAGCATTACAAAGAATCTTTAAATCATACCTACTGCTATTGAATCCAAAAACAGGCATGACATCAATGTGGTCTTGCAACATTTTTTTTAGTGTTAGAATTTTTTGTCGCTCAAACCCATTTTGGGTATGTTTTAAACGTTCTTCTATTTTAACAATTATTGGTAGAAGGTATTGAGTTTTTCGTATCGCAAAATGTTCACAAAGTTCTAAACAATATAGAACAAAATCTTTGATAACACGTCTTACTTCATTATGAGATTTAATAAAGAAACCAGTAACTTCTAAACTTTCAGCACTAGCTACTGTTATAATGAGTGGAATATGACGACCTAAAAAGCGCATGTTTTTTGTATCAGGGGGTAAATTAGTACTAGGTGAGGTTGATTCAATGTCAAAGGTACAAAAATGTTCAATGTTTAAAATTCCTTTTAATAATTTTGGAATTGAGTTAATATCTACATTTTCATGTTCTATAATTGGTAACGGCTCACCTAAAAATTGAACAATACGATCTACTAAAGATGGCTTCATTTTCCACCTTCCTTCGGCCCATTCGTGGGTTACCATCCTTAATTGACCGTTTTCAGACATTTTTACAATTTTCTGATTGGATTTAAGCTGTTTCAATCTATATTGTGAAAGAGGACAGGAATATGAATTATGCTTATAAAATGAGTTTTGTGTAGTTAATATTTGATTGCATTTTTTACATTGAAAAACTGATCTAAAATTCTGAAAATTTTTTATAAGTTTACATTCTTGAAGTTTGACCAATAATAAAATGTAGATTGTATTGGGGTATAAATTTGGGGGCGATTCAAAGTATATTTTTTCTTCAAATCCTCCATTATATACCTTCAGTGCGCAGTTGAATTTTTTTGCACACCATGCTAAATATTTTTTTGAAAAGACAAGATTTCCTGATGCGTTGTATATATCTATTAATTTATTCTTAGTAACTTTTATGCTGATGCCGTGTGCAACTGCTAATAATGTAGTGTATTCCAATTGAAGTGCAGGGTTCAGGTTCATTCTTCTCAAATTGCGTAAGAAGGATCTCACACCACTGAAATTAACCACATCTGAAAGTTATAACACAAAACCAATATAACTAATTGAAAACGGGATGCTTTTATATGACATACCAGAGCTAAACATATCATCAATATAACTACAATATGGTTCTACCTCACCATCAATTAACTGATTTATTTCCTTATTGAAGTCTGGATAGAAAGATGGTCCAATGACACCATCGAAAATTTGTGTATTGTATGATGGTCTAAAATACCTATTATTTTCAGGTTGATCAATCTCTATGAGTATAAAACTGAGTTGCACTTTCAATCTATAAATTTTGGGATATTCTTGTAGAAATTGTTGCATTTCGTTATTAAGCAGGTCTCTTAGGTTGCTGCGTAAAAAGATGGGGAATCTATATTCTATCCTGGTTTTATTTCTATAAATTAAAATTTTTGCTCTATATTCAGTTTCATACAACTGTTTTAAATACGCGTTTTCTCCAGTATACTCTTTTAAATTGAGTGGTTGGTCAATAATTCGTTTTGCTAATGTTGGTGGGGGCAACCCATAACCAATCTTATTTATAATTCCTTTGGATAAAAACTGACTTTCAGCTTCATCAGAATCATGTGTGACTTCATCTTCACTTGGGGGTTGTCGTCTTTTTATTTTTTTCGGAATAACATGTTTTCGTGACGCTGTTTCATGAGATACATCATTTGAAGGCTGTAAAATGCAGAAAACAATACTAGAAAAAAAAGACATTGTAAAAATATGATAATATGTTGTAACAAACATTTGTTTCTAGTGAAGTCATGCTCATGAGTTTCTCAGATAGCAATATCTGATGCTGTAGAATTTCTTCAGCCTAAAAATATAGACATAATTATAATATATATATATATATATTATATAACAACACAAAAACCAACCAAACAGCTACAAATTTCCAACCAAACAGCTACAAATTTATCTAACAGCTACAATACAAATTTATCAGAAGTCTGAGGTCACTATATATAGTCAGATGAATTGCTGATAAATTGGTATTTGTAGCTGTTTGATTAATTTGTAGCTGTTTTTTTGAGTTCAACCAAATAGATAAATTAACCTGCTATAAAGCTTCAAATTAAAATTATGAAAAAACCAACCATTCTCTCCAAAGCATTTGTTCGTTCAAGAAGTTCTTCTAGAATACATGATGTATCATTTTTTGTTGTTTTGTTGTCTTTTAAATCCATTGGTTTCTGAGTATTTGAACAGTAATTGAAATTCAAGTATGGTACACTTCCAAATGTCGAGAAATATGACTGAAAAATGATGGTTATAAGAAAACGTTTTACAATTGAGCTTTATTTATAAAACTCACAGGTTTATACTTGAAAATATGGGGGTCCGATTTATCACATGAAACATTTGATTTTTTGGTATCGTGTGTTTTTTCCATGTGCCTAAATATCATATTCATCACATGATATTTTTCTCCACATACTTCGCATTGATAGTTGACCATTTTTTCACTGTAAACTTTGAACATTTTTTTGAAAATCTGATAAATAAAAAAAAGTAACATCCACATAATTGAGTGAATGCTGGATTTTTCAAAACTTTCATAAGAAAGTAAAATATTTTTCAAGAGTTCATTTGTTTCATTGAAAACGAATTTAACAAGAAAACAATAATTAAAAAGTACCCTTGATTCTGAAACGACCTAGTCTAATTATATGAACTATATTTTTTGTTGTTATAACGGGATTGTTGGTAACGCTGTTGTTGTGCAATCAATTTATTTTCATATTCTTTTTTCTTGTCTTCAGCCTGTTGCAAAGCTCTTGTAAACTCCACTTCAAATTTTCCTTTGAAGAGGTCAAAAATTCGACTATCTCCCAATGGAATCTGAAATTTCAATTTTGTGGGAGTAAAATATCACCATGGTGTTTGTGAAACATGAAAAAAAGTATTATTTAACTTACTTCTGCAATTGATTTAAATTGAGTATTTGCGTTTGTCCATGGAGATGAGCGACATGGTCGAAATGTTGTTGTGATTCGATCATATTCAAAACTACCGATCTGTGTAAAAAAGTTTTTTAAACAAGACATTCAAAACTATTTCTTTAGGTAAAAAAACTAACTTGTAAAAAGGGTAAAAAATCTTTAAAGAGAATCCTAAATGCTTCAGTCTGTCCTCGTTTTGACAGCCAAAATATTTCTGATGCAATCAAATTGTTTGAAATTTCCTCCTTTTCTTTACTTTGTTTTTCTTCAAATTCTTGCTGATACATGGCTTCGAGGTCAACATCAACATTTGGTGTTTCTTTTTTTGTGTCTTCTGTTTGTGGATCTGCACATAAAAATTTATTGAGATAATTCATATTCCACTTGAACCAAAACCAGCATCACCTCGGACAGTACTTGATAAATGTTTACATTCAATAAGCCTAGGGTAAAGAATACGTTCACAAATAAGCTGTGCAATACGATCTCCTGATTTCACGTAAAAAGTCTTTTCACTGAAATTGATCAGCACAACACCTACATTTCCTCTAAAGTCAGGATCTATCACTCCAGCTCCTATATCTATACCATGATTAAGAGACAACCCCGATCGTGGAGCAATTCGAGCGTAACAACCACTAGGAATAGATATGGATAAATCAGTCTTGCATAAAAGGCGTTCTCTAGGATGTATTATATAATCATATGCGCTAAACAAGTCAAGTCCTGCAGCAAATTCTGTAGCACGAATAGGGGTTTGCGCACGTTCAGATATTTTCATGAATTGAAGTGTTGTTGAATCAGCTGAGAATTCTGTAAAAAATAATAATATAAAGTAAAATATTCTCTCCTTACAGAATACATAACACCAAAAGGGTCTATTTTAAATATAATAGATGTGATTAAAACTTACGTCTCTATATATACATAGATGTGACTAAAACTTACGTTACTATATATATTCTGATGTGAGTAAAACCTCTATCAGTATTTTATATATATATATAAAATGGGGGTTAAAGACTAGTTACGGCAACCAAATAGAATCAGCACAAGTATGGGTTAACTAATGAAATGTGTTTTCACAAAAATGAAAAAAATCATATTTCCTCAAAAATTAACCCCCTAAAAATTGAATGTCTCGGTTTTTAATTTCGTGCAGTGCAATAAATTACAAAATTACTGTATTTACTTTATATTTACGTTATGTATTTCCCTATAAACTGACAAACTCTGCTACCACACATCACTATTTTTCCTCAAAATGAATAAAAAATACGCTGTAAATTTACCCCAAATCATTCAAAAAAGACTTGAAATAAAACAGAGCGAGCGCCCTCTAGCGTTCAAAACACCGGTTCACCCGTTAGAGAGCGCTGGGGGCAAAGTGTTTGTTTTGAACGCTAGAGGGCGCTCAGGTGTTTACCTCAGTACAGCTGGGTAAAAAAACACCTTGCTCCCAGCGCTCTCTAGCGCATAAACTGGTGTTTTGAATGCTAGAGGGCGCTCAGGTTTATGTTACGCTCATCAATTATGCTATCTATGTATCCAAAATGTGTGTTGAAATGATGCCAACTTTATATGTTCTGTTTACAGTACAAACTCCACCCGCTTTTTATTTCAAGTCTTTTTAGAGTAATTTGGGGTAAATTTACAGCGTCTTTCTTATTAGTTTTGAGGTAAAAAATATGAAAAAACACAGTTTTGAATAGAGAGTAGTCCGTGTTTCCAAATATTTGTAGATAAAACTTCATTTGATTCAAGCTCCGCCTATTTTAGTCAAAAAGAAAATGATTGAATTTGCAGGTCCAAACTTTCGCGAAAGGTTCAACGGGAAATACGTAAAAACGACCAACCATCATAAACAACAGCTTTCATTCTTTTTGGCTTTGGTGGTGAGTCTTTTTTTACCAAAGGTTTTCGCGTTTTTTGTGTCAAAACTTGTGTGTCTTCAACCTCTTCGTCCATTTCCGACCCAGAGCGATAGTCTTCTTCTTGTCCTGTTTCTTTCGGGAGTGTTCCTCGAGTGGTGCTGGTCCTTTTTTTCATACTTTCCATAGTTGGAGTTATTTTGAGTTGAGATTTTTTCAGAAGTTGTGAATGATTTCTAGAGGGAAAACGGTCTTTTTATACGAACTGTAAAATGCGTAATCACTATGAAAATAAACAGACACCCCCATTTCTATCATCAAAATAAACATTTTACCTTATGAATCAGTAATCCAACCCCCTCAAAAATGCAAAAAATCTATCATCAAAAATTAATCATACAGTGATTCACGGATTCTATAAATATGGTCCACACACGCTAGTTGATAGTTTATGTCATATTTTATGTCAACTGATGATCCCAATTTCCCAGTTTGTCAAGAAATGTCAATTTTTGAATTAGGAACTGGACCAATTTAAATTTGGTCTGATGAACTGAGCTGTCTAAGTAGCGTCTGTGGAAATCTTTTATGAACACGGTAAAAAATAAAATCTTTGATGTCTCATGAAGGTTAATGATGTATATATGAAGTCACACTGTTAAACTTTTTTTCTTGCATGATTTGAGGCAATATAGACACCATTACATTCACTGAACATCAAAAAAACATCACTTAAGTAACAAAAAACAACGTTAATCTATTTTTTCACAGATCGAAAAAATGCAACAGCGAGATGACGATTCGGATGGGTACGAAAATGGACAGCTATGGAATCCAAGAAGAAATAAAAGTAAGTTACTGTAAGTAAGTTTAGTGAATTAATAGACATCATGTTCGATAGGTGTCTAGGTTGATGTCTAGGAGATGTTCAAAGCATTAACTAGTAGATATTTTCATTGAGCGTCTTATTCTGCCGGATATCTGCAAACCAGACATTTCCATCTGTTTTCGATTTTATAAATGGATATTTCATTGACACCCCCTAGACACCCCCTAGACATCACCTCACTAGATAACTACCGAATGTGGTGTCTATTAAGTCACTAAGATGACGTTTGTGGGAAATGAACATTTATATCAACTGGAATGTTTATAAACTTGTAGATTCAGTGAACATGATACTCTACCCCTTGCACTCATTTATGTTCCACGTGGGAAGCGTGTCAACCGTGTCAAGTTATACCCGAGTAAATCTCAATGTTTTATGGAAGTTGAATGTGTAAAAAATTTTTTTGGCATGCTTCCAGCTGAACATGTATGCAGGGTGTAAAGTGACTCTAGTATATTGATAACTACCATAACACATCTGAAAATAAAGCCAAAATTAAACAAAAGGCAAAAAATCCGAAACTTTTCAAACAAAAACAATCAATTTTTTACTTATACAAGCCATATTTTTTTGCAGGAACACATTGATCTCGCTGAACTCTTCAAGTGCGGAGACCGGAACCAGGTAGGAGTGCCGGGTCTATAAATATGGGTATCATTCAGCAGATTTTTCTTGGTATGAGGGAGTTTAACATTCAAGTTGTGTTTGAAGAACAAGAAATAGTTGAACTATTTTGTATCAAGAAAAAAATGTCAAAAAATCGATCAAACCAAATTTTCACTAAAAATATTGTCAGAAAACCCTCAGTATTGTCAATATTTAGTTCTACGCTCAGAACCGTCTGAACTCAGTCGCTGAAAAAATACACTCCCATCAAAAAAATCAAAAATACCCGGTGTAGAGTGCAGCGGAACTCTCTGGGCCCTTCCAGCTGGTAAAATCGGAGAAAAGTCGATCATTTCCGTCTCATTAAAAAGTCCAACAACTAGGGGCACTCAAAAACCCTGTAAAGTCTAAAGTAAAATGAGAAATCTAAAGTTATTGAAATTTGCATGATACTTGACACTTTTCTTTACTTTTGACATGAGAATTGACACTTTACTTTGCAGTTGATTCGGTGCAAGCAAGGTGTTTTTACCCAGCTGTACTGAGGTAAACACCCGAGCGCCCTCTAGCGTTCAGAACACCGGTTTACGCGCTAGAGAGCGCTGGGAGCAAGGTGTTTTTACCCAAGTGTACTGAGGTAAACACCCCAGCGCTCTCTAGCGCGTAAACCGGTGTTCTGAACGCTAGAGGGCGCTCGGGTGTTTACCTCAGTACAGCTGGGTAAAAACACCTTGCTTGCACCGAGTCAACTGCAAAGTAAAGTGTCAATTCTCATGTCAAAAGTAAAGAAAAGTGTCAAGTGTCATGCAAATTTCAATAACTTTAGATTTGTCATTTTACTTTACACCTTACAGAGCTTGAGACTACGACCTGGGGGAGCGTTGCGTTCTGGGGTTGTACAATTCTCATCAATCGAAATCAAACCAGCCCTCCTTTCTTTGCAGATCGATTTCGCAAAACAGGAGATGATTTTGCCGATGACAGTCGACTGAGAGATTGGGAACGATTTTTTTATATTTATGATTTCCGAAAAAACACGAAATATTTTTAAAGTAAAATCACTTTTATACGAAACTAACAATGAAGTCGGAAATGTATTCACTCAAATTGACGACAACAAAGGTATGGATCGATTTCTGTAGTCGACTTTGATTCAGAGATGATGTTTGCAAATTTTGGTCAATTGTTTTTGCAATTGGATTGAGCACAATTGTAGCCAAAGCCCAACATGACGCAATAACTTTCAGCAACAAATCTGTGGAATTATTTTTCTAAAAAATTTTTTTTCAAAAAAATAATTAAAAATAGAATTTTACCGGCAATTTTTCCCCAATCGAATTCAATCATAATTCCATGCCAGTGCTTTGAAGTTGAGTGAGGCTGAATTTGTGTTATTGTTAAGTAATGATAGTCACTCAAATAAAAAGAAATAATATTGGCGCACAATAGCTTTCTACTTGTGAATAAATTGCAATTTTTTTTATTTTTTTTGATTTTGGGACTATGACTCCCTAATAAATTAAAAAAATACAAAAAATGTATCTTGTAAAAAGCTAATGTGTGTAGCGTTACACACCGATCGGTTTTCACTGCAATTTTTTATCAATGCCGATCCATTCATTTCTAACCATTGCATTTTCCAAAAGCTACTTGCATTCATATAGTAGCTTTTTTGATTTTGTGCACATTCCAAGCGATTTTCCAAATTTTGATTTCTTTTTTTTAGTACAGAAATTTGATAGCTCAAATTTCGGGCCTCTAAACTCCAATTGAAAATCCCATTTTCACAAATTTCCAAATTAGATTCCAAAGCAATCAATCGCATTTGATAAAAACCGGTTGCATTTTGCCAATCTAATTGCATTGACCGATTTTTGTGCAGGGTCTGGTGAAAATCACATTATTCTCTCAGCGTAAATTAAAATATCACATAAAATACCTACTTAATGATTTTTTTGTTTTTTTCTATTTATTCAAAAATGTGAAAAAAATATTTCAATTTATGCTGAGCAAAATGTGTGATTTTCACCTGGATAAATTCTTCAGCAGCAACTGATAAGTTTGCAAAGCATTCTGCCAATTGAACTTCAACTAATGACATCTCTGAAAAGCAACTTTGGAGCTCCTGGGAGTGCACCATAGTTGTTTCAGCGAAATCAGTCTGTTGTAAATCCAATGTAGCCAGAACCCTTTTTTTCTCCTCTTGGCAATTAGTCAAATTCAAACTCAGGAAATTATTGGTAGAGGTTAACAAATTCAATTCAGAGTAAAGCTTAGAAATGTTAGCCGCAATTTTAGTGGTGTAGTCATTACATTGAGTCAAGCTTGTCTGCGCTTGACTAAACTCGAACTTAACATTTTCAGCATTTTTGCGCCAGGAAATCACCGAGTTAATTTGCTCTTTCAAATCTGAAAAAATGAGTCTTTAAATTTTTGTAATAGATTTGAGAAAAAACAAATGAGGTATACCTGCTTTCAAATCAAATACTTCCTTTTGAATTTTGGTCAACTGAAAATGACAAGTAATATTGCTTTGATTGAGGTTTTTAGTTATCATTTCCAAGTTTGTCAATTTGTCATGTTGCACCTCTGTTTCATTCCCCAGATTTCTGTTTTTATTTAGACAGCCACTAAAATTCAGCATCAGCTCATTTCTGTTAGCTAGCAAAAATTTATAGCGCGGATAGAAATCAGACAAATTAGCCAAAATTTCCACATTCTGGCTGGTGCATTTAGTTAGATTAGCAACGACATGTGTCAATTGTTGTTCCAACAAAATGACATTTTGTTTGCATGCAGCCAACAATGTTTTCACTTCATTTAAATCTGTATTTTTTACAATATACTGTATTTCGAAGAAATATGCTAAAAAGAACATTTAAAACAGTATATTGAATCAAACCGATACCTTTTTGGGATGAATTAGCCCGGTCAAAGCACAAAATCAGTTTTCCATTTTTTTCGGACAAATCAACTAAACACGAAGCGTGTGAATTGTTAATAGCCCTAGTTGTCACTTCACATTTTTCCAACTCCTGAATTACAAAAAAAACTTTAAATCGCTGATGAATTACTGGTGATTTCCTGGCCGGTACTTATTATTTGCTAGGAAGTATTGAATCTGGTCGTAGAATTTAGCCTTTGCAAATACGTACATAAAAACTTGACAAAAATTTATCAAAAAATCTATTTTTTACATGACCGTAAAAATTCAAATTCACTGTTTAATCTTACAGGTCAAGGACGTAGCCAGTGGTTAGGTGGTGGATACCCCCTTTCCAAATGTCAAATGTAAATTAAAGTGCAAAGTATAGTTTCAATTCTCATGTCAATGCAATGTTTTTTACTCAAAGGTATTTTTTAGTAAACAGTGGGGGTGCCTTGCAACGAAACATTGAAACCCGCAAACTTTATGTTTCGGTAGCTTTCGACACCCCCCAAAAAATACCCTCTGACAGATTTGTAAATATGTATAGTATTTATTATATCCCAGAACGACACTGGAAATAAGCCTCGGCTTTGAAGGCCACCCTTCTTAGTCGAGGTATTTTTTGGAGGGGGTTTTCTTATTGAAAACCCCTGCTGTGTGGGGTGGTTCATTGGGGGGTAAACGGGTGGAATTATTTTTGGAAGCAGTTGACATTTCATATCGATGTCAATTAACCTGTTTGGATTCGCAAGATTTCATATCGATGTCAACCAGCGTGGCACGTTCCCCGGCAGGAATTGGCATCACCCTCGGCTTTGATATTGAAAACCCCTGTTTATTGATAGCAGCTTGCTCAATATGCGCTTGTTGACATTGACATGAAATGTCACAAACCCGCAGGTGTTTTTACCCAGCTGTACTGAGGTAAACACCTGAGCGCCCTCTAGCGTTCAAAACACCGGTTTATGCGCTAGAGAGCGCTGGGGTGTTTACCTCAGTACACTTGGGTAAAAACACATTCCTCCCAGTGCTCATGTCAATGTCATCAATAGCCGGGAAACGCGCCACGCTGGTTGACATCGATATGAAATGTCAACTGGGTCCAATAATAATTCCAGGTGTTTACCCCCACAATGAACCACCGTGCACAGTAGAATAAGTTTCAATAAGAAAACCCCCTCACGCTAGTTGAAGCAGTAGAAATGAAATATTTGCTAGAGGGTGCTCCAATGTTTACATCAATACATTTGGGTAAAAAACACTTCAGAGTAAAAAACGTGTTTGAATATGTTGTCATGACATTCGGAAGGTGTTTTTTTACCCCAATGTATTGAGATAAAGACTGGGGTCTCCTGGGAGCGGTAAAACAGACAAACCCGCAAACTTTATGTTACGGTCGCTTTTGACACCCCCTAAAAAATGCCCCACTGGCAGATTTGTACATATGTACAGTATTTATTATACCCCAGAAGGGATTGGCGCTCACCTCGACTCTGAAGGCCACCCTTCAGTAGTCGGGGATATCTTTTAGAGGGGGTTTTCAATAAGAAAACCCCCTCCAAAAAATACCTCGACTAAGAAGGGTGGCCTTCAAAGCCGAGGGTGGTGCCAATTCCCTTCTGGGGTATAATAAATACTATACATATTTACAAATCTGCCAGGGGGGCATTTTTTAGGGGGTGTCGAAAGCGACCGTAACATAAAGTTTGCGGGTTTGGATGTTTCGTCGCAAGGCACCCCCAGTATTTACCAAAAATACGTTTGAATAAAAAACATTGCATTGACATGACAATTGAAAACTTTACTTTGCACTTGACTTTATATTTGAGTCTTCACTTTGCACTTTACAGGGGTTGGGAGTGGACCCCGAGACTCAAAAAAATCCTGGCTACGTCCCGCTCCAATATAATTTAAAAATCCTGGTATGTAAAAAATTGCAATGTATAGATTTTTTCAAGTTTTTTGTACTCTTGATAGATAGGATTCTGAGCATAAAAAATTTGGCAATTCCGGTCCTGAAACTGCACATCTTCACATAATTCCAAATGTCTGATACTCGGTATCAACTGCAAAAAATCAATGTCTATTTTTTTGTAAATAAGATTTTTGCACTCATGACCAACCACACTATCGGTTTTTTCATTCATCAATTCTCTCGGCAGATCCGTGATAACAGTATAAACTTTAATCTGTTTCACCTGTTCTTTAACCGTGTTGGAGGGGTCGTTGAGAGGTTGGACAATGGGTTCGGCGGGTCTGGCAATGGGTGCGGCAGGTGAAGCAGTGGGTTCGGGAGCTGGGGCAGTGGGTTCGGTAACTGGTGTCGTGCGCCTTTTTTCAACAGTTCTCGGCTGCACCAAAAAGTCCGTAGCCGGTGTGGTTCCAACCTGAAAAAAAACCGTATTTATTTAAATAACCCCCCCCCCCGGAAATGTTGAGTGAAAGTTTCGGTAGATGGGAAAACTCGAAACTGGGGAAAAATTTAATGTTGATGTTCTGAATGTGTCTGTACGCATCTAAACTGGAGAATATACCCCAAATTTCCCGCCTTTTTTCAACACACTGATACTCTCCCCGCAATTTATCTATAAAATATTCCAAATAAAATTTGAGGAGACTGTAGCCACCCCCTGTGCACCCCCCACTGTTTACACCTGACCCACACATTCTCTGTGTTCAATCTAGAAAGATCCCAGTAAAAACGAGTTACCGTATTTTATCGAATTACCCCCGGGGGTGAAAATTTTGAGAGAAAAAATGTGAAAAAAACACCAATACCAGGATAATTAAGTTTTTTAGTGCCCCGTTTTTAGGGGGGTTATTTTGAGATGGGATAATTCGAGGAAATACGGTATGTGAATGAAAATCCCTTAAACTCACATTTTCGATACTTTGGCAAATTGGCAGCTCCACATTCGAAGGTGTTAAACGTGGATTTGCAACGGTAATTTTCCCAATGAAATCGTGGGCAGTTCTCGGCGGTAGACAACCGTCAACTTCAATCTTCAGAAAAACCAAATTCCGTTTCAAAGCCTCCGGTTGGTGCGGTAAAGTGTTACAGCTGGCGATACTGAAGAAAAGTGTGATTTTTTTGACAAAAATGGAAGATTTATTGTTTAATTTCTTTGTATACTTGACAGAGATGATACTCTGTCCCCACACTGATTTATATCTCACGTTGGAAGCGTGCCAATCATGAAAAAGCACTATTATAAAAAAGCTGGCATGATTGGCGTGTGGGCTGTAAACTGACTGAAGTAAATTTCTACATTCAAATCATAAATCGAAAATTCAAGGAAAAAATGTTTTAAATGGAAGAAAGCTTACATGCCGCTGTGCACATCACTCCAAAAAACAGTACAATCTTGGTTTGCAAAGCTCAGTTGACAGTACAACAGTATGCAAACACACTGGAACTTCATTTTTCTCAAAACTCAAAACAACGTCATCTGAAGAAAAAAATGCGTAAGGGAAGAAATAAATACCTAAGGGTAAGGAAGTGTAAGTGCGAATGGAAAAAACGGAAAATGGAAACACCACAGTTGCTTGTGACAAAAATAAAAAAATGGACAATACATCAAAATGCTGCATTTTCAGCAACTGGGATAAAGATAAATTGACTGAAAAAATCACAATTATTCAAAGTAGGCACATAAAGCAGCTCTTTCATCGTGTGTAATGACATCTAAAGAGAAAAAAACAACATTTTATTCACTAAAATGTTATCTGGATTTAAACAGAATCAATTACCACTGCCGGCCGCATCGTGAAGTTCGGGGCCAAATGCCGGATTTTCCAGACTATCCATTTCTCTCACGCCTTGACCGTACATCCAACCTTGTTGTAATCTATGATGTAGGATAGGTTCTATTATAAGTAGTAGTGAGAGTTTCTTTACACATCCCTAAATAAACACACCAAAAAATGGACTTTTGATGCATTGTGAAGCATCTTGAAGTGTCTTCATGACAACACTTCTGCTTCATCACTCTTCACCATATTTTTCCAAAGTCTGGTGAACCCTCAACAAACTTTGTGAAGCGTCGGGAAGTGTTCTCGTAAAAACACTTCAAGTTGCTTCACGATGCATCAAAAGACCATTTTTTGCGGTTGAGTGAATTTAATATTCTATGAGATATTTATTTAATTATTCTAATTTCGGTTATTTATGTATATTTATGTATGGCTATGAACAACATCTTAACCAAATTGAATTTAAAAATTAACTCACTTTCTCCAAATCCAAAAAAGACAGCATAAAGCCCCAAAAGCAAAAACACAGCCAGCCAATCCAAAAGCAAACCCCAATACAGCAAAAACTTTATACTGCGGGGAAACCGGGGGTTCCATTGTAGTTGTTGTGACGAATTTTGTAGTGGCTGAAAAAATGAAAAATTGTCAGGGGTTAATTTTTCCATCAGCAAAATTTGAGGAGATGGGATAATTCAAGGTGGTTTATTATTTGCTCAACAAAAATTTAATTCAAGTAGATTAATTCAACACTTGAACGTCATCAGTCAGTAGTTCATCAGTACAGAGAGTACAAATCAATCAGACTAACTGCAAAAATCCACTCCAGTGATGTGTAAAAATTTTGAACATGGAACAATGCAGGGACACCCTGGCTTCAAGTAAACAACAGTGGTTAACTCCATAAACTTTTCATCCAAAAGTGAACAATTCAGCTTCGTACAGCCTGCAACATGAACAAGTATTTATATTCATTTGATAAAACGGGGTACTATTTAAAAATTTCTGAGTACAGATTTTATTTGAGCTATTTTTGGTTGATGTGCGCGCCTTGTACAAAAAAGTCAGAATAACTAAAACCAACCGGCAAAATCAATCTTTTTCAAATTTGAACTTCCATATTTGGAAGAGTCAGGCCACATGATTTCATTCTCATCACAGTAACCTTCTGTGTCGTCATGAATCTCCAAACAGCAAAACAACCCAATTTTTTTGCAAGTTCCATAACACTTGACAAAAAGACCAAAAAGGACCCAAAGATAAACTTGAGCGTGCATTTTTCAAAAATTTATTTTTTATTCACTGTCCACAAATAACCAACAATATTCAACGAACAAATAAAATTAATGTTTTCAGTGTGTATGTGATGTGTTCAAAAAATATGTGGACACTGTTTATATTGTCTCTAAATCATTATCTTGAAACAAATCAGGACAATAAGCCATTGCTATGCGACTGACATCTCTCACCGTGTACGGGTTCAACACATATGTCCCGGTCAATGAATTTACCTGAGAAAATTTATTAATAGGAAAAAATCAAAAAAGTAAACTTGAAAAAAATTACCATCGGTATAGCTTTTGCTTTCTGGAATCCAAATAATTCATACATTACAACCCCCGTATTTGGATCTCGAACCTCGTGAATTGGGTGGCTACTGGCGGCAAATTGATCAATGATTTGACTGTAAAATGCTGAATACTTAAATATGTATATCAATCAATATTTCAACAAATTACCTCAATAATTCAATTGAAATTTTTGCCTGTTGGAGCTCCTTCAAATTCTGGGAGCGCCTAAATGAATGAAAATGTGTTTTTAAAAATGAAAAGATAAATTAAAAAATCATAAAATACCATATGAAAGGTGCCACTATCTGTGTTTGATTTGGGAAATATGGTTTTGGTATGGAAATATCACTGCCAATCTTCACATACTCTTTCATTAATTCATCATTTTCCTTTAAATCCGGTGACATTCGGATCAATTTCTTCCCAGTTGCCATTTAAAAAAATGTAGTTGACCGAATACTTCTGGAACACATAAAACATTTATTTGAACCGAAAGATCAAACAACACAGACTTATCAGTAGCCCACCCAAAAAAACTGCTGGAACTCCCAGTTAAATACTTTAAAACATGGAAAACGATAAAATCAAAAATAAATGTGATGGATGTCTGTTTATGTGACAAATTGGGGACTTATACATTTTGTTATTCGGTCAATTTCCAGCATAATTTTACAGCAAAAAATGACGGGAGTAAATAGAAGAAAGTGGAAGTTCGTGGGATAGTTCGAGGAAATACAGTACTCCTCAAAGAGTTTACAGACGTAGTTTCACCAGAGAAAATGACTTTTTTACGGGAAAGACTCCTCTAAATGAAAAATATTTGTATCATAAATCACTGTTTGCATTCCTCTGATGCTCGACCTGACCCTGGAACCTAGCGGGTGTGAGAAAAAAATATTTAATATGAGATGTAAATAAAAATTCTGCTGACATGACATTCCACCACCCCTAGAACGGAGAAATTACCCACGAAATAAGATTAATTTGATGAAAAAGCCGGTGACACAGACTGGTACCAAATTTACTTAAGCACAGAAAAAATGTAGAATTTTCACCCTAAAAGTAATCATGAATAGTTGCGGAGGTGTTTTGAAGAGTATAAAAAGACCCCAGTTGAAATTAAAAGCAAAAATTTTCTGAAAAATCTTTTGACCAGCTCAAAATAGCGCTCAAAATAGCCTCAAGAATCGAAATGTCGAAATTCCAGCAGTCTTCTGTCAGGTCTGTTTTCATGAAATTTTTTCCCCTAATTTTTTCATAAAAAAATGCAAAATTTTTGTAATATAAGAAAATTGGCAATATATTTTTCAGACCCGGCGAGAAACCACTTGTTTCCCTTGCAATACATGAACCAAGTGAAGAAAGTCATCCAGTCCGTCCTCAGCAAGGCAACCGCATTCGACATGTCAGGGAAAATGCACGTGATTTTGATGCTGAACGCCGATCTGCACTCTTGGCTCAGAATAACCGCCAGAGACCCACGGAAAAGCATTGGAAAGTGAACAAGGTTGTCGCATTCAAGCCGAATATCAAGAAATTCAACAACCAAAATCGAAACGAAGAACAGAGAGATGAAAGTCTGGTAGTTTCAAATGAGGATACCCGAAATACCGAGGGGCGGAATGTGGATAGTGAAAGCACGACGGCGCAACTTACTCGGGAAAGAAGTTATTTTTTCTGACCAGATTTACCATATTTGCTCGAATAGTTCACGTCTTGAATATTTACCCCTTGAATAGACCCCCTTTCAAAAATGTCTGACGAAATAATAGTCCCCGGGGGGAGATTATTCAAGCAAATACGGTAGACCTCAATTTTTAATGAAGTTTAAGCACTATTCGAATTGCCCCCCCATCACCTTTTTCTAAATTTCAGCTTTGGCTGACCTGGAGAAACACTTCTCTCGAATAATGAAAAAGTCACTCAAAATGTACCGACTGAATGTTAAGACTCGATACCGTCATTCAAAAATTGCACGGAAAGCTACAAAAAAGGCAAACCAGGCATTTGCGGTTTACAAAGTTGCAAATGTTTCCCTTTCTTTGGTCAAAAAGGCAGAAACAGGAACTTCTTTGACTATTGGCGAATTGGCATTTCTCAATGCTGAAACAATTGGTGATGCAATTGAAGCTCAAGAAATACTCAACCGTGAAATGTTGGCTGAAGCACAACAAGTTTGATAACTTATATTATTCTTTGAACTGGGTTTCAATTTCTTTGTTGAAAAATAAAAAAAATATCAGGGATCCAGTCCAGCATCCAGTCAATCAAACTCGTTTCGCGCTGTACCTGAATGTACACAGGTACTCTTTTGTTTCAAAAATATTCTTATTTTTACCCAAAAAATCGTTTGTCCATAAAGAACAATTGCTGTGGAATGATTTCCCCACCGAATATTCCACCTCTACTCAATGCAAAACCTGTGGGCTTGACCAAAGGTGAAGAAAGGGACACGGGAATAATTGATGTTGAAGAGGGGAGAACAGGTAAATAATGTAACTACTGTATGTACTTGAATAATTCCGGTGGGCTGGGACCAAGATGTTTTTACCCAGCTGTACTGAGGTAAACACCCCAGCGCCCTCTAGCGTTCAAAACACTGGTTTACGCGCTAGAGAGCGCTGGGGTGTTTACCTCAGTACACTTGGGTAAAAACACGCCAACCCCCTGGGTAAAAACACCCCAGCGCCCTCTAGCGTTCAAAACAGTGGTTTACGCGCTAGAGAGCGCTGGGGTGTTTACCTCAGTACACTTGGGTAAAAACACCTTGTTCTCAGCGCTCTCTAGCGCGTAAATCAGTGTTTTAAACCCTAGAGGGCACTGGGTTATTTACCTCAGTAAACCTGGGTAAAAACACCTTGCTCCCAGCGCACCTGGATTATTTAAGTCCATATAGTATTATACATAAAATTCAATTTGATATCTTGGTTTTTTTCAGAAACACGCTTCCAGAACAAGAAAATTCAAATGCCACCAAGGCAGGGCACCATTTCCAGTTCAAATGATGAAACAATTCTGGATATGAGGCAATTAGGGAACAAAATCAATACGGTTTATTTTTATAAAAAATCAAAAAATTCATGGTACACAAGTCTGACGCACAAATTTCAGGTTATTGTACACGAATCTGAAGCAACTATCGATCCAACACCTCAAACAGACTCCATACCCAACCGCTGTGGTAATGAAATGGCTATGAATGGACAGCCATTTTATCAAGTGACGTCACACCTCCTACCCCCGTCTGAAATTCTAGCTCGATATGAAAACATCGAAAGGAACAATGTTGGAGTTGACGTAGCTGGAATAACGAATGCCCATCCCGGCTTTCAAGTGACAACCCATCCATTGGAACCAGCTAACAATCAACCGCAGTATGAAAATATTGAAAGTTCAAGAGTGAGAACACATCAGGTACCATCTGGAACATCACCACCACAACAAAATGATCTGTACTTCACTGGTCGCGACTTCAACTTTCGCCCTGAATTGATCAAAACAACACCTGTACTCACATTGGATGTAAACCCCACCGGTTACAAAATTTTATTATTTTTTTTGGTTGTGCTTTTCCTATTGTTATTAGGAATGCTAATTTGGACACTTTTTCACTACTTCTCATCTTAAAAATGCAGAAATGCTGGGGATTAATGAGCAAAATATTAAAATTGCCCGTCGAGTACACCCTGGAACGTTACATGAAAAACCACAGCAAGAGCCTGTAAATTTTCAAGGAGATGGTAGTATGCTTGCTCAAGCAATGCCACCCCCAGGTATATTTTACGATAAAAAGTTGATAAAAAATATTTTTCGAAAACTACTGAATCAAATTTGAACTTGGGACTGCCCCGTGAAGTGACTTCACGCTGTGAAAACACTTTCATTCTTGAAAACATAAATGATTAAATATAGGCAGTTTTCGAAAAATACTTTCACACTTTATTTTACAGCGTCAAAAGTATTTACATCCGCAGTATATACAGTCGCAACCAGAATGTTTCACAGTGATGAATCTGAAGATGTGAATATGGGGGGAGATCCTCTAGAAAATTGGGAACATGGTCGGTGGAATCCACTGATGGCTACCGATCATTTAAACCAACTGGGTGCAGTTGGTGCTAACGGGACACACTGTTGCGAGCACTGCTATATGAACACAGTGGCAGAAAAAAACCAACTTTGGACAACACATGTTGTGGTAGGAAAATAAATTTAAATTATGATATTTTTTTATTTGTCATTTTTTTATTTTTTTGTCTTATAGTCTCATACGGAACTAAATGGAGGCTGCGTAGAAAACCGTATTCGATTGGCTTGTGACAGAAAAGCCATCGAGGAAAAAATTGAGGAACTTGAAAATCTGGCTATAATGAAAGGTGAATTGATGTAAAAATTTATTTCAAGCATATTTTTTCACAATTGAATTTTTATTGAGTTATAATAACAAAAACATTTTTTATCGAAAATCACTCAGATCGTACCCCTGATGGACGATTCATTCACATCCACACATCGATACAAAATGGTGGAAATTGCCTGGGCACAAATGAAAACTGCCGAAGTGCTGTGCAAAAGCAAAAGCTTTGTGTGAAATACCCCCCATCTGATGGAAAGACATTTTTTTTGAGGTAAATTTGATGAAATTTTAAAGTGTGAAATTTTAAAATAAGAAATTTTCAAATCCTAAAATTGTATATCAACTTGTTTCAGTTGCAATGGAAACTGTGGTGCTCCAAGGGCACATATTTTGCTCTTACAATGCACTGGGTGTGGGACACTGGAAAATTGTCGCATTCCAGTTCAAAACTTGGCAAAAACAAAAATAATCACTGGAAAATTGGATATAAAAGAAACCAGTGAAAGGGAAGGAATCAGCACACAGTGGTACTAAAAATGTACTTTTAAAATGCAAAGTGATGAAAAAGTGTCTTACTGATCAATTTTTAAATTGTTTTTTATTAAGTGTAAATTTTTACTGATCCGTTTCACTATCGCTGATTTCAATTGGAACAATTTTAAGAAAAATAGAATGAGTAAGTAGACCAAAATCACTCTTTTCTGTTCTACCTATGAAATCCGCTATAGTTTCACCTTCCACACTCAAATATAGAAGAATTTTAGAATTATCCACCTCACCAATACAATAAACAAATGGAGTCTCAGATGTAAGCCTCCCCTTAATTTGAAACTTTGCAACCTTCACCCTCTTGAAAAGATCAGCCATTGTGTCATATATACCAACCATTCCTAGTCCGGTTGGTGCCTAAAAGCCATGAAAGTATTTTTTTACTTCTTAAAATACAAAAAAGAATTAAATACGCCACTTTTCCAGTAAAAATAAAAAAACTCTCACCTCCACTAAATGACCCATCAAAGGTGTATCCCGGGGATCTTCAGGGTTAGGTATGACTTTCATCTTTAAAGTGACCTTTACCTCCCCAATAAATCCTTCGTATAGCCATACCCCGGTGGTTTGATGAAATATATCCATTTTTAATGTTTTTTGATTGACGCTCATTTGAGACTCCATTTTTTATCATTTTATTAGGATAGAATGACAATAAAAACCAAATTTATGAACCAAGCGATAAAGTATGTTTACTTAGGAAATCTGGTGAAAATTTGACTTTCACACGTCTGTTATCATTGTCAACTTGATAAATTTAGTCTGAAATTACATGCTGGCGCTTAATTTCAATAAATGTAATGTTAATTGTTTTATTTACACTGAAAAAAATTAGGTCTTGGTCGATGTCAAGTGGGGGGGCTTGAGAAACAACACAAAAATCAAATGACCTAACTAACTACTATCTGGTCTACTTGTAGAGCCATACCTGACACGTACAGTCTCACCGATTGAAGGGTCTATGATAGGGTCAACATCTAACTTTATGACAATTAAAAGTGACGCGACATTTACTCGAGTAACTGTCCCAAAATGAATAACTTTACCAGCTGGATTTCGATTAAAAACACCCAAAAAAATATCACGTCCATACATTGTTCCAACATTGAAAATACTTGACTCGTCTTTTTGTAAATGACCCAAATGAACACAGTCTACACCAGCAGGAAACCCAAGATTTTTAGCTATCTCATAATCTGATGGGCTGATAATCACAACAGGGTCTCCAACATCAGTCTGAAATTTTGTCTAGTAAATATTCATAAATTTAGAGCAAATAGAAATATGAACGTAACAAACTTGTTCCAATTTCACTCTTATAAAGTGATTGCCTGGAAACGGGTCACCCTGTAACAAAACAACTTTGAACAAAACATTTTGTTGACACCTGACACCTTCAAAAGCCCACTCTACTTTTTTTATTCCATCCAAAATTCCATCAGCTGGATATATCACTCCTGATAAAATCAGTTCCACAATATCTATTAAACAGGAAAAAAAGATATAATTTTTACAAACCAGCATTTTGGTGTTGTGGCGTGTCCCATGGACGTGGATCTTCATTGACCGCCATTGTCACTCACTTTTTAGAAAAAAACATAAAAAATTCTGTGGTCAAGTATATTTTATCATTAGATATTTACCTAGACCCAGACACATCACCAAAGGGTTTGCTATCTGTTTACATAAGCAATTCATATCAACCAATAAAAAACAGAAAAAACAGGGCTTTAGTCACTTAACATTTTCAAAAAATGTTAAGTGTTCGAGCTAGGGGACGGGAACCCACCCTGGATGCTAGCTCATGTACCTAAAAAAGTAGAGCGGAATATTTTTTTGACATTGTCTAGTTATGATAACGGCGAGAATTATTCACAAGCAAAACTTTTATTCTCAAAGTAAAACAAAAAATACCGTAAGTGAGCCACATACAACCGCCGCTGTATGCAGTTCCACTGCAAAGCATGAACCCGCCAACTTCATGATTCAGCCACTGTCCACAACCCTCAAAAATTCAGCACCGTCAGATTTGTACAGACTGTACAGTATTTATTTTACCCCAGAAGGAACAAGGCAACAAAACAGCCTCGGCTCTGAAGGCCACCCTTCGGTGTCGAGGGTATCTTTTAGAGGGGGTTTTCTAATTGAAAACCCCTGCTTATTAATATAAACTTTCTCAAAGGTACCAAAAAAGTGGAGCGGAATGATTTTTTGGCAGTCCTATCAGTCTGTAGAAAAAATTTAACAGGTTTTTTGAATTTTCAACTTTTGGCAATTTTTACCACTTGAATTTGATCTGAATCGGAAACAAAGTTTTTTGCACTGTCTAGGACTAGTCTCATTCTATGAAAAATTCTATGTCATGGTAAAAAAAATTAGAGTTGAAATGGATTTTCAGGTGGAGCGAGCGAAGCGAAGCTCCAACTGAAATGCATTTCAACTCTAATTTTTTTTACCATGACATAGAATTTTTCATAGAATGAGACTAGTCCTAGACAGTGCAAAAAACTTTGTTTCCGATTCAGATCAAATTCAAGTGGTAAAAATTGCCAAAAGTTGAAAATTCAAAAAACCTGTTAAATTTTTTCTACAGACTGATAGGACTGCCAAAAAATCATTCCGCTCCACACTACTCTCCCCATTTGTTTTGTTGAGTTTACAGGATCAAGTTTTTGAGATACAAAATCGCACATACCTGTGTCATATTATACTCACCGTAACATCCTCATTTACTTACACTTGCTTTGTTCACAAATTATTGCAACAGAACGGTTTCTGTATGAACTAAACACTTACATGAAAGATAGGTACCTATGCATATTTGTCCAACTCCATGAGGAATTTTTACTGATCAAAATTTTATCCAGCTAAGCATGTAAAGTAGCTGAAAAACTGTCGCTGAAAAAAATCAATGGAAAGCAATCGACATTTGTCTACATTTTTAGTAGCCACAACCTTTTCCACCCATTAAATTACCATGAATTATGTCAGATTTTGAAAACCACCCAAAATAGAGATTCCATGGATGATTCCATGGATCCACATGGATGATTTCGCTAATTTTTCTTCTAAAATCAGCGTAGCTGTACGAGAATGTCAGATCCGCACTCAAGGTTAGGTAGACAATTTTTCTGGGTTTGGCGCTTATGCACTTTTGGAATGAAACTCTTTAACCATCCCATTAGTTTGTGAACAAATCCAGTCGGCGCGTCTGTGTGTGTCGAAAAATGTAAATAAGTGTTCAGTCTGGGCTGAAATGATCTTATATTTTTCTTTAGTTATCATATTTACAAAATGAAGTTACTCTATTTGTATGTTGTTTCATACAAATGATTCACCTAGTTTAGTTCATGGCAGAAAGAGAGTGGTTCAATTGTTCGACCTGGGGCCAGTTGTGCAAGTGGTAGAGTAAAAAGGAAACTCTACTCGTCACTCTTCACTTTACTCTTTAGGTACTTTTTACCCTACTCTTTAATTTTCCACTTGTGGAACCAGCACCAGGGGGCAGCCCCAAAGTGTCAACGGTGTATCCAAATCTTATGTGTGTGTTTTTGTATCCAGATCTTATGTTTTTGTATCCAAATCTCATGTCTGATAATAAAAAGTTGGATACAAAAACATAAGATTTGGATACACAGTTGACACATTGGGGCTGCCTCCTGGTGCGGGTTCCACAAGTGTAAAATTTATGAGTAGAGTAAAGAGTAGAGTGAAGAGTTTTCCTTTTTACTCTACCACGTGCGGAACTGGCCCCTATTCTAGCAAATCCTTGGTGAGTATAGGGATATTTAACCCAGCGATTGTAAAGCCAAAATACCTACGTCGATGGATGAGCCAAAGTAACGCGATAATAACTCGATGAAACATAAATCGATGACACTCGATGAAACAAGACGGACAAAAAATAATGTAGGTAGGCCTATCGATTCGTCGAATGCAGTGCAGCGTTCGCAGCGAATGAGTAAAGGGTCGATTACAGCATGACGTAAAATGCAGCGCCACGAAAAAGTGAAATTTCATTGAAAAAGATAATTAGACAAAACTGGATTATGATACAGGTTTCCAACATGTCATTGCATTAGATGTGAAAGTGACTGAAATTAACAAAAAAATTGTACATATGTCCGTAAACAATTGACGGTTCACACTAAGCTTTGAACACAATCAGGATATTGGTTTGTACACCTACATCACAGATTGGAAACCTATTTATATCTTCACCCACTCTTATGTAATTACCTTACCGTATTACCTCGAAATACCCCCAGGGGGTTTATTATTTTGCCAGCAAAATTTGAGGGGGGATAATTCGAGGGGGGTCTATTATTTCGCCAGAAATTTTCGGAAATTCCCCATACTGAAACGTATAAAAATCAAACAATTACATAGATGTACATGTGTTTATAGTCATATATGACTGTATATACACATAAACCCTTCCCTAACGTCACTCAATCATCAGTTTTAACGTGTGTTCTGCATTGTACAGATCACAAACTGTGGTATTTGTCATGTACGTTCTCTTTACATTCAATTTTAGGGGGTATTTCGAGGGGGGGGGGGGTTAATATTTCCTCAGCCAAATTTTAGTGGGGGTATTTAGAGGGGGTTTAATTCGAGGTAATACGGTATTTTTCAGTGAAAATATGTTTTTCGTGATACTGCTTTTTAGGTATGTTGAATTGTTTTTACCTAATCGACCCTTTATATAATTTTTGTACTGACCGTGGATGATAAATAAATATTGACATATGTATGCAATGTGTAGCTGCGTACATACCCGCTGAGTTGTGTGAGTGTTTGAACAGTTTTTAATTGTTCTGCCGCAGATATTCACTAACATTTCATTGCTCGAGTTATAGAATTTATATTCCGAATAATGGATTAAATGGAGCTAAATTAATTTAGCTCCATTTAATCCATTATTCGGAATATAAATTCTCTATAATCTAAATATAAATATAAATTAAATTAACTCATATCTACAATGTCACGGTCATCAATTTTACTGAAATTTCTGACAAAAAATAACTCTCTGATCAAGACAATCTATAGTTAAAAGGTCAAAACTAAACGGTAAACACCCTTTGGAACTTATTTGAGAACTCATGGTATTTACATACTTATTCCACTGTGTATTTATAGACTATTACCTAAATATTATAGGTACCTAATCTGCATAGTAGAATCGTGGATAGGTAACTAACTATGTGCGTGTATAATTTGGTTTGAAAATCGCTCATTGACATAAGCCACACGAGTGTCTGCAAAATACTTTCATAAACTTAGATTCCGTCTCACATTCTCCAATCCGTGCCCAGAATGCACAGAAAAGATTCCGATCATAGCATGGTCCATTTTCCAGATTTGCTGCTACTGACTTTGATGGTTTCGCTGTCGGTGTGGGGCCAAAACCATTGTTCCCTGTTGATTCTGTCATGAAGTGTGTAGTGGTTAACATACTAAAATTGGTGATTTTGTCTTGATAAAATTAAATCTCGATGCATGTTTCAGAAAATTTATCTATATAAATCATCTGAAAATCACAAATTTGCCATGAGTCAGTGTGAAGTAGTGCAGTGGAATAGTGGACATAGTGCAACAGTCGGATAAAAATTCGAAATTCATCCATAGAATTTCTGGAATTTCTGTTTCCAGTCATGTTTAGATTCAAAAGTTTTTCATGTTTCTCTCTGCAAACTTTCCATCACAACTCATTAAAAAGCGGTTTTCCGTGGAAATATTATATAATTCAATTGAATGATGATTTTTTGAAGTATCATTCAATCAAAATTTGTAAACTCAATTTATTAATAAATGGATATTCAGAGATTTAATTATATTTTTCAATTAGGAAAATACCGTATTTACTCGAATAATTCCCCGGGAATTATTTTTTCGTCAGACATTTATGAGGGGAGGACTATTCAAGGGGGGGGGGGTTATTCAAGTGGGAAAATTATTATTTTTTCAAAATCTTCAAGCATGTACTTATCACACTATGTACACATTTTGCCCTTGTCTCTGTTACTAGTGCACATTCAACTGCATCCTTGCATACCGGATGTTCTGCGCTTGCATTCGATGAATCAAACCAGACACGGCTCTTGCTTGGTTTGACTTCATCGATTATTTTTAAAATGTATATGCATTATCTTTTTTCCATCATTGGGGGGGGGGGAATTGTTCAAGTGGGGGAATCATTTTTTCGTCACTCGTTGAACAGGGGGAACTATTCGAGGGGGAATTATTCACGTGGGGAGATTTATTAGAGTAAATACTTAAATACATCTGGAAAAACATACAAAATACATATAAATAGGTACCTATTTTATTTCTGAGATTTTTAAAAAAGAACATCCCAGAGATTTTAGGAATGCTAACAGTTTCTCACTGCCTTCAGATGAATAAAAATATGAACAGACCAATTTGGCATATTCCGCAGGATTTCTTGCATGCGGAGTGCATATATTTTTCGCTCCAACGACAGTGGCCAACTTCTGCCCACATCTCACAATGTGCATTCAGGTCCTCGCAATCTGCACAAAAATATTCACCTAAATTCAATTTTTCATGTGTCATTTTTCTTAGTAAAAAGAGTCATAAAGTAAAGGCAGGCCACACACTAGTTGACACATCTGGTCTGTGTCAACTCAAATTTCGGCTTCACGTGTTCCAAATGCACACACGGCAAGGTTGAAAAATAAATACCGTATTATGGCTAAGATTATTGGAAGATCATTCTGTGACACGTGACGTCTAAATTCGAGTTGACACACACGTGTCAATTAAATATCTAGTGTGCGGGCCGCCAAAGAATTTCTTCTGAATAACCGTGGCGGATAGCCCTGACATTCAGCCGTTGCTGGGCATCATCTTTCACCGGCTTGATCGGATCTGCATGCTGAGTGATCGCGGGTTCGGGGCAACTGTACAATCGATTGACTTTGCGGGCGTCGATGACCGACAACTCAATGCGCTGGCCAATTGCTGTGTTCAAAAAACTGTCTTTAAGTCTTATGTAAACAGAAATCCACATTCAGGCAATTGGGCAAATGTGAGTGAACTCACGTATGGATCTGTCTTTCGGAAGTATAGTCGCTTCGCCATTGCTGGAGAATGCCAATTTGTGATAGTGCATCACGGAGCCGTAATCGTAGGGCATGCCCAAGCCGTCGATTATCTTTTGTGGATATTTCTCGAAATTTCTCAACATTCCTGCAGTTATTTACATTGGTTGCATTTCTGTGCAAGTGTTGTCCAATTTGCACATGGTGATAATAAAGTTAGAAACAGACCAGTTTTGACATTGGGCTCAATAATGTCCACGTGAGCGTCCCGGTCCGGCCTGGAATGCTCGTGGAAAAAGCCTAGCACGTGCATGAGCTCGTGTGCTATGATACCTTTAGTGAAGCACTTCCCTATTTCCAGCGATACGGTTTGTCTCCCTCCTGCTCGACCAACATAGGAAGAACAGCTGAAAATGAGTTGTCATTTTTCTATCAAATCACATTGTCCACTGATACATTCGTTGCAATCAGATGCAAAGATTGACCCACCCGAAGTTCTTGTTCCTCGTAATGTAAATGTAGTGCTGGTGCGACGTTTCTCTGGGCACGAAGGTAATACAAGTCTTGTTCTTGTACTCTTCGAATGCCTGCGCGACGGCGGCGCGCTGGTCGGGCTCGAGGCCGGACTCGATGACGTAGGGCACGCGGCCCAACGGCCACAGCTTGTCCGGGTAGGTGGCCACGTTGAGCGCGCTGTTGAACTGCGAGTGGTCATCGAATTGGCCACACGAGACACTTGAATGCAGTATCTCTAGACATTCACACGATTCAACTTGGAAAGATAACAGAGCATGACATCATATACCGCCGCACATGGCATTCAGTGTCACACTTGTATATTTGGCAGACGCTGTACACTGCCAATACTGAGGTTATTGAAAACAATTATACCAATGGGCAGAAAATTGTATGGAAAATTTGCGCCACGTATTTACCTACATATTGCCAACTAGCTCGTGAGACAATCCGCTGGGGCAGTCCTGCACCCTGTCATTTGTAAGGTCCATATAAAATGCCAATTAAAATTAACATCAATTTTTTTAATGGACTTTTGACAATCAACAAATTTTAAATGACATTTTACGTGTCATTTGGCACTTGACTTTATACTTTGCAGTGTATGGGATTGACCCCTGAGCAACAATGACGCCAGCTTTTATACAATAACGTTGTTGTTCTTGGGATTTAAAATCGGCGGACATGGCACATATCAGTCCAGTGGACAAAAAGTGAACTTACGGGCCTGCCGAAAATTCTATCCTCCAACGAATCCCTCTGTCTAAGCCTGATATGGTCATTCTCGTCCCACTTGGCAACTCCTCTGATATCGCCTTCAAAGTACTGCGGCGAGTTCATCGCTTGCAGCATGTCCTCGCTGGGAAAAAGTAACGCCGTATTGTCGGCATTCTCATAGTCCGCTGGCGACAGGTAGCTGGCTGTAAAATGTTGAACATTGGAAGTTGACATGCAGAAGCGGATATCGGAAATAGCAAAATGAAATTCACTAAAGGCCCCCATACATACACATGACATCAAAATTTGTGTCAACTAAATTTTGGTTAATTATGTTATTTCAACTTTGCTATGTGATTGAGGACGATTTATTTTATATTGTGACACTTAATTTTTATCGTTTCTGTTAAGTGTGATGCTTCGACATTTCTTTTGTGTTATTTAGTTGACATTTATTTGCGATGTCAACTAGTGTGTGTGGGCGCTAAGAAACAGCTTACGGCTATTGAGCAGCTTCGCACGGCGCGCAGACTGCTGCTTGCGCAGTGGAGGCAATTGTAGAAATCGCTGCAGGTTGGTGAACAACAGTGTATGTTTCGATAATAATTTAATAGTTTTGATAATACAAACTACAAGAATGTTTGATCACAAAAGCAACTCACCAATAAAAGAGTATTCACGGACTCTGCGTGAGCACATGAGCCGACGAGAAGCCAAGTGATGAGTGTAAACCACAAAGTTGACGAGCACCAGAATAGAGACCTTGAGTTCCTATTGAAACAAACTGTCGGTCGAGAACGCCGACGTTCTCTCACAGATAGACCATTCGGTTTAGGTATAGTGCATGAATCCGGACCACAGCTAGTCGACGTGCTCGCTGCACAGCACCACGACGCGCATCCAGAAGTCATAGCTTCAGAGGAAAGCACGTGCAGTGCAATGATGTGGCGAAGTGATCACCAGGAGATGTGACCAGGCCGCAACACGTTTGTGTGCTCAACGGCTGGAGTCAAGCCGTCGGCGCGGCAGCATTCTGGTTTCACACGCGAGCCGCACGGCCGTGTCCGTCCCGACCGCTCAGCTGGGCGCCGGCGCTCGGCGGCAGAAGGCGAAAAACTGTTCGCGGCACAAGTCGCCGCTGCACGCACGCCTTCAGACCGTAACGCCGGGTGAACTGCCGGGCGTCGCTGTGGCATCGGTCGCGCGGCGGCCTGAAGTCGCTCGCGGTACAGCGATGGCGGTCGCGCGGCGCGTCCCGACCAGCCGCGGCGCACCACTCCTTCTGTGCAAACTCGCCGCGCGGCACTCTCGCACACCTGCTGGACAGTCGTTCATTCGATTACAGTGCTGCAGAGCGGCCGATACTGCGACGCGAGCGCAGTAGCGCAGAACGAACGAATAAGTTTCGAAAACGTTTTGCGCTCGATTATTGACTGCGGACCACGCATCACACGCTACGACCATAACAACACCTCTTCAATGGCAAGCACGTGCGTGCGCGCGGCCACTAGCGCGCATGAATGCATGCGCTGGCGCGGCGCGCCCGCCGACATCGACTGCGGCGCGGCCGTGCAGCATGAATAGGCTGGGAATTCACACCCATCTCCAGTCCACAGATGCAGGCGGCGCGGTTTCAACACACTTACCCACCTATCGGGAGGCGTGTCGCTCGCGAACGTGCTAGCAATGAATGACAAGTTCGAGCGGTGGCAGTTTACACAGTAAATACCTAAGTGGCGCATGGACGCGTCAGGTTGCAGCGGTTGCACGCGGCCACGCAACTAGCCACATTCATGATACAACACGTGCGCTCTTAGCAGCGAAAAACGCCCTCGGCGTGCGTGGCGGACGACCAAGCTGAGTATGCTGGTGGTGGTGACAATCGCACGCCAAGTAGAGAAGCACTATAAATACTTTGTTGTGCCTACGGCACTCAAAACTTCACTATTCAGCTTGTGCACCACAAGTGAACTGCCTAGCACATTCAGAGCCTCAACGAGCAAGTGTTGAGCTCTGCCAATGGTGCTCTTCTCAGCATGTGAAGGAAAGTGATCTTGACTCTATTCTATTTGGATGGAAGCAGCCTCAAATCAACGTTTCCACACTTCTAAATAGTCAAAAATTCATGTGGTAAAGATATGGAGTTGAGACCTGAATAACTGTAGAATGATAAAATAGACCTGGGGTTGAGTCAGAGAGTGACTCCTCATACTTACTTACTGCAGCCTTTTATATGAACCCTGAAACCTAACTGTTGCGGGTTCAGCACCTTAGTGGAACACTACAACTTCCACGAAGAGCACGTAGTGATGAGAAGGCACCATATAATGCAGAGTATTGAGACAAACAGAGTTGTCACACAGAGTTGTCAAAAGTCCGAAATTTTTATCGAAGTATACGTAAACGTAAAGTATTTATTTTTTACCCACACCCTGAGTACAGAAAATGTAAAGTAATTTTTTTTACTTTTATTCATGAGTAAACATGAGTAAAATACTTTCCCACCCAGAAAACGTAAAATTTTATATTTTTGAGGAATTTTGCCCCTATTTTCACTCAAAATCAAAAGTTTTCGTACCTTTTTGACCATTGTAACCTTCAAATTCACTAGTTCATGTGTTATTTGCCATTTTAAGCAATTTTTCGAATTGTTACCCCTATTTTTTGTTGCTTTTTTCTCCCTTTTCCCCCATCTATCCCTTGAAAAAGCCTATCACAAAACATATCTGAAATACGTATTCTGTACTCCAGTACTTTCAAAAAGTATACGTAAAAACGAGTACAGGTACTTTTTTCAAAGTATACGTAAACGTATTTACTCACTACTCGAGTATACGTACTTTGTGAGTAAACGTAAATACGTTTTAACAACTATGGTGTCACAGAAAGAGGCGACAAAAAGTTACCTAGATAAATAGTTTTTAACCATTGTACAACTTATTTTTGAATGAGGAATGTTTTTTAACGCGTACAAATTTCCTGGAAAAAAACACCCCATGTATTTATGCATTTGTGTATCTTATATTGTCTCATGCAGTCGTATTTAAATAGGTATATTCTCGATTCTTTATGCGCATCATAATTTTACAAACGTACCCCACAAAAATATATAGATGTACCATAGTTGTTAAAACGTGTTTACTTTTACTAAAAAAATACGTATATTCGAGTAGACGTTTACGTTTGCTCCGGAAAAAGGTTCCTGTACTAGCTTTTACTTTCGAAAGTACTTAAGTACAAAAAACGTATTTCTGATAAGCATTCATGCAGGGTTGATTCAAGGCAAGGAATGGAGAAAGGG
Organism: Sphaerolaimus hirsutus; assembly: GCA_964036195.1. Classification (NCBI taxonomy): domain Eukaryota; kingdom Metazoa; phylum Nematoda; class Chromadorea; order Monhysterida; family Sphaerolaimidae; genus Sphaerolaimus; species Sphaerolaimus hirsutus. The sequence continues at coordinate 15,780,761 of OZ038452.1, read as the reverse complement.
AGAAATGTGAAAAATAGCGAAAAAATAGCAAAAAATGGGTATTCAAAATCATATAGAGCCAAAAAGCTGAAAATAGGTGAATTTGAAGGTGAAAATGGGCGAACAAATATGAAAATTAGTGATTTTGAATAAAATTTGGGGCAAAATTTCTCAAAAGTACTCATTTTATGTTTTACGGATAAAAAATTTACTCACGTAATCTCATCAGTAAAAGTAAAAAAATTTACGCTACGTTCTCTGTACCGAGGGTGAGTGAAAAATAAATACTTTATGTCCACGTATATTTTCTTTGGAAAACTTCAGTACTTTTAACAACTCTGGTGGGGACAAATGGAGAAGCACGCTGATCAGTTGGCTTTTCAGGTGTGTAAATATGTAAGAAGCGACGGTATGGTAAATAAATAATTCTTTCTTCCTGTAGCCAGAGTATAATAGTTTAGCTGTTACTATTCCAAATTTACATGTCAAATTTTTGGGAGTGTAACTTAAAAGATGGTTACACTGCCGCACGCGTCGCATCACTTTACAACCAAGATAAACCACAGTTTACAACTGGAAAGATCAGAGTTTACAGGTGATTCCATTCATGTTAACTTCATAATTAAAACTGAAAATTATAGTAATTAACTTTACAAGTTCATCTGCTAACCCTTAAAGTTAATAAATAAATATGTTATATTTACACGAATGAATAGGTGAACAAATGAGTGTCCACTTCTAAAAGTCGATAACTCGAAAACGAGTTGAGAACGAAAACGAAATTGAGATTGCGGAAACGATAACGGAAATGTGGGTCCCCCCCCCAACCCCCCTGTCCTACCCTGGCTGTCAGTGCCTAATGAGCATCGCTACTATAAATGGGCTAACGTTTTGATGCACTAAATATTATTCCTATATTTGAAATGTTGAAAGCCTGTCTTATTGCAAATGAATGATTTTTTTAAATGGGACAGATGAGCACACAAGTATTTAACTTTGTAGTTTAGGGGCTAGTCTCATCTCATACCGTCGCAATCTTGTAAAATGCAGTACAGGTTTTGTCAAGTGTTTCAAGTGCCGAGCACATCAGGTCATATAATTGGGTTCAGTGATTGCAATCAGATGCTTGAGTGTAAATTTTGAAACATTAACTGAAAATTAGCGCGAAAATTAATAATGATTACCTTTTGTGTACCGTAATTAAAGCTTTCAAACAAAGAATTGAAAGTAATCATTCATAGCATTTCAAATCTTTACAAACAAACAGATTCATCAAACAGCGGTCGGGAAGCATTTCATTTCCGTATGCCTTGCAAACAGACAAACATAAACATTACGAAATGTCAATCCTATATCACAGGCATTAGGCGGGATAAACAAACACAAGGTGATACATAAATAAATATTTGAATGACAGACTTCATCGAAATTCATAGAACAGTTTTGCTGGTCTATAGTCAGCCCTTAGCTGTATGAAATTGACGATCGTCGCGCGGTCCACGTCAGTCTGCATGTTAAATAAGCATGACAATCACAATAATCTCGATGCGCAGGGGAAAAATTGCACATTGCACATGCTGTCGCAGCGGCGCAAAAACTCTCGAGTCTTGAGTAGCACAAGACATAAAAAAAACGAACCAACCAACAAAATCCGATAAACCAATAAAATACGAACCAAAACATCCGACTGGGCGGCCTCGGCCAGATTATCCGGCTTGAGTGTGAGCAGCTTGCACAGCGACTGGAGCACGCCAAACAAGCGGGTGAGCAGGGGCACGCGGAACTTGGCGAGCACCTTGGGCAGTCCCAGACCCTGTAAAATTCCCTGTAAAGTGTCAAATGTCATGGAAAATTCCCTGCAAAATGGCAACCGAGTTTGGACACTTTGCATGACATTTGACATTTTACAGGGCTCTTTACAGGGTCTGAGAGTGTCACCTGGTCGGAGCACTCGTTCACGTCGGACACCAACCGGAAGGCGCCCGTGGTGCTGTACTGCATCGAGTAGATGTGCTCGAGCAGGGCGCGGTGCAACCGCGTCCCCAGCGACGTGAGCACGTTGGTCACGTTGCTCCCGTCCAAACACCGCGACACTGTGTCCGCCTGAGGTTACAAAGTCAAGTTGAAGACGATTGAGTAGGTAAGCACGAGCTCCAAGATTTTGGGCTTCGCGGAGGCTGGATAGATAGTAAATAGCTCCTCCGTAGGGATAGATAGCTGAAAATTGTTCTGGGTGGCAAAATATATATTCTTTTTCAAGATATAGTAGGCAAAAAGGAAAAAAAATCGGGTAGGGTAAAAGTAGCCAAAATAGGTTAAAAATGTCTTTAAAAAATAGGTGCATAACCATGTATATAGCCGAAAAATGCGATTTTGAAGGTGAAAAACTAAAAAGGTATTTTGAACAAAAATTAGGGCAAAATTTCACAAAAATAGCTCCAGATAGATAGATAGCTGCGCGATTGGGGGGGGGGGGGGCTCAGGAGATAGTAGCCAAAAGTGTCGCCTCGGGATAGATAGATCGCCGAGAGGCCTCCGGGCTACATTGATAGTTGGCAGATTTGGAGGGGTATCCCCCCATGGAGACCCCTGACCCAAGTCCGCGAAATTGATAGGCACCTGGTCGGCGATGTAGCGCGCCACGGAGGCCATGGGGCCGGCGCCTTGGTGCGGCTCGCTCAGCAGGGCCATGCTGTTCACGATCGCGTCGTCGCTGGTCGCGTATTCAATGCGGCGCTGTTCGTTGCTCGCCAGAAGGAAACGCACGTAGCCCATGCTCGCGGACAGCTGCCTGGTGGTATACAGGGTTTTATATAAAAATCATAAATAAGTAACTAAGTGTGATGCATTTTGCATTTGTTCACATTTGCAAGCGTAACGAAACAGGGAACACACTTGTCCAGTCCGGACGCGAGTTTGTTCTCGATGTTGGTCATATCGTGGCGCTTGCTGTTGATGCAGGCGTCCAACTCGGAACTGCCCTTCACCAGCGGCACCAGACACTCGTCGAACTGCCGATCGAACAAATGGCAAATCGTTGCTGCCTGCAAAGGGGACACAACGAATCACTCAAGACTTATTCTCAATTACACGATATTATACTGGGGCGAGATATGGACGTAAATATATCTATATTTGCAATTAACATCGCAATTTCACACTATAGTGCGCTCTAAACTCAACTATCACTACAACTGATTTACCGTTCGAAGCAGGGGTCTCCTAGGGGGGGGGGCTGGGGGGGCTGCCCCCCCCCCCAAATCCGCCAGCTATCTATCTATCCCGGAGGCCGCTCAGCTATCTATCTATTTTTTGGCTACTACCCCCAAACACCCCCCCCCCCAAATCGCTTAGCTATATATCTATCTGGAGTGGTTTTTGAGAAATTTTGCCCCAATTTTCGCTCAAAATCGCCAATTTTCGCACCTTTTTATAGTTTTTCACCTTCAAAATTGTGCTCTCCGGCTATATGCATGGTTATACGCCTGTTTTTAGCTATTTTAAACCTACTTTTGACCACTTTAAACCGATTATGAGCGATTTTTTCCCCTTTCGGCCTTCTATGCACTGAAAAAGCCTGTATATTTTGCCCCCGCGAGCCCCCCCCCAGAAATTTTTTTCAGCTATCTATCCCTCCGGAGGAGCGATTTGCTATCTATCCAGCCCCCGCGAAGGCCAAAATCTTGGAGACCCCTGGTTCGAAGCATAGATTTCATTGGAAGGGTTCCTATTTACTTTGTTGTACGCAAATGACAAGTGCTGTGCGGCAGTTGTTAATTATCCTGATAAACCCGGTTCGCTCACAGGGGGTTGCAAGATATAAATCGTAATCAGAACCTAAATATTCTAATTGTGCGTATTACATACTTGCCCGATCGTGTCTTTCCACATCGTTGAATAAAAAAACACATCAAACCTGTCTGACACACGCATAGAAGTGTGTCGGCGGGGGCGCCTTCGGCTCACTGGAGGGGATGCCGCACAGCGCAATCTCCAGTGCGTAGGCGACGTGCTCGCGCAGCAGGTGGCGCGCCAGTATGTCATAGATACGCGCCGCGTCAGCCTGCACATGCATAAGTGCGGTAAAGATCGGGAGTCTAAAAACCGGGCATCGGCTACAAATAGCAACCGACGGGCTTGGTAAGGGCCGGCGACAACAGCGTGCACCTGGCGTAGCCCGACTTTGCCTCCTGCAGAATGCTGATGGCGAGCTCTTCGGACAGGAGCGACTGCGTGAACGAGTCCGCGCTGAACATGCGCGCCTGGATGTCCCGCTTCAACTCGTGGATCCTGCGTTACGACATAGAGCTGACAGACAATATTATTGCTGGAGTGATGGTAAATGTAAACGTCAAGAGCACGGCGCCAATGGCAACGGGGATGCATATTGCGTATTATAATATCACTTTAGCAGTCGTTTGATATTTTTAAATTAAAGAGTAAGTGAATACCGTACAGGAGTCTATAATAGAGGGGTTGAAGGTGTCTGGGGGTTGGTTCAAAAATATCTTAAAAACTAAATTTTGAATAGCTGTAAATAGCACATAGTTGTTAAAACGTATTTACGTTTACTCGAAAAATACGCGTAAACGCGTACTGCGTAGTTTCCTCCCGAAAAAATACCGGTATTCACTTACTCGCGTACTTTTTGAAAGTACGCGAGTACAGAAAACGTACTTTAAGGGGGCAGAAAATGACATTTTGCCAGACGATTTTTCTAAGAAATACTGATCAGGAAAAAACCAACATCATTGATGTATTTCAGCGTCAAAATTGCAAAAATACTCATTTTTACGTTATTTTCGCGTGAAAAATAATCTCTTTTACGTTTTCTGTGAGAAAAATACCCATTTTTACGTTTTCCTTGGAAAAATACTTATTTTTACGTTTTCTCTGGAAAAAAGTGTTTTACGCACGTTTTACGCAGTGTAAAAGTATAAAAAAATACTTTACGTTTTCTGAACTCAGCTGTGAGTAAAAAAAATACTTTACGTTTACTTTGAGAAAAGTACAGTACTTTTAACAACTCTAATAAATAGCTGAAAAGTATAAAATTTACAGCCAAAAAAGAAACTTAAAAAAGTCAAGATTTGCGTACCGTCAGTGGAATACAACAAAGTTAACAAACCCGCCCACACGCTTCTCATGACCTTTAGACTTGTAGAAACTTTCCAGCTGCGCAACACAATGCGCATTCAGATAGTTCAGCTCCACGTCGCAGTATCGTTCTACATAACGTCCGAAAAGCGTGCCCACCAGTTTGGGCAGGAATTCTTTGTCCGAACTGATGCCCGACAGAGACGACAGACGTTCTGACAGGTTTAGTGTTCTGCATACGGGCGTAGGTAGCGTGACCAGTGATCAAAAATGTTATCTAAGATAATTGAACGCTGTGAAAACAATTGACATTGGCATGGTGCCGGTCCCATGCCCTGTAAAATGTCAAATTTCATGCAAAGTGTCAACAGTCATGTAAAATGCCCGGCAAAATAGAAACGTACGTTTGCCATTTTACCGGGTATTTGACATGTCATTTGACATTTTACAGGGTTTGGGATTTCGAACAAATACACTACAAAACAATAACGAACTTCATGTAAAGCTCATTGAGGGAACGCAGCCAGTCCTCCGGCTCGGACACATCGCTGAAGGATTCGCCCAGTCTGTCCGACACGTGCGCCTGAGCGGGGAGTTCAGTGCCGCAAATGGTTTATGCTTATGTTTACGAAAAAGTAATCATATCGTCATATCGTTGCAAAACACACCTGCAATTTGTCGCAGAACAAATTCAGCACCAGCTTCTCCATGACTTGTTCACCGCTGGGAAACACAAACGCCGCCAGCGCGGCCTTGCCTTGGCACAGGGCGAAAATGTCGGCGAATAGGTCACTGCTCCGGAAGGCGCCCTGCGCAGCGACGCAGCGGTCGATAACACACCAATAGTGATTGAAAATAATTACTAATAACAGAAATAATTATTTAAATGGAGCAATGCGCCAAAAATCGTTAGTTTTTGAAACCGTTAACTTTTGAATTTAGTGTAGTTTCTTTCTTTTTCAACGAATTTTTTCATATTTCAGTCATTTCACAACAAAAATATCGAAAAAAACATTCCCGGTGCAACATCCACTTCAATAATCAGAGTATATTTTCACCACACATCAACACATAAAACATGAAAATCGAGACAAACTATCTGAATGTTGGAAACGAATTTGTCCATGCAATCATTGTAGCGCTTGTAGTGCGACAGAATGTGCGCGCATCGCCGCATGCGCGACTTGTCGCCATTCCGATGAGCCACCTAGAAGGGGGTAATCGACATCAAGTTGAGGAATTTCAGGTTTCAAGTTTTCAGTTTGTCTTTCCGGGAACATGTTTTTTTTCGGTGCAAGGGCTCAAGAGTTGACGCTCACAGTTGTTCTATTTGTAATCACAGAAATCATATTCTGAAATGAAGATTCTAAGGATTAACTGAATCCAATTCAATTTGCTAGGCTGCGTGGATTGAAGTTCCCCAACAATCTGATATACTTGACATTCTTAAATACTCAAGCTTATAGTTTATAATTTATAATGTTGAAGCAGTGAAATAAAAAAAACACAACACCTGAAACTCCTCGAGAACCAACTGCTCTATCTCATCGTACTTATTCTGTATTCTAGTGCGAACGGGCGTGTATTTCTGGGCGGTGAGCTCTTGCGCCACAGCGGCGAGTCGATGCATCACTTCCGCGGATTCGAGCAGTTTGTCGGGATCAGTGAATACCTGTCAAATAGAGACTAATAAACACACTTAAAATGTATTTACATTTACTCGAAAAATACTTATACTTGAGTACTGGGTAAATACAGTTACATATACTTTTAAAAAGTACCTGTACGCGTACTTTTGAAAAGTAGACGTGTACAAAAAATGTATTTTAGAAATTTCACATAGCAATTTTTGTTGGTAAAATAAAGAAATCTTGAATAAATATTACCTAAATATTTTCCTTTAGAAATTATGAAATAATCATTTTAAAGTGACATCTGTTGTCTTCCAGTGTAAAAAACGATTTCAAGCGTAAAAAGTTGTCACCTTTACATCTGTCTGTACCCACTTTTACATGTTCTATGAGGAAAAGTACTCCCTTTTACATTTTCCAGGAAAAGTATTTTACCCACATGTACTCATGAGTTTTTTTTGTGATAAAAGGCATTTTACATTTTCTGCACTCAGTGGTGAGATTTTACATAAAATATACATTTTTACATGTGTTTCTTTGAAGAAGTTCAGTGATTTTAACAATCCTGAATAAAGTAAAATAGTATTTCCGCAAGCGAGTTCCTCCCACTCACGGCAGAGGACAGGGGAGTTTCGTCAGCGAACTCAGCAAAGTGCGCCATCAGCTGGAGAGCCTCGGTGGCGCGCTCTCTGGGCGCATTGAGGGTCTCCAGCTGCCCGCCCACGTGCACCACCCTGCCCGCCACTGCGGACAAACGCTCGTCCAGCTGTTTCAGGCGACCTGCCATAAGGACGGAACTTAGGTAATTACGACACCAGGTGCCAGTCCTGCATCCTGTAAAATGTCAAATTCCCTGTAAAATTTCAAAAGTCATGTAAGAGTGGAGTAGAAACCCAGTAAAATGTCATGTAAAACGCCCTGCAAAATTTCACGCAGAGTGACCAATCGCAAAAGATATATAAAGTTGTTACGATTTTGCTCAACATTTTACAGGGATTTTACATTACTTTTGACACTTTCCATGACATTTGACAGTGCTTTTTACAGGGAATTTGACACTTTACAGGGTTTGATCCTGCCCCCTGCTCGGCGGATCAGAGCGAAAAAAGCACCCGACTACACACCCATCTACAAAATATTCAAAACAATCGAAAACCTCACTAGCAGCATGAGCATTCGCCTCGGCCAATCTGTCGAGCTCAACAGCGAGCGCTTCATCCTCCTCAGCGCGCTCGGCATCGAGCCGTTCAACCCTGCGCTCGTACTGCTCGCACAGCAGGTGCAGGTTGTAGATTTGGTCCTCGAAAGCGCGCCGCAGAGCGCTCGGCTCCAGGCACTCGCCCGCAGACGACAGACGCCAGGCCAGCCGCTCCACGTAGTCGGTGGGATCGAAGGGGTCCTGGTGGAGGGGTGGATAGGGTTACAGGGGGGGGTGAATTGTTGCTCAGCCACTAGTGGCTGGATAGCATAGCTGGGGGATATTCGGAAGGAAGATTTAGTTTAAGCATTTTGGTGGGTTATAAACAATGGATTTTGTGACATCATATTGGCGTGACTAGTTTATTACACGTTCAAAGATATTTCACCACCGTTTCTCACATTTTCCAATTGTTTCAGATTGGTGGAGAGCGACTGCCGTTAAGGTATCCAAGCAGCTAAATAAATTTTCGAGGCTCAGAAACAGATGGATTGACGCTGTGCATGACTTAAAAAACCAAAAACAAAAAGGGCATATCATGTGCCAGTTCTGCAACGTGAAAAGTGAGAAGTAAAATGGCGAATGCGAAGAAAATCGGCAAAAGCGAAGTGAAATGGCAAGTGAATTGGCAAAAGCGAAGTAAAAAAAATAAAAAGTAATTTCTCTTCGCTTTTGTTATTTTGGCGTTTTCGAGTTATATTCTGCTGCCTTGATATTCAGAGTGGGCTTCTGTCGGAGATTTTGCATTAAAAATTTTTTGGCCCATTAAGCTTGACGGGTTTGGCGCTGCACAAACTAGTTTACTTACTGTAAACTGTGAATTTGGTAAACTCATTTTTCAGCTACTGAGCGCATCTGAGTTGACCGGAATGAGCTGTTCGTCAACTGCAGTTGACAGAGGTTGAAAATAACACTGGTAAACTCAAACGCGCTCAGAGGCTAAAAAATGCAAACCAGCTTTGAATGAGTTTGCGTTTACTGGAATGAGCTGACTAGGGATGGCCAAAAAAGGTTTTTTCAATGACAGGGTTTTTAAAAAAACAACGTTTTTTCAAAAAAGGATTTTATTTTAAAACAAAACCATATTTTTCAAAACCTCCCAGATAAGGCCATGAGTCAACATATACAGGTAAACAAGACAGGTGACAGTACTTTGTGATGTTATTTATAGCCATAGAATAGCTGTGGAGTCTAGGGTTCAAACGGGACTGACTTTTCGGGATCGGGATCGGGATTCACTTTTTGAGATTTCGGGATCGGGATTGGGGTTTTGGGATCGGGATTGGTTTTTTGAGATTTCGGGATCGGGATCGGGATTGGCTGGGATTGGGGTCACGGGATTGGCATTGGCATTTTTCCGGGATCGGGATTGGGTTCTAGGGATAGAGATTTTGGCCATTTTTCTGGCATTCACAGTTGTACATAAAGGTCTCAAAACACTGTTGGATGCCAGAAAAGTGGCATAAAATTGACACTGGGGGTTTGCATCCACTTTTTTGCATGCAAAAACGTCATTATTTCACTTTTTATTTCCACAAATTTTTCCGGGATCGGGATCCCGGACTTGGGAGTTTCTCGGGATCGGGATTTGAAAATTTTCGGGATCGGGATTGGTATTTATGGATTTTGGGATCGGGATCGGGATTGGGGTTTCGGGATCGGGATCAGGACTGGTAAATCCCGGAATTTCACGGGATCTGGGATCGGGATCCCGTTTGAACCCTAGTGGAGTCATGGGATAGCATTATAAATGGTGATTTCTGTCAAAAATATCCATTTTACATCGACTTATTATGTATATCGCCTTTTGTCGAATGCTCATGATTTAAAGTAAAGTTGGTCTTGGAAAAGTGCTTAAATAATGTTATAAGAGCAGGCTAACACATTGGCAGTAGTGTTTCACACTGTACAAGTATCTCGGGGCACATTGGGTGTATATTATTGACTACACTAGCATATCGTGGCTTATTATGACACAATAGCACAAACAAATGGAAGCTTTTACACTAAAATGCTGCAAAACCAATTGGCGCTACGCACACTGAAGCCGAAATATTCGGCATACGCACGTTTTCATCTGCCGAATCCGAATTGAAAAATTGCCGTTCGGACGTTTTAAATTCGGCATTTTAGGGGCTGCCATATTGAATTTTGAAAACGTGCGCACAATATTCGGATGAATTCGGACGAATTTGAGCGTTATCAGCATTCAACATTTCATCTGATTTTGCCGAATGGTTTCCGCATGAAAAAGTGTACGCATCTTTTGAATGCTGAAATACATGCTGAATTGACAAACCGCCTAATTTTCAAGAGTACGGACGATTTGAGTTCAGCAAGTTTTTTTCTATTCAGCATTTAATTCAGCATTTGTCAAAAACGTGCGTATGCCGAATATTTCGGCTTCAGTGTGCGTAGCGCCATTAAAACAACCACAAATAGTAATGTGCATGTGAAATTGCGCGCTTGCGCGCAAAAAAATTGCAAAATACCTAGTGCTTAGTACTAAAAATTTTGGTCATGTTTTCGATGGTTGGGTTTTTTTTAATAAAACGTTTTTTTATTAAAGAAAACCTTGGCCATCCCTAGAGCTGACTGTCAACTAGTTGACGGAAATGAAAAACATACCCGATTAGTTTATAATTTCCGTCAACTACTCAATTTCCCATATCGTTCTTCTCTTACTAAATTCTCTTACCCAAGGCCAAATCCGCGAAATTGAAAAATTTCTGCGGAATGTAACTCAGCGGAATCGTTATTTTGCTTCTCAATTCACTTCGCTTTTTTTCATCTTACTTCTCACTTCTCAATTTGCGGTACTGCCCCCAGGAAAGCGACGGTGCTTGAGAAATTTACCTGCTCCAAGTCCTCGATGTAGGTAGCCAGATTAGACATTGCGACACTAGAACACAGTAAGATAAATGAATTAAATATGACGACTATAACTGCTGCAAAGCTGCACCAACTGGTACACTCGATAAGGTATTTACAATTTCGCTGGGAAACGCCGTTAGTCAAGTAAAACTCAATCAAAGCAGCACAGAGAAAAACGACAATGATAATTGCAAAAATGTCACGTTTATTCGTTGTTATGTCGTTCGTTTATAGTATTAAAAATGGAATACAATATAGGTACATATGCTTACAAAAAATGCGACGTAACGTAATCTTACGTAAATGTACAGTCGGCAGATGACTTATTTTTCAGTGGTAGTTTATCAGATGTCGCCAGAGGTTGTATCAGAGGTTTCCAGGATTTTTACCCTGGTAGCGGTTCAGGTAGATATTTAGCAAACCGTTACTCCGGAGGGATGAATAGCTGAAAAAATTTTCTGGAGAGGGGTTGTGTTTCAATCGGGTATCTCCAAGCTAAGGTGTGGGTGCTGGGGGGGGGGGGGGTCGCGGGGCTCAATAAAGGATTTATCAGGGTATAGAATGCAGGGAGAAACATCGCTAAAAATAGGCTAAGAATAGCCAAAAGCAGTTCAAATAACCAAAAAAAAATGAGCGATTTGGAAGGAAATCGGCAAAACGGAGCAAAATTGGCGAATTTTGAGTGAAAATTGGGGAAAAACTTTGAACTTGAATAAACTTGAACTGAAGAACTTGGATTATGTCAAGTGATAACTTTCAGGTGATAATTGTCAAGTGTTTAATGTCAAGTGTCCAGAAGTTGAGCCAGAAGTTGAGTTCATGCCAATGTTTGAAATAATTGTCGAAAAGTGAGATGTCTCAGTGTCAGAGGTATGCGTACGCATCTGCAAGTCCAAGACCACAATCAGTCATAGTAATCAATAAAAAGTATAGTAATCAATAAATTCGAAAAATTTAGGCAAACCCGTAGTCTATAAAAGTGAAAAAAAATCGTTTCCAAAAAATAATGCCAGTTTTTAAAGAGTGAACAGTTTTACAAATACGGGTACCGTATTTCCTCTAAATACCCCCCCCCTCGAATCCCCCTCCGTCCGAAATACCCCCCCCCCTCAAAATGGACACTATAAAATAATTACCCCCCCCCCCCAATTGAGTGTACAGAGAACGTACATAACAAAACTGCGGTTTGTGATTCGGGCAATGCAAAACACAAATTTAAAACAATGAATTGTTACGTTTGAACATTGTTACACACTTAAATAAGTCAATACTTATATATAGCGGTTATTGTTACATTTTTCTACGTCTGCGTACGTTACAGACGACAATTTAGTATTGGAATTTCAAAAAAAATTCTGGCGAAATAACAAGCCCCCCTCAATACAATACCCCCCTCAAAATTCTCACTCTGAAACAATCACCTCCCGGGGGGGATTTCAAGGAAATACGGTAGATATAGTTGCTGAAATTCAGGGACGTATCCAGGAGCGCGGACTGCTTGTTTTCGGAGCCCGGCGAGCGGAGGGGGGGGGGGCTCAGCCCCCCTACAAATTTTGCCTACATGGCGTCATTGGCGCTGGCGCCAGTGCCAGAAACCACTGTAAATACATATGTATGTATACATATACAGCGACGAGCACACTTTTGGCAGCAATTTCAGGGATTTGTGCTTACGGGATCCACTGATAATTCTGTTTGAGGGAGTGAATGGTTGCTTGCGCGCAAAATTTTCACAAACTTGAAAAGTGCATAGGAAAAGTTGCATTTCCCGGGATTCTTTAGGTCTCACCCCGGGAACGGGGCTCCCGTCCCCTCTGGATACGTCCTTGGTGAAATTTGAAGGGATTTTCAAAGCTATATGAGACACTGTGTGAGGTATATATACCAAAGTGTGAAGCTATTCCAACAATTGTATGAACGCTGGCAGTGGCTGCTTAGAATCAGTGTGCTGCAATAAATCCATCTTGGAGCCTGGTAGTCGATCTTCCCTGGACGGTCTGCAAAAGCTCGCGAACGAAACACGCGTTATCCGCCAGGCAATACCAGCGTCAGGGGTCACTCAAAAACACCAAAACTGGGATGAACGCGCCCAGGAGCTCCCAGAACTGGTAAAAATCTACCCCCACCCAAAAACTCACGTGTGCCGTTTGCTGTACCCTGGAGGCAACCCCGCAACTGTCGCCCATGTTCGACCGTGCAGAGCGTGCGGTCGGGCGCCTAGCTGCATGTGCCGTTTGTCGCACTGAAATTGGGAAGGTTTTCGAGTCATGAAATAAAATAGCAAAAGACACACCATGTCGTCAAAGTCCATATCGGCACGATACATCGAGAATTTCTTACGTCAAACCGTATCGATATCAACAGTTTTGAAACAGTATCGACGTTATCAAAAAGACCATTGCCCCATACCGAATATCCCAAAACGACACCGCTCCCTCCCACCCTCATATCAGTTCACATAAAAATTCGGACCGCCGATGCCAAATAAAAACGGGGAAATATACACCGGCTGTGTTTGTTTTCACGAACTAAGTCTGCTTTCTTGCACTGGCCATACTGGAACGCCTTGCAAAGGGCCGTATCGTCCGAGTGCTTCACGTGCAGCAAGGGGCAGGTCGAGTTGAAGCAGCACATGCGCAGGTACGGCTCACACTCCGGCATCAGCTCTCGCCTGTAGAACGCGGAAAGGAGGCAATACCAATACACGAGACAGACGTGTCAATACCTGGTGGTGTGTTGCAGGATACAGTTGTCCCTGTTGCATTGTCCCCTGACAAAATCGACGCACGCAGCCACGCTGGCGGGATGGTGCCGTTTGGCGCACTTCTGACCGCGCGGGCACTTGCCAGTGACGAGGTAGGGCAGGCACAGCAGACGATAGTACGCCTTGTTGACGGAGGCGCGCCGCAGTGCGTACCCGTTGTTGGTAACCACGTAGTCGCCCACTGTGACCGACGACGCGACCCGTTCGGTTGGTTTTGCAGCGCAATGGGATGCCACCGCTGGTAAAACAAAAACAAATTAATGTTAAATTTTTTTTGCATTTTAAAGTACAGTGCATTCAAAAAAGTACGTAATAAGAAAGTAAATGTCATGTAGACGTAAAAATGTCAATTGATATTAAACACCTTCCCGATCAAGTCCGGCCGCCTATTTTTTTTCACCTCGCAGGCCATATCTTCGATTGTGGGAGGGGTGGAAAACTAAAACTTGGGTGGTATATAGGCGCAACCCCCCACTACCCCACATGAATAAATGGGGCAGTGGCGACTCACTATAGAGGGGGTCGCCATATACGTGAAAAAAATTTGCAGCGTTTTCACTGTCCCGCACAGGTCCGGCCCCCGGTTGATTTCTTACACTGCGGTCCCGTATCTCCAGCTGTGGGAGGGGTATAGATCTAAAATTTTAGGGGATGTGTCGCCAACACCCCTTCCCTACTATACACTGGCCAGGCGGTTTTTGGCAACTCACCACAGTGTGGGGTGCAAAGTTCAAAATTTATTAAAATGTTACTGCCCCACACAAGTCCAGCATCCAATTGAATTTCAAAAAATGGACACTTTTGTGTTGTTTTAACACTAATGTGGTAGACAATGTGAAATAAGCATGAAATATCCTCTAAAAAATATCTTATGCGACCTAAAACTGGCCACCATGAACCCCTTCCCCCAAGTGGGCGACAAAAAATCACTTTTTACAACTTTTTTTATTAGACACTTGAATGGCTGGTTTACAATAATTCATAAGGGAGGGTTAAAGGTCTCAAGTTGTGTAAAAAATCTTACCTCAAAAATGCCTTCATAAGAAAATTTGCTGGGGGTGAATTTCAAATTGTAAAAATGACATCATCACAGGAACAAAAATAGGCAAAATTTACAATTTTAAATTTACCCCCAGCAAATTTTCTTATGAAGGCATTTTTGAGGTAAGGTTTTTTACACAATTTGATACCTTTAACCCTCCTCTATAAATCATTGTAAACCAGCAGTTCAAGTGTCTAATGAAAAAGTTGTAAAAGTGATTTTTTTTGTCACCCACTTGGGGCAAGGACGTACGCAGGGGGGGGGGGGGGCAGGGGGGGCGGCCGCCCCCCCCCCCGTTCACGGGCCGGACAAAAAAAATTGCCAGAAATGGCACTTTTCTAAAGCGATTTTGTAGGCACTTCTAAAAATTTTTTGCGCGCGAGCGCGCAAATACCCACCCAATGATTACTATGTATTTTAGGTACCTAGCAGCGTTAGAAAAGCACCCAACATGATTCTAGTACGAAATATAGGTATATAAAGATACCTATATAGTAGACGTTGGCGCCAACGCCAGCGCCAATACTGCCATGGCGTTGGCGCCTACAAATGGCGCCAGCGCCATGGCTCCATTTCTTTACTTAAGGGCCAAAATTTAAGGGGGGGGGGCGCCGCCCCCCCCCCCGTTGGCCGGGCTCCGTATACAATCCGCCCCCCCCCCCCGCTCAAAAATCCTGCGTACGTCCCTGACTTGGGGGGAGGGGTTCATGTGGTGGGCAGTTTCAGGTCGGATAAGATATTTTTCAGAGGATATTTCATGCTTATTTCACATTGTCAACCACATTAGTGTTAAAACAACACAAAAGTGTTAATTTTTTGAAATTCAATTGGATGCTGGACTTGTGTGGGACAGTAACATTTTAATAAATTTTAAACTTTGCACCCCACACTGTGGTGAGTTGCCAAAGACCGCCTGGCCAGTGTATAGTAGGGGAGGGGTGTTGGCGACACATCCCCAAAATTGTAGATTTATACCCCTCGCACAGGTGGAGGTACGGCACCCGCAGTGAAAGAAATCAGTGGGGGCCGGACCTGTGTGGGACACTAAAAAAGCTGCAAAAAATTTTTGCACTCGGCGACCCACCCTGTAGGGGGTCGCCGCGACCCCTTCAATTCATGCGAAGTAGAGGGGGTTGCGCCAATATCTACCCCAAGTTTTAGCTTCTGGCGCGTCCTAGAACTGTAGATAGGACGCCAGAAGTAAAATAAAAAATTGGGGGCCGGACTTGATCGGGAAGGTGTTTATATAAATGTCAACTTAAAGTAATCACAACACCTCGCCCCCCCCCCCCCTGAAAGGCATTTACATAGCTTTTCAGGTGTGGTCTGGGCGAATGTAGGTTTTTTACATTTACAAAGCGGCATGTTTATAAAATTGTCTTTTATTCCCGCCCTTCTTCAGAAATCCAAACGGAATCCCGTTTTGGCTTCACCATTCCGACCCACCAGTTTCATCATCGCCGCACGAAAAGGTCACTTTAATAGATTCATATTCAGTGGCTTTTCTGCCGCGTGTTGGATCGGCAGTAACATTGCTCGACACTTGCATCGGCGGCGTTGCACCGCGCGATGTGCCGCCAGAATCGTAGGCATCGTGAGACGAGCCGGGCTGAATTGAGTCAAAGATACTATCAATGAAAGAAAGCTACTTTACAGTGATATCTACCAAAGCCCATCAGAATAAAGTATCAAAATCAAAGTATACTCATTACATTTTGTGAATTGAGTGAATGATTTTTCCTGTGACTTTATCCAACAAAACAGGGTAAAAGTATCTGCACAGCACGCGGCCCCATCAGCTCAAACATACTTATTCTACATTTTTTATATTGTAAATATCGCCGCACCGCACACTGAAATTTTGCGTTCAGCGTTTGTACGTTTTCGCACGCTGAACTACAAACGCTGAAATCAAAATCTAACGAACACAGCGTTTTTAAAGCGTAAAAGTTCGGAATTTGCAGTATTTCGCGTAACTTGCATGCGAGCTGCGTTTTTTGCGCATTAAAAACGTTCTGTTCTTTAGATTTTGATTTCAGCGTTTGTATTTCAGCGTGCAAAAACGTTCGAACGCTGAACGCAAAATTTCAGTGTGCGGTGCGCCATTTTGTTGTTTATCAAAACGTGCACAAAAAGTTAAGCAGCAGCTGACAGCCGCAAAGGGATAACTTTTGACACCCAGAAAAGTAACCAACACTAGAAGAATGAAAATTGTCCGTCCCCAGTCTATTCACAGCAAAAACGCGTCTTCGCAGGTCATAGACGACAGCAGTGGCTTTCGATGGAAAAGTTCGCTTTTTCGACGGATCGATCGGTGGCGCCGGCAGTGTGGGCAGGGGCAGCCGGCGGGCTAGAATCGTGCAACGGTTTGATAGAAATAAATATGGCTGGCTCAATGCCAAAGAACGCGGGAAACGAGCACGATACCACTAACATACAAAACTGTGCTCACCTAGAACATTCGAAGTGCTTGCGGCATGAAAAATTCCCTGAACTTGTTCAACGTTGGCTTGGTTATTTATTTGGTCGAGGTCACTGCTGGTCCATTTAAAGGCTGAATGAAAAGCGGGCCGTGATGTTTTAACAGAGTTAGATTTCACTGGCGTTTTTTTTATAAGCTTGTGCTTGGACAAAAACTTGTATTTGCTACTGCCCGCACCACCTTTGTAGCTCATTGTGGACACGCGACAAGACAGCCGGAACAGACAGATAGCGGGATGTTTATTTTCTATTATTTGCAAATGAGCCAATAAAATGTGACGTGTTCCGCTCGGGTATAATCTCATTACGTGTCACCTTTTTTAATTTCAATCAGATGTACAAAGGCGGAGCTCCGTTGACATATTCCCAAGTGGATGCGACCCCTGCGGGCACTCGGCTTCTGCGCAATTCGCGCAGGCACGCTGCTGAAATGTCTCTTTCCATAGTTGCACCGGGAAGCTGATAAGCTGCAGCAGGTTAGAGTATAGAGCCCATTTATTTGGTCCCTGTTGTAGGCATTGAAAGAGCGTGATTTTCCGTCTGTGCTAATTGGTGGCAATGTTTTAATAGCAAGAACATCGGCTCAGATTTCTCGGTGGTCGCCTAAATTGAATATATAATACAGTGCGGAATTTCGTCAAGGACCTCATATTATCGTCGCCAAGAAAATCGGGCGCCATACGTTAGTCATTGTTATTTTAAAATTTTTAAAGCTTTTCGCTGATTTCCTACATGCGGAGCTATTTAAATATTGACGTGCGCTGTTTGTACCAGTTGCTTAGCGGCGTAGCTTCTATTTGCATATGCATAGAGCGCGTATGCTGCATGCTGAATATGTTGGCACCTACGCCACCTGGTATTTTCCATGAATAAAAGGCCAATGTTTTTCCTGCATTTACAGCTGATAACAAGCGAACTTTTAACACTTGTGGCACTGGATTCTAGCAGAAACTTTCATCACACAAAAGCGTTCCGCACGTGGACGCAATTCCATCAAATTGTCATCAAACACAAGAAAAATAGTGAAGTCCGTTAACGCGAATGGCGTCGCAGCGCGGGCAAGGCTTCGAAAGCGCGCTGATCAGCCAGCACGTGGGCATGGACGTGACGGCCGCGGCGACGCCCATCGACGGGCCCGAGTGCACCGCCGAGCAGTGGCGCCAGCGCAAAGTCGCCCTGATTACCGGCATCACGGGCCAGGTGTGTTCGTGGCAGTGCGGCCAGTGGACTGATGATGAGAGTTGTTGAGCTATTAGCGAAAAGTACATTTGAAAATGAAAGTGCCGTATATCCGCGAATAACTCCCCCTCTAATAAAACTCCCCTTTTGTGACCTGGTGGAAAATACCCCCCTTTGGATAACTCCTCAATTGATGGTTATGAAAAACGTCGTGTGTATGAAAAACCCTCCCCTCGAATAACTCCCCAGCTGAAAAGTTTGATGACAAAGTAGCTCCCCGAGGAGGAGGACTATACGGTACTCGTCACTTGCAAGTTTGCGTGTACCTTATATAAATACTTGTGGACTAAGCCTTTGCAGTGTGCAACAGTTCCGTCCGTAAACGCCAATTTTATTTTCCAGGATGGTTCCTACCTTGCTGAGTTGCTGCTGGCGAAAGGCTACAAGGTGCACGGCATTATCCGGCGCTCCAGCTCCTTCAACACTGGCCGCATAGAGCACCTCTATTCTGATCCAGTGACGCACACCGCCGGTTGTGAGTTATACTCAGTTTTCGTGACGATTTTTGTGTCAGCCTCGATTTTCACTGGGCTCCAATTAGGGTTCAAACGGGATCCCGATCCCGATCCCGGATCCCGTGAAATTCCGGGATTTACCAGTCCCGATCCCGATCCCGATGCCAAAACCCCAATCCCGATCCCGATCCCGAAATCTCAAAAATACCAATCCCGATCCCGAAAATTTACAAATCCCGATCCCGATCCCGAGAAACTCCCAAGTCCGGGATCCCGATCCCGGAAAAATTAGTGGAAATTATAAAAAGTGAAATAATGACGTTTTTGCATGCAAAAAAGTGGATGCAAACCCCCAGCGTCATTTTTATGCCACTTTTCTGGCATCCAACAGTGTTTTGAGACGTTTATGAACAACTGTGAATGCCAGAAAAATGGCCGAAATCTCTATCCCTAGAACCCAATCCCGATCCCGGAAAAATGCCTATCCCAATCCCGATCCCGTGACCCCAATCCCGGCCAATCCCGATCCCGATCCCGATCCCGAAATCTCAAAAAGCCAATCCCGATCCCGATCCCGAAACCCCAATCCCGATCCCGATCCCGATCCCGAAATCTCAAAAAGTGAATCCCGATCCCGATCCCGAAAAGTCAATCCCGTTTGAACCCTAGCTCCAATGCGTAATAATATGGCCCGGTAAAATTCATCATGCTTCCACCTGCTTCAAAATGATTGAACATTAATAATGTACTCGCTTTTTACCCACTTGACCTGGCTTCATTAAATTTACGGGGGGGGGGGGGGGTTAAAATGAAACTGATATTGAATTGAAACTGAAATATAACGTAAGATGTAGAAGTAGTGTAAAAAACTGTAACGATCGCTGTATCCTGTGAAGTAAGACAGCACAACGCCACCCCTTCACTCAACACAGCTTCATTCCAATTACACTATGGCGATTTGACGGACAGCAGCTGTTTGGTGCGACTCATAAGTCAAATCAAGCCGTCAGAAATTTACCACCTTGGAGCGCAGAGCCACGTTAAGGTGAGCAGTTTTAATTTTTGGGTTCATTTGTAAATCGTGATTGAGCTATAAATATAACGCTACCGATTGATGTCTGTAAAAATTCCCATCAGTATTTATGTGTGGAAGTGTAGGATACTGCGAAACCGAAGCGAATGTCCTGAGAGAATCCTGCTAGTGTACATATATTTACTGAGCCCCCCTCCAAAAGTTCTGTATACGTGCCTGGTGCAGACAGCAGCGCTTTGCAGGGGTAGGAAAGGGGGGGTTACCCACCCCCACCCCCCAAACCGCTCAGCTATCTATCTATCCCGGGGGCAAAATTTTGGGCTACTATCCCCTAACCCCCCCCCCAATCTGCCAGCTATCTACCTATCTGGACCTATTTGAGAAAATATCACAAAATTTTCGCTCAGAATTGCTTTTTTTGATACTTTTTATAGATTTTCACCCCCAAAATCACTAGTTCCATGTGTCTAACTGCCTATTTTTGGTACTACATGTGCTTATATACCCATTTTTAGCCATTTTCACCTACTTTTTCTAGCGATTTTTCTCCCCGTTCTTCCGTCTATACATCGAAAAAGCCTACATATTGAACCCCCGCTACCCCGCGCGAACCCCCCATACCTAGGGTTGGCCGATGTTTTTTTTAAACGTTTTTATTTGACGTCCGAAATGTTTTTTTTTAAAACATCGGCCGAAATTTTTAGTACTAAGTACTAGGTATTCTGCAAAATTTTTGCGCGCAAGCGCGCAATTTCACACACAAATTGACATTGGTGGTTGTTTTCATTGGTTTTGTAGCATTTTTAGTATCAAAGAATCCATTTCTTTGTGCTACCATGGGTTAATAAGCCGTCATATGTTGCTGTAGTATATAATATTCAGGTAATGTGATACCATGTACCAGGGGTCTCCTAGGGGGGGGGGCTGGGGGGGGGGGCTGCCCCCCCCCCAAATCGGCCAGCTATCTATCTATCCCGGAGGCCGCTCAGCTATCTATCTATCCCGAGGCAAAATTTTTGGCTACTACCCCAGAAGACCCCCCCCCAAATCGCTCAGCTATCTATCTATCTGGAGTGGTTTTTGAGAAATTTTGCCCCAATTTTCGCTCAAAATCACTAATGTTCGCACCTTTTTATAGTTTTTCACCTTCAAAATCGTGCTTTCCGGCTATATACATGGTTATATACCTATTTTTAGCCATTTTATACCTACTTTTGGCTACTTTTAACTGATTATAACAATTTTTTCCCCTTTCTGCCTTCTTAACCTTGAAAAAGCCTATATATTGTGCCCCCGCCAGCCCCACCCAAGCCCCCCCAGCCCCCCCCCCCCAGAAAATTTTTCCAGCTATCTATCCCTCCGGAGGAGCGATTTGCTATCTATCCAGCCCCCGCGAGGGCCAAAATCCTGGAGACCCCTGCCATGTACCTCCACAGTGTGTAAAATCACTCCCAAATAACAACCTCTTTTTATCACCTTGTTTGATCACTATTCCGTGCCAAACTTCACTTGAACTCACGAACATTCGACTATAAGGCGATATATGAACATGTCGACAAAAAATGGACATTTTTGACACAAATCACCACCACAAACCCTACCCATACCCCCCCCCCCTTTTCAGCTATCTATACCTCCGATAGAGCGATCTGCTATCTATCCAACCACCCCCCCCCGGAGGGTCCAAATCTAGAATACCCCTGCGCGCAGGTGTCCTTCGACCTGCCCGAGTACACTGCCGAAGTGGACGCGGTGGGCACGGTGCGCTTGTTGAACGCCATCGTCGCGTGCGGCCTCACCAAGATGGTGCGCTTCTACCAGGCGAGTACTTCGGAGCTGTTCGGCAAGGTGCAGGCCGTGCCGCAGTGCGAGACCACGCCATTCTACCCGAGGTCGCCCTACGGTATGTTCCGGGGTCTGCTGCGTTCTTGAATTAATTTTGTAAAAACAAATTGTTTTTGATGGAAATGAGTGCGAAAGACTAGGGTTGGCCGATGTTTTTTTTTAAACGTTTTTTATTAAAAAAAAACGTTTTTAAAAAAAAAAAAACATGACGTCCCAAATGTTTTTTTTTTAAAAAAAACATCGACCGAAATTTTTAGTACTAAGCACTAGGTATTTAGCAAAAATTTGGCGCGCAAGCGCGCAATTTCACACACAAATTGACATTGGCGGTTGTTTTAATTGGTTTTGTGGCATTTTTAGTATCAAAGTATCCATTTCTATGTGCTACCATGGGTTAATAAGCCGTCATATGTTGCTGTAGTATATAATATTGAGGTAATGTGCTTCCATGTACCTCCACAGTGTGTAACTTCACTCCCAAAGTAACAACCTCGTTTTATAACCTTGTTTGATCACTATTCCGTGCCAAACTTTACCTGAAGTCACAAACATTCGCCTATAAGGCGATATACGAACGATATGTCGATGAAAAATGGATATTTTTGACACAAATCACCACTTATAATGCTATCCCATGGCTCCACAGACATTATATGGTCATATATAACATCACAGAGTATTGCCACTGTCTGATATACCTATATATGTTGACACAAGGTCATATCTGGGAGCTTTTAAAAAAAACGTTTTTTATTAAAAAAAAACGTTTTTAAAAAAAAAAAACGTTTTTTTTTAAAAAAAAAACATCGAGTTAAAAAAAAACGTTTTTTTTCCAACCCTACGAAAGACCGTGTACTTTGCACATTTTTGGCTGATTTTATTTGTTAACAAATCAAAAAAATGTCATATTTACCTGTCAATCTAAATTTCCAGTTAAGTTATTTTTGTGGTTTCTCCACACAGCGGTTGCCAAACAGTACGGCTACTGGATAGTGGTGAACTACCGCGAGGCGTACAACATGTTCGCGTGCAACGGCATCCTGTTCAACCACGAGTCGCCGCGACGAGGAGAGACCTTCGTGACGCGAAAGATCACTCGCGCTGTTGCCAAAATTAGCCTCCAACAGCAACACTTCCTTGAACTGGGCAACCTGAACGCCAAGCGAGATTGGGGTCATGCCAGGGAATATGTTGAGGTTGGTGTAGGGGTAGACCCAATGGCCGTGCGCACTCTAGTTTTCACACGAAATTTTGAAAAATCATAAATGAGCTTTAAACGTGTTTGAGTTTTCCACAATGATTAATTTTGAACGTCCGTCAACTGTAGTTGACGGCCACCTCATTGTAGAAAACTCAAATGCGTTCTAAGCTGATTTGTGAGTTTTCGAAATCTCGTGTGAAAATTAGTGTGCGCAGACACATTATTTACTCATCTAAACCAGCTGCTGATTTATATTTGCCACTCATCTATTGCTATGCACCTGCTATCTATGCACCCTCCTCAATTAGGGGTTACCCCCACAACCCCCTTTTGGAGACCCCTGTATGATCTGAAGCATTGATTTTTGTTGCTTGCAGGCAATGTGGCGCATACTACAGCACAAAACAGCTGAGGATTTTGTCGTGGCTACCGGCCGGACGCACAGCGTGAGAGACTTCGTCCATTTGGCATTTGCGCACATAGGAGAGACCATAGTGT
Source organism: Sphaerolaimus hirsutus (assembly GCA_964036195.1). NCBI lineage: Eukaryota > Metazoa > Nematoda > Chromadorea > Monhysterida > Sphaerolaimidae > Sphaerolaimus > Sphaerolaimus hirsutus. The sequence goes on along the minus strand of OZ038452.1, from coordinate 15,757,424 downwards.
CAGTTTTGTTTTCCCTCTGTATGTGATGTTTCCTCAAAAAAGTTTCCCCTGTTTCCTCAGTGGCATAAAATGCATAGTGGAGGTTTCCGTTCACATTTTTCAGTGCAAAAAGTCATTTGGCAAATTTTTGGGGGGATCAGGCCAATTCTATCAGGATTGGGATTGGGATTTAAAAAAATTTTGATTGGGATAAGTAGGGAAGTCCCGTTTGAACCCTGAGCCCCGACACCCCCTCCATTATCCAGAACTTTTCCCAGAAATCGTGGATACGTCACTGCCATTTACCCAAACCATTTACATCAACAAAATTGGGTCCCAGATGCAGCTCAAAGCCATACAATATTACATGCATTTTTACTGTCCTCTGCTTTGTCAAATATGAATCTATTAAGATTAAAATATGTTCATGTTTTTTATACTTTTTAGATACTTTTCACTTAGTTTTGACAATTTTTCTTCTTTTTCACTATTTACAACTGGAAAATGCGTATCCCATAAATAATCGCTGGACTCTCCATGAATTCTACAAAGCACGCACATTGTGGACACGTTTTTTAAATCCTCCAGGTGGGAGGGGGAGGGCGTCGACGAGGTAGGGCGCGCCAAAGAGAATGGACAGCTACGCGTCAAAGTCAATCCGAAATTTTACCGACCTACAGAAGTGGTCAGTTGAATTGTCATCCACTGAAATAACTACCGTATTTCCTCGAAATACACCAGGGGGTTTATTTTTTCAGAGTGAGATTTTTTAGGGGAGAAACGGGGTGGGGGTTATTTTCCGCCAGAAATTTTTTGAAATCCCAGTACTAATTTGTTGTCTGTAACGTACACGACGTCGAAAAATGCAACAAAAACTGCTATGTATAAGACTCTATAGACTTATATATGTAATTAGACGGTATAAACCCTGTTCTAACATAACAGTCATTGTTTTTAACGTGTGTTCTACGTTTCCCGTATCACAAACCGTAGCTTTTGATATTTACGTTCTCTATACACTATATTTGGGGGTATTTCGAGGGGGGTTTATAAACTCAGTGTCCATTTTGAGGGGGGGGGTACATCGAGGAAATACGGTATATGATTTGGAAGTGTGTGATTATCATTTTAGCGGTAGATTAATTTAATCTTTTAACTGAGGCAACTCGCATAGTTGACAACTGATTTGTGGTTCAATTATTTTTCCGCGCCGCCTGTAGGACTTGCTCATTGGTGATGCCACGAAAGCGAAAAACGATTTGGGTTGGGAGGCTCAAGTCACTCTCCAGGTTGGAGTTTTCATTGGTGCATTTTATATTTCATTAATTTTTTTCCTTTTAAACGACCGATTTCACAGGAATTGGTGAAGGAAATGGTAGCTGCTGACATTGAGCTTATGAAGAGAAATCCAACTGCGTAATGGACGCTTGTTGCTACTCGCTTGTTCATGTTTTTGATGACTGATATGGATCTAGCCCTTTTCACTTGTGGAATTTATTTGTAATTAGCTTGTGAGAGGTTATGATGTAATTTATTTTTATTTGCCATGTTTTCGAAACATTTTAATGCATTCCTGTGGACAATTTTTTACAGTATTCTTGCCTACTCGACTTTTTCTATGTTTTTATGCACTTTTTACACCCTCTTTCTGCCCTTTTTATAGAGTTCGACAACGTCAGTGCATTTTTTCATTTCTCATCACACATAAATACAATACATTCCGTTGCTAGCATCTATTGCCGTTTTGGATTCATTTCAACTCCTATTTTTTAAAATGTTTTGCCGTGTGTACCGTGTACTTACCTATTTGACAATCATCATGTGAAGTGCCTTTTTATAGAGCCATGGAGCCACCTAGTCGCGTTGCAATAAACTGTATTTTATACATAGAAACCTGGAGATACGCCGTAAATGCGGAGGTAATTTTTCAGCGGCTATCCCGACGCGTATCGTGTAGCAACTGGGCAATCACCATCATGTGCGCGTCGTTAATCACGTGTGCCGTCGAACGTTAGCGCGATTGCTTTCATTTTGCCGCGCCCGCCCTCATTGCACAGGTGCGCCTCTATTAGCATCGCCGCCGCCGGGCGCCGGGTATGTGCACTGCGCTAATGACTAATGTCGTCGGCCGGCGCCGCTGCACACGCGCGTGGACGTGTGCCCGCCTGGGTGGTTCAATAACACTGCCCTTTTTTTGGTTTATGTGCATTCGTGTTTCAGCTCGCTTGTGCTCATTTCATAATTCTAGGTTTTTATAGACATTTTATAAATAATATCGTATTTTGTGCGTTTTGTCCAATCCCATGCGAATTTATCAATGTGGGTGTACACGCTAGTTTACCAACGCGGCACGTCGATCAAAAATGTAAACTGAAACGCGACGCGTCGCGCGTCGGTTTACATTTTTGATCGACATGTGTACTTTAGTTTACTGTGGTGTTTCACTTTCTGGGGTTAGTGGTTTCGGCAAGTCACAGAAATGCGACGCGTCGCCAGATTATTTTTAATGTGAAACGTAATGGGCAAACTGAATGCAATTTTCAGCGATGCGTCGCTAGCGACGCGTGCGATGCAGAAAGTGTTGCACATAAGATGCAAACTACTGTTTTATGAATTTCATCTGAATCATGTAATTTGTGCTTGTTATAGCATGTATGTCTTATTTTGATGCTTATAATGATTGTTAATTATCATTCTGCTCATAAAGTTGTTACTTTTTGCACTTTAACAGTATGATAGTCGCATGAAACGCACCGGCAAACTGAACGACTTTTGCGACGCTTGTGACGCTACCATAACCCTGCTCAATTAAAAAAAGGCGACTCGTCGCCAGTTTACTTTTACTGTTTAACTCTAAATTAAACCGTCGTAAATCGTCGCGAGAGTCGCCAAAAACGTCGCAAAATCGTTGCTTTTTCTTGAGTTTGACGCTGACCCCCACTGATTTCAAAGTAACTTCATTTGTCACTCGTAGGTCGGATTTGAGCCATTTTTTAACTGACATGTGCAGAAAAAAATCGCGGTTTTAATGGTGTTTTTTACAAGTCCTAACTCTTTTCCAAAAAAATTTTCTGAATTTTTTAATATTTTGCCATAAATTGTGGCGACGCAGAAAAATGTATAAATTCAAACATATAGTGAACTAAAAAAGGGAATACATGTAAAAGTTCATACATATAGTAAACTTTAAAAAGGAATACATATAAGATGTTTGTAACCAACAGCTAATAATGTGAGAAATTAACTAAAAGAATATCAGGCATAGTAGAACAATTTACCAGTGCTACAAGCAGTATTTTTGTTTATATCTGCATCTTCTGACTCAAATTGACTCAGCCTGATGTTGTCCCTCCAGTGTAAATACAAATGTACATTGACAAGAGAGAAGCCAGATAACATGGATCCAATCCCAAATGTGCCAATCCGACGGGACATTGACGAAAGAGAAGCGCGCCCCTCAGGGATGCAATCAAGCAGTGGATGATGACGCCCAGCAGGTCGTGTTGCGTGGGTGAATCCCGCTGACTGCTGAATTTACAACTATGTTGAATATAAAAATCAAACTGAATAATTTCCGTTGCAGTGGCAGTTAGCATTAAAGTGGCACTGGAATGGTAAACTGATGTAACAAATACAAAAAATTCATTTTCATGCTATCTGCTACAGCTACACTACATTTTTCGCTTGCAACCGGTCATGATGGTCGTTCTGTAGTACACTGTCGTTGAATGGACTTTCATTCACTATTCAATTTTTGGCTGATTAATTCTTTTTTAATTGTGATTAAATCATAATCCGCCAAGTCTTTCGTTTCACGCCGCGAAAAATTGTGTGATGTGTGCATCTCATGTTCCTCTTTCATGTGTGATTTTTTTTTGGATTAGGGCTTTCCGTTCACGTTCTAGTGATTTATTTGCGTTTTATTGAAATAAAATCATAAAAAATCGAAAGTTTATTTTTAATGTCCGCCGTGTACACCAATCAATAGCGCAATGAAAACTGATAATTTAGAACGTTTCAATAAATGAAAAAATGGAACAGGTGATTTTATAAAAATTTATATACACAAAAAAACTGATAAATTTGATAAAAAAATCCAATTTTGCACTTAAAAATATTTTAAAAAATTTGACAACATCTACACAACGTACTGTACAAGATGACACAAAAAAATTGCATGAACAATGATCCGTTCTTCCACAATTTAAGAAATTAGAAATAAACATTTACAGCGTAAATTCACATCACTGGCAAACTTGAAAAAAATAAAGATGGCGGCCTAAACTCCGCCCACTTTTACTATGCGTGAATTTAGCCGGTAAACTAAAAAATTGAGTTTACCGCCAGTAAACTGAAAACGCCAGTAAACTAGTGTGCGCGGGGCCAATAAGTAAGTTTGGCCGGACTTAACGTGATCACTAAATAGCCATCTCTTTATCCTTGATGCATTCCGAACAGACTGTAATATCCCTGTAATAAATATGCCTTAATAATCGACAGCCATTTATAATTTCAAGTTATTTACCTGTCGCTGACCGAACTCGTGTTTATAGCTGAAGTGGTCGTAAATTACATTTCCCGGAGCCGCGCAGTGCACTGCTCCACGCGGCGCTGGCACCGACTAAATACTAATAAGCCAGCGCGCACTCAGGTGGGTAAGTGGTGATATATGCACGTTGAACGTAAATTGCCTTTCTGGCTGGCGAGGTTCACGTAACGACGTGTTTCCCGCGCGCCGCTAAAGTGCGTCGTCTAGCCGCCATAAAGCATAGCAAAATGCCACACTCAAGTTCGATTTGCGGCGCCAGTTTGTCACTGCCAGGCGACTGCACAACGTCGATCGCTCCGCCGCCGCCGCCGAGCTGCCGGGCCGGCGGGCCGATTTGCGGGTCGCGTGCGCGCCCGCCCGCACGCGTTTGTTTCAGCCGCATTAGCGCCGGCCCGGGCGGCACTATGGCAGCGGGCGCGAGCGCGGCGGCGACACTGCGCCGGCCCAGCGCGCGGCGGGCGGCAGGGGCGACATCTAGCACCCGGTGAATTATCGCGCCGGACGATGGGATGCGATGCGGGCTCGGGCTGGTGTGCGGCTGAGTTTCGACGGCGGGCAACAATCGCGCCATCGCCGCCGATCCGCGCAGCATGTTTGGTGGATGACACGCCAGACTGATAGCTATATGTGACACCTCTGCCCGTCCGAGTTGCCATCGTTTTTGCCGCCTCCAAGGGTCTTCCATTCCCCGAGGTGCTGAGTTAGTGTGATACAAGGCTAAGCATTTCCATTGTTCTCTAATTTGAGGCCAAGACACTTTACATACTGGTCACTTTATATACTGTCAAGAAGGACACTTCTCATAGCAAAGTGCGACAGTTTTCATACCACCATTTTTTACCTCATGCGTCTGAAACGCAACACTTTTCATGCTGCAGGTATTTATTGTTTTATGCCGTTGTGCGACAGTTCTCGTACCACCATTTTTTACCTCATGCTGCTTAAACGCGACACTTTATATGTGTATATGTTTTTATCAGGGGTAGGAAAGGGGGGGTTGGCAGGGTGTTACCCCCCAAACCGCCCAGCTATCTATCTATCCCAGGGGCTGCTCAGCCATCTATCGATCCCAGAGGCAAAATTTTGGGCTGCTATCCCCTAAACCCCCCCCCCCCAAATCGGCCAGCTATCTACCTATCTGGAGCATTTTTTGAGAAACACAACCCAAATTTTCCCTCAAAATCGCTATTTTTCATACCTTTTAAAGATTTTCACCTCCAAAATCACTAGTTCATGCGTCTAACTGCCTATTTTCAGCTATTTTTAGCAGTATATGTGCTTATATACCCATTTTCACCTACTTTTAGCAATTTTTCTCCCTTTTCTTCCTTCTATGCCTATATATTGAACCCCTGCAAACCCCCCCCCCAAACCCCACCCCAAAAATTTTTATATTGTAAATATACTTATTCTACTCATCATCATCAGCTCCATCAGCGGCCCCATCAGCTCAAACATACTTATTCTACATTTTTTATATTGTAAATATCGCCGCACCGCACACTGAAATTTTGCGTTCAGCGTTTGTACGTTTTCGCACGCTGAACTACAAACGCTGAAATCAAAATCTAACGAACACAGCGTTTTTAAAGCGTAAAAGTTCGGAATTTGCAGTATTTCGCGTAACTTGCATGCGAGCTGCGTTTTTTGCGCATTAAAAACGTTCTGTTCTTTAGATTTTGATTTCAGCGTTTGTATTTCAGCGTGCAAAAACGTTCGAACGCTGAACGCAAAATTTCAGTGTGCGGTGCGCCATTTTGTTGTTTATCAAAACGTGCACAAAAAGTTAAGCAGCAGCTGACAGCCGCAAAGGGATAACTTTTGACACCCAGAAAAGTAACCAACACTAGAAGAATGAAAATTGTCCGTCCCCAGTCTATTCACAGCAAAAACGCGTCTTCGCAGGTCATAGACGACAGCAGTGGCTTTCGATGGAAAAGTTCGCTTTTTCGACGGATCGATCGGTGGCGCCGGCAGTGTGGGCAGGGGCAGCCGGCGGGCTAGAATCGTGCAACGGTTTGATAGAAATAAATATGGCTGGCTCAATGCCAAAGAACGCGGGAAACGAGCACGATACCACTAACATACAAAACTGTGCTCACCTAGAACATTCGAAGTGCTTGCGGCATGAAAAATTCCCTGAACTTGTTCAACGTTGGCTTGGTTATTTATTTGGTCGAGGTCACTGCTGGTCCATTTAAAGGCTGAATGAAAAGCGGGCCGTGATGTTTTAACAGAGTTAGATTTCACTGGCGTTTTTTTTATAAGCTTGTGCTTGGACAAAAACTTGTATTTGCTACTGCCCGCACCACCTTTGTAGCTCATTGTGGACACGCGACAAGACAGCCGGAACAGACAGATAGCGGGATGTTTATTTTCTATTATTTGCAAATGAGCCAATAAAATGTGACGTGTTCCGCTCGGGTATAATCTCATTACGTGTCACCTTTTTTAATTTCAATCAGATGTACAAAGGCGGAGCTCCGTTGACATATTCCCAAGTGGATGCGACCCCTGCGGGCACTCGGCTTCTGCGCAATTCGCGCAGGCACGCTGCTGAAATGTCTCTTTCCATAGTTGCACCGGGAAGCTGATAAGCTGCAGCAGGTTAGAGTATAGAGCCCATTTATTTGGTCCCTGTTGTAGGCATTGAAAGAGCGTGATTTTCCGTCTGTGCTAATTGGTGGCAATGTTTTAATAGCAAGAACATCGGCTCAGATTTCTCGGTGGTCGCCTAAATTGAATATATAATACAGTGCGGAATTTCGTCAAGGACCTCATATTATCGTCGCCAAGAAAATCGGGCGCCATACGTTAGTCATTGTTATTTAAAATTTTTTAAAGCTTTTCGCTGATTTCCTACATGCGGAGCTATTTAAATATGGACGTGCGCTGTTTGTACCAGTTGCTTAGCGGCGTAGCTTCTATTTGCATATGCATAGAGCGCGTATGCTGCATGCTGAATATGTTGGCACCTACGCCACCTGGTATTTTCCATGAATAAAAGGCCAATGTTTTTCCTGCATTTACAACTGATAACAAGCGAACTTTTAACACTTGTGGCACTGGATTCTAGTGGAAACTTTCATCACACAAAAGCGTTCCGCACGTGGACGCAATTCCATCAAATTGTCATCAAACACAAGAAAAATAGTGAAGTCCGTTAACGCGAATGGCGTCGCAGCGCGGCCAAGGCTTCGAAAGCGCGCTGAGCAGCCAGCACGTGGGCATGGACGTGACGGCCGCGGCGACGCCCATCGACGGGCCCGAGTGCACCGCCGAGCAGTGGCGCCAGCGCAAAGTCGCCCTGATTACCGGCATCACAGGCCAGGTGCGTTCGTGCCAATGCCGCGAGTAGACAGATGAGACAAGTGCCGAACGATCAGTGAGAGTATATTTGTAAATGAAAGTACCCTATATCTGCGAATAACCGCCCTCATAAATCTCCCCTGTTGTGACCTGATGGAAAATACCTCTTCCCCCTGAATAACTATCCTCAATTGATGGTTAGGAAAAACGTCGTGTGTATGAAAAAAACCTCCCCTCGAATAACTCCCCAGCACAAAAGTCTGATGACAATAGGGTTGGGACGATACGACTTTTCGATATCGATATTCGATATTTTTTTCTGAAACTCGATATCGATATTCGATATGAAAATATGCTCGATATTCGATATCGATATTTCGATATTTTCGATATTTCTGTACAGCGCGGTATATAGTATTTCCATCTGGTCACAAACACATGGTTGATCATCTTTTAAAATGAGGCTCACAACAATCAAAATGAGTGAATGAAATAAAAACAGGATGAATCAAATTATATCAGGTGAAAAATTATTCAGCACACTTAAATACAGTTCATACTTGTAGCTAAGGGTAGCTGGCTTATATTTTTGAAAGGTTGTCATTAATAATAAAAAACAGCCAAAATTTTTAACAATGCTGCCATGCAAAGGTTGGGTGAAATTGTTTCCTCTTGCTGCAGTTTGCTGTGTTAATAGCCTACATTTTGTTAGGATGTGTATACATTACCAGTGAATTGATATTCTACTTTTGATAGCTCAATGTGAAAATGGTATGGTATTTATATGATATATTCACTTTGTGCATTCAAAAGCATACACATGTTTAGCTGCATCGTCCACTTTTTGTTGGCTTCAGCCATTTTTTGCGGGATCACAAATAGGTCAAAATAATTATCAGAATATCGAAAAATATCGAAAAAATGGTCGATATTCGATATCGATATTCGATATCGATATTCGATATTTTTTCAAAATTTTCGATATCGATATTCGATATGAAAAAATGGTCGATATCCGATATTCGATATTCGATACGATATATCGTCCCAACCCTAGATGACAAAGTAGCTCCCCGAGAAGGAGGACTATACGATACTCGTCACTTGCAAGTTTGCGTGTACCTTATCTAAATACTTGTGAACTGAGCCTTTGCAGTGTGTAACAATTCCGTTGGTAAACGCCAATTTTGTATTTTTCAGGATGGTTCCTACCTTGCTGAGTTGCTGCTGGCGAAAGGCTACAAGGTGCACGGCATTATCCGGCGCTCCAGCTCCTTCAACACTGGCCGCATAGAGCACCTCTATTCTGATCCAGTGACGCACACCGCCGGTTGTGAGTTATACTCTGTTTTCGTGACGATTTTGGTGTCAGCCTCGATTTTCACTGGGCTCCAATGCGTAATAATATGGCCCAGTAAAATTCATCATGCTTCCACCTGCTTCAAAATGATTGAACATTAATAATGTACTCTCTGTACTCGCTTTTTACCCACTTTACCTGGCTTCATTTAATTTACAGGGGTTTTTTATAAAATGAAACTGATATTGAATTGAAACTGAAATAAAACGTAAGATGTAGAAGTAGTGTAAAAAACTGTAACGATCACTATACCCTGTAAAGTAAGACAGCACAACGCCGCCCCTTCACTCAACACAGCTTCATTCCAATTACACTATGGCGATTTGACGGACAGCAGCTGTTTGGTGCGACTTATAAGTCAAATCAAGCCGTCTGAAATCTACCACCTTGGAGCGCAGAGCCACGTTAAGGTGAGATATTTTCAGTTTTGGGGTTTATTTGTAAATCGTGATTGAGCTATAAATATAACGCTACCGTGCCTTTTGCACAGTCTATTATGTACGTGAGAACTACATTCATTTTTGATGCCGCAGTATCGTGTCATATTTGCATGCTAAAGTGTCATGGCATTTATAAATCATATGGTAATAGTTTTATTTTGGAATTGTCATTAGGATTTATACGTGGCTGCCCCCCCCCCTCCTTTCCTTGGCGCGACATGAAAAATCCAGGAAAATACGACTTTCTGTGGAAATTTTCAAGGTGTGCAAAATTTAGAGAATCCTGCTATTGTACATATATTTACTGAGACCCCCCCCTCCAAAAAGTCTGTATTCGACCCTGGTGCAGCCGGCAACGCTTTGCAACGCACGCCGGTCACGCAGGTGTCCTTCGACCTGCCCGAGTACACTGCCGAAGTGGACGCGGTGGGCACGGTGCGCTTGTTGAACGCCATCGTCGCGTGCGGCCTCACCAAGATGGTGCGCTTCTACCAGGCGAGCACTTCGGAGCTGTTCGGCAAAGTGCAGGCCGTGCCGCAGTGCGAGACCACGCCATTCTACCCGAGGTCGCCCTACGGTATGCTGCGTTGTTGAATAAATTTTGTTTTCGATGGAAATTAGTGCGAAAGAACGAGTTAGCGTTGCCAATTTTTCTGATTTTATATTTTACAAATCAGCGAAAAAATAATGCCTGTCAATCTAAATTTCCAGTTAAGTTATTTTTATGGTTTCTCCACACAGCGGTTGCCAAACAGTACGGCTACTGGATAGTGGTGAACTACCGCGAGGCGTACAACATGTTCGCGTGCAACGGCATCCTGTTCAACCACGAGTCGCCGCGACGAGGAGAGACCTTCGTGACGCGAAAGATCACTCGCGCTGTTGCCAAAATTAGCCTCCAACAGCAACACTTCCTTGAACTGGGCAACCTGAACGCCAAGCGAGATTGGGGTCATGCCAGGGAATATGTTGAGGTTGGTGTAGGGCGTGGATGGGGCCAGTATTTACTCATCTCAGCCAACTGCTCATTGTGATGCAAAACATGTAATTACCAGTCACCATCATGGCTAACCCGCTGAGCTTGGATCTGTGCAAGCAGATTTTTGCCCTGCAGCAGGATGGTAAATGTTCTAAACATGGTCAATGACCTTTGCTGCTGATATTGATGGCCTTCCAGCAAGCTTCACAAGACATCTGGCACTGTAGAAGAATGTTCAAGCTTCAGAATGGGTGCTTGCACAAGTGTAAAAATGTTCACATAAAAATGAGTAAACCTACTTCGAAAATAATTTACTCCGAAAAATTGCAAAATTAGTAGTAAATTGCCATGGTAAAAGGTAAAATATTTTCGAAGCAAATTTACTCATTTATATGTGAACAAATTTACACTTGTACAAGCACCCATTTTGAAGCTTAAACATTGTTCTACAGTGCCAGATTTCTTGTGAACCCATTTCTAAATCCTGACTGGCTGCAGCTTGCTGGAATTGCCATGGATACCAGCAGCAAAAGTCATTGACCATGCTTAGAATCTTTACCATCCTGCTGCAGGGCAAAAATCTGCTTGCACAGATCCAAGCTCAGCAGGTTAGCCATGACAGTGACTGGAAAATACATTTTTGGCATCACAATGGCATGAAAATGGCACAGTAATGAAAACAACAAACACTAAAAAACACTAAAACACCTGAAATAACTCATGCGGCAATTCAATTGAATGTGTGCACTGGCAATGAACCAGGGGAAACATTCAAGACCTCTGGTGCAAAATTCGACCTTGCAAATCAGGTATTTTAGCAGAAAACGAGCCAGTGTTGTAACCATGGTGAGCAACCATAAATGCGCAAAATAAATTCTCTGGCACACAGCATGCACCCGAGAAGTAGTTAACAAACGTGAACTATATACACTTGTAGGACATGATTTGCCCTACAAGTGTATACCCAACTTAGCCATGAAAGTTGCCCCATTCACGAGTTTTTAAGTTTCTCTTGAAAATATTTGAAGGGTTGCAAGAGTGGTGAGCATAGGTCTATATAGAATCCGCTCAATAAGGGGTTACCCCCACAACCCCCTTTTGGAGACCCCTGTATGATGTGAAGCATTGATTTTTGTTGCTTGCAGGCAATGTGGCGCATACTACAGCACAAAACAGCTGAGGATTTTGTCGTGGCTACCGGTCGGACGCACAGCGTGAGAGACTTCGTCCATTTGGCATTTGCGCACATAGGAGAGACCATAGTGTCAGTTTTGGTTTCCCTCTGTGTATTATGTTTCTGCAACTAAAATATTTTTTGTTTACGTTTTTCCCACCATCGATTATTTTTCAAATTTGTACTAAACATCGCCTTTTTTCATCCTTGCCAATGTTCAACTTCAAAGTCGCCGATTCCTATTGATCATTTTCAGCGACTTTTAATTTCTAGCGGGATTTTCTTTGAGTCTTCGGCCCAGTTTCGCAGTATTCTACACTTTCACTACACAAATTTTCTGAGGGGGGGGCAAAATCGCGGGGGCTAAATATATAGGCTCTTTCAAGGTATTGAAGGCACAAATGGGAATAATTCGTAATAAATGTAAATATATACCTAGCCAAAACGCGATTTTGAAGGCGAAAAACTATAATAAACGCGCAAAAATTAGCGATTTCGAGCGAAAATTGGGGTAAATTTTTCCAGATATTGGAGCCAGATAGATAGATAGATATCTGAGCGATTTCTGAGGGGGTAGTAGCCAAAAAATTTGCCACCGGATAGATAGATAGCTGATCGGCCTCCGGGATAGAAAGATAGCTTGCTGATTTTGGGGTGGGGGTGACCGCTCAGTGGCACAAAATGCATACTGGAAGTAGCCGTTCACATTCTTCAGTGCAAAAAGGCATTTGGCTAATTTTTTGGGGATCAGGATTAGGCCAATTCTACCGGGATTGGGATTGGTGTTTCAAAAAAATTGATTGGGTTAAGGGAGACTTCCCGTTTGAACCCTGAGCCCCGACATCCCCTCCATTATCCAGAACTCTTCTCCAGGGACGTATCCAGGATTTTTGAGCGGGGGGGGGCTGCTTGTTTACGGGGGCCGGCGAGCGGGGGGTGGGGGGCTCAGCCCCCCCCCCCTAAATTTTTTCCCTATACAGGGACGGAGAAGCGTTTTGGCGCTAGCGCCATACCAAGGCGCCACGCCATGGCGCTATTGGCGTTGGCACGAGCGCCAGGAACCGCTTTATATAGATGTATATATGCATACATATGCAGCGAAAGCTTCAAAAATGTGTTCATTTTCAAGGATATTTGTTTACAGGGACCGATCCGCTACAAATACAATGTATGGGGAAGAAATTGCGCGCTTGCGCGCAAAATTTTTAAGAAACATCGATAAATGTATAGGAAAAATGGCATTTTCAGGGACTTTTTAGGTCTCACCCCGGGAGGGGGGGGGGCTGCAGCCCCCCCGCTCCCCCCCCCTGGATACGGCCCTGCTCTTCTCAGACATCAACCAAATTAGGTCCCAGATGCAGCTCAAAGCCATACAATACTACATGCATTTTGCAAATGTCCTTCTTTGTCAAATATGTATCTATTAAGATATGTTTATGTTTTTTTATACTTTTTAGATATTTTTCACCTAGTTTTAACAATATTTATTCTTTTTCACTATTGACAACTAGAAAACGCGTATCCCATAGACAATCACTGAACTCTCCATGAATTCCACACAACACATTGTGGACGCGTTTTTTAAACACAGGTGGGAGGGGGAGGGCGTCAACGAGGTAGGGCGCGCCAAAGAGAATGGTCAGCTACGCGTCAAAGTCAATCCGAAATTTTACCGACCTACCGAAGTGGTCAGTTGAATAGTCATCCACTGAAATAACTACCTATATGATTTGGAAGTGCGTTATTTAAAAGCAGTAAATTATTTTTACCTAAAGTGACGCATTCCAACTCGAATAGTTGACAACTGATTTGTGGTTCAATAATTTTTCCGCGCCGCCTGTAGGACCTGCTCATTGGTGATGCCACGAAAGCGAAAAACGATCTGGGTTGGGAGGCTCAAGTCACTCTTCAGGTTGGAGCTTTCATTGGTGCATTTTATAGTTCATAAAAAATTTTCCTTTTAAACGACCGATTTCACAGGAATTAGTGAAAGAAATGGTAACTGCTGACATTGAACTTATGAAGAGAAATCCAACTGCGTAATGGACGCTTGTTGATACTCGGTTGTTGGTGTTTTTGATGACTGATATGGATCTACCCCTTTTCACTTTTAAGTGGAATTTATTTGTAATTTGCTCGTGAGACGTTAGGATGTAATTTATTTTTATTTGCCATGTTTTCGAAACATTTTAATGCATTCCTGTGGACTATTTTTTACAGTATTCTTGCCTACTCGACTTTTTCTATGTTCTTATGCACTTTTTACATCCTCTTTCTGTCCTTTTTATAGAGTTCGACAACGACAGTGCATTGTTTCATTTCTCATCACACTTAAATACAATACATTCCGTTGCTAGCATCTATTGCCGTTTTGGATTTACTTCAACTCCTATTTTTTTAATGTTTGGCGTTGTGTACCGTGTATTTATTTGGAAATCATCATGTGAAGTGCCTTTTTATAGAGCCATGGCGCCATCTAGTCGCGTTGCAATAAACTGTATTTTATACATAGAACCCTGGGGATAGGCCGTAAATGCGAAGGTAATTTTTCAGCGGCTATCCCGACGCGTATCGTGTAGCAACTGGGCAATCACCATCATGTGCGCGTCGTTAATCACGTGTGCCGTCGAACGTTAGCGCGATTGCTTTCATTTTGCCGCGCCCGCCCTCATTGCACAGGTGCGCCTCTATTAGCATCGCCGCCGCCGGGCGCCGGGTATGTGCACCGCGCTAATGACTAATGTCGTCGGCCGGCGCCGCTGCACACGCGCGCGGACGTGTGCCCGCCTGGGTGGTTCAATAACACTGCCCTTTTTTGTTTATGTGCATTCGTGTTTCAGCTCGCTTGTGCTCATTTCATAATTCTAGGTTTTATAGACATTTTATAAATAATATCGTATTTTGTGCGTTTTGTCCAATCCCATGCGAATTTATCAATAAATAAGTTTGGCCGTACTTAACGTGATCACTAAATAGCCATCTCTTTATCCTTGATGCATTCCGAACAGACTGTAATATCCCTGTAATAAATATGCCTTAATAATCGACAGCCATTTATAATTTCAAGTTATTTACCTGTCGCTGACCGAACTCGTGTTTATAGCTGAAGTGGTCGTAAATTACATTTCCCGGAGCCGCGCAGTGCACTGCTCCACGCGGCGCTGGCACCGACTAAATACTAATAAGCCAGCGCGCACTCAGGTGGGTAAGTGGTGATATATGCACGTTGAACGTAAATTGCCTTTCTGGCCGACGAGGTTCACGTAACGACGTGTTTCCCGCGCGCCGCTAAAGTGCGTCGTCTAGCCGCCATAAAGCATAGCAAAATGCCACACTCAAGTTCGATTTGCGGCGCCAGTTTGTCACTGCCAGGCGACTGCACAACGTCAATCGCTCCGCCGCCGCCGCCGAGCTGCCGGGCCGGCGGGCCGATTTGCGGGTCGCGTGCGCGCCCGCCCGCACGCGTTTGTTTCAGCCGCATTAGCGCCGGCCCGGGCGGCACTATGGCAGCGGGCGCGAGCGCGGCGGCGACACTGCGCCGGCCCAGCGCGCCGCGGGCGGCAAGGGCGACATCTAGCACCCGGTGAATTATCGCGCCGGACGATGGGATGCGATGCGGGCTCGGGCTGGTGTGCGGCTGAGTTTCGACGGCGGGCAACAATCGCGCCGTCGCCGCCGATCCGCGCAGCATGTTTGGTGGATGACACGCCAGACTGATAGCTATATGTGACACCTCTGCCCGTCCGAGTTGCCATCGTTTTTGCCGCCTCCAAGGGTCTTCCATTCCCCGAGGTGCTGAGTTAGTGTGATACAAGGCTAAGCATTTCCATTGTTCTCTAATTTGAGGCCAAGACACTTTACATACTGGTCACTTTATATACTGTCAAGAAGGACACTTCTCATAGCAAAGTGCGACAGTTTTCATACCACCATTTTTTACCTCATGCGTCTGAAACGCAACACTTTTCATGCTGCAGGTATTTATTTTTTTATGCCGTTGTGCGACAGTTCTCGTACCACCATTTTTTACCTCATGCTGCTTAAACGCGACACTTTATATGTGTATATGTTTTCATCAGGTGTAGGAAAGGGGGGTTGGCAGGGTGTTACCCCCCAAACCGCCCAGCTATCTATCTATCCCAGGGGCTGCTCAGCCATCTATCGATCCCAGAGGCAAAATTTTGGGCTGCTTTCCCCTAAACCCCCCCCCCCCAAATCGGCCAGCTATCTACCTATCTGGAGCATTTTTTGAGAAACACAACCCAAATGTTCCCTCAAAATTGCTATTTTTCATACCTTTTAAAGATTTTCACCTCCAAAATCACTAGTTCATGCGTCTAACTGCCTATTTTCAGCTATTTTTAGCAGTATATGTGCTTATATACCCATTTTCACCTACTTTTAGCAATTTTTCTCCCTTTTCTTCCTTCTATGCCTATATATTTAACCCCTGCAAACCCCCCTCCAAACCCCACCCAAAAAAATTTTTCAGCTATCTATCTAGGGCTCGAAACTCGATTTTTTTCAAACTCGAGTTCGAGTCTCAACCCCAAAATTTTTCCGGTCGAGTCGGCGAGTCGAGTCGGGCGAGACAGTGAAAAGTCGAGTCGAGTCAGGCAAAAATCTCGAGTCTCGAGTCGAGTCGGATGCGTTACTTTTTCACATGATACTTGCAGAAATTTCAGATACTCAGGGACGTATCCAGGATTTTGGAGCGGGGGGCTGTTTGTTTACGCAGCCCCGCGAACGGGGGGGGGGGGGGGCTCAACCCCCCCCCTAAAAATTTCCCTCACAGACTAAAGAAATAGCGCTAGGCGCTGGCGCCATTTGTAGGCACCACACCATGGCGCCATTTGTAGGCGCCACGCCATGGCGCCATTTGTAGGCGCCACGCCATGGCGCCATTGGCGTTGGCACTAGCGCCAAAAACTGCCGTATTTGTAGCTAAATACTCATACATTACACAGCAACAGGCAGAAAATTGAGGGTATTGACATAGGTTTGCCTATATGGGAGGTATCCAGAGAAGACCTCCTGAGTGGCAATTGCGCGCTTGCGCGCAAAATTTTTGCAAATTATGTTTAAAAGTCATATTAAAATTTATATTTTTGATATGATTCAATGGGAAACCCCGACTCGAAATTTACTGAATTTTCGAGTCGAGTCGGGCAAAAACGTCGAGTCTCGAGTCTGGGCCATTTTTTTCCGGTCGAGTCAGTCGAGTCGAGTCGGCACCCCATTTTACCCTCGAGTCACGAGTCGAGTCGAGTCGAGTCGAGTCGAGTTCGAGCCCTATATCTATCCCTCTGGGATAGATAGCTGAAAAGCAGGGCGATTTGCTATCTATCCAATCCCCTGGAGGGTTGAAATCTAGAAGACCCCTGGTTTTTATGTAGCAGTGCGACAGTTTAATGCTACCGTTTTTTCTGCATGCTGCTAAATGCTACACTTGAAAACATGTGACCATTGATGTGAATGTGAACCTAATACCTAATACCTGAACACCTGTCATATTACCTATGATATGTAATCTGTCACAGTTAATAAGCATGAGATAAATTTAGCTCGGTATGAAAATTGTCGCCCTTGCAGTATTAGAAGTGTCACGTTTTCATGGTGTGCAAACTGTCCACTATGTAAACTGTCGCGGACTCCCCTAATTTCGGGGTTCTTTCGTCCGTGAAATTGAGGCTACCTAATTGCCAATTACTCCCACGTCCTATGATTATCGCGAAGTGTTCATCACGTAGTCGCCTCACTGCGTGAGCTGCCGTAAGCATTCGGGCTCAAATTCACGCACTGCACTGCGCCGAACTATATATCAAGTGCAAAAAGCATGGTTTGTTGGCACCGACCCGACTGGTCGTTGCATGCATATCTTGTTGCTCGAAGTGACATTTGAAACCGATGGCACTGGTTCTGATTGTAATGCGAATAGGCAAGGTCGCTTTTGCATGCGAACAATGGCGCGGAGCAGATACGCATTATAGACTTGGGCGCCGCGGGGCTCACTTCAGTGCACTGCAGAGTTGTTGAAAGTACTGAACTTTTCTCAAAGTAAACGTAAACGTAAAGTATTTTTTTACTCACCCCTGAGTACAGAAAACGTAAAGTAAAAATTGTTTTCTTTTACACTGGTTAAAACGTGAGTAAACGTAAATACCAGTATTGTACTCAGGAAAAACGTAAAAGTAATTTTTTTGTACCTAGGAATATGTAAACATGAGTAAAAGTGAAAGCGAGAGTTGTCGCTTTTACTACATATTGCAACTTCTATCATTTCCGCTGCAATTTTTGCAGCCGTTTTTATTCGTTTGAGTGGTATTTGCTTTTTATCCAACCCAAATATTTTTCTAATTTACGTTTTCTGTACTCGCGTACTATCAGAAAGTACGCGAGTTAGTGAGTACCGGGAAACGTAAACGTATTTACGCAGTACTCGAGTATACGTATTTACCGAGTAAACGTAAATATGTTTTAACAATTATGCATGCAGTGCCGTGCAACAAGGCCGCGCAAGTCGAGCCGGTCAGAATCGAGACAAGATCTGTGCTCGCTTGTCTTTGCTCACGCATGCGCGCCGCCAGCCGCGCGCGCTTTTCGATTTGAGCAATTTTCTACTGACTATCATAAGAAACCGGGCGGGTGCGCGCCTTCGAAATTGGTTGCTTGTATTTGTATTTGCCAATGGGCAGCGGCTTTTGATCTATGGCGCGGTGGTGTGCCCGCGACTGGCGGATGTGAGTCTGGGTCGGCTAACTACAGGTCTGCGGTCTCGCGGGCGCCGCGGCCTAGTTTCATGCATTGTTTATTCAATGATCTGGGTTTCGCATGATATCACTTGTAACCGCGTTCGATGACACTGCGTTGGCTCACAACAGGACGGCCTTATCGAACGCCCCGGGTTGACAGTTGGCAACGTCTGGAATGTGGCTGGTGGGCCGGCTGCACATGCCGCCCTGCGCGTGTGTACTGTACCGATTCGTACTGTATTATTCATGGCTGTTAATGTGCTCCGCTCTACATCGTTATGAAGCAACTACAAAGGTCACAAGTTCGTTTTCTATGGCCTCGAATTATCGGCTTTTACCCGGCCGTACAGTGTGAATTAGTATATTTTTTAACTGTGACCCACTGGCGACGCAGCTCCAAGGCCGTGTTACTGCGGCCCATCATCTGAGTCGTGGTTTGTTGCGTCCGACGCGTGTTTCCTTCACAACGAACGACCTCTGCGGCGCGCGGACGCGCATCTGCACTGCCTTGGGCTCGGCGGCCACCTGGCCCACTTTGATAGTGCTGAGCAGCAGACCGAAGTCATGGGTGAGCAATCCACTGCTGTGCAAGGGCATGGCCAGGGGGGGCGTTATCCCCCCATTCCCGGGCTAGTCATGAAAGATGCCAGGAGTGGTAATGAAATACAGTCATTTTGTAGGCATTTCGCAAAGATTTTGTGCGCAACCGTGCACTTAACCGCCAAACAATACTGCATTTATTCTAATTGTAGGATACCCTTCAATTTTTTGTCGCGTTTTTACCTGCCCTTCTATTGGAGACGACCTTCTATGGAGTGCAGCACTTTTATTTATTCGCCATTTCGTCAGACAATCTTTCAACGTTCTACATTTTTCTACCAATGTCTTCATGGCCAAAAAGTCAAAAAATGCACCTAGAGACCCGCCCTTCTATTAGAAGAAATGCAGTATACATACCTATAACAACACATTTATATAGCAGAATGGCGCCAATGGCAACACATAGTATTTGGCGCCAATGCCAGCACGCCATGGCGCAGCGCCTACAAAGGCACCGCCCCCCCGTTTGCTCGGCTCTGTATACAATCCGCCCTGCTCCAAAATCCTGGCTACATCCTTGCTGCTGTGCTGCCATGTTGATAATACCACTTGGTTGATTACAGGTCGGGTCGGCCGTTGGTGGAACCCAGTTTGGATAGGTCCAAGCACAGCATGTCCAAACTGCAACTGGACAGCACCCGATGGAACTGATTTGGATTATACTGCATGGCTGGATGAGAATACTCGCGCTTATGATCATTTTTGTTCATACCTCATTCAGGTTCTTTTTAATTGATTTTTTTTTTATCTGTGTTCATTATCATTCCAGTTACACTTATCTTACGAGCGTTATTTGGTGATCAGATTGAAAGTACATTCGCATGGGTGTCAGCAGCTTGTGACTGCTGTATGGTTACCTCACTGTGCAGAAGGACTTGTCTGCAGCCGCCAACTAGTGCAGCATCAGCACCCAGTACACAACCAATGGTGGCTGTTCTGTTAACCACAACAGGTTGACTGTGAATATTTATCTTTTTTATTGTCAGGCATCCTCACCCTCAGCATAATGTTAATACAGCATCCTAATACACAGCAGTTGGCACAGTGGTGGCAGGTGCACTTGGAAACTTGGCAGCCACTGCGACAGGTGTGAGCAATGATTCTACCTCCAGTAGCACCAATGTTGCACCAGTGGACAAACAGAGACCAAAATTGGCTGATCCATACATGCCAGAATCTGTGCTTCAGCCAGTCTTTGTGAAGCAAGCCGACTGGGTAGCAGCTGATGAGCTATATGGTAGCAGAGCTAAAGAGGAGGGTGAATATGACATTGAAAACATAACAGATAGTTTTAGTTCTAGTGTTAGGTCAACAGATACCACTATAGAAAGCACCCCATCAACATGTGATGCAGGGGGTGATTGTGTGAAAAGTAGGGATGGCAGACTGGACAGAAAACGCCTCAGGGCTGTTTTTTATATAAATAGTTCAAATAGGCCATGGTTGCATATAGGTCTGATCTTATTCACTCTGGGTATTGTATGTTTTTTACTTTGAATTATTGTTATCTCATGAAGTGTCACTTATCTTGCCCTCAATCTCGTCCCACGCACATTCGAAAGAAATTCTTATAATTCAAGATTTTTGTGAGTCGTTTTGCTACTGTGATGTGTGTTCCACATTATTCCAGCGATTTTTTATTTACATAAAATAATTACAATGTTTTGAAAAAATGTTGATGTCATTTTGTTCTTTTCGTTTACATTTTTGTAGATACAATAGACATTAGGTAGCAAACACCCATTGGAAACATCTTTTTTTTACCAACAAGACCACATACAGAAACACAGAACGTGACCATATTTTCTAAGTAAAACCAAGTGATTACTTCTGTATCAAATCATCACATACTGAAAGTTATGTATCTTTAGGAAAAATTCAACTAAAAATTGTTCGGTTCGGTTATCGCAGTCTGCACAAACAAACTAATTATCAACTTAACACCATCCATTAACAATTTTATTTCTCTCAAATGTTGGATTTTCAACCAGCCACGTGAAGAAGCAACAATCAAATGAGCCGCATTGCAAATTTAGATCACGAAAATGATTTACTGAAAAACGGAAGGGGTTCTTTTTGTGATGAACATTCGATACAAAGATTTACTCACCCTGTATTTCATCTAATTGCAAAAGTATTCAATCCGCACGATTTTTCAGTCGTTGTTATTTACGTGCGTGTAACCTACTACATGATTTCCCGTAAGAATTGTAAATTATACATCTTCCCTCATTACAAATTTACCCAACTTCTAGACACTGTTTTTTGACAGCCGTGAGTTACACACATACATAAGCTAAATAGGTAGTTTTCAACTGTACTCCGCGTCAGCCAAGCCGCTTTGGATACGAGCGCCATATTTGCATACCAGTGCATTGCAGCGCGCAGTGCACAGCGCGGCGGCCGATCACTGGCGCGACAATGCGTCGCGTTGTGTCGCGCGGCCCAACCGTTTTCTCGCTTAACTTATTCAGCTGTTGAGTTGTCGCCGCCGGCCCGGCGAAAATGGATATCTTCTGCTGTCGACCTGTTTTAGGTAGCCTTTTTTGTCTTAATAATATTTAAGATGCCGTAAATTTAGGTGTCTGAGTGTATTTTTTTTTGATACTATAAAATGCAGTAGGGTCGGCCTTTGAATACGTTCTGTATACCGAATATTTTTCATCGGAATTTTGGCAAAGATACAATTTGAATCATATCAACATTTTTTGACTTATTTGATGAAACTACAATATATTTTTGAATGAATCGGCCTGGGATGAGCTTCATTCTATTGTTTTCTTGTACTTTAAGGACCTAATTTTCTTGTGCATGCTGCACTTTTGTCACACTGGTGAGGTTCCGTGTGGTAGCAATACTTTCCTGTTTTAGTTGACACGGGGTATTCGAGGGGGGCATTTTAAAAGTAAATACGTGCATAAATATGTACCTAAGTTTTTTGAATCCGAATGTCGGGATTGGGTGCGTCTAAAAAATAGCTGCATTTCTTATTTATTATGTTGTGTAGGTTCGTGCACAGCAGTGCCCGCCACAAAAGCATTATCTTGGAAATGAATAATGACGGCAGCGAACTTCTGCCCGCCAGTTACAGCCTTGCTTCCATCTGTGTTTTTTAAATGTGATTTTCCAGCTTACCCGAATGTAGCTGTACTCTATCCTTCCTAAAACCGCCGGCACTCGCGGCACGAACGATCTGAAAATTCTTGAACATCCTTGGTGCAGCGCAGCGACAAAATGGTTATGATGCGGCCGCGCGGCGCTATGGAGACTGTATCGGTGCGGATGAATCGATCCAAGGGTGATGTGCCCTGGGGCTTTCAGCTGACTGGCGGCACCGACTACGGCCAGCACCTGTGCATCGCCACTGTGCGTGTGTTTTCTCTGTCCTTACGCTCTGAGTTGTGCAATTCTGCACGTCCAATGGCGTGAGGGTACAAACATCGACTATTCTAGCTTGCTTGATCCTAGACTCGGTTGAAACTTAACATTAAATTTGTAACTTTCCGCGATAGTTTTGTCGCCCGCGATGCTCAACAACAGCGCGTCGCAGGTGTCGTGCGGCAGTCTGGCCGACCGCGCGGGCTTGCGTACGGGCGACGCGATTCACTCGATCGCCGGTCGCAGCGCCGCCGGCTTGTCGCACGCGGCCGCGCAGCAGGTAGTCCACGCCGCTGAGAACTCGCTGCATCTCGTCGTCCACAGGTACGCTACACACCGCACCTTGTACACAATATTGTCGGTGCGCATGCAAAACCGATTTGTAATAATCACGTCATTTTTTCCTTGTCATGCGTGACGATGCTGCACCTCTGACAACTACCGTATTACCTCGAAATACCCCCATGGGGGTTTATTATTTCGCCAGCAAAATTTGAGGGGGGGTTAATTCGAGGGGGGGGGGGTTATTCGAGGGGGGGTCTTATTATTTCGTCAGAAATTTTCGTAAGGATCGTAGTAAAAAGTAGGCATTTGCATGCACAAAACAGGTAATAAATGTGTCCAAAACCGATATATTTGGCCATAAAAACGTAGATTAGCTACACAAACATGTCCATGTGTAGCTGCAATACAGATAAACAGTAATATACATCATGTACATTGCATACATGACGTATCTATTATGTACATGACGTACATCATTCCGAAGGGGGGGGGGTATTTCGAGGGGGGGGTTTATTATTTCCCCAGCCGATTTTGAGGGGGGGTTAATTCGAGGGGGGGGTTAATTCAAGGGGGGGATAATTCGAGGTAATACGGTAATTGTGGAGTAAGGAAATTTTGGTTCCGTGTTCAATTTCCCGTGTTCAATTCCCGTGTGAAATTTAGCATTCCAATTCCCTTTATAAATGGACGCGATGAGATTTTGGTCCTCTGTGATTGCTGATACATTATCAAACATTGTGAAATTCTTACAGATTCAATTTTTGACATTCATTCATGATGACATTGCTGCTGTATTTTACATTTTACAATCAATATTGAAACATTTGAAAACGTATTTATGTTTACGCTTACGTTTTCCAAAATGCCAGTCTTTACAAAGTTGGTTCTAAGCTGATCTATGAGTTTTCCATTTTTTTTTATATTTCTGTAGAAAACTAGTGCGTGTTGGCGCAATCTGTTATACTCAGGCGACATTACACCCTACATTTTTCTGGAGGTAACACTCCATCATGACGTCATAACCGCAGTCCGCACTGAACTGCGGCTGACTGGTGGTAATCCCAACTGTAAAGTGTCAAATGTAAAGTCAAATGTGAAGTCAAATGTAATGTAAAGTGTCAATTGTGTATCCAAATATTATTTGTTTCGTATCCAAATCTCATTTTTCGACATAAGATTTGGATACAAGAACATAAGATTTGGATACCAAAAATAAGATTTGGATACACAATTGACACTTTACTTTAAATTTGACACTTGACCTTACATGGCTTGGGACCGCCCCCTGAACCAGTTCGGGATGAATTGTAGTGGAGTGGGGAGTCAGTTCATAAGTTTTCAGTTGGCTGTCTGCCAGCCGAAGACACAAATCATATGTTTTTGTAGAGTATCATGTCTGCCGAGTATATCTGCAATGGTGTGCGAGGACACTAGGTAACGCTAAAGTTTTCATTCGGATTAAAAATTTAAAATAAACAATTAAGAACATTTTCATAATACCAGTTAAAAATATTATATAAAAATTTTCCTTGAAATTTTGTTTCCTTACAGATATTTTAAAAATATTTTCCAATAAAAGATGGGTGATTTTCATTTGGAAAAAATGAAATATAACCTCATAAAATCTCTCAAATAATTGCATTTCTATGGAGAAACAAAATAAATTATTATCTTTATCTTCGTAAATGGATCTTGAAAAATACAAATCTTGCGAGTAACTGATCTTCATCTCGCGATCTTGATCACTTTAGTTCAGCGGCACTCAAACGCATTGCTTCATTGTCTGTTTTATGCAATAAAATGTTGCACAATTAGTATGGCTACACGATTTTACACAAATTAGTAGTCGCAAAACAGCACATGTGACACGGCGTGTTGTTTTGCGCATGCGAAGCGCATCTTTTCGGTCGCGCCCGGGTCAGAAGTTCATGTCAGCGAACGTTTTCTCGCAGTTTCATGCTCCTTTTATTATACTAAATACTCTATAGCTACGCACTGGTTGTAATCAGGGTTGGCAAAATCTCAGAAAAAAATAAAAATAAAATAAAAATAAAATGGAATATTGAAGAATAAAATAAAATGGAAAATTTAAGAATAAAAATAAAAATTGTATAAAAATTCGAATTTTTGTAAAATTTTTGTAAAATTGTATAAAAATTCGTATTTTTGTAAAATTGTATAAAAATTCATATTTTTTGTAAAATTTTGTCTCATTGCTCGAGTCTCTACCTGTTTTTTCATGGATCTGGGGGCAGTCCCAAGCATTGTAAAGTGTCAAATGTCATGTCAAATGTCATGCAAAGTGTCAATTGTTATGACATGTAAAATGTAAAGTATCAATTGTCAAGCAAATTGTGTTCAAATCTCATGTTTTATTTCGAAATCTTTTGTTTTGTATCCAAATTTTGTTGTTGTTGACTCCAAAATATTATGTGAACATTTGGATACAAAAACATAAGATTTGGATATAAAACATACTATGGATACAAAAACACAAGATTTGGATACACAATTTACACTTTGCATGACATTTGTCATGACAATTGCCACTTTGCTTGAAATTTTACATGACACTTGACATTTTGCACGACAATTGATACTTTACTTTACATTTGTCATGACAATTGACACTTTGCATGACATTTTACAAATGTGCCCAGCACACTCCAGTAGTCCTTCTACTGAAAATGCAAACCATTCTTATCAATAATTGTAACTTTACACTTGCAGCTAGCTAACAATACATATTGCATGCAACTTTTGAAAAGTAAGGGAAAAATTTGTCACAGGTTTTTCATGTTAGGTCTAATTATAACATTTTTCTGGCCTTGCATGCATGTTTCTGATTTTTTGTAAAATTTTTGTACAATTTTTGTAAAATTTTTGTAAAATGAGTCATTTTATTTTATTAATGACTTTTGGGAATAAAATAAAATAAAATAAAATGAAACAAGAATAAAATAAAAATAAAATAAAATTTTTATACAATTTTTATACAATTTTACTAAAATGAATTTTTATAAAACCAACCCTGGTTGTAATAAAAGTGAATTGTAGGTAAACTGTTGAATGAAGGACACTTCTCACATTGCATTGCGCAAACACAAGCGCGCCTATTTTAAGTCAACTATGGTGTGAAGTGTAATGTATTTATCGAGACATCAAGATTGACTGACCACTGTCCACTCACTGCGTGCACGCAGGTGGGCGCAATAAAGTGCTCTTGTGTAAATATCAACCCAAAATGAGGCCGTTTCAATTGATCGTGCCTGATACGTTGGTCACTTTGCGCGCTGTCCGAATTCAGGTCAACCATTCTTTGTCGCAGACGATCGAAATCGTTCTAGTCCCGCCATTGCATCGCGCAACTCTGTGTAAAATCGTGTCCATTGTGAAATTATAGAGACTCTGGAAGCTAGATTAATTTTTCTTTGAAAGCTAAATATACTAAATCGCACTTCTGGAAGATGTCCGTGTTGGCGTCGGCGCCCCGCCCATGGTAAGCTGTGCAGCATAAAACTTTGGGGAGAGCGAGTGAACCAATGAAATGTGTTGAACATATCGTATTACCTCGAATTATTTCTCCTTGAATTAACCCACCTCGAATTAACCCACCCCCCCTCAAAATGGGCTGGGGAAATAATACCCCCCCCCCTCGAAATACCCCCCCCTCCGGAATGATGTACATCATGTATGCAATGTACACGATGTATTTATTACTGCTAACTTGCATCACAGCTAGACATAATCTAGTTTGTGTAGCTATCTACCTTTTTATGTCAAAATATATCTTGTTTGGACACATTTATTACCCGTTTTGGGTACGAAAATGCCTACTATTTACCACGATCCTTACGAAAATTTCTGACGAAATAATAACCCCCCTCGAATAACATCCCCTCAAATTTTGCTGGCGAAATAATAAACCCCCATTGGGGTATTTCGAGGTAATACGGTATACTGGGCGGACATGATACTCTGCCCTCGCACTGATTTATGTCTCACGTTGGAAGCGTGCCAATGATGATAAATCAAGCGATTTTTGAGTAAAAGATGAAAAAATCATTGTTGTGATTAAGTTAACGAATAGCATTATAACAGAGATGACTTTTTTCAACTTTCTGTGAAAATCGCATACGTAAAAGATCGTTGGCACGCTTCCAGGGGGAACCACGCGTGCAGGGTGTAAAGTAACTGGATTATACATTAAGCATTTTCCCACAGGCAAGGGGGTGGCGGCGTGACGCGGCCGTGGCAACCCGCCTACACGACCTCTTCGAACCTGTTCCGCCAGTCGCGCCAGCAGTACACGTCGGGCGCGGTGGCGCACCAGCACAGCGTGTCTCCCGCGCGCGCCAGCCTACCTCAGTTCACCTGCGGCAGCCGCGTGCACCGCGTGGACGCGCGGCAAGACGAGTCCAGACCGCCGCCGCCGCCGCTGGTCGCCCCGCCCAAGCTCGACACCACGTCCACTGTCAAGGTGCACTTGGAGCACGGCCAGCACATCGTTAGCTATTTACATAATGACTGCCAATTTTCTGCACTGCTCCCTTTAATGTACGTAAAAATCGCAGAAGGCACCCAATGTGCCCGGCTACAACCGTGCCGCCGATCCGTGGCAGCACAGTGTCGGCGGCGGCTACTACAGCGGCGGCGCGTCTCAGCAGCGCGTCATCGAGTCGTCCACGCTGCCCAGAAATGCGGACGCGAGCCAGCGCGTGGGCTACAACGTGCAGAAGCACAACGAGCATGAATTCAAGCGCACGGGCCAACACTCGGTGCACAAGAGAATCACCGCCGACGAGTACTTGCAGCGAACTGGGGGACTCTTTGGCACAGAGTCAGTCAACCTACTCTCATCATAGAAAAAGTAAATAGTTGCCTGGGCCTAACTTTTACCCCCCTTGCAGTCCGTCGCTTAGCTACCCGAAGGCGGCGCCGCAGTCGACCGAGGCGCACCTGAACACGACCACGCTGAACGCGGTGCTGGAGGAGGACCGGCGCAGGGGGCCGCGCCGCTCGCCCAACATGCACAACTACAAGGCGGCCGAGGCTGACTTCGGCTACACCGCCGACAGGACCACCAGGCAGATGGAGCAGGCGGCCAGCTTCAAGCACATGCCGTCTACGCTTAGAATCGCTGGTTGGACGCGTTTGTGATTCCATTCTTTAATGTTTACCGTATTTCCTCGAAATGCACCCAGGGGTATTTATTCGCCATAATTGTGGGGTATTGGCGTTATTATTTCATGTGCATTTTCATCAAAGCTCAGGGTCAATTTGTTGCATAAACATACTAGGCGCAAATTGGTAGCCAAAAACACATAATGTACATTATGTACTTTTACATTGCACTTGATGCTATGTATTTCCATTTTTCTATTCGTATTCAATGAGTCGGCCGACTGCGGCTGCAGCTTTAGTAAATTTTGACATCATACTCGGTTATGCTTACCTTAGGTAGGTTAGGCGTTTTCATCATTTAGGTAAATACTACCTCTTTGTAACGCTTACGTTTTTTATGGTATTCGGGATTATTTTTTATCAGGTGAGTCAGATGGGGTGATGTTTTGAGGGGTATAATTCGAGGACATACGGTATACCTACACCTGTTTGAGTAGTGTACAGTGCAATACGGCTTTTTGTGATTGGGCACATTTATCGATGAGAAGGCCACATCATTCACGTTTTGATAGTCGCTTGATTCACGTTGAGTGCAAACTAAAATGACTGAATGCACCGGGGTTTCATTGTTTTTTTCACGGCTGCACCACATGCACTTTGCTTGTTTGTCGAATGTCATGACCTAAACATAGAGTAGCGTGTTTGTCATTTTGCAAGAATTCGAACGCAGACGAGCCGCACCCCGATGAAACTCTGCAGTCGCTGCGTAGAAAAGGCCGCACGCTAGTCGGCGAGATTGTACAGAAGCTGGAGGCTGAATCTACAAAAGGTTACACGAGTTTGCTTGTGGATAAATAGAATATAATTTACACCGACTCCAGGTACTTGCATGACCATAATGCTTATCTAATTTTGTATTTTTATTTTCCATAGCGTAGTTGATTGCTTGATTCAAACAATGACACGTGTACAAGTACGTTAATATTTACCATGAAATTCGCACAACAGGTGCTGTCGAGCGAATGGATCCACCAAAGGCGCCGATGGCTCCTCCGCCCGTGGAAGAGGAGCCTCCGAGGTGCAGTGGCTGTGGCAAGAATATAGTGTGGGTCAAGTTTTTCTAACAATATGAAGTGTATATCTGCTTCTAAAAGTCGATAACTCCAGAACAATGATTTGGAGAATATTGCATTTTCAGTTTCATTTCCAATTGTACTAGTTGATTGAACTTTAATTTTCATTTTTCTTCCGGACCCCGGTAAATTTGCCTTGCCGACAATTTATGCAATTCTCGCTTTTTGTAAGTCGGCGTCCCACATGCAAATACTTAACACATATACAGACACAGATACTTATCGACTTTTTACTGTAATGCTGTGATTACAGCTCGGGCGTAAAATTGACCGGGCGTAAAATGGATTTTGTGCGTAAAATTAATTACAGATGAATGGAAAACGGTACGACATTGTTATTTAAGTCAAAGAAAGCTTAGATGCAGTTGTTTCTTGTGTCCAAAGCTCATGAGTTTATTTTAATCGTACTGGGAGTTATGAATTTTAGCACAATTTTTTCAATTATGCGCTGTAAGTTGCGTGAAATTAGGGCGTAAAATTACAAAAATTGTGCCAAAATTCATAACTGTTAGTACAATTAAATTAAACTGATGAGCTTTGGACACAAGCAACATCTGCATGTGCGCTTTGTTTGACTGAAATTACAACGCTATATCTTTATCCATTCACCTGTAATGAATTTTACGCCCAAAAATCAATTTTATGCCCAGCAATTTTACGCCCGAGCTGTAATCGCAGCATAATAGCGTGCATTTTTTGACTTCATGCTGGAGACTTTCATAAATGTGTTCCTAATTGTCCCAAAAGTTCCTACTGTGACAATTGAAAAATGGGCTTTGAAAAAATTCGGAAATAGTGAAAAATGTGTGGAACAAAATCTATATTTTCCGCGTTAATGCTGCGATTACAGCCCGACGTAAAATTCGACCCAGCGTAAAATTGATCTTTGGAGGTAAAATTAATTACAGGTGAATGGATAAAGATTTAATTTTACTTTTTAATTTTACTACGTTTTTATTTCAGCCAAAGAAAGCGCATGTACAGATGTTTCTTGTGTGGAAAGCTCATCAGTTTATTTCAATTGTACCAGACGTTATGAATTTTGGCACAAGTTTTTTTAATTTTGCGCCGTAAGTAGCGTAAAATTACAGCGTAAAATTAAAAAAATTTGTGCCAAAATTCATAACTTCTGGTACAATTAAAATAAAGTGATGAGCTTTCGACACAAGAATCATCTTCATATGCGCTTTCTTTGACTGAAATTACAACGTCATATCGTTATCTATTCACCTGTAATTAACTTTATGCCCAAAAATCAATTTTACGCTGGTTCGAACTTTACGTCGAGCTGTAATCGCAGCATTAACTCAATTTTCGAAATTGTTGGAGTTACTTTTAGAAGTGGACGCTTAAAATGTCCCACCAATACGTCGAAACCTTGACAGCGGCGTGTACTGCTCGGGTGGCGGGCGCGACTACCACGCCGATTGTTTCAAGTGCGCCACGTGCGCCGCGCCGCTCGCCCACGTCGGCTACCACCTGCTGCACGGCAAGCTGTACTGCGACGTGCACGCGACGCAGCGACAGCGCCTCGACGACTTTGGCGCCAAGTCGCCGCACCCGCCCGCGGCCTTCCTGTAACTTATATTTAAGCTTTTCCTAGGCTGCGGTCAAATGGGCATTTTGAGCCCGTCGGATATGATCAGCATGATGGAGAAGAGAATCTTCTCGAATTGTTGAATCTGTTGTGTTTTTGAATTGCTCTCTAGAAAAAGATATTTCTATCTCTCTGGCAAAAATTCTTCCCTTGGGCAGAGTTTATTCACCACCCACTCGATCGGACTGGCTCTGTGGTGATGGAATACCTTATTTGGAACTAAAAAAATGTCTACATTTTTGTGGTCTTTACAGGCCCAGCTCGGCCAGACCTCAACCGCTTCCAGGGAGCCAGGAACCAGTGAACGCCTTGTTAGTTCATTTTGGTGTTCTGACGAGCCGTTTTGCCGTAGGACCCTTAAAATGTTTGAGAGATTCAGTTGTTTTTTGTATTTTAGGTCTTAAAACATCCTTCGAAATACTTCATCGTCATATTCATCAAATAACTTTTAGTTTGAGTTCTGAGCGACGAAGTGCACAGTGCACTGGTAACTGCTACAAAAGTTTTGATTGATCGGCGAAGGTAATTTTTTTGGGAAAACACTGCTAATCTGAAAGTAAACTGCCCAAAAAATTTAAAATTTAAAATTGAGGTTTGAGAAAATATAAATAATATGAATTTGTTTTGAAAAAAATGGGAAATTTTATTCAATGCGTTGGGCGGCAAGTGAATAAGCAAATAAGTAAACTCCTAATAAAATTCCATTAGCCGATTGTCATGGACCACTTAAGTGCGACATTCGATTCATTAAAGCGAACTCTTTACGATCGCATTTAAATGCAATTATGCCAACTAAAGCGCCAACTAAACTAAGGCATTCATTATTCGCGCAGCTACCAACCGGACGTGTTGAAGCCGGGGCCTCTGGGACCGGTGCAGAAACCATTGCCCAGGCAGCCGCCATCGCAAACTGGTTATTTTTCACTGTTTTTAGTCAAATTACAATTTATTGAAGTGACAAAAATGAGCTTGATTTTGTGTGTTGATCGCTTCGTCAAAACTGCGCTTAGAGAGATACGTAAGTAAATATTTACATTACCTATACGAATTTCATAACGATTATAAGCACACTGAAACTTTGATTTTTTGGTTCTGCATGCGCGGAAGTTGTATTATCAAAAACCATAATTTTTGAAACCCATCGCAAAAATTTTGAAATGTGAAATTCGTATCTATTAAAGCCTGATTACATCGGGTACATACCAATTTTTTGAAAGATTCTGCCCCCACTAGGGTTCAAACGGGATTGACTTTTCGGGATCGGGATCGGGATTGGTTTTTTGAGATTTCGGGATCGGGATCGGGATCGGGATTGGCCGGGATTGGGGTCACGGGATCGGGATCGGGATCGGGATTGGCATTTTTTCGAGATCGGGATTGGGGTCTTGGGATAGAGATTTTGGCCAATGTTTTGACATCCACAGTTGTTCATAAAGGTCTATAAAAACTTTTGGATGCCAGAAACGTGGCATAAAATGAACGCTGGGAGTTTGCGTTCACATTTTTGCATGCAAAAACGTCGTTTTTACACTTTTGATAATTTCCACTAATTTTTCCGGGATCGGGATCCCGGACTTTGGAGTTTCTCGGGATCGGGATCGGGATTTGAAAAGTTTCGGGATCGGGATAGGGATCGGGACTGCTAAATCCCGGAATTTCACGGGATCCGGGATCGGGATCGGGATCCCGTTTGAACCCTAGCCCCTCACCCCTTGAATAAATCGCCCATCAAAAATCTGATGAAAGACTACTCTATCCAAGGGGGACTTATTCAAGGATTTTACGCTAGATCGTCAATGTTAATTATTTTGTGCATGGCTGTCTCGTCCCATTATTGTTTCGGTGTCAAGTGTCTGTCTGTTTTTTCGTACACCCCTTTTATTTGTACTTGTATTCATTTATGTTAGTGTTCAAGCTTCACGTGAAGTGTCCAACAGCCTAACACATCGCAGCGTGTCCCGAAATACCGCTGCCGAGCCGCCAGCCACACCCTCACTGGTGGCTGGACAAGCGATATAACATTACCGAGCGCCAGCTGGGCGGCGTCACCAAACAGCTGGACGCGTGGGAGCGGCACACGCTGCCGCACTCGCCCACCGAGCACACGTGCAACTGCGCGCAGCGCACAGGCGGCGTGGTTTTCCTTGGACAAGCCGCAGCTACGCATCACACCCAGACCCAGGTAGAAGGTGCAGCCGCCGCGGCGGCCGGCGTGCACGCATCCCAGCAGACCGAGAGCACGCACTACGAACAAAGCCACAAGTTCGTCAGCAACAAGCAGTGGCGCTGGCATCAGATGAACCAGACACCGGCTAAGCGGCAGGTCGCTGAGAGCCAGCCTCCATTGGAAGAAACGACCTGTGGCAAACAAACTGTGGACATATCGGCGCACTCTGAGACTATCTCGAGCACCACGGCCGAAGTGCACCTGCAAGTGGACGAGGAGACTGCGGCTACGACCGAGGTGGTGCAGCAGCTGAAATGTGACACTGCGCAGGCCGCTGAGCTAGTGCCGCTTCACGATGCAGTGGCTGAGCAGTGGCAAACGCCTGCTGTTCCACCCGAAGGCGACCAGGTTCGTTATCAGTTGCACGATGAGTTCGCGCAATTGTGCTCCGCGTACTGCAGCGAGTTCGCATCGCGTAGGCGTTGAGTTCGCTGGCCGCTGGTCTGACCGGTGCGGCGCTGCGCCGCGCTTCGGCCGACTGCTCGCTCGAGGAGGCGGTGGGCGAGTTTGAACAACTGGCCACCTACTTGGAAAGCAATCACTCAACGACGATGGTCGCAGTGCAGCATAGGTCTCAGCAAGTATCTGCTGTGGGGAGTAGCGCAGACAATGCCCGCAGGACAGAAACGCAGACCACGGAACGGCAACATACCACAGAACAGCAACAGACCACAGAACACCAACAGACCACAGAACAGCAACAGACCACAGAAAATCGACAAATCGGTGACATATGTGAACAAAATGTGACTGATAAAATGAAATCGATCACACTCACTGAATCACAATCACATTCACAATCACTCAACCAGAAGAGTAAATCTAAAATCAGTGCTGTTGAGCAGCTTAGCCAAGAAATTGTGACGGAGACAAAAATGATTGAAGAAACTGAAATGAAGCAATATTTTGAAGCAGGGGCATCTTCAGCTACAGAAGAGCAAGAGACAGTGGTGAAGGCACGGACTTGTTAGCTGCATGCATTCCTTTGGTTCTTTTCTGTTGCCCTTTGTAATTTGTTTTGTTTCCGTGTTGTCCTCGTTTCGCAATTGAAAACTAAAGATGCTATACAGTATACTCGGCGGACAGCACACCTAGTATGAAAACCTACCAAAATTTTCTGAATAAAATCTTCGTAATTAATTATTCCATAGTAAAAACGAAAAATAATGCTGAAAAAATGTATAATATTTGGTTCATTATTCAGATGGATTATGGTAGGTTTTCGTACTAAGTGTGATGTCCGCCGAGTATACATAAAATTAAGTGCAGATGTTCTCTTTGCAAACCATAAAAACTTCCATAGAAAAACTTTTTAACTGAAACACTGAACCCACAAGGTCATCCACCGCCGATGACCGACGGCGAGCGGCCGAGCGCTGGCGGCGCCGAAAGTTGCGTCAGCGGCACCACCATGCGCGGCCGCGGCGTGCTCAAGCAGGTGCACGAAATACCACGCACGCCAGTGTGCGCCGACTGCCACAAGGACATCAAGTTGGTCACTTTTTACACATTTTGATTGAAAATTTAACCATGGAAGATGCTAAAATCGTAAATGTATACGTCACGCAGGGGCCCGTTTATTCTGGCGCTGTCGAAAACTTGGTGCCCCGAGCACTTCGTGTGCGCGGGCGCCGGCTGCGGCAGGCGTCTGGCCGACGTGGGCTTCGTCGAGGAGCAGGGCAACAAGTACTGCGAGCCCTGCTTCGAGCAGCACTTTGCCCCAAAGTGTGCCCAGTGCAGGAAGCCCATCACTGGTGTACGTGTGCATACTACACAAGTTCTCATGACCACCTTGATATGGTTTTCAATGGCCGTGTACACCCCGCGCAGGACTGCCTGAACGCCCTGCAGAAACAGTGGCATCCGGACTGTTTCACGTGCGCCCACTGCCATCGCCCGTTCGGCAACCAATCGTTCTACCTGGAAGACGGAAAACCTTACTGCGAAACTGGTCAGCGGCATCGTTCGATTCCATAGTTATTTAAATGACCAAATGATTCAAATCGAAGTGTGTTGCGCAGATTGGAACGCGTTGTTCACGACCAAGTGCGTCGCGTGCCACCGGCCCATCGAGGCGGGCGCGCGCTGGGTCGAGGCCCTGGGCGCCGCCTACCACTGCGACTGCTTCCAATGCACCGTGAGTACTGTAATGCAATGTATTGTTATCACTCTGTGAAGCGATGTCTGTTGCATCGTTGGAAAAAGTGGCATTTCTCGACGCAGCAATGCCGCAAACGCTTGGAGGGCGAGTCGTTCTATGCCAAGGCGGGCAAGCCCTACTGCAAGGCGCACGCGTGAGACGAGGCGAAAAGTATTGACAATGCACCATTAAGCTTAAGCAAGAACTCGACTTCGCTATTTCAATTGATTTCATCTGCTTCCTAGTTTCCATCGACTCAATATGCTATCGCAAGTGTATACTCCATGGAGCAACTGTAGGTATACGCCATGGATCGCAGAGTTTACATGCGCACATATTTTTGTCTCGTGTTGGCAGCGTGCCAACGATAGCTGATGTGTGCGATTATTATAAAGTAACGAAACAATTGTGTAAGCATTGATGTAAAAAGGTTTGATATAAATCAACTTCTATTTATTTTACAATAGTCGCATGCGTTAATCGGCTCGCAGCCAACGCCAACTGCGTATGCAAAGCGTAAAGTCACCGTAGGGTAGCACATTTAAAATAATGGAATTGTTCACAGTGACTATGTAGCATTATTGTCAGCTTGAGATTATGCACATGTTAAAAACCATGGAAATTGGGATTACAAATAAATAGGTATTGTTATTTACAGACAGGTGGATGTCTCGTATATATTAGTATTTGTATATAATTATGTAATAGTTACCTACATAGCTAAATATGCGGAAAGTAGTGAAATGGGTTAAATTTAACACAAGGTGAATGATCCTAACCTTACTTTAAATACAAGGCACTTAATTTCGACATGCCTTCAATGAAGTAATTTTTGGGGGCAACAGAACTGATGTGAAACAAAGGGATGAAAACCGTACATAACAGATAAATATGCGTACGTTTTCGTTGAATGTAACCATTTGTGAGTGCAATTTGGATATGAGCTGCAGGGACCCCGGAGACCTTCCCTTCTTGGACATCTTACCTTCTGAAGGTATGATGTCCGCCCGGACATCATACCTTCAGGCGGTCATCTTACCTTCTCGGGAGTCGGACATCATCACTTCAAAATATAAAATTAATACACGTTTGGGCGATAATATGGATTTAGAAGCACGGAGGCGCCTGTTCCGCCTGCCTATTTGCGTCTGACTATGGTGTCGGGTGTGTCCAGTTATGGGAGTTTCACCCTATTGCATTTTTGCAGGGTCAATGGCGTGTGCGGAAAAATACAAAACGGCCACGGGATTGATGTTATTCGCGTGCAGAGTTGATCAATAATTATGCTACGGTAGTACGACGTTGCATTGTTGCGTTACAATAATTTGATAAATAAAGTGGCATGAAAAGCAATGTAAATGTATTCACATCCCGCACCCGTACACAACTCACCCGGGTACAGAACGATTTACATATCCCCAATTTTCTGTGCTGGTATATTCCACCAGTTTACGTTCCAACCCCAATATATTCGCGTACCACGTCCCACGTACACAACGCACCCGAGTACAGAACGCCTGGCAACACTGGATGGTCTGTTATGCGTTCTGTACTTGGGTGCGTTGTGTACGTGGGTGCATTATTGGTTTTATTGTAATGTGCAATTATTGCGTTTCCTTGTTCTTTTACAACATATTTATCTGAGTTCCGCAAGTGTCAAGTTTTTACTGATAATTTTTTACTGACAAGTTAAGTGACAAGTCATGTGTATTTCCATTCATATATAATGTTATCAGTTTCAGAATACTTGTTTTGTCACTTTAAAGTTTATATGTTGCTCGTTTATATGTTGCTCGCTTTGTGTGCGTTACGTATATTCCACCAGTTTACGTCCCAACCCCAATATATTCGCGTCCCACGTCCCACGTACACAACGCACCCGAGTACAGAACGCTCGGCAACATGAAGGTATTTCACGATGTACATGTTCCCAACCAGACAAAAAGTTCAAAACTGGTCGTTTTCCGGCAGCCTGCCAGAGTTGTGCCGTGTGGGAATTCTCTGACAACCTGACGACATTCGCAATCTTCCATCGACATTTTCGAATGAATATTTGGGATAAAATTTAGTGGCACGTGTGATTTATTTTGATGAGAGACCAAAGAATCTCGAATTGATAGATAGATTTGTTTGCAAAAATAAGGCATAGAAAAAAAGTCGATATTTATCAATGTATAAAGGAATAGAACTCTCGGGCACAGAAAATATGACATCGCTTGAAATGCAAGAAATTATTTTCAACCAGAAAAGTCGCGCGACAATAAAATGACATTATTCTGATTTCGGCGCAAAATAGGGCTTGAAAACGCATTGACCCAGCAGAAACGGACACGCCTGGTCAGACGGCATAGATGCACATATGCGCGCGCTTCAATCAATCGCGCGCTTCAATCAATCGCTTAGACCTATGCAGCGTAACAGATGCCGCTATTACGCTAATAAATGGTGTCATTTATCGGCGGACCTATAATGTCCCACATATATGCATTTTACTAGTGTTTATATGGCGGTCATTATACCTTCTTAAATCAGAAATGTTGAAGGTATAATGACCGCGAAGGTATGATGTCCGCGCGGACATCATACCTTCCGAAGGTAAGATGTCCAAGAAGGGAAGAAACCCTGGAATCGAGCTGCAGCGTTGTGGATCTGTCACCCTGTAAAATTTTATCTGTGCTTTTTAGCACAATTCGAAAGTTTTTAAAACGTTAAGAAGGGTGAAAACATAATTGCCGATCCATACAGTAGTTTGTATTCGTCATCCTGCACTGCCTTTTGTTTTTGCATTTTGCTTTTGATCGGTAACATGAAGGATCAAAATTGAAACGTGGCATTTTAACGGAAAAAATGATGCGGAATAGACCGCTTTGCTCCCGATATGAAACAACGTTGATAATAAATATTAAGTAGTTGGAAATTGCTAGTGTTTATTAGCATTGTTTTTTGATTATCAACAGATGTCTTTTTCGTCTTTACCTTTCTGTTTTTAATAGATATAGACCGCACACTTTACAGTGAAACCTGCCATATCCTATTTGGATTAAAAGCCAAAACATTTTCATTACGGTCATCACATTGCATTGGGCAATTAACTGGTGAAAATGCTGTAAGATCCACTGTATTGGTTGCGGTGCGACCAGAATAGCGTTTTTATTTTACTTGTATTTGAAATATATTTATACAATTGGTAGATACATTTGTATACACTTATATGCTATAGGTAATGAGTTGCACAACTATTTAGTAATAAACCGCGCAGCTTTTGTATGCCACATTGTTTATTACAGTATTTGGAATCATTGTCTTTTGATAGATAAATTTTATCGAAACACTCTTAGCTGTCTAACTGAATACCTATGTTTATGTCGCACCTTCAAATTGATTCAAGTAGAAATGATCTAGGTACCGTATTACCTCGAAATACCCCCATGGGGGTTAATTGTTTCCCCAACAAAATTTGAGGGGGGGGGTTAATTCGAGGGGGGGGGTTATTGGACGTTTTTTAATATTATTTCTTCAGACATTTTCGTAAGGATCGTAGTAAAAGGTAGGCATTTGAGTACCCAAAACAGGTAATAAATGTGTCCAAATGGGGTATATTTGGACATAAAAACGTAGATAGCTACGCAAACTAGTCTATGTGTAGCTGCAATGCAAATTAGCAGTAACATACATCACGTAATTACATTGCATACATAACGTATTTATTACGTACATCATTCCGAAGGGGGGGGGTATTTCGAGGGGGGTTATTATTTCCCCAGCCCATTTTGAGGGGGGATAGTTCGAGGTAATACGGTAGTTTGTTTGTTCCGGAGTTGGTTTCTACATTCAAATTATCTCAGCCAGCTGGTGGAACGATATTACCTGACTAAACTTTGCTTACAGCATTATTTTACTTCCATAGACATCATTTGCCAATGCTTGACAGAGACGAATGTACCGTAAATCCTGGAATAAGTCCCCGGGAGTTATTTTTTCGTCAGAATCATTTGAGGGGACTTATTCTGGGTGGATTAATTCGAGGGGGTAGTCATTTTTTCGTCAGTATATACAGGATTTTTCTCAATTGATTTGTGTGAACTGGTTTAATTAAGTTCATCAATCCATTTTATTGAACATTCATAATAACTTTTTCAACCATTAACAACTAAAATTCGTGTTCATCGGCATCAGAATCATTCAAATTTACACGAAGCCGATGTGCGCTGCAGCTGCAGCTAACCACGCATACATACATAGAGCGCCGCCATTGTGTCTATCGTTGCACGCTGCAGTGCACTTGCACTCTTTGAATCAAAACATGGCTCTTTTGGTCTGTCTAGATTCATCGAATGTTCTCATGTGACACGATGCATTTGCGGCATCGATCAGAGGGGGGAGTTATTCGAGGGGGAAGTATTCGAGGATGTACGGTCGTATTGGAAAGTGGGCAAGCTGAAAAGACATCTCTGAAATAGGGATATTCCGCACGTGGATAAATAAAACGACAACATTGTAATTTGAGAACTAGAAAGTGAAGAGGGGGTAAAAGTCAAGAGAGAAGTCAATAAACAGACTATTGAATGACTTCCAGAACGGTCCGAGTAGATTGAAATCACTTATGCGCTTATACATATTGTTTTGTAAGCGGAGAGTCTCATAAATTTTGGAAGAAGTTTTTAAATTTGTTGCAGTGTCACCGCCACCATGTTTATTCGCAGAGACTCAATTTTCCTCTGATGCTCAAATATCTGTATGCATGACTACAATTTGATTATAGTGCATGAATGGGCAATCAAAACGCATTTGATAAGTAAGAATCGTGCTTTGACGTCTCCATTTTCAAAAGTACTTGGCTGCCTGTTGGATTATGAAATCACGCTTAGAAATAGACACATTTTAGTATTACATGCATAAATCTCATCGAGATTTTATTTACTGATCTATCCTGGTGACGGTGTGTACTTTTTTCACTCGCTGTTTTTAGTTATGTCCTGGAAATTGTGAAATTGGTTATGCACGGGAACTGCGCAACAATGGTATTCTTTCAACAATTTCCCGTTTGATCTTGACAATCGATTGGCCCTGGCTATAACAAAAATTAAGAGCGCGGAACCAAACCCACTTTTTATGAAATTTTTCAGCTATTTATCTGGGTTATTTTTCGCGCGTGAAACCTTTATCTAACCGTTTTAACGGGACTTTCATACATAAAAATTTTTATTAGTCAACAGGTATTGCAAAACGATACCATTTGGTGCCACTACTGGTACGATCGTTTACATTTCTATGTGTAGGCAGTTGACTTTCTTGAAACTTGTAGACTTCCATGTCTTCATTTTGAAACATAAAATCAGCCAACATTGAATTTTTCACTTTTAACGACGTGATACCTGCCAGTCATGCGGCGTTCCAGTTGTAGACTGGGCCAACAAAAACGCACCCTTCAATAATATCCGCTCCATAACTTTCGATTGGCAGGTATTCCCAAAATTTGATCTCACTTGACTGAAGTTTCCAAGTGCTTGTTACAGAAAAGCGTCAGTTGCACATGTACCATACCGCTGCACCATATTTACTTTATAATAATAGTAATTCACCACATACCACAAACACATTAAGTCAGGTACCAAGTTACCAGTTTATTAATGGTAGCTCTTGTAATATTGGGTCTGTATGCAGCAGACATGTACAATATGCACACAATGTGAGCAGGCACATAAATCCCGAAGTCAGCGCAATTTCAAGCAATTCCGGCGGTAGAGTGCTCTCCGTGTCCGGAGGATCACCGACTCAGGACCATAGAGCAAACGTCATTATCGCTACGAGGGTTCGCCAAAACAAACGATGTTTCCGTGCACTGCACTGCACCGATTGGCGGAGACTGTTCGCAATCCAGCGGCGCGACTCTGCAGCGCACCGCTTCGACTGAGTTGTTAAAAGTACCGAACCTTTTTCGAAGTATACGTAAACGTAAATTATTTTTTTTGCTCATCACCGAGTACAGAAAACGTAAAAATAATTTTTTTACTATTTGGTAATTGCCAGTGTTGATATAAATTGTTATGCTTTATGTCTCGATTATCCACTTTTACTTCTGAGTAAACGTGAGTAAAAGACTTTTCACTGGAAAACATAAAAATGAGTATTTTTGAGAAATTTTGCCTTAATTTTCACCCAACATCATGAATTTTTGTATCTTTTGCCCATTTTCACCATCAAATTAACCTATTTTCAAATATACCATTTTTCAGCTAGGTATTTTTCTCTATTTTAGCCTTTATTAACCATTTTCTCCCTTACATGCCTTGAAAAACCTATATACCGCATTTCCTCAAAATACCCCCCTTGAATTCAGCCCCTCTTGAAATACCCCCAGGTGTTTTTGAGCTGAGGAAAAAAAACCCTCGAAATACCCCCCTCTGGAATAAGGTACATCATGTATGCAAGGAACATGGTGTATTTATTGCGACCATTTTGATTCACAGTTATACGTATACGCTAGTTTGTGTAGTGATGTACGTTTACATCCCTGTTATGTCATTATATACCCTATTTGGTCACATTTATTACCGGTTTGGGGTATGTAAAATCGTCTTCTTTAGTATGACTTTCCCGAAAATTTCTGACGAAATAATAATCCCCCGACGAATAAGCCCAACTCGAAATACCCCCCTCAAAATTTCCACTCTGAAAAAATAAACCCCCTGGGGGTATTTCGAGGAAATACGTTAAATGCTTACCAGAAATACATTTTCTGTACTTGAGTACTTTCGAAAAGTATACATCAAAGCGAGTACACACTCGATATGCATTTATTGAGTAAAAGTAAATACGTTTTAACAACTATGTTCGATACCACCGCGTGCGCCGGCGATGCGCACTTGCGCTACAGAGCGGCCGTTTATGATCGATTGCGGAGCTACTTTGTGAAATCTCATGGATGTAACTAGCTGGCCGCCGGCGCCAGCAGCTGCTCGCTGGCCGCTTTTGAAACTGGCGCGTGATTACTCTTCAAATGACCTATTGGTGTTGGCCCGTGTCCACGCCCAGACGCGACCCCTTCGACGGGCGGCTACCGCTAGCAAGACAGTGCCGGTCGGACCGACCTATGTAGAAGCGGGCAGATATTGCGGCCCGCTCAGATTTTTGTAGCCGCGCACTGCGCACTCGAGAAATTTGACTCAAGTCGACCTTGTTTACTGTTTGCATTTATAGGCGCTCCAAAATTAATAGAATGGCGGGCGATGGCCTGCTGAACCGGAAGGGTTCTTTCAGCCGTTATCTTTGTCCCATACCGCGGTTATGGTAGGGATTTCGAAAATGGCCTTCATTTCCACCGGGCTGCGGCGCAATGTTATTATGACTATCTATCAAAAGTGCTTATTTTGCTTTTCCGTTGTTGGATCAATCTTGCGTCGCGTTTTCACCACAATCGGTTCTGATCCAGTCAAAAGACCCCTGTGGGACGACTTTTGGGGGTCCCCTAGGTGCATGGCGCCGTTGCGCGCTTGATCCGCCTTTACTATACGTGTAACTGGCTTATCCTCAATTTCTGACACACGTGCTACCGTGTTTCAATGCTCGCGCCCGGAGCGGCAAACAACGATATCAGTTTGCGTCTAGCAAACGTCGGTCGTCGAGACTTCCGCGCTTTAAGGCCAAACAACTTGGCAGCTCAGTTGCGGTGAACGAACTTGCCATTTCATCTTGTCGCTTATCCAAACTTTTTGCAAGCAAATGACTGCGTGCGGTTAACATGAGCGCGATCATTTCTTTTTTCTTTCATATTTACACAAATATATATATGAGTCAGTCTACGAGTCAGTAGCCAAAAGTTGGACACATCAAAAAAAAATTTATTTTCTTAAAGTGTTGCTTGTATAACACTGATAAAAAAATGATATTTCATTTTTTCTGTTTCCTCTTATATATAGCAAAATTGAGCATTTTAGCATGGAATGGTGACATGAGGTGATCGCATCAAGACTGACGCCAAAACTAAGGAGACGTAACGGCTATATTTTATACCATTGCGAAGCTGAGAACATCCTCTTTCAGAATCCACAGCCTCCCCAGAGGCTCGCGTTAGCATTTTTATACCTAAGATTTCAAAACGTGCTGTGTGGCCTAATTGAGGGTCGATAGCATCAAATGTGAGGATGGAACCAGGAAAAACTAAATGCTGTGGTCTATACCATTGGAAAGCTGAGAAAATTCTCTTTCAGAATCTACCACTCTCAAGAAGGTTCACCGTCATGATTTTATACCTAAGATTTCAAAACGTGCTGCATGCACTACTCTTGGGTGATTGCATCTCATGTACGGCCGGAACTAAGGAGACGTAACGGCTATATTTTATACCATTGCGAAGCTGAGAACATCCTCTTTCAGAATCCACAGCCTCCCCAGAGGCTCGCGTTAGCATTTTTATACCTAAGATTTCAAAACGTGCTGTGTGGCCTAATAGAGGGTCGATAGCATCACATGTGAGGTCGGAACCAGGAAAAACTAAATGCTGTGGTCTATACCATTGGAAAGCTGAGAAAATTCTCTTTCAGAATCTACCACTCTCAAGAAGGTTCACCGTCACGATTTTATACCTAAGATTGCAAAACGTGCTGCATGCACTACTCTTGGGTGATTGCATCTCATGTGAGGCCGGAACTAAGGAGACGTAACGGCTATATTTTATACCATTGCGAAGCTGAGAACATCCTCTTTCAGAATCCACAGCCTCCCCAGAGGCTCGCGTTAGCATTTTTATACCTAAGATTTCAAAATGTGCTGTGTGGCCTAATCGAGGGTCGATAGCATCACATGTGAGGTTGGAACCAGGAAAAACTAAATGCTGTGGTCTATACCATTGGAAAGCTGAGAAAATTCTCTTTCAGGATCTACTACTCTCAAGAAGGTTCACTGTCACGATTTTATACCTAAGATTTCAAAACATGCTGCATGCACCAGAGTAGCGAAAGCGTATTTACGCTTACCCGAAATACCCGGGTAAATGGGTATTTATACTTACGCTTACGCTTACGCTTTCATAAAATACCCGTACGCTTTATTACGCTTTCCCGGCCGAAATACCCGGGTACTAAAAGCGTAAAAAAGTTTTTCACATGGTCCGGTTTTATGCTTTTGTAAAAAGTGTAAAAATACAAAAAGAAAGTGAACGAAACTGCATACCAAAAAATGACTGCATTTG
Organism: Sphaerolaimus hirsutus; assembly: GCA_964036195.1. Classification (NCBI taxonomy): domain Eukaryota; kingdom Metazoa; phylum Nematoda; class Chromadorea; order Monhysterida; family Sphaerolaimidae; genus Sphaerolaimus; species Sphaerolaimus hirsutus. The sequence continues at coordinate 15,713,208 of OZ038452.1, read as the reverse complement.
TGCAGTAATGCACTGGAAATAGCGGCACATGTACAAATTGTGTCGCAATATGAATGTCACTTTTATACTGTGTCCTCGGGCAAAATATTTAGATGGCTTTAATATAGAAATGTTGTGGCCGAAAATGCACGACGTCCGAGTTTGAAAATGAAGATGACATAAGTAGTATGTCTTACGTATATGCTATTAGAAGAAATGCGGTAAGTATTCATGAGAATTAGGTATAAATACTTTGCAAAAATCAACAGCACAAAGTCAGAGTTTGGAAATGAAGATTAATTAACTGTCGCTGTCGATTAATTGCCATTAACATCTAAGGGCAGACTACCAAGTAGACATCCGAAAAATGTTGCTGAAACCTTGATTTTGAATGAATTCACTGAGCGAAAACTCCCTGAAATTTTTTTACGCTTACACTTTATTTTACGCTTTCCTAGGTATTTAAAAAATACCTTACGCTTTTAGTATCCACACTCAAAATTTGGAAAGTGTATTTACGCTTACGCTTACGCTTTCCAAAAATACCGGTATTTTAACAACTCTGGCATGCACTACTCTTGGGTGATTGCATCTCATGTGAGCCCGGAACTAAGGAGACGTAACGGCTATATTTTATACCATTGCGAAGCTGAGAACATCCTCTTTCAGAATCCACAGCCTCCCCAGAGGCTCGTGTTAGCATTTTTATACCTAAGATTTCAAAACGTGCTGTGTGGCCTAATCGAGGGTCAATAGCATCACATGTGAGGTTGGAACCAGGAAAAACTAAATGCTGTGGTCTATACCATTGGAAAGCTGAGAAAATTCTCTTTCAGAATCTACTACTCTCAAGAAGGTTCACTGTCACGATTTTATACCTAAGATTTCAAAACATGCTGCATGCACTACTCTTGGGTGATTGCATCTCATGTGAGCCCGGAACTAAGGAGACGTAACGGCTATATTTTATACCGTTGCGAAGCTGAGAACATTCCCTTTCAGAATCCACAGCCTCCCCAGAGGCTCGCGTTAGCATTTTTGTACCTAAGATTTCAAAACGTGCTGTGTGGCCTAATCGAGGGTCGATAGCATCACATGTGAGGTCACCACCACAAAAAACTAAATGCTGTGGTCTATACCATTGGAAAGCTGAGAATATTCTCTTTCAGAATCTACAACTCTCAAGAAGGTTCACTGTCATGATTTTATACCTAAGATTTCAAAACGTGCTGCATGCACTATAGCTGACTGACCCTCGATTAGGGAGCACAGCACATTTGAAATCTTAGGTATAAAAATGCTAACGCGAGCCTCTGGGGAGGCTGTGGATTCTGAAAGGGGATGTTCTCAGCTTCACAACGGTATCAAATATAGCCATTACGTCTCCTTAGTTCCGGCCTCACATGCGATACGATCACCCTGGATTTCTGCAAAGCGCATGTTTTGAAATCTTAGGTATAAAATCGTGACAGTGAACCTTCTGGAAAGTGGCAGTTTCTGAAAGAGAATTTTCTAAGCTTTCCAATGGTGTGAATCACAGCATTTAGTTTTTCCTGGCTCCGGCCTCACATGCAATATGATTGACCATAGATTGGGGCGCATTCCATGTTTTCAAATCTTATGTATAAAATCGTGATGGTGAACCTTCGAGAGTGGTAGATTCTGAAAGAGAATTTTCTAAGCTTTCCAATGGTATAGGCTACAACATTCAGTTTTTCCTGGTTCCGGCCCCACATGCGATACAATCAAACCTAGATTAGGGCGCACATCACGTTTTGAAATCTTAGGTATAAAAAAGCTAATGCGGGCCTCCGGGGAGGCTGTGGATTCTGAAAGAGGAGGTTCTCAGCTTCACAACGGTATCAAATATAGCCGTTACATCTCCTTAGTTCTGGCCTCACATGTGATATGATCGACCCTGGATTTCTGCAAACCGCATGTTTTGAAATCTTAGGTATAAAATCATGGCGGTCAACCTTCTGGAGAGTGGTACTATCTGAAAGAGAATTATCTCAGCTTTCCAATGGTATGAATTGTAGCATTTAGTTTTTTTCTGGTTCCGGCCTCACATGCAATACAATCAACCCTTGATTGGGTCGCATTCCATGTTTTCAAATCTTATGTATAAAATTGTGATGGTGAACCTTCTGGAAAGTGGCAGTTTCTGAAAGAGAATTTTCTAAGCTTTCCAATGGTATAGACCACAGCATTCAGTTTTTCCTGGTTCTGGCCCCACATGCGATACAATCAAACCTAGATTAGGGTGCACAGCACGTTTTGAAATCTTAGGTATAAAAATCCTAACGCGAGTCTCTGGGGAGGCTGTGGATTCTGATAGAGGATGTTCTCAGCTTCGCAACGGTATCAAATATAGCCGTTACGTCTCCTTAGTTCCGGCCTCACATGCGATACAATCGACCCTGGATTTCTGCAAACCGCATGTTTTGAAATCTTAGGTATAAAATTGTGACGGTGAACCTTCTGGAAAGTGGCAGTTTCTGAAAGAGAATTTTCTAAGCTTTCCAATGGTGTGAATCACAGCATTTAGTTTTTCCTGGTTCCGGCCTCACATGCAATACGATCGACCCTAGATTGGGGCGCATTCCATGTTTTCAAATCTTATGTATAAAATTGTGACGGTGAACCTTCTGGAGAGTGGTAGATACTGAAAGAGAATTTTCTAAGCTTTCCAATGGTATAGACCACAGCATTCAGTTTTTCCTGGTTCCAGCCCCACATGTGATACAATCAAACCTAGATTAGGGTGCACAGCACGTTTTGAAATCTTAGGTATAAAAATCCTAACGCGATCCTCTGGGGAGGTTGTGGATTCTGATAGAGGATGTTCTCAGCTTCGCAACGGTATCAAATATAGCCGTTACGTCTCCTTAGTTCCGGCCTCACATGCGATACGATCAACTTTGGATTTCTGCAAACTGCATGTTTTGAAATCTTAGGTATAAAATCGTGACAGTGAACCTTCTGGAGAGTGGTACTATCTGAAAGAGAATTATCTCAGCTTTCCAATGGTATGAATCACAGCATTTAGTTTTTACTGGTTCCGGCCTCACATGCAATACAATCAACCCTTGATTGGGGCGCATTCCACGTTTTCAAATCTTATGTATAAAATCGTGATGGCGAACCTTCTGGAGAGTGGCAGTTTCTGAAAAAGAATTTTCTAAGCTTTCCAATGGTATAGACCACAGCATTGAGTTTTTCCTGGTTCCGGCCCCACATGCGATACAATCAACCCTAGATTAGGGCGCACATCACGTTTTGAAATCTTAGGTATAAAAAAGCTAATGCGAGCCTCCGGGGAGGCTGTGGATTCTGAAAGAGGAGGTTCTCAGCTTGGCAACGGTATCAAATATAGCCATTATGTCTCCTTAGTTCCGGCCTCACATGCGATGCAATCACCCAAGAGTAGTGTGCGCAGCACGTTTTGAAATCTTAGGTATAAAAAAGCTAACGCGAGCCTCTGGGGAGGCTGTGGATTCTGAAAGAGGAGGTTCTCAGCTTTGCAACGGTATAAAATATAGCCGTTACGTCTCCTTAGTTCCAGCCTCACATGCAATGCTATCACCCAAGAGTAGTGTGTGCAGCACGTTTTGAAATCTTAGGTATAAAAATGCTAACGCGAGCCTCTGGGGGGGCTGTGGATTCTGAAAGAGGAGGTTCTCAGCTTCGCAACAGTATAAAATATAGCCGTTACGTCTCCTTAGTTTTGGCCTCACATGCGATTTGATTGACCCAGATTAGTTCATGCAGTACATTTTGAAACCTTATGTATAAACTTATGACATTGAACCTACTGGTCAGCAGTGGATAATGAAAGTTCACAATTTCAGCTTTCCAATGGTATAAAATATAGCTATTATGTATTGATAGTTGGGCACCAAATAGCAAATTATGTCAGAAATGCCCCATTTTGGAAATATTCACTTTCAAGTATATGCAATATATACGAATGAAAATTTTACATGTATTGCATAACTTACTGGACCCATTGAGTACCTTAGGACCATTTTCACAATTTTCATTTTTTTTCGGTGTCCAGCTTTTGTTCCTGGAGTGGCTATTGACTTGTAGACTGACTCATATATATATATATAAATATATATATATGTATATATCATATAGGTATAAATAGTTACAGCTAGGGTGTCAAAAAAATTTTTTTACGGAAAACTGAAAACGGAAAGGTAAAAATTTTTCACTTTACGGAAAATGGAAAACTGAAAAGTAAAAAAAATTCCTGCCGGAAAACGGAAAGGTAAAAAAATTTCACTCAGCGGAAAATGGAAAGGTAAAAAAATTGTTGGCCGGAAAACGGAAAAATGAAATGCCGGAAAATGGAAAACGGAAAGCGAAATTTTCACGGAAACAGAAAAAATAAAGTGAAATTTGCACGGTAATAAACAAATTTGCAGAAGGATGCAGGTTTGCCTGTTTGGCTTTGATTGTGGTAGCTGTACATTCTGCCACTATGGATCATGCCAGTTACTTCACTTGTAGTTCAAGCTTAACTGAACCAACAAAAAATCATCAAAAGGTAGCAAAAATACACTACAACAACAATAAGAATTTAGCAAAAGTGAACTTTGATGTAACTGAACAGTAAAAAGTATACTCAGCGGACTGGAAAGTATGTGTCCAAAATTACTTTGTGTTTTTTACAGATTTGGATACAGATAAAAATTATGAATGACAGAAGAACCTGGTATTATAGTGAAAAACACCACAGTGGAGAAAGATAAATACAGATTGGAAAAACAATGGAAAAATGCCAGAAAACTGAAAATCGAGCCAGAAAATGGAAAAATGGCCTGGAAAAATGGAAACGGAAAGGTAAAAAATTTTCAGCTAGAAAACGGAAAAATGGGCCAGAAAAATGGAAATGGAAAGGTAAAAAAATTTCAGCTGCCGGAAAATGGAAAACGGAAACAGAAACTTGACACCCTAGTTACAGTTGGGATACGGGAGCCGGCCGTTTTACAACCTGATTTCAGCAGAGCTTATGCTGACAGTGTATTTGTGGGGGCGAATTAACTCTGATGGTTGTATTGCAGCTGTCGGTTTATAATCCGCCCGGTACTGAACTGCGTTACTAATTGACCGTAAACTGAACTAAATTGGGTGCACTGAAAATTGCATATCAAACGAGTTTTCAGTACCTGATTGGAGGGCTAAAATGAAATCTGTAACTATCTCTGTAAACTACCGGTACTGCTGATTGCGTTCGGAGAGCGAAAATGTTGCGGTTACGAAATCAAAACATAATTTATAGGTACTCTGCCGACCGCACATTATGCATTTTTCTAAAGGCAACATTCTAACTTCATCATGACGTCATCATTGATTAAAAAAATGTTCCAAAAAACGTTTCTGGAAAAAAACATTCATCACTTTTACGCGACTAGTGATGTAAAAGCGCCATGGCGCTGGCACCTGGCAGGCGCCTGGCGCAAGCACCAAAGCAAAAAGCGCCATGGTGCTTTTGGTGCTTGGCTCCTTGGCCAAAGAAAGCGCCATGGAAAACAAAATGCCTGGTGCTGGCGCTGGAGCTTGACACTAGTGCCAAAGCAAAAAGCGCTCTGGCACTTGTGATACTTGGCACCATTTTTCTCTGGCGCCATTGGCGCTTGGCACTGTGGTTCGAAAAAGTGCCATAGCGCCTTTCACACCACTATTTTACGTGACCCCGCTTTTTAAAAAAAGTATTTTATGTTGTTGCATAAGTATCCTGCTAACTTGTTATGGACTTAAGTAATTTTTGATGCACGCTTTGCGGTCCGTCGACTAAATCAGATCGATTTTTCAGTTTTCTGTTGGCCGACGGTCAACTAGGTATAAATACATACGGTCATAGTAAAAAGTGAAAAGCTAGAAGGTAAGTTCAAACTTTACTCCGCTTTTCTTTTCACATCTCGTTTTACTTTTCTCTTCCTCATATCACTGTTCTTTCAACTTTTAACTTCTCATTTCACTTCTCACTTCCAAATTCACTTTGCTTTTAAATCTTTACTTCTCTCTTCTAAAAGTGTTTTTTTACGTCTCCGCTTGTGAAATTGACCCCAGCGCACTGTGTGCGGGGCAAAGCTTTTGTCAAGTGATAATTCATTCATTGATGCCTGCCTCATAAGCTCCACGCGGTGATAAACGTCCGACACAGTTTCGTTCCGTTGTTTCATATAGCCGTTTGATATATTGTCATGCGTGCTTTCACCTGTCCACTCACTGATGAATGATGCCCAACTTATTTTAACGACCAGTTTTGCACCTTTTGCAAAAACGGCCTGCGCAGTTACTAGTTTCATTGGCCGCTCGATCAAAACGGTTATATTGAGGAGTTAAAAGCCGTGTTGCCATTATCGTTTGAATGCGCTGGACAACCTCGTTTCTATTTGTAGCTGCACCTGTAAATATAAGTATCAATGCAGACTGCTGGTTACACTGCTGTATTTTCTGTCGCTGAAAGCTACGAGATAAATACCGTATATCCTCGAAATACCTCCCTCGAATTACCCCCATCGAAATCCCCCCTCCTCGAAATACCCCCTTAAAATGGACACTATGAATTTATAACCCCCTCGAAATGCCCCCCAAATTGAGTGTAAAATAGACGTAAATGACAAAAGCTGTGATCTGGGCAATGCATAACACACGTTAAAAACAACGACTTTGTTACGTTAGAACATGGTTTATACAAATTACATACTTACCTATATAAGTCTATAGACTCGAATACATTGTGCTTTTTGTTGCATTTTTCTACGTCTGCGTATGTTACAAACCGTACCCCCCCCCCCCCCGAAATACTCCCCTCGTTTAACCCCCCTCAAAAACCTTACTCTGAAAAAAACCCTAGGGATATTTCGAGGAAATACGGTACCTGCATCCGGGTGTTTCACTCAAGTCATTGCTGGCGATTATGACTGAAATTCGCACTTAGGCGACGTACATTTGCTCGCGTGTACTTAATTTGATACAGTAGTGCGGTAATTGAAGCTGTCATGGAACCCTGGTTGTTAAAAGGAAACTGACTTTCCGGTATCTGTAAGGGGACGGTTGTTGACACAGAATTTGCATTATCTTCTGGTGCCTGAATGAAAATTCGATCCAGCATCAGTTGACATTGAATGCGGTTGACAAGCGGGTTATCATCGCAAATCGCTATTGACACGCAATTATACTCAGAGCCAAAAAAACAGTCGGAAAACAATGATATTAATGTCAAAGTGGAACTGATGCTATTGATGACAAGCATCAGCGGTGCAACTGTCAAGCAACGCACATACCGTATTTCCTCGAAATACCCCCAGGGTGTTTATTTTTTCAGAGTGGAAATTTCGAGGGAGGGTATTTCGAGGGGAGGCTTGTTCGAGGGGGGTTATTACTTCGCCAGAAATTTTCGTAACTGTAGTAGTAAAGAATGGGCTTTTACACACCTACCCAAAACTAGTAATAAACGTCACCAAATGGGATGTATCAGAACATACAAACGTAGATAGCTATACAAACTACTTTATCTATAGCTGCGATGAGATTTGACTCCAAGAAATACATCTTGTACATTCTACAGTATTGACGCCTCACCAGGTGTAGCGTCAGTTGGGACGCTACACCTGGTGAGGCGTCAGTATACATGATGTACATCATTCGAGACGGGGGTATTTCGAGGGGGGGTATTTTTTCCTCAGCTCGAAAACACCTGGGGATACTTCGAGGGGGGTTAATTCAAGAAGGGTATTAAAATACGGTATACTCGGTGAACCAAAAGTAAGTGCAGAATCCTACCATAATTTTATGAATAAAGTCTTGTGATGAATTTTGTGATTGATTATTTCATCGTAAAATCGAAATATTTATTACGATGAAAAACTGTATAATTTTTGGTTCAACATTCAGATGGGTTATGGTAGGTTTTCATACTTCCATTCATTCCATTTCATTTCCTTTTTATCCAAACTGCTGTTTATGTCAAGATTAATGGGTAACAAAAGCATAACAAATGCTGAAACTAAAAGATACAGACCACTAAGAGCATGAGATAAAGAGCTTACAGAAGCACACTATAGGCATTTGAAAGAGACATGATATGAAGTACAACTGAAAAGCTTGGGCATCAGCTAACTAAAAACAAAGTACAAAATCAAGCAAAAGTTGCAGTAAATCCATGATTAAATGGCGCCAGAGTGACAGTGCCAGAATGCGCCATAACATGGTACCCAATTTCAGGCACTTTTACACCAGTTATGGCTACTCCTCTTCATGGAGTCACATTAAGTGACACACATTGTCATTCAATGGATAATGCTGCATGGTTTCTCGTAATTTTATTGTTACTTTTTCAAATCACTGTCGCATTATCTCTTCAACAATTTACAAATCAATTAGCACGAATAATTGTAAAATAGATTATCAGAAATTCACTTAAATGGTTATGTCCTTCATGTTATTGTTGATGCATTCCATTCTTTCTGACCATTGCTTAAATTTTCATCAATTTGATAAACTGAACATAGCGATGGAAAAACCCTGCTAATTTTTTAAATGACCCTGTTTAAAACGTTTTCCAACAACTGTTTAAACAGCCCCAACCATTCCTAGCTGAATGCGATTGTTAATGGCAAATGCACTACGTGTTCACCGAAAAAATCTAGCTTGCAAATTGCATGCTTGTTTACTGAACAATTGTCAATTGAACGCTACCGTATCTACAAATATTTCACACCGAATACCGAATAACAGGTAACTAACGCAATGCATTGCTTAAACGTGGTGAGAGTGTCGTCGATGATAACCCTTAACCGCCAATAACCTTCAAACCAATCAGATTACTCGAGTCGCTTGTGCTTAGCTGTTTTGTCTTAAAAACGCTGATTAGCCTGCGCGGCTGGCTTATTTGGTCCCTCTGCCTTACTGGAGCACGCGGAAAAGTTACAGAGGTTACGAATTATTGGCGCCCTAATTCCTTGTGGGAATCGTTACACTGCGCCGCAGGGGCTCATATATTTCTGCCTTAGCCGTGGATGCGCGGAGCGCGGTTGAAACGGCTGCATTCGTGCGGAGTGGATAACATAAATAGGAAATCGCGACCGTTTTGTCCAACTGAACACGCTTTTCTCGCAACTTTTGCCGTTTACGGTTGGTACGTTTAGACGGTTCAGACATCGCGGCCAGACGTAGTGCGCCATTTTCCGCGCCAATAGCAGTTTTCCGCGTTGCACTGCGCACTTTAGACGCTACCGAAGGCTGATTCGATTTGTTGTCTCTACTGCCCACTTCCGTCTTCATTCCAATCAGTCAGATAGAAAGATACGGTGGTACGGTGGTTTTCTGTACGCCCGCGGATATTTTTCCCGCGGCCAGCCCTGATTTAGTTCTATAAAATTTTATGTGCGCCGTCGGCCGGTATGCATCGAAGCTAGATTTTTTCTGTTATGCCACGGAAGCAGATTTGGCCGCTTTACGTGCCTGATTGCTTCACTGCAGTGTCTTTTCATGTCACAGTGAATGCGTACTCGTATCGCACAAGTCTCAGTAGGTTGCTGCAAATAGATTGGTAGTTTATCGTAGAAACAACGCATTTTTCCAAAATGGCGTTAGATGTTCTATGCATTAGAAAATTCACCCCTAATTAATAGCACCAGAAACACAGACATCTGTAGCATAAATATGTGCGTGCCAAAGTGCTGGTGCCACGCCATTGGTGCACCATGGAACGCACCAAGAGTGAGCAGCAGATAGTTCTGCATATGTAGTGTCAAGTAGATAAACCTGTGTTGTAAGTGGCTTATTATGGGTCACTACCCACTGTTCATTACTGACTGGCAAGGGCCTGCACTGGGCACACCATGTCACTGCAGTAGAGACCCGACCACCCAAAATCACCCAAAACGTCTTTAGTCTAAACCCAAAAATGACAGCACGCATAAATATTTTGCATCAGGTTCAATTTGCGATTGTGCTTACCTCTAGAAAATTGGAAAACACTTTGACAGTTTCTACATCTTTTGATGAGAAACTGTTATTTTATTGTTGCCTTTATACAACTGTACATCTTACAGCCAACGATGGCACATAGGTAGGTAATAAACACAGAAACTCAATGAGTTCCTGTGTTGATGTTTCAGAGGGAACACATACCTTATCAAAATTAAAAATCTCGAAACTCAAATGAGTTTTTATTGGAGAACATCAAAACACAGAAGTTTTTTTCATTCAAATCAAAGAATACTATGTTGTGTTTTACTGAAACCTGGTTACCTTTACCTGGTTTTACCTGGTTACTGAGGTAAAAGCGCCATGGCGCTGGTGCCTGGCGGCTTATTGCCAGAGCAAAAATATCCATGGCGTATCTGGCACTTGGCGCCTCTTTGCTCTGCCGCCATTGACGCTTGGTATTATACTGTGGGTCAGAAAAGCACCATGCTGCTTTTTGCGCTTGGCACCAAAGTTCTGGCGCTTTTTACATAACTACACCTGGTCATTCTGACAATGATGGGGATTGTAATCAGATTGAACAGACACCTGCACCCATCAGCTCACTGCACAGAGCTCATGGCTAATCCCAAAGCTAGGGTGTCAAAAAAATTTTTTTACGGAAAACGGAAAACGGAAAGGTAAATTTTTTTCACTTTACGGAAAACGGAAAAAGGAAAGGTAAAAAAAAAATTTCTGCCAGAAAACGGAAAACGGAAAGGTAAAAAAATTTCACTCAGCGGAAAACGGAAAACGGAAAGGTAAAAAAAAATTGTCGGCCGGAAAACGGAAAACGGAAAAATGAAATGCCGGAAAACGGAAAACGGAAAGCAAAATTTTCACGGAAACGGAAAAAAATAAAGTGAAATTAGCACGGTAATAGACAAATTTGCAGAAGGAAAACCTGCATGCAGGTTTGCCTGTTTGGCTTTGATTGTGGTAGCTGTACATTCTGCAACTATGGATCATGCCTGTAACTTCACTTGTAGTTCAAGCTTAACTAAACCAACAAAAAATCATCAAAAAGTAGCCATAGTGGCCATAGGAAAGGAAACACTACAACAATTTCACAGTCTAGAAGCAGTGGGAATCACTGATGGCCCCTATGCAATTGATGACAACATTGCAGAGGAGATGATAATAAATAGCATAAAATTCAATGACAACAACAAACGATACTATATTGACTGGCTGTATAAAGAGAGTATCAGTGACCTGCCCATGGGAAAAGCAGAAGCCTTGGTGCGGTTTAAATCACTGATAAGAAGATTCAACAAAGATCCAAACCTATTTGAACAATACCGGACAGTTTTGGACAACCAACTAGAAAAGGGAATATCAACACCAAAATTGCAAATTGACAGCATTACAACACCAACCAGACAAAACTTGAATAAATTATTGGTGTCAGCATATGACCCAATTGGGTTCACAGCACCTGTTTCACTGACCCTGAAATCCCAGTTGTCAATGCTGCTTCAAGAGACAAAAACAACACAATGGGATGAGCCAATTGAAGATAAATACAGATTGGAAAAACAATGGAAAAATGCCAGAAAACTGAAAATCAAGCCAGAAAATGGAAAAATGGCCTGGTAAAATGGAAACGGAAAGGTAAAAATTTTTCAGCCGGAAAACGGAAAAATGGGCCGGAAAAACGGAAACGGAAAGGTAAAAAATTTTCAGCTGCCGGAAAACGGAAAACGGAAAGGTAAAATTTTTTCGGCTGCCGGAAAACGGAAAACGGAAAGGTAACAATTTTTCGGCTGCCGGAAAACGGAAAACGGAAAGGTAAAAAATTTTCCTGCGGAAAGGCGGAAACGGAAAACGGAAACGGAAATTTGACACCCTACCCAAAGCTGCCAAAAGAATCACCTGGTCAAATAAAGTACTATTTACAGGTTATTTTCAAAGTTATTTACAGATTATTTACAGGTTTTTTTAAATCAAAAGCCAAGTCAAAAAGTCTTGGTGCAAGTTTAAGTGATAAGTTTTGGAAGCAAATTTGACATTTGGCACCATTTCATTTGGCACCATTTTTCACCTAATGAAATAATATTTCCTGTGAAATTTAATGTGAAATGTAAACAGTAAAGAAAAATGTCATCAAAAATGCCAAATGGGCAGATAAAAATCAAGTTCGACATTTTACACGAATGTTTTACATTTTCAGCACATCTTACAGGTTGTAATGAGAAAATCACTGTTTTCTTCAATTTAAAAAAACTCGAAACACAGGAAGTGTTTTTTAAGAAAACTTACTCATCGTTGGTTACTGCACAATTCCTGTGCTAAATACTACCCGAGAGTTGTTAGAAAAAGCCCAATTGCGATGCTCGCTTTTATCATCTATCTCCATTTAGGTGTTTTTTGCCGTTTTTTAACGAATTCTCGCGAGTATTCCGCGGCACATCACTAATGTGAGGTAGCGCGCTCGCAGTGCAACTACGCTCGGGCACGCGCGCAGACGGTCACTGCTGCACGCTCACAGGCTGCTGCTAACCACTAATATTTTCTAATCGAGTGAACGGAACACGATGGCGAGCAACTGGTGCGGCGTGCCCCTGGCCGCCAGTCTCGTTTGCATGCTGCTTCTGGTGGTCGCCTCGCATAGCGCCTGTGAGTTGATTGATGGACAATCGGGGTGAGAACAAAAATTTTGTTGCAGGCAAGAAGTCAACTACTTGTTTACTAGGTATATTTCTTCCTAGACGCTTTTTTGTTCATTTGGATATCTTCCTAGATGCATTGCTGGCAGAGAATAAAAAATAAACTTAATTGGAACTGAGTAAAGTACAATTTTCTCAAAATCAACTTTTAGGATTTACCGATTTTCCGAAGTAGCGGCCTCAAATGGATACTTTTGATCGTTATGCAGGAAATGTTCGCCCAAGTTTCGCCCCTCTCTTCACCATTATTTAATTACTATTCCAACTATTTTAAAATTCGATTTGAAAAAAAAACATAGATTGTAGATACCAAAAAATATAATCTTCCAAGGTGTACTTGGGTATCTAGGTATCTTTGGTAGCACAAGCACAGTCTTCACAAATTCTAACGCCGCAAAAGTGAAAAAAACTGTAAGTTTGCGTCGCAGCGGGATCGGAGGCAGTCGCGTCGGCCGACCGGCCAGCCGCCTCGCTAGCCCACTTCACCGACGACGAGTATGGGCAGGCGCCCGTGTTCGACTACCCCCAGGCGTACATGGAGCGGCACGCGCGCCGCCCATACAGAGTTTGTCACCTTTGTCGCTATTTCTTTAGGCTCGAAGGCTTGAGGCTTAGGCTTTAGGACTATTTTTTCGAAAGTACTCGAGTACAGAAAGCGTATTTCTGACAGGTGTTAATATAGTTTTTCAAAGCATGGAAGGGGTAAAATCACGAAGCATCAAATCTAAAAATCGAGAAAATTGGCCAAAATGGGTGTTAAATGTCATATATAGCCAAATAAGCTGAAAAAGGCGTGAAATGACAGTGAAAACGGCCAAAAAATATGGAAATCAGTGCTTTTGAATTTCTCAAATCCTGGAAAAGTATTTTATAATACTCACATTTACTCTTGAGTCATTTTAATTATTTTTAGTCTATGTAAACGTTTTCTGTACTCGGGGAGTGGGAATACCTACTTTATGTTTACATATAATTTGAAAAAGTTCAGTACTTTTAACAACTCTGCGCCGAAACTCTATAGGGTTATCGGTTTTGCCCCAGTGTACCGCAAGTCTCTCGATCGCACAGGTTCGTCTGGGCAAAAGAATGATGGCCACCCGGTTCCGATTTGGCTGATCAGTGATCCTTCCCCAAATGGAATGGGGAATGCATACAAATGCAAATTCTATTGTGATCTTGTAAAAGCTTGAAAGATTGAAGTAGGTTTGAATCGTAGACTCAATGCGTAGCACCAAGTCTTAAAAAACAAATCATTCCAACATGTAAATTAGTGGTTATAAATAGTAGCGTAGGATATTTACTGATACATAATGGATACGAATGCAAACCTAATTGATCTCTCTCGGCTATAGGGTTCAGTTTTTGTGGATCCTGTCAGTGGTTTAGAAAACTCGTGATTTTGTTCCGCGCACTGTCTGTTAAAAATATTAATAGGCAATTAACCTACCTTTTCAAAATCGACTTGCTTAGGGATGTGCATCTTTGCAAAGGCCACCGTTGTCATGGCAAATTGGGATTGGACAAATCGCCCCCATCAGAACGGCTCCTACAAGTGGCATAATCATGGGCAAGTTCCGCAAATTGAGAAGTGAGAAGTAAAATGGCAAATGCGAAGTGAAATGGCAAAGGCGAAGTGAATTGAGAAGTAAAATGGCTAAAGCGAAGAGAAATTACTTTTTCTTTTTATCTCACTTTTGCCAATTTACTTGCCATTTCACGTCACTTTTGTCATTTTACTTCGCTTTTGCCATTTTACTTATCACTTCTCAATTTGCGGAACTGGCACCTGCTCTATGCTGTCAATATGCAGCCGTTTGTATAAGTTTTATCGACCATGTACATTTCATTTCAAATCAATTTCAAAATGGTGATCGAGTTTTTAATGTGATGGGGGCAGATGGGCGCGACTCGCCATGCGAGTTTGTTTACTCAATTTACCCTGAAAGGTTTTTCATTTGCCTCTGTTTCATGTTCACCTCTGCTGCGGCTACAGTTAAATACCCGCTTATGCAACCGCCAAAATGTGCACCCCGGCAATTTCGCCAAATAGAAAAATGACGATCAGTGACTCATTCCCAACAGTGTCAAACAGCTACATTTAAAACATTCGAGAGAATTTCATCACGGACAAAATATAGTAAATACCTAATCAAAATTAGCAGCTCTGTGGCCACTGTTGATATCGCCCCCGCCAGGATTTTTGAAGGAAGGGACACAATTTTTGCCCCTTATCTGTTTCCACCTGTCCCACGATTATACCATGCTTGCTATTCTATCTGCTATGTTATTGGGACAACTTGGGCTGCTTTTGTGATAAAATGGGCATCTGTTTTTGCCTGTGTATTGTTTGAATAAAACGATGAAACACATTGAAATATGGAATGTTAATTGTGGATATTTATGATCAAGTGATTGATTTTGATTCCGAAAATTGGTGCGCAGATAAAATAAGCTCTGAGTTGTGTGCGCGAAAGCGATCGTGTCCGAATTACCTTTTATTTTTTCTGAAGATCCGAAACTTTCTGATCTGAAATTTTCTTAAAGATATTTTGTAAATGGCCTTCCGGTTCAGGAAATACTTCTTTTCCTCCACGCATCAAAGTCGGCAGTGGCACCGGGGATACCCCTTATACAAACTTGGCCACCAGCCAAAAATGTCAATTTTTTTGAAATGGTTTTAAAAATTTACATAAAATAGGCCCAAACAGCTGAAAATTTAATCGGTATATGACCGTGAAAATAGTCGAAAATAGCGATTGTAAATCGGAAATTAGCCAAATGGAGCAAACTTGAGCGATTTTGAGCGCTTTAACTTTCGTTCGTATAATACGCAACCCAAAACTTGGACGTCGGCTAAGTTTATATACGTGCCCCGATCCGGTGCCAAGCGTTTCAATGATAAACTAAAAAAGAAAATGTTGTAATCGTACCCCGTTCATGTCGTGATGGCGTGTCGAGTGGCTAGCGTGCGTTTGCTGGGCCGATTATCGGGCCACGCTGTGCGTCAGGTATAAATAACCTTTGCCATTATTCACACTTTATCTGCGGTGCAACACACACTGAAATTTTGAATTATGCGTGAAAACGTTTTTATTTTTTATTTTGCGCCTGCAATTATTTACAATGGCAAATTTGAGGCGCGGTGCAGACCGGAGCGCGGTGGCTCAGTCTACACGAGTACCAGAGTAAATCGTTGCTGCGGTCGCGTGGACTCACTGTGCAGGACTTTTTCGTTGCCGCCACCGCCGACGAGTGCGCCCATAAACTGAGAGGCTTTCGTAAGTCTTTTTGTATTTTCCATGTTGCGATTGTGCTGTGTTAGTGTGCAGATAAAAGTAAATAGGTGATAAGTAAATCTTTCCGGAGAAACTGCTTTCATCGGACTGAAATAGTCAACTTGGCACTCCGCCAGCTATTTCGAAACACATTTGCATGTCAACACACAGGTCAGCACGAATACGTGGTGAAAGCACAGATATTGGCCGGTGGGCGGGGCAAGGGTACATTCGATTCTGGACTCCATGGCGGTGTGCACATCACGCCGGAGTTGGTAGAGCTTTAAAATAATTTTTTGTCTTTTTGCAGGAGGTATAGTTACGGATTTTAAACATTTTTGAATAAAAAACACAATCATTGAAGAAAGTAGCCAAAAACCAATATACCTAATGATTTTAAGGTGAAATTTAGTAAAAAAGTGGAAAATTAGCGATTTTGTGTGAGAATTGCTGCAAAATTTGTCAGAAATTGTGCCATATAGAAGATAGCTAGTCGATTGGAGGAAGGGCGTTTGAGGTGAAGTAGCCAAACAATTTGCCTATTGGATGAGTAGATAGCTGGGCGGCCCCCAGGATAGATAGATAGCTGGGTAATTGGTGGGGTACACCCCCCACCATGTCGGACCCCTGGGATTTGTGATCAGAACCGATAATTATCAGGATTCGTGATCGAGATGTGTATGAACCATATTTCGTTTTTTTTGCCCGATATCGAATCATATCCTATCGAATCATATCGTCATTCAGCGCGAAGCGGGTTGTGCAGTACGCGCGCGAGATGCTCGGTTATAGATTGATTACAAAACAAACGCCACCGGACGGTTCACCCGTGAACAAAGTGAGTGCTCAGGGGGCAGTCCCAAGCCCTTTAAAGTGTAAAGTAAAGTGTCAAATGCAAAGTCAAATGTGTATCCAAATCTTTTTTTTGGTATCCAAATCTCATCTTTTTGTATCCAAATCTTTTTTTCGACATAAGCTTTGGATACAAAAACATACGATTTTGATATGAAAAATAAGATTTGGATACACGATTGACACTTAACTTTACATTTGACACTTTACTTTACATTTGACATTTGACTTTGCATTTGACTTACTTTGCACTTTACAGGGCATTTAAAGTAAAGTATCAAATGTAAAGTCAAATGTCAAATGTAAAGTGTCAAATGTAAAGTCAAATGCAAAGTCAAATGTCTAATGTAATGTAAAGTAAAGTGTCAATTGTGTATCCAAATCTTTCCGTATCCAAATCTTATGTTTTTGTATCCAAATCTTATGTCGAATAATAAGATTTGGATACAAAAAATAATAATATTTGGATACGAAAAAAAATTTTGGATACATATTTGTCCCCCAGGGGACAGTCCCAGACCTTGTAAAGTATCAAATGTCATGAACAAGTAGGGTGTCAACAAAATTTTTTTACGGAAACGGAATTTTTTTGCACTTGCTGGAAAACGGAAACGGTAATAAATTTTGACTGCGGAATGCGGAAACGGTATAAAATTTGCCTCGAGTCCGGCATCCACGACTCACTTTATTTTCAGGTGATGGTGTGCGAGTCGATCTCGATTGAGCGCGAGACCTACCTGGCCATTCTGCTCGATCGCGAGCACGGCGCCCCGGTGGTTATCGCCAGTGCCGCGGGCGGCGTCGACATTGAGGAAGTGGCCGAACAGACACCGCACCTTATACACACTGTGCGTCTGGGGTCGCCAGGGCTTTGACCTTCCCGGCGGTAAAATATGCAGCCATTTTCAGGCTGTATAAGGCAAGAAACTAAAATTGGGTGTTATAAAGAAATACCTGAATGTAGCTTGAAAAAAAAGTTTAAAATAGGCAATAACGCATGAGAAATTTTGATTTCATATTCAGGGGAAAATGACCAATAAGTTACGAAAATTAGTTTTACTACAAATTACTGGGCGATTTGAGGTTCACGGGATGATCGCTCAAGCATTAGCGCTTAGTCAGAGTGGGGTTTTTTCAGAATGATTTTTCGTACATTGTATCAGCTGTATGGCCACATTGACTGTTGGATCATGCGAGGGCTGAAAACTCTTCAGGAAGTTGTCGATATCGATACCGGCTTGACTGGCGATCAAATTCGACGACTGGTAGAATCGTTGGGGTTCGATCGGAATTTGTACTCAGCAGCTGGCGACCAAATCCGCAAATTGTACCAAACATTCGTATCAGTCGACGCCACTCAGATTGAAATCAATCCTTTTGTGGAGACCGATGATGGTCGAGGTTGGCTGATTGACTGTTCCACCTAGGGATGGAAAAGGTTTTTTCAGCGATGTTATTTTATAAAAACGTTTAAAAAGTTTTTTAAAGGTAGAAGTATGTGGGTATGTAGCACATTGGCTGGACATTATATACAACACTAAGGGCCCACACACGCTAGTTGACATCAACACCAAATATCAACTGGTGCCGATCCATATTCAAAGCTAGCTGACGAGTGGACAAACGACGTTCAAACGCATCTTTTGTATTAGGAACGGAACCGGTTGACGTTTGGTGTAGATGTCAACTAGCGTGTGTGGGGCCTAACACATCACGGCTTATTTTAACACAATTGCATGAACAAATGGAAGCTTTTACATAATAACTGAAATTCAAAACCAATGAAAATAACCACCAAATGTGAAATTGCTTGCTTGCGCCCCCCAAAATATAAAAATTTTGGTTGAGGTTTTTTTTAAAAAACGGTTTCGATGCTTGCGTTATTTTCAACCTTGAAAATAACCATGCCATCTGAATCCCTAGTTCCACCCATTCCCCGAAAAACTGGTGGAATCTTTTTTTCAGTATTCTGCGTGGACGCGAAGCTGCAATTCGACGACAACGCCGCATTCCGCCAGAAACAGATCTTCGCATTGGAAGACAGGTCGGAGGGCGACCCGTCCGAGGTGCGCGCCGAACAGCTCGGTCTCAATTACATTCGTTTGGATGGCAACATCGCCTGTCTAGGTCAGTTGCCCTTTGGCTGATGTTTCGCTGATGGAGATGTTTCGCTCGAACATCGGCTGTTTCAATTGAGGCGTCCAATTCTAAAAGTCGAGAACTCGACAAAATGTGATTTTGAGTAAATCCATAAAATCCATTTTGGACAGTGCAAAACTGTTTTGGGGAGGGAAATGGAATTGTTGACTTTCAGAAATCGGTGTCCATAGTGGACTTACCACATTTCTTGCTTTTTCACAACAAAAGAAGCTGTGGAAGGTGGACTTGTCTATTTTTTCCCCAAAACTAAGTGGACTTCTTTCCTATTTTTTTGCATTTTCCCCAAAAAAGTCAAATTTGACACTATCACTAGGGGCATGTGAGGTCAAAAAATTTTATGGAAAATATGACCTAGATGACTTTTCCGGGCCTAACTAGATTTTCATATTTTGGACTTGTCGACTTCTAGAATTGGACACCTCAATTGTATTTTTGTAACAATCAGATGAGTGACGTAGGCGATGATATAAATATAGAAACCTGTTTGCGCAGTGAACGGGGCGGGCTTGGCCATGGCGACGATGGACATTATCAAGCACCACGGCATGGCGCCGGCCAACTTCCTCGACGTGGGCGGGCGCGTCGACGCCGACAGGGTGCTGCGCGCCATCGAGATTATATCCGCTGACCCTGGCGTAAGCATCTCGCACCGCAGTGACAGTACGCATTGTTGTGCACTTGTGACCTCCATACCCGCAGGTGGAGTCTATCCTGGTGAACATCTTCGGCGGCATCGTCAACTGCAAGCTGATCGCGGAGGGCTTGGTTTCCGCGTTCGGCAAGCAAGCTCCGCGCGTGCCGCTGGTCGTTCGGCTCGAAGGCACGCAGGCCGACGCTGCCAGGTGCGCTGCGCTCATGCGAACGGTTGTTTTGCGGCCACCCTTGTGTAGTGATGTAAAAAGCGCCAGAACTATGGCGCCAAGCGCCATGGCACATTTCCGACCCCTAGCGCCAATGGCGCCAGAGCAAAACGGCGCCAAGCGACATGGCGCTTTTTGCTTTAGCGCTTGCGCCAAAAAGCGCCAGCGCCAGGCATTTTGTTGGTTATAGCGCCAAGCGCCAATGGCGCCACAGCAAAATAGCGCCAAGCGCCAAAAGCGCCATGGCGCTTTTTGCTTTGGCGCCAGCGCCATGGCGCCTTCACATCACTTCCCGTGTGCATTGGTGTCGCAGACGCTTGCTGCGCGACTCCAAGCTGCCGATCATAGCGGCGCGCGACCTGGACGACGCGGCCACCAAAGCCGTCGCTGCTGCCACCCAAGCTCGCGATGAGCGGCAATCCTGCGCTGCTCGGTGCTGAGGCAATGCTCAATATTTATCACAGCCCGGTACTATTATCCGTGTTTGATTTGCCATTGTTAAATTGCACTTTATTCTGGGTACCGTCGTTTTTGTATCTTTGTGGATTTGCTCCATTCCGCTCCATATTTATTTTTTTCCTCATCTTCTCTCGGAATCGCCTTTCTCTACCACTGATTTTGTGCTGCGAAGGGTGCCAATGGCAATGGGTACACACCGTATTTTCATTTGTAATCCAAATCCAACCAAACATTACGGTAAATTTGTTTTTCAAATTTTAACTGAAACCACATTGATCACAACAAATCACAAGCTTCATTAAAGTACGTAAACTCTAAAAATCTAGATATCTCCATAGAGTGCTCTCGGACAAAAATACGTGTTGATTTTCGAGACTCCCGTTTCCTGATTAGTGCAGATGCATCGGGTAATTCTATTTTACACCAAAACTTCTCCCGCCCTTCATAGCACAGAAAAAAGGCAGGGGTCGTTATTATATTTGTAGAAATAACGGTCAAGTGGATTTCGTCGATGTGATTTTTAACAATGTTTCCATGCCTTAAATTCCATTTTTGGTCACCGGAAGTAATAAATAGTCTTCACTGTACGTGAAATATATCAACTGGGTAAATTTAAATGTCAAATTCATTCCATGATGTTCAAACTATTTTATTTATCGCTCGTATGCATTTTGCCGTTTGTTGCAAACAGATTTACCAGAGTTTCCTAACGACGACATAAAATTTCCATAACATAAAATCCACAGTTTGTTCTCAATTATTGCAGCAGACAATAGTTGTAAAAACGTATTTACTTCTACTTTTTGAAAGTACTCGAGTACATGAAATATATCCCGGATAGGTAGGGTTTTATATGGCTTTTTCAAGACCTATAAGGGAGAAACGGTAAACATAGAGCAAAATACCTCAAAATGGGTATATTAACACATCTATAGACGAAAATAGCTGATAATAAATAGGCAAAAAGCATATGAACTAGTAAATTTGTAGGTGAAAATGTTCAAACACGAATGAAATTTTGGGCAAAATTTATCACAAAATACTAACTTTTACGTTTTCCGGGAAAAAGTACATTTACATTTACTCTCGTTTCCTCATTAGTAAAATAAAAAACTTACTTTACGTTTTCTGTACTCATGTGGTGGAAAAAAAACTTTGAGAAAGTTCAGTACTTTTATCCACTCTGCAGCATGGGATAGTGTTGCGATGCGAGAGTTAAAAACATGTGACAACGTGCTCAGAATGTATTCAAGTGGCTGCTATTGTATTAAAATCATAAACCAGTTATCAGTAAGAATAAATATTTATTTAGCTCCTTGTTATGGTAAATAGCTGAACCTGGCGATAAGACTCTAGGCACTCTTTGAGTCCTTTTTTGGTAGTCAGTTGACCTACCGTCAATCCTCGAATAAGTTCCCCCTCGAATAACTCCCCCTTCTAGCTCACTGGGAAAAAATGACTCCCCCCCCCTCGAAGCCCCTCCCCTTTCGATGGATGGGAAAGACGTATGTATGTAAATACATATGTATAATATGTTCATTAGAAGAATGATGTTTTTCATAGTTTATGCACACTACGAGTTGATTTTATTGCATCAATTACAGGATTTCTATTCGGTCTTACCCGTTTCACGCGTGTATTCAGACCATATATTGATCATGATATTTCTGAAAATTCTGACGAAATAATCACCCCCCCCCCGAATAACTCCTTCCCTGAATAAGTCCCCTCCTCAAAAAAGTGTGGGGAAAAAATAACTCCCCCGGGGATTTATTCGAGAATTTTCGGTAGCTAATATTTGGTGTCTTGATTTTATGTAGGTAATTATTAGGTACCTAGGTATTATACCTACCTATGTTGTTTTAGTTCATGACAGCGACATCAATAATTTACACCATTTGGCTCAAACGACTGCGCTTCCTGCTTAGATAAATTGCCTGCACTGGCTCGGTTACAGTGTTCGGTGTTCTAAATTTAGATTTACCTAGATTTTTTGGTACTGTTTATTTGGGTAAATGTACCGTATTACCTCTAATATAAGGTATACCTTTTATTGTTTTCGTCAGATGTTTCGAGCCAAAAGTTATGCCTTATATTAGAGGTTACCTTCAATTATTTTCACCAGATTTTAAAGAATTTTTTTCCAACAGTGAACAACGATACAATTCATTTTTTTCAAATAGGAATGTACGAAATAGGTGGTACAGTATCACTACAAAATGGCAGAAGTCGACAAAGAGTTATCGCAGCGCCCTTCGGCACTATTTTCATCATTTTCCGCCATGTTTAACGACCGTTTTTATGATTTTGCGCGTTCTGGCACGCAGCCAGCTGCGCCCTATATTAGGGGTATGCCTTATATTAGAGGGTACATTAAATTTATTTCGTCGCATTCAAAATAGCCAAAAGTTATACCTTATATTAGAGGGTACCTTATATTAGAGGGATGCCTTATATTGGAGGTAATACGGTACATTTAATATTTGTTTTGCGAAAATATTTGCGTGCATTTTCACTGTTCCGGGTCTGTCAGTCTGCAAAGAAAAGAACAGCTGTTATTCCAGACTGGTTTATGCACTTGCATTATGCAGTGATTTTCCAAAAAATGGAGAAGGTGTAGCGTGTCCACAGACTTGCGCAAGCCCGCAGACTCTTTAGGCTTGAGATCATTGCATCAATTATGCATTCCGGTGTAGTGATGGAAAAGCGCCATGGCGCTGGCGCCTGCGCCAAGGGAAAGGGCGCCATGATGATTTTGGCGCTTTTTTGGTGTGGCGCCATTGGCGCTTGGAGACACACCCATGCAAAGCGCCATGGCGCTATTTTTCCGTGGCGCCAGGAACAAAACGCCTGGCGCTAGGCGCCAATTTGCACTGGCGCCATTGGCACTTGATGCTGTGGTTCGGGAAAGTGCCATGGCTCATCCTGGGGGACGCATATATCGTTGACGCAAAATTTCTGGGTATAATACTACCTGTGACCCCCCCCCCCATTGCTCAGATAACTAGAGCTAGTTTGGAGCAATGTTCGCTCAAAATGTGCTTATATTTTTACACATTTTGAACGATTTTTCAGCTACTTTTGGCGATTTTTCTCATTTCCTTCTACACCTTGAAAAAACGTATATGTTGAACACCTGCGAACTCCCCAAACCACTTCCCACTCAATCACAATCTAAATCACTCGAAGCCACTCAATCACAGCGTCCGTAGATATTTTTTATGCATTTGGCGCCATTCCAGCACTGTGTCCCTTCTGTTTATTTCGTGGCCCAAATTAAGACAAAAAGTGTACAAATGTCACTCCAATTTATAAGCAAAATCACAAATGTTCATAACTTCACTGTTCATATCTCACTGTTTCATTTTTCGGTAAATAATTCGAAGCTTTAAAGCGAAGCATTGCTACACGGTATTTGTATCGGCATTGGCGCATCACAACGCCACTGGCATCATGCTGGCCCCTCGGCTGCGCCAGCGCGCTTTACTACGCGCAGTGAGTTCACCTTACGTGGATTTTTGGCTGTTTTGATGGCCCTGCGCCCACTAGTTTTCACACAAAGTTTCGAAAACTCGTTTTAAACGTTTAAAGTTTTAAACGTGTGTGAGTTTGCCACAATGTGGTTTAATGTGTCGCAGACCGATCTTCCAATGTATTTAATTACTTGTAATATTTATTTTTCAACATTGTGAATTTGAAGGGTGTGCTTCTAAAAGTACCGATCTACAAAAAATCGATTTTGAGATAATCGCGATTGAAAGTTTGGAGCATGCAATACCCATACATGGGTATTGGGTATGGGAATTTTGGGTAAGGGTATTTCGGCCATATTGTTGGGTATCCACATGCATGGGTATAATCATTGATTATACACATAACACTAGCTATATAAAATTTAGGGAATTGTATTTTTGTAGTACAGTACATTTTAAAGGAACAAATTGGTAATAGCGTGTAGATCGGTATTTTTTAAAGCACAAAATCAGAAAGCTGTAGATCGGTATTTTTACCGGACGCCGATCTGACATCGGTACTTTTAGAAGCACAAAAAATAATGTGCAGATCGGTACATTTAAAAGAACAATTGTGAAAAAAGTGTGTAGATCGGTACTTTTAAAGACACAAAAGCTGAAAAAGCTTGTAGATCGGTACTTTTAAAATTTCAAAAACTGTATTTTGCGATTTTTTTGCTTTTTTCGACCCCCCATATCTCAAAATTGAATTTCGCACCCCCACATATTATATATATTTTTGAAGCGCATTTTTATGGGGACCCCAAAAATGGTCCTAACTCAAATTTAAAAAATTTGTAGATCGGTACTTTTAGAAGCACACCCTTCATTTGGACATCGCTCCGCGGCACGTGAACATGGTTGGTTTTAGTAAAATTCTTTTTACTAAAATTGTATTTTATTTTTATTAAAATTGTGTTTTATTTTTATTTTATTCATGTTTCAGTTTATTTTATTTTATTTTATTCTGAAATGTCATTAATAAAATAAAATGAAACCATTTTACAAAAATTTTACAAATATTTTACAAAACTTTTACAAAAAAAAATTGGAAATCTTGGATGCAAGGACATAAAACAATGTGCATGCTAGAAGCATGCAGATGAATACAAAAAAAATTTTTATGTAAACTTTTGACACGAGTTGTGAGTAGTGATGTTAAAGGCACCGGGAAAAATGGCACCGCACCGCACCGGCACCTTTGCCAACGCATGAAAAGGGCACCTGGCACCCTGGGCCACCGGCCAGAAAATGGCACCGCACCGCACCGGCACCGGTGCCTTTTGGAAAAAATGGCACCGGCACCGAAGGGCACCGGCGGGTTGCCGGTGCTAGCACCGAAAGGCACCGCACCGGGAATTTCTGAAGTAAATATCGGGCAGTTTCTCAGTGGTCTCACCTTTGGAAATGCATATTTCCATGAATTTTCAACCGATTTTGATGGTTGAGCACTTAAAATGATCAGATTGATGTGGCAATCACTTTTATGAAGCAATTACAATGATTACAAATGAAAGATAAAATATTTAATTCACTGCAATGTCCATAGCCACTATTGTCTACTGATCGGAGTCGTTGCTGTACAGAGAATGGAACTATCCTTGTCATAAACTGACAACAAATTTTGAACAAACAAGTAAGATAAATATAAAAATGATTTAAAATTCAACAAAATTTTAGATTCGCTCATCAGATCACGTATCGGGTATAATGGATTTCACAGTAGGTATATTTTTTTGATGGGAGGTTTACAAAATAGGCAAAAACGGTTGGGTAAATATATCGCTGTTTTTTGAAATATGAATAAGCACATACTATGGACATGATTGCACAGCACATGAAGCCTTGGCTGGTGCCTTTCCCGGTGCCTTTTACTTGGCCCTGGTGCTAGCACCTTTGGCACCGGCAAAAAAATGGCACCGCACCGCACCAGCACCGGTGCTATTCTGAAAAAAATGGCACCGGCACCGGCATGGCACCCCTGAAGATTGCAATGGCACCGCACCAGCACCGGTGCTGGTGCCCTTCGGTGCCCAGCACCGGGGCACCGGTGTCCCGGTGCCTTTACATCACTAGTTGTGAGGTAGGCATTTTGTATTTTGACCCTCAGGAGGTCCTAGATATATGCATCTAATGGCTCCTCCCAAGGGAAGATACCTAAAATTTGGTTGTTGTTTTTTTTGGGTGGGGGGGGCTTGCGGGGTTCAATATATATGCTTTTTCAAGGTATCGAACGATGAAAATGGGAAACAAATCACATAAATTAGTGATGTTTAAGGTGAAAATGTTTTAAAAAATGTGAAAATTTGCAATTTTGAGCAACAATATGTTTCAATCACAACAATGAAAGATACAACAAGGCACTAGTTCTGCAAATTGGCAGCTAGTAACTTAAGCAACACGATAGAAAACTTTCTATAGAATTTAACAGACACTTGAGTTTTTGTAAAATTTTACTCAAATTGTACAAAAATTCAAATTATTGTACAACTAAAATTTTACAAAAATTCAAATTTTAGTAAAATTGTATTTTTATTTTATTAATTTTCCATTTTATTTTATTTTATTTTATTCTCTAATTTTCCATTTTATTTTTATTTATATTTTTTTCTGAGATTTCGCTCACCCTGCACGTGAAGTCGAATTCTGAGTTGACACGATATGTTGACAAACATGTGTCAACAAGAGTTGTTAAAAGTACCGAACTTTTTTCTAAGTATGCGTAAAGTCTTGTTTTTACTCACCCCCTGAGTACAGAAAGCGTAAAGTAATTTTTTATACTTTTACTCGCGAGTAGATGAGAGTAAAATACTTGTTTTCCAGAATGCGAGTATTTTTTTCTCAGTAAAGTGAGTAAAATTACCTTTTCTTTCTGGAAAATGAAGGGATTAATAATGTTTACCCTGGACGATAAAAGGTGTTTTCTTTCAATTAATAAGTATTCTTTATGAAAAGCATGGGTCTCTAATGGCAAAAGTGCTCTTTCTGTACTCGCAAGAATTACTCTACTGTACTCGAGTACTCTCAAAAAGTAAGCGTACAGTCGAGTACAGATACTTTTCTGAACGTAGGTATGCGTATTTACTCGGTACTCGAGTATGCGTACTTTTTTGAGTAAAACTAAATACGCATTAACAATTGTGGTGTCAACTAGTGTGTGGGCCATATATGCATAACGCGTAGTAGGGTAGTAACGTATATACATGGATTATGTAAACGTTGCTTTGACACGGGCTCAACAACGCAGCGCGCAGTGCAGTGCCTCGGACGGCGCTGGTTCAATCTGCACGAGTACCAGAGCAAGGCGATTTTACGGCAGCACGGCGTGGCCGTCGAGAACTACTTCGTGGCGCGCTCCAGCGAGCAGTGCGCCCGGCAACTGAACGAGTTCTGTGCGTGCACCTACTGTGTCCATTGATTTCGCGGTGGGGTGCACGGGCGCGGTCGCTCGCAGCGCCGTCCGAGTATGTGGTCAAGGCGCAGGTGCTGGCCGGCGGCAGGGGCAAAGGCACGTTCGCAAACGGCTTCAGAGGCGGCGTGCACCTTGCCGACAAGTCCGTCTTTGTCTACTCTGCTATAGTCTTGCTATTTGTCTTGGCTACCTGTATTTATATGCCCGCGCGCACCGCAGCCGCGCCGAGGTTGTCGAATTCGCTGGTAAAATGTTAGGCCAGCGGTTGGTCACCAGGCAGACTCAGTCGGGCGGGCTGGCCGTCAATGAAGTGAGCCGGGGAAATTTGTGGTCGCATGCACTCACTGGACATTGGCCACTGACTAGTGATGTGAAAAGGCGCCATGGCGCTTTTCCGACCCCTAGCGCTAAGCGCCAATGGCGCCAAGCGCCAGAAGTGCCATGGCGCTAGCGCCAGGCATTTTGTTCCTGACGCCGGTCAAAAATAGTGCCTAGTGCCAAAAGCGCCATGGCGTTTGTCATGGGCATGGCGCCACAGCAAAAAAGCGCCAAGCGCCAAAAGCGCCATGGCGCTTTTTGCTCTGGCGCTAGCGCCAGGCGCCAGCGCCATGGTGCTTTTACATCACTACCAGTGACATTTTGCACGCAGGTGATGGTCAGCGAGAGGTTGCACATAGCACGCGAGATGTATCTGGTGATTGTGCTGAGCCGCGAAGACACTGCCCCGGTGATGATCGCCAGCGCGGCGGGTGGCATGGATGTGGAGACTATGGCCGCTCAGCACCCAGAGCTCATGCACAAAGTAAGTCCTCAGAATGACAAAGACAGGTCCCCGCTGCACTAAAGCGCTAATCGCAGGAGGTGATCGACATTAATACTGGTTTGACATCGAGTCAAGTGGACCGGCTCACTGCCGCTTTGGATTTCAAGCCAGGCTCTGGCGCTTGCGCCGCCGCTGCTGAGCAAATCCGCAAGCTTTTTGAAACGTTCATGGCTGTCGAGGCTACACAGATTGAAATAAACCCGCTGGTGGAAACGGAGCAGGGTAAAGGTTGTTCATTTGGTATTTTGAGTACCGTATTTCCTCGAAATACCCCCCGGGGGGTGATTGTTTCATAGTGGTCCCGAGAGGGGGGGGGTTAAACGAGGGGGGGGGTATTTCGAGGGGGGGGGTGATTGTTTCATAGTGGTCTCGAGAGGGGGGGGGTCAAACGAGGGGGGGGGTATTTCAAGGGGGGGGGGGTATTTCGAGGAAATACGGTATACCTAAATACTAATGTGTATTTATGTGTGTCGCTGTGAGATTTCGCTTAAACTCGGCGGACATGAAACGAGTGAGTGATTCGGCCTTTCGTTACCAACGACGTAGGAAAATACCTTAGACCATTGACTTCCATAATGTCGAGTTTACCAAATTAATTAAGCAAAAGTACGCTGTTTTGCAGTGCTGTGCGTGGATGCGAAGGTGTCCTACGACGACGCAGCGGGCTTCCGACAGCGGGACATCTTCGCTCAGCAAGACAACGCGGCCATGCACCCGAACGAGCTGACCGCGCAGAAGCTCGTCATGAAGTACATCAAACTGGACGGTGACATAGCGTGTCTGGGTGAGGCTCAGTCACCTTCTTTTTACACTACGTTTCATGCAAGTGCGAAAATTGTTTTCATTCACTTGTCCTTGCGTACTGCAATGCAAAGAAACGTGTCTCTCAACTTTTGTTATAGAATGGCGCAGGAGTAAGGTTGAAACATCTTTTGCATGTGTATTGTGATCAGTCCTGTAAATAACCAAACAAATGGCTTTTTGATTTGGTATGTCATGCTTCTCTGCATTGGAACACCCAAAAACAATGCATGATAACATTTTCTGCACTTCCACTAAAATTCAAGGTACCGTATTACCTCGAAATACCCCCAGGGGGTTTATTATTTCGCCAGCAAAATTTGAGGGGGGGATAATTCGAGGGGGGGGTTTATTCGAGGGGGGGGTCTATTATTTCGCCAGAAATTTTCGGAAATTCCCCATACGCGGACGTGAAAAAATCGAACAATTACATTGATGTATATGTGTTTATACTCATATATAACTGTATATACACAAAAACCGTTCCCTAACGTCACTTGATCATCAGTTTTAACGTGTGTTCTGCATTGTACAGATCACAAACTGCGGTATTTGTCATGTACGTTCACGTTACACTCAATCTTAGGGGGGGTATTTCGAGGGGGGGGTTTATTATTTCCTCAGCCGAAATTTAGGGGGGGTATTTCGAGGGGGGGGTTAATTCAAGGGGGGGGTTAATTCGAGGTAATACGGTATATGCCACTGTTGCACTATGCTCCTCGTACTGCGCAGTGAATGGTGCTGGTCTAGCCATGGCAGTGATGGACATGATCAAGGTGCACGGCGGCGAGCCAGCTAACTTCATGGATGTGGGCGGGCGCGTGGATGCCGAGCGAGTCATGCAGGCAGTGCACCTTGTCGCTGAGGAGCCTTCAGTCTGTCCTCTTGGAACCAGGCGCTCCATGTGACCGTTAACCACCGTTCTCGCCTAACTGAAAGTTTCTAATTCAGGTCAACTCTGTCTTGGTGAACATCTTTGGCGGCATCGTGAACTGCAAATTGATTGCGCAGGGCATTGTTTCTGCTTTTCGTGACAAACCACCCAATGTTCCCATTGTCGTCCGGCTCGAGGGCACGGAAGCACCGCGTGCTCGCAAAATCTTGCAAGTTTGTAATTACCGTATTTCCTCGAACTACCCCCCCCCCCCCTCAAAATGGCCACTATGAATTTATTAGCCCCCCCCCCCATCGAAATAACACCCAAATTGAGTGTAAAGAGAACGTTAATGACAAAACATGCGGTTTGTGATTCGGGCAATGCACAGAACAGTGTTTATGCCATCTAGGTACATACACTCCACGAAAAATGTCTTAAGCCTCCTGATCGGGAGCAAGAAAACTCTATGTCTCCCCAACTAATGTGCGACCTGCGTAGGTATATATTTACATGGGATGAATTCTTGTAGAGTAAGGTGCCTTTATGCCACATGCCGATTTTTAGCTGTCTGGGTGCGTTTCTGCTCATTTGACAGCCATCCAAAGTCAAATTTTCGGTGGAAAAAGGTCTTTAGCCTTTTTGTGAAAACGTTAAAACAAGGGAAAAAACATGTTAAAACGATGAAAAATAATGCGATGCGATGTGAAAAAAATGATGCACTGCTAAAATACTTAGGGACTTAGGGTGTCAAAAAAAATTTTTTACGGAAACGGAAACGGAAAAAATCTTTCAGCGGTCGGAAAACGGAACGGAAAAAAATTTCAGCAGCCGGAAAACGGAAAAAGAGGCCGGAAAAATGGAAACGGAAAAATTAAATTTGCACGGAAATGGAAAAACTTGGTGCCGATTTTTAAAATTATTTATTTATTTATGAACAAAACGAAATGTGGGCACCGTGCCAGCTCGTGGCTGTGCACATTAAGCGAAATGTAAAAAAAGCAAAAAAAATTCGCGGAAGGCACTGCGTTCACGGTTAACGAAATGTTGACTATATATGCAGGAAGGGGGCCATATTTCTACTGTGTGGGGTCGACATAATGACCCCTCCTATGTATGAGTTTCACTCCTCAGTGACCCATATTTAATGTTTGGTTCGCCATTGAGCCAAAAAAATCAAAGGGCTAAAGACATTTTTCCTGGAGTGTACTTACATAAGTCCATAGACTCTTATAGTGGTTATTGTTGCATTTTTCTACGTCAGCGTAGTTACAGACAACATGTTAGTACTGGGATTTCGAACAATTTCTGGCAAAATAATAAGCCCCCTCGGAATACAGCCCCTCAAAATTCTCACTCTGAAACAACCGCCCCCTGGGGGGTATTTCGAGGAAATACGGTATGCGAGGTTCAATCTCCCATTTTTTTAAATCATCAGAGAAACGTTTTGATCGATGAGATCAAGTTTGTCGAAACATTTTCAATTTCCACTAGTCGCACAAGTGATGGAACAGAGTCATCGCTGATTGAAACCATTTTGCCAGGGCAACCGGCACAACTATTTTAATTACCCTTGACACACCGTAAACGTATAAATCGTTTCAAACAGCTGTGCCAACTCCTTCGCAATGATCGGAGGAAATTCTAAAGGAAATTTATTTGGGGTGAATTCTATGATGTCATTGCAGGAACAAAATTTTACAGAATTTTCACTTTTTCATTCCACCCAAATAAATTTACTTATGTTGCCATTTTGGAGGTCATGTTGTTTACATAACTTTGAACCTTAGACCCTCCTCTACTGAACTTTGTAAACCAACTTTGAAAGTGTGGAACAAAAAATTGGTTTAAATTTAAATGTTTGGTCTGCCATTGATGATGGGGGTGGCTAAACAAAGGAAAAAAATTTTATTAGCAGAACTAGGGTTAAAACCTGATTCAATTTTTATATAAGGTATGTTCTCAAAAAAAATTTTTATTCCTTTATGTGGTGAACTTACTTGGGACACTTGGGTCGTTTTTTTCAAAAACAACAACTTTTTACAGTGTGGCACAAACTGTAGTGGGTCGTCGGGAGCTGCCCCACTGGCGTATAGTAGGGGTGGCTGTTGCCAAGATACCCCCAAAATTTTAGCTTTCTACCACCCCCAAAACTGGAGATACAGCCCCTTTAGTGTAGCTAATCAAGTGGGTGGTGTACTTGTTTGGGACACTGAAAACCTGGCAAAAAATTGTTGCATATAGGGCGACCCACCCTGTAGTTGGTCGCCATGCCTCCCCCCATTGATGCAGAGTAGAGGGATGGTACAAGTATATATTCACAAAGTTTCAGCTTTATAACCCCACCATAGCCCGAGATATAGCTTCCGAAATGGAATTAAAAAATGGGTGGTTTACTTGACCGGGAAGGTGTTTAGTATTTAATGACGGCCCGCACGCTGTTGACAAGTTGCGTAGTGTGTTTAGTCGTGCGCAAAAAATTTCGAATTTGGTGCTAGCGCCAATACAAAGATTCTGACACGGCAAAATGGCACCACATACCAAGATCTTCTCAAGTATCTTTGATACTTTTGAATATCGTTATAAAATAACAATTTTTTCGATATATTACGCTTGTATAAATATGTCAGTAAATCCACTGTAATACACTTTTCACGCTTGTATGTTCAGCCGCCGCATGTGGATCAGAAAAAAAGTGTCTACGCAAGCAACGACTTGAAGAGTTTCGTTCCTTAGGCGCTCCACACGCTGGAATGTCAACTGGTTTCAGTGTCAACTCGATTTTAGCTCAATTTTGGGTTGCATGACAATTTCAAGTGCACATGTGGCAATGTCGAAACGGAATCAATTTGCCATGTGCATTTGAACATAGTTTCGCAACCCATAAACTGAAATCTTTATGAAAACCGGTTGGTGCAGTTGACATCGCAATGATTGTCGCATTGCGATGTCAACTGCACCAACCGGTTTTCATCAAGATTGAAGTTTATGGGTCGCGAAACCTTGTTCAAATGCACATGGCAATATTGGCCCTACACACACTAGTTTTCACCGTGACACTTGTGAAAACTGAAATGGCGACATGGCGACATCCAGCCTACTCTTATTGTATGCTTTATGCATTTTAGTTTTCACATTTTCAAAATGTAACTTTGGTTAATTAAAATTCTAATCTAAATTTAATTAAATCATTCAACGGTGTTCATTAATTTGCATTTTTTAAATTTCAGTTTTCACACGAAGTCACGGTGAAAACTAGTGTGTGTAGGCACATTGATTCCTTTTCGACATTGCCACATATGCACTTGAAAATAATCCTGCTACCTAAATTCAGCTAAAATGAGTTGACTCCAAACCAGTTGACATTCCAGTGTCTCCAGCGTGTGGAGCGCCTGTAGTGCATATCTCCACAAATTTGAATTTTTCAAATTCGCATTTTAAAGTTTAGCGGTGGCCCGACAGCGCCATGTTTGAGCGACAGAGCTTGCCACGCACTTTTCAGATACCTGAGACTATTGCCTACTTTTTTTGTATAATTGATTTTTTTTGGCTGTACAGTCTATGAGGAGTTATGTCCAGATTTGTCGGGCCATTTTTTTCAGGAACAAAATGGACTATCTGCGATTAAAACTAAAACGACTTATGAATGGTGCGACCTAGAAAAAACCAACTGCACCATTGAATAGCCCGTCTCGAAAAGTACCCCGACCTAAATTTTCAGACTTATACGTACATACGTATCCAAATTATAGCTCTGGACATAAATGCACGGACGCACTTTTGCAATGAAACTCCCATTTTGTATGGGAGTTCTGGCCGGCTCTTCAGGAGCACGGATGCACTTTTTGAACGAAACTTTTTTTGTAGATATCCATTTTCGAAGTGGTAATTCCGGTGGCCCGAGATGGATAAACGCACTTTCGATGTGAAAATGTCGATTTTCTTGGTGGAGATACACACTTTCGATGTGAAAATCATGCTTTTTCTGAAAATCGGTACCAATGTATCTCCGGAACGACATGGACTATGACACTAATCAGGGGTCTCCAAGATTTTGGCCCTCGCGGGGGCTGGATAGGTAGCAAATCGCTCCTCCAGAGGGATAGATGGGGACTTCCGTTCCAAAAGTTCACAAGCGCCAAATCCAGAAAAATCAAGTTAGCTGCGGATTCGACATCCACGTATAATTCTGCCCATTTTGGTAAAAAAAATCAGTGTTATAGTCCATTTCGTTCCCGAGATACAGTGGTACCGTTTTTCAGAAAAATCACAATTTTCATATCGAAAGTGCACATATCCATCTCAGATCCCCTATGAAAAACAGAACTTTCATTTCGTGAGTGCACATATCCATGTCGGACCACCGGAGTTTCATTTCATAAGTGCACATATCCAAAAAATAGTTTCATTTCCAAAAGTGCTCCGGATCGCTCGCGAAGAGACGGCCGGATTTCCCATATAAAATAAAGTTTCATTTCCAAATCTGCATACGTGAATTTCCAAATTTATTTTGCTCTATAAATCGAGTACGGGTATAAATATAGATCTGAAAATTGTGGTTTGTGTACTTCTCGAAAAGGGCTTCTCAGTGGTGTAATTGGTTTTGCCCTACGATGCACGGTTAGGAAGTTATTTACATTTCAATTCAAATTTTCAAATTTACTCCTTATTTTGGGTGGTTAACAAAATATGACATAACTCTCAAAATATATACCAGCCGACAAAATTTAGGGACACAAAAATTGTAGACAAATGTCCGAGATATCTGAAAAGTGCAGGGCAAGCTTTGTCGCCCAAACATGGCGCTGCCGGGCCAGCGCCAAACTTTAAAATGCGATTTTGAAAAATCGAAAAATCTGGATATGTTAACTTTTGGAATGAAAGTCCCCAGATAGCTGAAAAAATTTTCTGGGGGGGGGGCTCACGGGGGCAAAATATATAGGCTTTTTCAGTGCATAGAAGGCCGAAAGGGGAAAAAAGCGCTAAAAATCGGTTAAAAGTGGCCACAAGTAGGTTTAAAATGACTAAAAACAGGCATATAACCATGCATATAGCCGGGGAGCACGATTTTGAAGGTGAAAAACTAAAAAGGTGCGAGAATTGGTAATTTTTAGCGAAAATTGGGGCAAAATTTCTCAAAAACCACTCCAGATAGATAGATAGCTGAGCGATTTGGGGGGGGGGGGTCTTTGGGGGTAGTAGCCAAAAATTTTGCCTCGGTATAGATAGATAGCTGAGCGGCCGCGGGGATAGATAGATAGCTGGCGCATTTGGGGGGGCAGCCCCCCCCCCCCCCCTAGGAGACCCCTGACACTAATTTTTTCCTAAAATGTACAAACATATATGTGGATGTCGAATCCACGCTTAACTCGATTTTTGTGATTTTGGCGCTTACGCACTTATGGAACGAAACTCTTCACTTCCACTTTGATTCTCCAGCGATGCACACACATAAATATGTCGTTGTTGTTTTCATCATGTACTGCAAAACTTGTGGAGAAAACGTTCCAATCACCTATTTAAACTGCAACACGAAATCAGGTATAATGAACAGAAAACATAAATAGAACAGCAGTGACAGAGTAGAAAAGTACACTGAAATGAGTGTTGATAGAAATATTAAATCTGGCAAATGGGGAAGATATTTAGGCTTGTCCCGATGGCACGTCGACTATGGCCTCGGCACGTTTTTTACATTTTCTGGTGCATTTTTGTACCTTTTGAGTTCCCGCAGAACGACTTACTCGACTATCATGGCAAATGCCTACAACGGCAATGCTAACCACGAATAGTGCACTAAAATTGCATTTGTATGCGTATTATTGCATACAACTCCTCATTTGCCAGTTAGCAGTCTTATCGGCAGTCAATAAAAAGACAGATAAACGCTACACTTCTTCACATCTATAAAATGGACATCACAAGTAGACAGCGGATCAAACATCTGGTCAACATCAGGCAGTTCAAACCATGGTGATGGTCACGTTGATGCCGAGGTTGCCGTTCTCGGCGAACAGCTGCGCCACGGACGCGTCGAAGGCGAGGCAGTCGGACGCGAGTATGGCCTGCGCGACGCCCTCGTGGATCGACCGGGGCGTGGCCTCCCAGCACAGCCGTCGCCGGTGCGTGGACAGCTCCAATCTGCGCAGTGTGTTGGGGTTAATGATGCGAGAATGCACCATATAAATACTAAGAGCTATACTCGACGGACCGCATGCTATTCATTCTCCTGAAGGAAACACTCCATCATCGCGTCATCATCATTTATAAAATAAAAATTGTTAAAAAAGAAAAGACGTATCCGGAAAAAAAA
The DNA here is from genome assembly GCA_964036195.1 of Sphaerolaimus hirsutus. Classification (NCBI taxonomy): domain Eukaryota; kingdom Metazoa; phylum Nematoda; class Chromadorea; order Monhysterida; family Sphaerolaimidae; genus Sphaerolaimus; species Sphaerolaimus hirsutus. The sequence goes on along the minus strand of OZ038452.1, from coordinate 15,677,232 downwards.
ACATTTGAAGCTCCCACGCGACTCGGCCTTTTCAATTTTAAAATATTTTTCTTTTGTGAAAGTGGATTTTAACGCAAATATCCTGCTCGGGCGTTATCGACTAAGACATAAGTCATTTTGGGCGCATACTTTGCGGTCCGCCGAGTATACACACGGCGTTATTGGGGGTAGCTTGGCAGCTTCAAGCAAGGAGGTAGTGTAATTTCGGGTAAATGCAAAACAATCCAGCATTAAGTATTGCAACATCATCAGTATCGCTGGCTTCCGGAATAATTTTGAGTATCCCAACTGTTTTTGTGGTCTTAAAAATGTGAATTTGATAATAGTTTCAAAACCAGTGGCGTAGCCAGGATTTTTGAGCGGGGGGGGGGGGGCGGATTGTTTACGGAGCCCCGCGAACGGGGGGGGGGCGGCGCCCCCCCCCCTAAAATTTGACCTATGTAGTAGGGGAATGGCGCTGGCACCATTCGTAGGCGCCGCGCCATGGCGCCATTGGCGTTGGTATAGGCGCCACAGACCGCTGTATATGTATGTATTTTACATATGTATACAGCGAAAATGAACATTTGAGTGCACTTTCAACGAGCTTGAGGCTGTTGCGACCTGCAAGGAGAAAATGCCTTTGGTGTTACGCTTTATTGCGCGCCTGCGCGCAAAATTTTTGAAAAATGGCCTCAAAATCGTTGCACCAGAACACATTTCACGACATTTCTCACGTCTCACCCGGGAAGGGGGGGGGGGCGGCCGCCCCCCCCGCCCCCCCCCCCTGGCTACGCCACTGTTCAAAACGATGCTCGGACATCTTCAGGCAAAGACTCTACTTAACTGATAAAAACTACTCAACTGATATCGGTAGCAGATGGGCGGAACAGACGTCAAAATTCCATTCGCAATTTTTTTTCTTGTCACTTGCGTTTTTTACTTGTATCTTTTGCGTGATCGAAGAACTACGGTCAGGCGTTGAATTCCATTGGCACCACGCCACGCTCTAAAAAATAAAAAACATCGCCACAAAAAGTACCTGTACATAAAATTCTCCGCTTGTTTCCTGCTACCGATCAATTGTACAACGGCGTAAAACATGTGATGGGCGTCGTACTTCTCCTGCTTCTCGAGCACCAGCATGAAGTGGTAGCCGAAGCAGCTCTGCATCATGACCCAGTCCACGGCGCCGGGCAGATTGATGTCGGTCGCCAAGAAGACAATGTCCTCGCCTTGCAGCGTGGTGATCGACTTGTGCACCTTCATCAGGTGCGGCATGACCGCCTCCAAGCTGCCCTGCCACTTGCAACTGGCGCCGGGACACGGGCAGCAATACGGCCTGCGCAGCGCACGCACATTGTAAAAATGAGGCGACGTATTATAATGAAATATAAGCAGGGAACACACCGAAATTCACACGTGTCTTCGTGGTCGACCTTGTCTTGGTGGCTGAAACTGCCAGGACACCCGGTGCTGGCGTACTTGCACGGGAACGACACCGTATTGGCGATCTTCTCCAAAACCAGGTTTCTCACGCTGGGCACGGGTCCGCGGCAGGTGGGGCAGCAAGTGAGTTTGGGCCGGCAGTTGCCGCACACGAGGTGGCCCGACTGGCACTGGAGGTACGGCGGCATCATGTACTCCAGGCACACGGGGCACTCGAATGCCGACAGCACCTCCTGCGATGCGGATTAATTTATACCTATACCATTGGGATCATAGCGAGAAATCTTACCAATGGGGTGATTAGTAATTTAGCCACTTGCCTACGCCACTCCCCTCTCATACGTTATGGATCAATCCTGGCAGGGGTCTCCTTGCGGGTCAAGCCTATTACGCATGTAAACCCATCACGCCTGTAGACCCATTATACCCAGTAGGGTTCAAACGATATGACTTTTCGATATCGATATTCGATACTTTTTTCTGAAACTCGATATCGATATTCGATATTTTTTCTGAAACTCGATATCGATACGATATGGAACTTCGATATCGATATTCGATATTAAAAAATGGTCGATATTCGATATTTCGATATTCGATATTCGATATTGCGATTTGCTTTTGGTATAGCAAGGCATATTTCAAGTGACATATTGTATTTTCATGTGGTTGCACGCATGGTTAATCATCTCTTTAGTTAAATGTGAATGGTACAAGTGATTTTAACAAGGTTTACATAACTCAAAAGTAGAACATGTAGGAAAAAAAACATGATGAATCAATGTGTATCAGACAAATAACAATTGGTAGATATTACAGTTAATACTGATAACCTGATTGCTAAGGGCATGTTGCAAAAAATACCGTATTTCCTCGAAATACCCCCCGGGGGGTGATTGTTTCATAGTGGTCCCGAGAGGGGGTGGGTTAAACGAGGGGGGGGGGTATTTCGAGGGGGGGGGTTATTGTTTCACAAGAAAATTTTTGAAAACCAAGTACAAAATTGTCGTTTGAAACGTACGCAGACGTCGAAAAATGCAACAAAAACCGCCATTTATAAGGTTCTGTAGACTAATATTGGTACGTAGATGGTATAAACACTGTTCTAACATGATTCCGACATTGTTTTAACGTGTGTTCTGCACTACGCAGAACACAAACTGCAGTATTTGTCATGTACGTTCTCTTTACACTCAATTTGGGGGGGGGGGTATTTCGAGGGGGGGGGGTGATTGTTTCATAGTGGTCTCGAGAGGGGGGGGTCAAACGAGGGGGGGGGGGTATTTCGAGGGGGGGGGTATTTCGAGGAAATACGGTAGAATATCAGCATTTTCTGGCTTTAAATTTAGCACTCCAACAAAAATGACATTATAAGTACTGTACTTTTACTCATCTAATACAATTCTCAGATCAGATCAAGCACATCAGATCAATCATCAATACCTCAAAATGAAAATGATAACTTTTTTTTGGGACACAATATAGGTTCGATATATCGAAAAAATGGTCGATATAGATATTTTTTCAAAATTTTCGATATTGATATTCGATATTTTTTCAAAATTTTCGATATCGATATTCGACATTCGATATTAAAAAATGGTCGATATCCGATATTCGATATTCAATACGATATATCGTTTGAACCCTCATACCCAGGGACGTATCCAGGATTTTTGAGCGGGGGGGCTGCTTGTTTACGTGGGCCGGCAAACGGGGGGGGGGCTCAGCCCCCCCCCCCCATTTTTCCCTATATATAGGGACGGCAAGGCATTTTGGCGCTAGCGCCATACAAAGGCGCCACGCCATGGCGCTATTGGCGTTGGCGCCAGACCCAGGAACCACCTTCTATGTAGGGTTGGCCGATGTTTTTTTTTTAAACATGACGTCCGAAATGTTTTTTGTTTTTAAAAACATCGGCCAAAATTTTTAGTACTAAGCACGAGGTATTTTGCAATATTTTTGCGCACAAGCGCGCAATTTCACACACAAAATGACATTGGTGGTTGTTTTCATTGGTTTTGTGGCATTTTTAGTATCAAAGCATCGATTTCTATGTGCTACCATAGGTGAATAAGCCGTCATATGTTGCTGTATTATATAATATTGAGGTAATGTGCTTCCATGTACCTCCACAGTGTGTAACTTCACTCCCAAAGTAACAACCTCCTTTTATAACTAGTTTGATCACTATTCCATTCCAAACTTCAGCTAAAGTCACCGAACAATCGACTGTAAGGCAATATATGAACATGTCGACAAAAAATGGATATTTTTGACACAAATCACCACTTATAATGCTATCCCATGGCTCCACACCCATTATATGGTCATATTTAACATCACAGAGTATTGCCACTGTCTGATATACCTATATATGTTGACACTAGGTCATATCTGGGAGCTTTTAAAAAAAACGTCTTTTATTTAAAAAAACAACGTTTTTTTAAATAAAAAACATCGAGTTAAAAAAAACGTTTTTTTCCAACCCTACTTCTATGTATGTAAATATGCATACATATACAGCAAAAGTCACAAAAATGTGTTCATTTTCCAAGGATATTGGTTTACAGGGACCGATCCGCTGAAAATACAATGCATGGGGTAGAAATTGCGCGCTTGCGCGCAAAATTTTTAAGGAACATCGAAAAATATATAGGAACAGTTGCATTTTCCGAAACTTTTTAGGTCTCACTCCGGGAGGGGGGGCTGCAGCCCCCCCCCCGCCCCCCCTCGATACGTCCTTGATTATACCCACAGGAGAAATGGGGCGGGGAGCGGACCCCCAAACCGCCCAGCTATCTATCTATTCCTGGAGCAATGTTTTTTGGCTACTTTCCCCTGAACACCCCCCAAATTGCCTAGCTATATAGCTAACTGGAGTTCTTTTGAGCAATGCAACCCTAATTTTCACCCCAACCCAAATCACTAATTTTCATACTTCTTAGGGTTCAAACGGGATTGACTTTTCGTGATCGGGATTGGTTTTTTGAGATTTCGGGATCGGGATTGGCCGGGATTGGGGTCACGGGATCGGATGTGGCATTTTTTCGGGATCGGGATTGGGGTCTTGGGATAGAGTATTTGGCCAATGTTCTGGCATTCACAGTTGTTCAATAAGGGCTCAAAACACTGTTGTATACCAGAAAAGTGGCATAAAATGAACGCTTGGGGTTTGCGTTCACATTTTTGCATGCAAAAACGTAATTTTTTCACTTATGATAATTTCCTCTAATTTTTCCGGGATCGGGATCCCGGACTTTGGAGTTTCTCGGGATCGGGATTTGAAAAGTTTCGGGATCGGGATCGGGACTGCTAAATCCCGGAATTTCACGGGATCCGGGATCGGGATCCCGTTTGAACCCTACTTCTTATATATTTTCGCATTCAAAATCACTAGGTCGTGTGTTTTATTGCCTATTTTCAGCATGCCGGGTATAATAAAGTGTGTTCCGGGTCAACATGCGAGATGGGTTTACATGCGGAATAGTGCAGGCCCGTCTCCAATGGGGAAGGGAGGTTCAAGCGGGATCCCAAATCCCGATAATTTTCGGGATTTTGCCGCCGATCCAGATACTCGAAAATTTGATAAGGAATGAACCCAACAATTTTTAAATCCCAATCCCGTTAAAATTTCTCCAATCCGATCCCGGAGCAGTTAGCTACATGTGCTAAATGTTTTTTTTGCACTGAGAAATGTGCATGGAAACCTTCAGTGTGCAGTTTAAGCCAATTATCAAGCATCCAAGTGTATTTTTAGACTTTTTTGTGAAAAATTAATGAAAAACTGAATAACAGAACTTTGTCCACTCACAAACTCACGGGGGCTCAATATATACGCTTTTTCAAGGTATAAAAGTCAGAAAGTGTGGAAAATCACATAAATAGCTGCAAATAGGAACAAAATCAGGTATATTACACAAAACGATTTTGAAGGTAAAACTTTGAAAAAATGGAGCAAAAATGAGTGAAAAGTTGGGAAAATTGTTTAAAATTTGCGCCACATAGATATAAAGCTGAGTGATTTGGAGATAGTAGCCAAAATTAGGGGATAGTAGCAAAAAATTGCATCGGTAAAGATAGATAGCCGGTCGATTAGCCCCCCTCCCCTAGGGTTCAAACAATATATCGACCATTTTTTAATATCGAATATCGATATCGAAAATTTTGAAAAAACATCGAATATCAATATCGAAGCAAATATGTAGGCAGTGATGCTCCATACTTCAGAATTTTGCAAGGAGCATCGGGATGTTCCGGGCTTTCAGGAGCATCAGGATGTTCGATAAATGGCAAATTACTTCTCCAAGGGATGGACAGTTGGATATTTTTTGAGAGACTTTCGATGTTGGCACACTGGATGTCACCATTCATATTTGTCAGTGCAAAAAGTAATCAATTTATTCATTAAGTATCCATTCCACTAACACATTTAGCACAGATTTAGATTTAGCATACGAAACACTACAATCGAATGAAAGACAAAATGCTAGAAATTAGCCCGCAACACGCAACCACGACGAACCTGGTTAGTGACCGCTTGACTCTGCGCTGCTAATATGCTGGTAACGTTGGCTTGCGGCACCGCGATAGCCTGTTGTATGCCGGCGACCGCGACCGAACTTGAGCTGGTGGAAGCCTGGCCGCCCGACGACGACGCGCCCAGAACTGACGCGGCCGTCGACTGGATCATCGGCGCTGCGCAATGAGACGCCACATGCAAATCACGATCGATCACAGTAGGTTCACATCAAAAGAGCTTACTGGCGGGCGCGGACCCTTGGACACGTGCCATGGACTTCTGAGAGTGCATGCCGCCGCCCGGCCCGCCACCGCTGCCGCTCCCTCCAGCCGACATGTCGAAAAGTCAAGCTTCTATACGCCACGAGCAACGGCCCCGAAGAAGCTCGCGGCGCAAAAAAACAACGATCGTACGTCGCAGAGATTATTTACAGCTGCACATTTTTTAGTCATTCCATTTTTTTTGGATACAATAGCGATTATTGTAATTTCGGATGGAGGTATTTAGGTGCTATTTGGAGTTAATGGTTATCGACCAAGATGCAGCTAATGAAACTCGCAGCGAATTGATGATTTTCTAAAATGAAATGACCAAGGATAATTGAATTGAATGAGTATTAAAGACTCTTCGACATGTTTATCTTCACTACGCACGGGTATCCTAAAGAGACTAATTTCTCGTGAGTGTGTTTTGTACATTCCTATTTCGGCCCATAAATATAAAATCACCAAAAATTTGCACAGTTCACAATACCTGAGGGATAATCGACAAAAATGCAATTAATCAAATCCAGTCGTTTTAGCAACTATCAGTTTTCATCCTACTTATCATGTATTCAATTAATGATATTTTATATTGTACATCTTTACGCTGAGATTATTTTCTTTTTCGCAGCTGCCACATAATTCGGAAACGATCGCGGCCATTACAAAAAAATTGAAAGACATTGGGATGGATCCAGGGTTCAATCGGGACTGACGGGAATGGGGGATTGGGCTTTTGGGATCGGGAATTTGTATTTTGAGAATTTGTGATCGAGACCGGGATTGGCATTTTTTCGGGATCGGGATTTTCCAATTTCCGGCAAATTTTCTGTTTGTTTCTGGTTTGTTTTCCAGTTTAAATGTCTGTTTCAGTAAAACTGCTCGTTTTTGTGATCGATAATGTGATGTTTTTCACCATTTCTGGCAAAATTTATGCTATTTTTTTCTGTTTTCAGCAAATTTTTTTCTGCTTCAGCAAATTTCCATTTTACAGCCTTTCATTTTTCCGTTTTCTGGCAAGTGCAAAAAAATTCATTTCCATTTTCAGACAAGTCGAATTTTTTACGTTTCCTGTGAAAAAATTGTTATTGACACCCTGGCTACCACCCCCCCCCCCCAAATATTTACATCCTAGACTACAGACAATACAATGCGCATAAAACACAAATAGGTTAAAATGAAAATAAGAACCTTTTATTTAGTGATTTAAAACAAATTAAATATATTGAAAATGGTCAATATTTGATATTTTTCTGACAGATACTTAATATTGAAAAAATGTTGATATTCGATATCCAATATTTTGTTCCAACCCTGAGCATTTGAATATATTTTGGAAGCATAACTAAAAATGAAGTGTTTAATTTCAAAAGTGCATATGCATATCCAAAAGTGCATTCAAATTTCCACATCCTATTCACAGATTTTTTGAAGTTGTTAGAGTGACCAAGCAGTTTTTGTATACCAATTTTCTCAATTTATTAACCACAACTTTTGTCACCCAGCAATTTTTTTGGGAAATGACTCTTTTCAAAATTCAAATTCTTTCCACAATTTCAGAACCTAGGGGATAAATACGAACATCTGAAATTCAAAGTTAAATAAATAGCTTCTTAATGATACATCGAATAGCTCATAACACCATTGAAAAGCCAGTACCCGATCAAATGGACCCGATCTCAAGTTTCAGATCTATGGACACAAGTGTTGCGCTGCTTGATCGCCCTTGATTGTGCAGTATTTTGTGCCCACACACTAGTTTTCACCGTGACTTCGTGGGAAAACTGATTTTTTTTCAAATGCAAATTAATGAACACGGGTGAATGATTTGATTTTATTTAAATTAGAATTTTAATTAATAAAAGTTAAACTTTTAAAATTTCAAAACTAAAACACATATAGCATACAATAAGTGTAGGCTGAATGTCGCCATATCGCCATTTCAGTTTTCACATCAGTCACGGTGAAAACTAGTGTGTGTAGGGCCATTGGCCCTACACACACTAGTTCTCACCGTGACCGATGTGAAAACTGAAATGGCAACATGGCGACATCCAGCCTACTCTTTTTGTATGCTATATATGTTTTAATTTTAAAATTTTCAAACTTTAACTTTCATTAATTTAAATTCCGATTTAAATAAAATCAAATCATTAAACCGTGTTCATTAATTTGCATTTAAACAAATTTCAGTTTTCACACGAAGTCACGGTGAAAACTAGTGTTTATAGGCACATTACATCACATACTGCCAGAGTACAGATATTCTCACTGCTGGTAAATGCTAAATAATCCATCATTAAATCCCCCAAATTCATAATTTTTGCTGACTACTGGAATGGTTCGGCGTATCCTAATTGTTTTTAGTTTTCAAAAATGTGAATTAGTAAGTATCCTTTGTATCATTTTCTGGCGAGTGTCGCGGTCATTTTCCATCTGCGCCGTCTGAGTGCATCTAAGAAGCTTTTTGTGAATGTGTCGGTGAACGAACGCGTTAAACCTGAAATTGCTCATCTGTTTTCAGGAGTCAATCCTGAATGGTTGGTGAATTCTCCCTTCGCATGAATCCTGACAATATTTATCAAACGGGTTACGGTAGCGAAATAGTGCAATGGCGGGCTGCAGCAGCGGGATGTCGGACGTGTCGCGGCTGGACGACGCGGTGGCGGCCGCGTCGCATCGTGCTGATCTGTTCTACAACTCGGAGCGCGACGGCACCGCCGCCGGCGATTTGATAGAGGCCGTCTCCGTTTGTTCAATTCCCACTTTTACGTTTATGCTGTGGAACGTAGTTGTTAAAACGTATTTACGTTTACGCGACAAGTATACTCGAGTACTGCGGAAATACGTTTCCTCCCGAAAGAAATACCGGTACTTACACGCGTACTTTTTGAAAGTACATGAGAACAGAAAACGTAATTTAAATTTTTCGGTGGTGCACCAAAAGCAAAGGGGAAGCAACGGGGAGCATAGGTAGGGAAAGCGACGACTCTCGGTTTCACATTTTTACGTCTTCCTCTAGGTACAAAATCAAAAACAAATGTTGTTTTTTACGTTTTCCCTGAGTAAACTTACGGGTGTTTACGTTTACTCACCTTTTACGCAACATAAACTTGTACTTTGTGCACCCACTGCAGACAGTGACCGCAATATGCCAGAAGGAGGGGCTTCCGTGGCGCTGGCTGTGCTCGTCAGGCGAGAGCAGCTTGCGCGATCTGCTCTGCCTGCTCACCATGTTCACATCCCACGACGGACTGCCGCCGGACTTGTTGCACAGCATATTGGAGTTGGTGCGCGTGCTGTGCACTCGCTGCTCGCTGATGCGGCGGGTCGTTGCTGCGGAGGTGGCCTTCGCGCAGCCCGCCTACTCTTATGTCAAGTTTGGATTGAAGGCGCAGGTAGGTCTGATACTTAGACAACTGCATGTGCCTAAGTCAGCATGATTTAATTGCTTCAGACAGGGCCTGAGTCGCTGATGCGAGGGCTCACTGTGCTTTTGCACCTGACTTACGATGGTGCTGCGCCGGCGTCTCACACGTGGACCGACGGGTTGCTGTCTTTTGTCATCAAAGAAATGTTAGTGAATCTTTCAGTGCACTGTTATTATTTAGATGTGACTTTGTATGTATGTCGGCCCTGCATCATTGGATGTTTTGGATGTCGATTTTTTTATGTATTGTAGTTGGGTAATGGAACATCATTTTTATTATCATACATAGTCATTTTCAATAGATTTCCCTAAAAAGTCGCTGGATCGATATAAGGAACGAAAAAATGGGCGCCCTTGTTCCTTCTTCGTGGCTCACATTTTCAAATATATAAGCGTAATGTGAGTGTATTCCCGCAGCGTACAGCAGAGCAAGCATGCAGCGCCCTGGGTGCCGCTGTGTTTGGGCATACTGCGGAACCTGATCTGGTGCTACCCAGAGTTGAAACGGCGCATGCAATCGTCCGTGAGTGTAGTCATTGCGACGTACTATTCTAGTTGAAATCACAATAATGCCTTCAACTTTCAGAAATTATACACTAATCTGGGTCGAAGTCTGGTGGCCAACTTGCAAGATGACCGCACTTTCGTTGTGATATCGACAGTGTCTATTATCTACTATTGCGAATCCAACATGCGCGACAAGGTGATTGATTTTTCTGCTGTGGATTCAATTTTATTTAAGATTGAATTTGGGTCCAAAAAAATATTGGTATCTGTGCGCCAACGCTGTTTCAGGTGTTTTCGTCGACACACGTGAGTCAGGCGATCCAGTGCGTGTTCAATGTTTTCGTCTGTGGTGGTGATGCCTTGACGCGGCACTTTTCCGTTGATATGTTGCTAACACTCATGTCTGCCAGCGCATTCGGTTAGCCCTGCAATTATTGAATGTCATTGCACTCAACCATAGTATGAAAAAGACCTTACTTTTTTTCTGACACAGGCAGCTTGGCACGATATACTCAAACTAGCAGATGTCTTTTCAAATTGGCTGACGTGTGTGCCACCTCAGTGGAGGAAATGACTTTTGAATGCCTCCAAAAAGTGTGTTTACAATACATAATTGATAAATGCTGTGGCCCAAATCTATTGCACTGAGTACGCAGGTGTTGAATCTCTTCTGCCGGCTGCTCTCCAGCAAGCAGACCAGGGCTGCTACAGTCCGTGCCTTGGCTCGCGCGCAAGTGTGCCAGTGGCTTTTGAAATGCGTTCAAATTGACTGTTCTCCCGCTACTCCGGTCTTTCACGATGCGGTGGTCATCTTGGGTGAATTGATGGTGGGTTTATTATTTATGCTGAGTTGGCACTTTTAGAGATCGAGTTGGACGTTCAAGAGAATTTTGCGTGACACAGGTCGCATGTTTGGATACAGAATCGCGTCAACTCGACGAGCTGAGCGGTCGCAGCGTGGCTGCGGAATCGTTGGACATAGCTAAAAAGACACTGCTGACAGAGGTCGATACCAGCCAAGCGCCAGATTTGATAGCGTTCTCGAATTTGAGAATATTAGCCGCAGTGAAGCTTGCTTTCGGTTAGGGGGTTCCGGTTCGCGTTTTATCTGACAGCGTGGTTGTAGAGACCTATTTTTAGCACATCAGAAAAAATACACTTGCCATGGTTAATCAAAATGGGTTCTATTGTGATTAGCGTTCCAAAAAATGGCTGATTTTGAGAAAATATAATTAAATATAATCTCAGAAAATCTCTCTAAAGATAAAATATAATTAAATCTCTCATGTCATTTGGAGAATAGAATTAAATCTCTGAGAAAATCTCCCATGCTTGAAAAAAATCTCAAAAAATCTCCCTGCTGGAATTTTAGTTTTATTTGATTTTCAAGGTGTTTGGACAACACAGAGTAAATATGTATTCAATACGCTCTTATGTGTTGCTTAAACAGTTTTATTTGAAATTACAAACAACAATAAAATTTTCAAATAGAGTCAAGTGAAACTATCAAAAGTCACAAATGTTACATCAACACTATCTTCAAAAACATATCGTGTCAAAAAGTCTTTTCACTCAAATCCAAACACCTATTTGCAACAACTGAAGTCTGACTGAAAAGCTGCTCAGCACTAGCAGCACTTATAGGTATACAGAGTATATTCAGTGCAAAATGTCGGGCATTCCTTTCAGCTAACTTTCATAAAAATATCATAAACTGCCAATTGTGAAGGACCCGGCGGGTGATGATGGTGATGATGCATTGTCTGGCCACAGAACTTCCCAAACAATGACATCACACTCTGAAACCTCAGAATTCACTGAATTTTCACTTTCACACATTTTACCATTCAACTTTTCTCTTTTTTTCCAAAGTTGCTAAAACATATTTAGGTTTTCTCAAAAATATGTATACTCAAGTTTACTGAGTTTAATGAGTAAATATGTTCATATTTCTCTGAAGAAAGTACCTGTACTCACTTTTACATATACTTCTTGGAACTACTCGAGTACAGAACTTGTATCACATAGGCTTTTATGTAAGCTTTTTCAAGACATAAACGGGAATAAAGTAGCCAAAAATGGTATGTAAATAAGCACATGTATAGCCAAAAATCTGGGAAAAACATGGATTGTAGTACATTTGAAGGTGAAAATGGGCAACAATTATTAAACTTGGGGCAAAATTTCTCAAAAAAGTTACTTCAGAGAGATTGTTTTATATTTTCTTCCACAGAAATAAAAAATATAATCAAATCTCTCTGAAAAATCTCAGAAAAAATATAAATATAATTACCGTATTCCCTCGAAATACCCCCAGGGGGTTTATTATTTCGCCAGCAAAATTTGAGGGGGGGGGGGGGTAATTCGAGGGGGGGTTTATTCGAGGGGGGTCTATTCGAGGGGGGTCTATTATTACGCCAGAAATTTTCGGAAATTCCCCATACGCAGACGTAGAAAAATCGAACAATCACATAGATTTATATGTGTTTATAGGCATATATTACTGTATATACACAAAAACCCTTCCCTAACGTCACTTAATCATCAGTTTTAACGTGTGTTCTGCATAGTACAGATCACAAACTGCGGTATTTGTTCACGTTACACTCAATTTTAGGGGAGGGGGGTATTTCGAGGGGGGTTTATTATTTCCTCAGCCGAAATTTAGGGGGGGGGGGTATTTCGAGGGGGGGGGGGTTAATTCAAGGGGGGGATAATTCGAGGTAATACGGTAAATTACCATTGTTTATATTTTCTGGGATTTTTTAAATATAAATCTCCCAGAGATTTTTAGAACGCTAATTGTGATGTTGAAATGCACAGTGGGGGGTCCTGAAATCCCGGGGGCTCAATATTTGGGGTTAAATAAAGTTGTTTGTATAATAGATGTTGAAATATAGTAAAATAAATAGAGTTGTTTGATTTGGGAGGTCTTAAAAGTACGCGAGTACAGATGACGTATTTCAGATTGGCTTTTATATAGTTTTTTTGAGGCATAAAGGGAAAAAGTGAGAGAAAACCCACCAAAAATCAGGGAAGCATAGCTTTAGCTTTGAAAGGAAGCATAGCTTTAGCTTTAGGAATGAAAATAGCTTTAAAAATAGGCAAAAACACGTCAACTAGTGAGTTTGATGGTAAAAAAAGTTAGGAAATTAGTGATTTTGAGTAAAAATTAGAGCAAAATTTCTGAAAAATACCCACATTTGCGTTTTCCGGGGACAAAAGTAATTTACTCGTAATTTTACACGAGTAAAATTAAAAGTAAAATTCTGTTTTACACGTTTTCTGTACTCAGCTGTGAATAAAAACAACAACTTTACTTTTACGTTTACTTTCAAAAAAGTTCTGTAGTTTTAACAACTCTACTTCGCACAGCTGTGTGCGGCACGAGCGCCGAGTCGTGCAGACTCGTCAGCGACTCCGTGGGCGCGGCGCTGTTGGGTCACGTGGCCGAGACGCAGTTCGCCAGCTGCATAAATGCGATGGGTGCGGCGGGCGCGTCCGTGCTCGCTTGGCTGCGGCACGGAGTGCATGCTCTGCTGCTGCTCGTGCGGTTGCTCGCCCGGCTCAAAAACAACTCGCCCATGCATTCAGATGTCTACGACAGATTATTGAGTGTCAGTCATAATAATGCCATAATGTATGGTTAAGGCTGCCGCGATGGTAAAGTTTGAGTTTGAGAAATGTAAAAATGATCCATATCTTAATCACTCACCAACAAAATCCGTAAAAATATTACTTGTGAACGGTATACGTCCGTGAAGGTCGGAATTTCTAATAAATTATTATTCAAAATGTGCAAGTATATCTTTAAAAAAATAGTGACACGTCTTCCACCCTCGAAACTTCGAACGCGGGATTTTCTTCTGTGGACTATATTTCTACACTGGATTTTTTATTGCCTCATTTGCAGGACGAGCGAATGACACAAGTCATAGGGGTGGCACTGCGCTGCGGCCATAGCGACATTGTCGAGGCTGCATTAGCAGTTGTCCAGCTATCCGCTGATTGCAACGCTTTCGATATTACCAGGTATGTAAATACTCGCTTCACTCTGGAACTATATTCCCCTGTTGTATCGATCGAGACAAACCCATACTCATTTGTAGCGCCGCCCGATACGCTGCTAAAATAGAGCTACCTGGACCCAGCCACCAAGAAGGTTCAGGTCTGCCGAACCACGCGCAGCCGTCGACCAGCGGCACGGCCACCATGTGCAACGGCGAGAACACTCAGACCACTGCATCTTCGCTGGGCTTCTCTGCCAGACGCAGCATGTCTGATACGGTGAGTCTGGCGCGCGTGTCTAGTGGGTTTGTCTGTTTGGGTTGGCCAGCGATTTTTTACAATAAACAGATGTTTTGTTCTAAAATTCCGATTTGAAAAAATTTGATCGGCTCAGCCCCTTAAAATTTTACCTACACGGTGACGAAATGGCGCCATTTGGAATATTTGTTATCTGGTAAATATTTTTTGTTTTGTCCGAGTGTCGTGGTTTAGACATCTGGAAAATCCCTATTTTCTCATTTGCAATTCTCTCTAATGCATAGAGGCTAGGGCGTATCCGGGGGATTGCCCCCTCCCCTCCCTGGTTGATGAGACATGAAAAGAATAAGGTAACATCGCGAATATAAAGAAACGTAAACGACAGTATTATTCAAGGAGAAGGATGGATATATTTACGAAGCTTCTGCTCGACCATACTTTTTCACGCTGTGTTCACGCTTCAACTGATCCATCTTCATGTTATTCTACTCGCGTTCCTCATTCTGCCCAGATGTCACCGCTAAACGGCAATCGATTCAACACCGCGAGCAGTCACCATGATCTCGACCAGCTGATTGCATCAGTCCGATCAAGCATAGAGGTAAACTCTGTCGGGTTTTTTTCCTCTACATTTGCGTATTCCGTATTTCCTTGAAATACTCCTATGGGGTTTATTGTTTTTTCGCAAGCGAATTTTGAAGGGGGTCAATTCGAGGGGGGCTTATTCAATGGGTTAATTCGTCAGAAAATTTTGTGGAGGATTGTAGTAAAGAATAAGCCAAAATATACCCAAAACTGGTAATAAATGAAATGACACCAAACCGGATATATTTGGGACATATATGGGGTTATATCTACACAAACTAGTGTGTGTAGCTGCGATGTTATTTGAAAGTATATAACACGTCATGTACATTGCATACATGATGTACATTATTGGAGACGGGGGTATTTCGAGGAGGGTTTTTTATTTTTTCTCAGGTCGAGCAAAACTGGGGGTTTTTCGAGGAGCGGGGCAATTCGGGGGGGGGGGGGTAATTCGAGAAATACGGTTTTCGCTAATACGTGTATAAACGTCTGGTCGATCTGGACATAACTAGGGTTCAAACGGGATCCCGATCCCGATCCCGGATCCCGTGAAATTCCGGGATTTACCAGTCCCGATCCCGAAACCCCAATCCCGATCCCGATCCCGAAATCTTAAAAATACCAATCCCGATCCCGATCCCGATCCCGAAAGTTTTCAAATCCCGATCCCGATCCCGAGAAACTCCCAAGTCCGGGATCCCGATCCCGGAAAAATTAGTGGAAATTATAAAAAGTGAAATAATGACGTTTTTGCATGCAAAAAAGTGGATGCAAACCCCCAGCGTCAATTTTATGCCACTTTTCTGGCATCCAACAGTGTTTTGAGACCTTTATGAACAACTGTGAATGCCAGAAAAATGGCCAAAATCTCTATCCCTAGAACCCAATCCCGATCCCGGAAAAATGCCTATCCCAATCCCGATCCCGGAAAAATGCCTATCCCAATCCCGATCCCGTGACCCCAATCCCGGCCAATCCCGATCCCGATCCCGAAATCTCAAAAAACCAATCCCGATCCCGATCCCGAAACCCCAATCCCGATCCCGATCCCGAAATCTCAAAAAGTGAATCCCGATCCCGATCCCGAAAAGTCAATCCCGTTTGAACCCTAGACATAACTGAGATTGGTAACTTTGCCAATTGCAATAAAATTTCACTTTGCTCATTGCACTAAATTCCACGCGTGGGAATGGACGCTTTTCAAACCACTCATTTTAAACGCGCAGCATCTAAATGCCTCACCCGTTTTTACGAATTTCTTCAAAGTGTAAAATGTTTTTTTCGCAACCCTGTAAAATTTTAAGCCACGATATAAGCATCAATATACAGACTCATAAAGTGCTCTTTAGTAAAAGACGAAAGATTTTCTCGACAAATGCAGAGGAGTCAGGGCGTAATTCTGCCTGTTTGCTATACACATGGTTTTTGGTATGCCTTTATGGTTTTGTGCATTTAGGCTTCAAACGGGATCCCAATCGCGTGCCCTGACAAATCTCACACCCGTGGTGCTTGTACTGAACCAATTTTCTGGAATTCATGAAGTCACAAGAAATACTCCCAACGATGAATTATTGCTTCCATTATTTCCAACAAATTACACAATTTGGCACCTTCACTACAATAAAAAAATAGTTTTTCAATTAAACTTTTTTTAAATCGAAATGTATAAATAGGGTGCAGTTTTGAGTTGGTAGCAACACTTCATAAAAATGACCCCATTTTTGGAGTCAATAGCACCATCCCATAAAAATGGCACTGTTATGGGATCAACAATACCAGTCCATGAACTGGCACTATTGAGTTGATATAACCACTGCATAAAAATGGTGCCACGCATGCACAGTTTGCACAAAATGTGCAAAGTTAGATAATTCACCACATCTCATCCAAACTTAGCACAAAGAGGAAAAAAATTGCTTTATGTGTATTCAAATTTTAACTTCATTCATGTCTGAAGAGTTCACTCAGCTACTGTCTTAAAGTGGGCGGAGTTTGTGCAAAAAATGTTTTTTGGGAAGACTGCCATCACTTCTTTTTCTTATTAGTCATTACGCATGAAGATTGATTGTGTTGAAGACAAGTTATTGCATTTTCTTAAATGATGGAAAATAACAAAAGTAACAAGAACACTAACTCAAATCGAACATGAGAGTCTGTGATGTTTTGGATTTTTGATTTTTGATATATTGCTTTGAAAAACTTTTCTAAAAACACCCGGGTACATTGCAAACGTTTTTGCCAACCCAGTGTTGTCTGACCGCATTGCGAGTCATTACCCCCGCATTTTCGGGTTGATCCATTCTGCGGCGTGGCAGAATGGATAGCTGGAGCAATCCTTCACCCGCATTCGCTGCTTGAACCCAGTCCAAATTTCTTAGAAACGACACGTTGAACGGTATCGGTTCACTTTCATTGCCCAGAACGCTGTCCTGCCTCGATGCATTTTGTTTTTAAATTAGGCTTCTCTTATATTTTCGAGAAAAGTCACCTTTTGAAATACGAAGACGATTCGATTTTCATATAAATTTACTTAGCACTCCCTTTAAACCTTAGCTTGCTGATTGTCGAAAGTCTTCCTTAAGGATGGAAAACGTTGCTTTTTGACGGGTTTTTTTAAAAGCTCTCAAATATGGATATGGGAAGGGATGGAAGAACACTTTTTTCAACGGGCCGTTTTTTACGTTTTTTTTAAAGACGCGTTGGTAAAAAAATACCCCTACTTGACAAATACCCCACTCTGGTGAACTCCAATGGCGCTACGCACACTGAAGCCGAAATATTCGGCATACGCACGTTTTTGACAAATGCCGAATTAAATGCTGAATAGAAAAAAACTTGCTGAACTCAAATCGTCCGTACTCTTGAAAATTAGGCGGTTTGTCAATTCAGCATGTATTTCAGCATTCAAAAGATGCGTACACTTTTTCATGCGGAAACATTCAGCAATAGGATAAAATCTCAAATGCTGAAATGCAAAGATAAACGAGGATTGGTTTTTGAGATCTCGGGATCGGATCGGGATTGACCTTTTGGTATCGGGATCGGGATTGGTTTTTGAGATTTCGGGATCGGGATTGACCTTTCGGGATCGGGATTGGCATTTTTTGGGATCGGTAATGGCATTTTTGAAAACATTCTAATATACACGTTTTTTGCCAATGTTTTCACAAAACAGGCTCAAAAACACGTCTGGATGCCAGAAAAGAGGCATAAAGTGGACATTGGTTAAAATTTATTAATGCAAAAAGGGCATTTAATGAGGTTGACCAAATTTTCTGGGATACGGATCGGGATTGTATAAATTTTTTCGGGATCGGGATTGTGATTTTGAAAGTTTCTGGATCGGGATCGGGATTGGCTTTTGAGATTTCGGGATCGGGATCAGGATTGAGGTTTCAGGATCGGGATCGGGACCACCAAATCCCGAAATGTTTTGGGATCGGGATTCCGTTTCGACCCTAGTGCCAACCCTATCCAATATACATAATCACTATTGTCTATTGACCGAAGTTGATGCTGTACAGAGAATGTAACTAATTATAACTTGTCATAAAGTTGACATCAAAAATTGTCATCAATTATATCTTGTCACACACACTAGTCAGGGGTAGGAAAGGGGGGGTTCCCCCCCCAAATCGCCCAGCTATCTATCTATTCCAGAGGCCGCTCAGCTATCTATCTATCCCGGAGGCAAAATTTTGGGCTACTATCCCCTAAACCCCTCCCCCCAATCGGCCAGCTATCTACCTATCTGGAGCGATTTTTGGGAAACTATACCCTAATTTTCGCTCAAAATCGCTATTTTCATACCTATATATAGATTTTCACCTCCAAAATCACTAGTTCGTGCATCTAACTGCCTATTTTGAGCTATTTTTAGTACTATATGTCCTTATATACCCATTTTTAGCCATTTTTCACCTACTTTCAGCAATTTTTCTCCTTTTCCTCCCTTCTATGCCTATATATTGAGCCCCCGCGAACCCCCCCCCCCAGAAAAATTTTCAGCTATCTATCCCTCCGGAGGAGTGATTTGCTATCTATCCAACACCCAGGAGGGCCGAAAACTAGAATACCCCTGACACTAGTTGACATCAAAAATTGTGTCAACTAAATTTTGGATAATTATTGGTTTTACTTGGCAGCAGGGTTGGCAAAATCTCAGAAGAAAAAAAATCAAATACAATTTTTATACAATTTTACTACAATTTTAGTAAAAAGAATTTCACAAAAACTAATCCTGGTCACAAAGAATAAAAAATAAAAATAAAATAATAATAAAATGGAAAATTGAAGAATAAAAAAATAAAAATAAAATGGAAAATTGGAGAAAAAATAAAAATATAATTTATTTACAATTTTACTGCAGCTTCAGTAAAAATAATTTTACTAAAACCAACCCTGCTTGGCAGACGCTACAGTGTATGCACAACTTCATGTGTGCAGTGGCAAAAAGGATGAAAATTGGGGTTAAGGGTGACTTCTAGTGAAAATTATGGTCATCGTTTTCAAAAATACTTACTTTTACATTTTCCCATGGAAATAAAAGTAAAAAATTCTACTATACGTTTTCTGCACTCAGGAGTGACTAAAAATGAATATTTTACATTAACTTTGAAAACATTGATTACTTTCAATAATCTGGTTTGCAGGCATGCTTAGGGTGACAAATTTCCGTTTCGGTTTTCTGCAGGCAAATTTTTTCCATTTTCCATTCCGTTTTCCGGTAATTGAATTAATTTTTCCGTTTTCCGTTCCGTTTTCCGACTACAAAATTTTTTTCCATTTCCGTTCCTGTTTTTCTGGCTAAATTTTCAGTTTTTCTGCCTTTTTACGGCTGAATTTTCAGTTTTTCCGGCTGAATTTTCAGTTTTTCTGCCTTTTTTCCGTTTTCAGGCTCAATTTTCAGTTTTTCAGCCTCATATTCCCCTTTTCTGGCTCAATTGTCTGTTTTCTGTTTCAGCCAAACTGGTAAACATGCATGCAGGTTTTTAATTATGTGACTTTTTCCATTTTCCATCAAAATTTCAGCAATTTTTAGCATTTCCAGGAAATTTCCACAATTTTTTTTGTTTTCTGGCAAAATTTCATTTTTCCATTTCCAGTTTTTCGGCCTTGTTTTCCTTGTTGCTGAAATTTTATTTCCATTTTCTGGCAAGTGCAAAAAAATTTCCGTTTCCATTTTCCATAACAAAATTTTTTTGACACCCTAGGCACGCGCTGTTCCAATGTTTATCATTACTATTCGCTCATGTATAGGGTTCAAACGGGATCCCGATCCCCGATCCCGTGAAATTCCGGGATTTACCAGTCCCGATCCCGATCCTGAAACCCCAATCCTGATCCCGATCCCGAAATCTCAAAAATACCAATCCCGATCCCGAAAGTTTTCAAATCCCGATCCCGATCCCGAGAAACTCCCAAGTCCGGGATCCCGATCCCGGAAAAATTAGTGGAAATTATAAAAAGTGAAATAATGACGTTTTTGCATGCAAAAAAGTGGATGCAAACCCCCAGCGTCAATTTTATGCCACTTTTCTGGCATCCAACAGTGTTTTGAGACCTTTATGAACAACTGTGAATGCCAGAAAAATGGCCAAAATTTCTATCCCTAGAACCCAATCCCGATCCCGGAAAAATGCCTATCCCAATCCCGATCCCGTGACCCCAATCCCGGCCAATCCCGATCCCGAAATCTCAAAAAGTGAATCCCGATCCCGATCCTGATCCCGAAAAGTCAATCCCGTTTGAACCCTACTCATGTACACACATTGCCCAAATTCCCAAAATGGTTCGTACGTTTTTTCTGTTTACACACTGTTGAACTGTGCTGAACTACAATATCTCAAGAATGAGCAGTTTTTAAAAAAAATTTATGGTCTTCATTTTTGAAGATCATGTTCATACATGTTCATAAAAAATGTTTCATGAAGATGTATGAAAAACTAGATGAGATCTGGATCATTTCACAGCAGTAGATGTTCTGCCAATTGCTGAACTGGTTTGCTGAAATGAAAGTGTCCGGATACAATTTTTTCACAAGATGCTGAAATGTTAAATTCAGCATATGACCAAAAATGCTGGAAAATCATCTAAATCCGTCCGAATTTGTCCGAATTCGTACGGTTGCTGAATGTCTGGACCCAAAAATGCTGGTCTAAAACCGTCCGAACAGCATTTTTTTAGTTCGGATTCGGCAGATGAAAACGTGCGTATGCCGAATATTTCGGCTTCAGTGTGCGTAGCGCCAATGTCTTCAAGCTGATTTTTTTGTTTTCAAAATTTGGAGTAATTTCTGTACAAAATTAAGTAGGGCGTTTGCGCGGTGCTTGTCAATTGGTCTTATCACAGCTATCCAGTGCGCACACATGCAGCTATGCTGTTAACATCGACACTCTGCAAGCATCGACCACAAGGGTAAGCATGCGTTTTCCCGCCGGTTGTGTTTTTGTTGAAGAAGCACCGTTGAATTGCGCTGTCGATCGGCCGCGCCGCAGGGCGGCCATTGTGCAGCTTGTATGCGCGCGCGTAACAAGGGCGCCGCACCCACTTCCGCCCCGCCGCGCATCGGCACTAGCTGCGCGCTTTGATTGTTATCGCATGCGCCGCGCTATTAGATGGCGTCGAGACCTCGGCGCTTTCATAGCGCCGTTCACTTTACTTTTTATGTCGTTTTTGTGGCCGCCGTTCACCGAGTTTGGTGATAGCATTGCCGTGTGCCGCAGCTTATTCCATGCACTCGTGCGTGCAGCCGTGCAGACTCTGCTCCAAATTTTTGTACGTGTTCCAAATTTTTGTACGGCTGTGCTGCCGAAGTGTCTAGCTATTTCTGCACGCGGCACAATTGAATCCTATGGGAAGTTGGATCAAGCGACACTGCATATCTATTGCTTTTTATGCGCATAGCCGCCCCGTTGATTTTGAGCCGAGCTAATGGTGATTTGGTTTGTGTTGGATGCGATTTTCAAGCTGAAGCTTCCCGAAATAAATTTGAAGTACTCTTTCAGTCAAATGGCTTATTATTGGACGTGGAAAGATGAGCAGTTGAAAGAAAGGCGCAATTCCGCCTCGGTATGACAATTCGTTCTAATTTCAAAACCTGCGGTGCATTGTCTGCTTTTATTAATTCATGCAGTGTTTAATTTTTATTTTTTACTCATGTCGCTGTCAATCGGTAGCCCGCTGCTATGTTGTGTCTTATGCATGCAGTAAATATTTACAATAGAACGAGTGTACAAATGTGCACATGCAAGTGGCTTTGATATGATGTAGCACTGCCCTAGAAACCCAGCGACCATTCGTCGCAGATGGCCGAGCCGAAGATGTCGCAGCTGATGCAGCTGTACGAGAAGAAGATCACCGAGCTGCAGATGCGCGAGCGCGACCTGGAGCAGGCGGTCGACGCCAAGCACAACATGCTGGCCAACTCGGAGCGCCTGCTGGCCCAGCACCGCGCCGACAAGAAGAGCACCGAGGCGCAGGTTATCACCGTTGTTCTTATTTGTTGCCATTAACGTTTCAGCTATGGGAAATTTGAAGTAAACAGTCGAACGAAATCCGTCGAGTGCCGGGAAAAATTTTTATATTGTCCCATAAAACTTCTACGTTTTTCCGGGAATCTTACCTAACTTGTCGAAATCTTTTGTTGATTTACTAGGTCTTGTACTGGTCAGTGGATGTTTCCGTACACCGTATTTCCCCAGTAGTGCACGATCGGTGCGCATCCAATTTGCAGCCAATTTGCACTTTCGTGCAACGCAGCGTTGTTGATAATCGCGTGGTAGCGGCAATTTGCAGCTGGCGACGTTGCGTGTGACCATCGCCGACTTTGAGCGGCGGACTGAATCGTCTGCGCGCGAGGCTGCCGCGGCGCGGCGACAGCGCGAGGAGATGTCCGCCCAGCTGTCCGGCTGCCAGAAGATGCTGGACAAGGTGAAGCGCGACTTCGTGGACACGAAGCGGCACATGGACGAGGAGCTGAACAAGCAGAAGATGGACGCGGACAACGTGCGGCACGCGCTCGAGTCGCAGCGACGCGAGAACGCGCTCGAGCGAGAGACGCACCAGGCCCTGCGCAAGCACTACGACGACATGAAGTCTAGGTACGTCTGAGGCTCTCAGAGGCCCATCGTCACTGCTGGTCAATCTGCGCACCAGATATGACTTAGTGTTAATGACTGAAAATTTTCTCTGTGGCATTTGAAATCTGTGCGAAAAGATCAGAGATTACATGTCTGTCGAAAGAAATTAATAGAGATATGAATAGAATGCTATATACTCTATTTCCAATATTCGAAACAATATGTGATTGGACTGGACCTATAGAATCCACAGCCCATCACTCACTCCCCCCTGCAGATTCGACGAAGCCACGCGCAAGGTGTTCGAAGCTGAAGAGTCTCAGCGGACGACCGAGCGCCACCTGGTCGACGTGACCGACGAGCTCAAGTGCGTGCGCGACCAGCACGCGCGCTGCGTCGAGAAGGACCACCGGCTCGCCGAGATGGAGAAGCGATTCGTGCACGCAGAGAAGAGTCACAGAGAGGTCAAGGGCAAGCTAGAGACTGACGTGGGTTTTTCTACCTGTTTTAACTATTAATTAGTATTAATTCATTATTAGCTGCATGCATATATGTACGCTAATTCCGCCCTCTGTGCTCCCGTGACAAGGCAATGAAGTCGCGAATTTCAGACAAAGTTGCGAAATGCCAGTAAAGTGCCATAAAAAAGTTCCTTTGTCTGAATTTGAAACATTCCTAATCTGAAATTGTCACTTGATCGGTGGGGTTTCCTCGAATTACAAAAGAAATTTATTGCTGAGAGTTATTCTATTCGTTTATTTACGATAGTTGCCCACACTTCAGCTGGCTGCTGCCAAGGAGACTATTGAGCAATTGAAGCATGAACTCAACGACATGTATGAGAACATTAATAAATTGGTGAACAAGAAGCGGTGAGCGAATAGTGATAGATTTACAAAAATATGTTTTAACGATACTTATTACTCAAGTAAAACATTTAGGTACTTTTCGATCCGTGTGTACAGTTTATGTCGCGACAAAAACAAATATTTATTAATGCAAATAGTCAGTAGACTAACAGACAGTGGAAACAGAACCTGTCATGATGTCAGATCACAAACAATAACAAAGATACACTAGCAATGTTTACCGGTCATTGACGTTTCTGACACATTATGTAAATATTTATTTTGAATAAATTGAAAACGCACTTGAAGTCTGATTTTCTGTTCACTGCATAATGTGAGATTGGCAGACGAATAATATGTATGGATAATCTATGTATGCATACTCGCCGGACATCACACTTAGTGTAGAAACCTACCATAACCCATCTGAATAATGAAGCAAAAATAATAGTTTTTTCATCATAATATTTCGTTTTTACTATGGAATATTAAGGTAATTATCAATTTATCACTTGATTTTATTCATCAAATTATGGTAGGATTCTACACATACTTTGGATTCTGCCGAGTATACAGGGTGCGGCAATTTAGTCCTGCGCACTAGATTTCGAATAACTTGTCACTGAGTGGTCGGATTAACGTCAAATTTTAGGACAACATTTACAACTAAATCGGAAAAGATCCCTGAAAATATGGCTGCGATAGCTCCACTCGTTCTCAAGTTATAGATACAAACACCAATAATTGTCACTACTACCACCTTGCTTTACAACCAATTACGCAAGCGTCTGCCGATTTCCTTATCGGTATGGCGGATTAATGGCGCGCGCGAACGCATTTTGGCATGCCGCTGCGAAAAAAAAGAGAAAAACTGAGAAAAAAAATCCCACTCCCGATCCGGGTCCCGAAAAGTGGAGCCCGTTTGAAACCTATCACGGGGTTGTGGTAAAATGACGCGTTTGCATGAATAACTTGAGAACGGGTGGAGCTATCGCAGCCATATTTTCAGGGATCCTTTCCTTTTTAGTTGTTAATGTTGTCCTAAAATTTGATGTGAATCCGACCACCCAGTGACAAGTTATTCGAAATCTAGAGCGCAGGTCTAGATTGCCGCACCCTGTACATTGACAACTGCCAATCACGCGGCACTGCTTTTACTGACGAATGGCGCTGCGACCCTGACTTCATTTGCATTGAAAAATGATGTTAAAATATTCACTTTCACTACAAAGCAATTGATATTGTGAATAATTGATTGTGCTCCACTAATTTGGTAATGTTGTCGTAGCGTTCACTTTCATTTATGCCAGTTTATCACTGGAGGTAACTCAACACAAAACTTTAAAATGGGAATAAGCGGCATTGACAAATAGTTAATATACTGCTTGCTGTCCCATTGGAAGTTATGTTTGCCTCCTTGCATTTGAGGGTGTGATATTAAATGCAAATATTAATTAGGTAGCCTGTAAATGTACTTTTTATTTGTTGCTTATATAGCTGGTACTGGTTTCAAAATAGGGTTTTACAAAATTGTTCTGTATCGAATGATTAAATATTGTAGGAATATTTATGTTGGTATATTTATTTAGCTATGGATTCCTAATGGTGGTGATATTTCGAGCTACGATTTATGGTGCTGTATCCATTCCAATTTGTAAGCAAGTAGCCTTTTCGCCGCACACAATACCCGTACCGTGTGGCTCTCTTTATTACTGTGGACAAGGACGTATCCAGGGGGGGGCGGGGGGGGCTGCAGCCCCCCCCCTTCCCGTGGTGAGACCTAAAACGTCCCGGAAAATCCAACTTTTCCTATATATTTTTCGATGTTTCTGAAAATTTTTGCGCGCTGGCGCGCAATTGCTTCTCCGCGCATGGTATTTTCAACGGATCGGTCCCTTTAGACCAAAATCGTTGAAAATGAACACATTTTTTGCGAGTTTCGCTGTATATGTATGCATATTTACATACATATAAAGCGGTTCCTGGTGCTGGCGCCAACGCCAATGGCGCCATGGCGTGGCGCCTATGTATGGCGCTAGCGCCAAAACGCCTTTCCGTCCCTATATAGGGAAAAAATTTAGGGGGGGGGGGCTGAGCCCCCCCCCCCGTTCGCCGGCCCCCGTAAACAAGCAGCCCCCCCCCCGCTCAAAAATCCTGGATACGTCCCTGACTGTGGAAATGGTAAAATTTGGCTAAAACTTTGTACCAAGGAAGTGAAATTGTGTTCACCTTGATGCAGAGTGTTGGCCCTGCTTTTTCTACAAAAATTTAGCCATGGCCACCGTGGGCAACTAAAAGCCACCAAGTAGAAAATTAGCGTAAATAGTCCGGTACGAATATTTAGCTGACCAGATGAATACAAGGTTTTTCTACTGAATGCCCATCATTTGCGATCGCGAAACAACATATTTACCGTATCACCTCGACTTATTCCCCCCATGAATTAACACCCCCCTCGAATTGAGTCCCCCCTCAAAATGGGCTGGGGAAATAGTAACCCCCCTCGAAATATCCCCCCGGAATGATGTACATCATGTATGCAATGTACATGATGTATTTATTACTGTTAATTTGCTTATTGCAGCATCGAATAAGCCCCCCTCGAATTAACCCCCCTCCCCGCGGGAATATTTCGACGTAATACGGTAACCGAAAAAGACGCCACTTTCTAAGAGATTGCTACAAATTTATTTTATTGGGGCACGATTACATTTATTTCATAATTTTTGGAACTAGACGAATTTCAGAAACCCGCCTGGCCACTAGGTGATCTTACTATGTGCCATTTCCAGTGATATCGTTATACCCGAAAGCGCCATGGCGCTATTGCCACCTTCATTTAAAATCAATTATAAAAGTGTGGTCCTCAGCATTCGAGAATTTTTATATGAATTCTATGGTGTTGTCTAGTGCTGTGAGAATGCCTAGCTAAAATATCTGCATGTATTTGACACAAATGGGACTTTTTGAATCCTTGTATTTTGATGGTTTTTACAGTTTACCGGAGTTTACTAAATACTTTTACCATTGATGTCCTCGCTCCTTATGTGGAGTCCTTAAATTATCAGTATAGTAAGTTTATTTGCTGAACCTGGACATTTTTTAAATGTGTTTTATTCATAATGTGTGATTTTGGTAGCTCACCTAAATGAAATCTCGCTATCAAATGAGACGTTCTCGACAAACTCATGGTTGTGCTTCCATCTTGACCTCTACTGTTTGCACAGCGAGAGTTTTGTGTGTAATTCCTCCATGTATAAATATAAATATTATACTTCAGGGAAGATGTAGCGTTTTGTGGTCATGTTTTGGCATTGCATAGCATAAAGTATATATTGGCCCTACACACACTGGTTTTATATCGAAATTTCAAAAAGATGGAAATACGGAAAGCAAAATTTGCACGGAAAGGGGAACAAATTTGCCGGAAAAAAATAGACATTTTTCCAGAAATGGAGAAAAATAGCAGTAATTTCGCTGGAAATTTACATTACATTGAAGTGCATGCAGGTTACCAGTTTTGCTAAAACAAACCAGAAAGGTGAGCCGGAAAATGAAAAATGATGTGGAAAAACAGAAAATATTCCGGAAAACTGTAAATGAGGTGGAAAAACAGGAAAAATATCTAGAAAATGGAAACGGAAAATTTTTTCAGCTGCCGGAAAACAGAAATGAAAAAAATCTGCTTGCTGAAAGCTGGAACGGAAAACGGAATTTGACACACTTACGGCTGATTTTTTAGTTTTCCAATTTTTTAAAAATTTCTGTAGAAAATAGTGTGTAGAACACGAAATAAATAGGTACTCACAGATGTATACCCTATTTCCTCGGAATAGCCTGGGGGTTATTTTTCGCATGCATTTTTGAGTGTGATTTTTCGGGGGAAGTCATTTTTTCATCGGCATTTTCATCGAAATCCAAGCGTACTAAGTTTGAGACACGAACAGGGTTGGCAAAATCTCGGAAAAAAATAAAAATAAAATAAAAATAAAATGGAAAATTTAAGAATAAAATAAAATAAAATAAAATGGAAAATTTTAGAATAAAAATAAAAATTGTATAAAAATTCAAATTTTTGTAAATTTTTTGTAAAATTGTCTAAAAATTCGTATTTTTGTAAAATTGTATAAAAATTCATATATTTTTTGTAAAATTTTATCTCATTGCTTGAGTCTCTACCTGTTTATTCATGAATCTGGGAACAGTCCCAAAGTTTGTAAAGTGTCAAATGTCATGGAAAGTGTCAATTGTCATGACAAATGTAAAGTAAACTGTCAATTGGCATGACAAATATAAACTAAATTGTCAATTGTCAAGCAAATTGTATCCAAATCTTATGTTTTATTTTTAAATCTTATGTTTTGTATCCAAATTATGTTGTTGTTGAATCCAAATCTTATGTGAACATTTGGAAACAAAAACATAAGATTTGGATACAAGACACACCATGGATACAAAAACACAAGATACAGATACACAATTTACACTTTGCATGACATTTGTCATGACAATTGCCACTTTGCTTGAAATTTGACATGACACTTGATATTTTGCATGACAATTGACACATGGCATGACATTTTACAAATGTGCCCAGCACACTCCAGTAGTCCTACTGACAATAATTGTAACTTTACACTTGCAGCTAGCTAACAATACCTACTGCATGCAACTTTTGAAAAGTAATGGAAAAATTTGTCACAGGTTTTTCATGTACAGGTCCAATTATAACATTTTTCTGGCCTTGCATGCATGATTTCGATTTTTTGTAAAATTTTTGTAAAATTTTTGTAAAATTTTTGTAAAATGGTGTCATTTTATTTTATTAATGACTTTTGGGAATAAAATAAAATAAAATGAAACAAGAATAAAATAAAAATAAAATAAAATTTTTATACAATTTTTATACAATTTTACTAAAATGAATTTTTATAAAACCAACCCTGGACACGAATAACTTTAAAAGTTCAATAAAAGTAATAGCGCTCATTGGCCCTACACACACTAGTTTTCACCGTGACACACACTAGTTTTCACCGTGACTTTTGTGAAAATTGACATGGCGACATCCAGCCTACTCTTATTGTATGCTATGTGTTTTAGTTTTCAAATTTTCACATTTAAACTTTCATTAATTTAAATTCCCATTAAAATTATAGAAAATCATTCAACCGTTTTGATTAATCTGCATTTGAAAAAATCCAGTTTTCATACGAAGTCACGGTGAAAACGAGGGTGCTACATACTACATACAGCCAATATTACAGTCTGTATCCCTATACATAAACGGGTAGCAATATCACAGTCTGTTACCCTATACATGCGCTCTTAACAGTCAAGGAGATGCGATACACATACACGCGGGCGGTGTTGCGACATTCATTGCACGCAACACACAATTTACGTTTTTATTTATCAATCAATTATATATGCTGTGCCTGCTGCTCACGTTACATGCACAAATACCACTGTCAAATAGAGTTAGTTAGTTAGTTGATTAATTATAGATTGCATGAGAACTCAATGTGTTATTGGCCCTACACACTAGTTTTCACTGTGACCATTGTGAAAACTGAAATGGCGACATGGCAACATTTAGCCTACTCTTTTTGTATGCTATATGTGTTTTAGTTTTCAAATTTTAACTTTCATTAATTGAAATTCCAAGTCAAATTAAATAAAATCATTCAACTGTGTTCATTTATTTGCATTTGAAATTTTTTCAGTTTTCACACGAAGTCACGGTGAAAACTAATGAAGGCACAATAGGTAAATTGTGTGAAGTCTTTTTAACAGTACTATGAAATGTGAATATTTAGATAAGTGATTATAATAGAGGAATTTTTTAGTTTATTGGGCATAACACATTCACAAATGAAGTTTCAAAAGTGAAGACAAATGACAATCTGTAACAAATTTTTCACAAGACCGGATAATAAGTAATGTGAAAATCACCGAATGTGTTGCCGAATGTGTTAAAACATTGTGGACACATAAAATTTTCCATACATACAGTTACAATGTTGATATAAAAATCATTCCCAGGGAAGTTGTAAATAAATACATAGTTAGTATATTTATATAGTGCTATACTGCTATACTTGGCAGACATATTGATACTCGTGCATGAACCAAATGTGCAATGTGTAAAGTTACTGGAGTATAACAAAAAAATCTATTCATTTGACATAAATACTCAATGTAAAACATAAATTTCCATAAAAGAAAAGTTCATAAAACAACAATGACACTGTTACCACTGTTACCACTGTGCATGCCATGGCATTGTTGGAGCTAGTTCAATAATTGGGAAGGGCAGTGGCCAACAGTGCCTGAAGGAACTGATTATGTAATTGCACATCAAAAAGCTGTAGTGTTGTGTTGCATGCACACGGAATGTCGCAACACCATCCGCGTGTATGTATATCGCACCTCCTTGACTGTTAAGAGTGAATGTGTGTAGTAATGTTTTTAGGCACCGGGGCACCGGTGCCCCGGTGCTGGGCACCAGCACCGGTGCTGGTGCGGTGCCATCGCAAACTTCATAGGTGCCATGCCGGTGCCGGTGCCATTTTTTTCAGAATAGCACTGGTGCCGGTGCGGTGCGGTGCCATTTTTCCCGGTGCCTTTAACATCACTACATGTGTGTATGTATAGGGTAACAGACTGTGATATTGCCACCCGTGCATGTATAGGGATACAGACTGTAATATTGGCTGTATGTAATATTGGATTCAGCCGGTAAAAACTAGTGTGTGTAGACACAATGTAAATAATTATGGTAGGTGCATCATAGTTAGTTCTAAACAGCGCGCGCGTGGAAAAAAATTCCAGCTAGTAGGTAAAATAAATTAGGTTTTCTCAGTAATATATTGCCAACAATGTCAGCTTTATGAAAGAGCATGAAATGTGAGTTACTTCAGTCAGTTTAAAAAGTGAAGTCCCGTGCAAGGTCTTGATGCCGATCGAATTTCCATAAATTATCGAAATTCTGAGCAATCCAAAAAATCCATTTAATTTTTTGTCGGCACATGAAACCGAGTAAAAACGCTGCTAACTGGTTTCCTCACACATGTGCAAATCGGTTCACGCTTTGCTTTATAACTAGCTTCCAAAACACTGGTTTCAGTGCATCCGGTTCAAGCGGGAACTGCGCGTGCAAGTTGTAAAGTCGCTGGATTGACGCATCATTTGGCATCATTTCCATGTGAAATGGACGCTTAGTGTGAATGGCATTGGTAGTTATGGAAAAAATGTCGTAATTATGGCACCACATCGCGCCAATACATAAAAAACACGGCACTCTAGTGGCACAACACCACACCAGCACCGGCACCGTGTTGAAAAATTGCAACAACCACTGGGTGGCTTTTCCGAGATTTGCAAGAACACTATACCAGCATTTGATGCCTGATGATGCCATTTTCCTTTCTGACTGGCACTGGGGTACCGAAAACATCGACTTTTATAGCACCCTAGAATACGGTATATTATACTGCACTGGTGTTGGTGCTAAAAAATGAAAAAGGTGTACTGACTACTGAGTGACAGCTCTGAAAAAAGGAATGTGCATCAATAAAAAAGCTCCGCCATTGGTAGTGGTAACCATTGGTGCGTGCCAACGAGGCACTGGTGTCGTGGCGCCTTCCTATCATTAGTCGCTAGGCACGGTGAGCATTATTTGACTTGAACATGGCGCACTCTAGCCTAGTGATGGAATGGCGCCATGGCGCTGGCGCCATTTGAGGGCGCCAAAGGGCGCCGCGCCATGGCGCCATTGGCGCTTGGCGCCCTTTTTCTGTGGCGCCCTTGGCGCCTGGCGTCCACATTCTGAAAGGCGCCATGGCGCCATTGGCGCTTGGCGCCCTTTTTCCGTGGCGCCCTTGGCGCCTGGCGCCCTGCTTTAGAAGGGCGCCAAAAAGGCGCCAGCAGGGTTTCACGGTGAGTGCCGTGTAAACGAAAAAAAAATGAAAAACGCATCCGTGGATGATCTAAATTCGCCAGAAAAATGGACGGAGTGGGTGGAAATCTTTCGTCCAACGGTTCATCAGATCTGTCTGACGGATCAGAAGACAGGAATGATGGACCGACGAAGTTGCAAAATCATAAATAAACGGATTTAAATCGTTGCAATTAGGAAACATTGTTTGCAAAGGTCTATTTGTAATGAATGGATTGTTGTCAAATGACAATTTCCATTGCGTTTGAATTCGTCATGTGGATTTTATTCAAAAAATTTTTTGTTGCTAGCCTTGTTTTTGTTCATTACATCCTGGAGAACGCGAATTAAGAAGTGAATGCGCGTACAATGGTGCTGTAGAAACATTTTTAGCACACGCATGGTGTTATAGGCACTTTTTTATCCTGGCGCCCTTGGCGCCTGGCGCCCTATTTTCCAAATGGCGCCATGGCGCCCTTGGCGCTTGGCGCCCTCTTTCCGTGGCGCCCCTGGCACATGGCGCCCACTTTCTGAATGGCGCCCTTGGCGCCTGGCGCCCTTGGCGCCTGGCGCCCTTTTTCTGTGGCGCCCTTGGCGCTTGGCGCTCACTTTCCGAATGGCGCCATGGCGCCCTTGGCGCCTGGCGCCATTTTTTCTGGCGCTTTTCCATCACTACTCTAGCCTAGGGGAAAAAACTGTTGGTTTTTCTCGCGCGTTTCAGTTTTTTAACTTTTCGTATAGTTTCTTGATTCTCTGCAAAACAACGAAACAGAAATAAGAGGTAATTACTTCCGTGTTTTGAAATTTTTATGTTGGCAAAGCCAGTTGCTTTACGAAGTCAATAAAACATGAATATCTTAAAAGTTGGTGTGGGTTATTTACGCGTGAATGGTTTAGCTCGGCTATACGGAGCTTTTTTACCACTTCCGTCATCAAATCATTAGTCCAACGGTGAAACGCTTGTCCGTTCCTATTTAGGTTTCCATTCGCGATGCATCTCGTGCGCACAATCGGTCTATGTAAACGATTGCTATGCGGTCTGCAAACAGCCAACGTAAGGTGCGAAAGTTCCCGCCATTTTGCAATTTATTGTGTATCATTTTGTTGATAAGGCGATTTGTTCTCTGTAAAAAGTGATGATAACGATAACCTATGGCTTTACTTCCATGGTGTGAATTGTACACACTGCCAATTCCGCATATTGTTAAGTGACAAGAAAAGTTGTAAAAAATGTAATTAAGTGAACAAATTAGGTTAAGAAGCTACTTGTCGCTTATAAGCTTTAACTTGTGACTTGTTACCCACACAACCTTTATTTTCACATATCAGTTTTACAGTCACTTGACGTCTTGCCGAACTGGCTCTTGTGATCGCATTAGGTTTTCCGGTGTTTTACTTAATTCGATAAGTTATTTAGCAATTGACGACCGCGCCATGCAATACACATAGCCAGACGAGTTGTTTACTTGTTTGCGTGCACTTTTGTGCATTTGTTCCCCACGACATATTTGAATTATACCTGGATTTTTATTTGCACACATCGCATAAATGGCTGTAGATTTCTATAGTAGGCAGGCACACTAGATTGGCTGAAACCAGCTACGCCATCTGTTTATTAGAAAATTCACTGAAATAAGTATGGCTTAACTAAATGACCTTTTAGGGTTGGCACTTGATCTTTTTAACTGATTTTTAATAAAAAAAATATGATTTTTAAAAAAAAATCAAGGGGTGGAAACTGATTTTATTTAAAAAAAAATCAAAATGAAAAATTTCTGGTATACTTGCACTAGGTATTTTGCAATTTTTTGCGTGCTAGCGCGCAATTTCTAATACACATTACCATTGGTGGTGTTTTCATGGGTTTTGGGGCATTTTTAGTGTAAAAGTTTGCATTTATACATGCTACAGTGTAAAAATAAGCCGTGATATGCTAGTGTAGTATATAATATTCAGCCAATGTGCCCTCACATACTTCTACAGTGTGTAGCATCACTGTCAATGTATTAGCCTTCTCTTACAGCCTTATTTAAGCACTATTCCATGCTGAACTTCACTTGAAGTCACGAACGTTTGACAAAAGGCAATATACGTAACAAGTAGTCATAAAATGGATATTTTTGAATGAAATCACTGCTTATAATACTATCCCATGACTCCACAGTCATAATATGACCACAATAGACATAACAATACATTGTCTGACACTTAACATAGACATATTTTTTCTCTATAAATACCCCATTTTGGGCGATTTCAATAAAAAAAATCAAGGCGTTTAAAAAAATTGATTTTTTTCCAACCCTATTTATGACTACGCTAACCATTTGAATCGTCAGCAAACTATTTTAACTTGCCAATCAAGTGTTTTTCTCGTGCAGTCGCAGCGACTACACGGCGGCAACTTTTGATCATTTACACCCCGAGAAGCAGCGAATCATGGCGATGCACGAGCCGCACAAGGAGGGCGAGTATCACTTCGCAACGCGCGTGTGCCACGTGGGCCAGGAGCCCGAGCAGTGGGACAGCTACCAGGTGCGTCGCTTCTCCATGCTGCTGCCGTATTTGGCGCATTATTGTTCTGTCGCAGGTGGTGCCGCCGATCTCGACCGCGACCACGTACATGCAAAAAGCTCCCGCCAAGCCCAAGACCTACGACTACGGACGCGCCGGCAACCCCACGCGCACCTGCTTGGAGAAGTGCCTGGCCAGTGTGGAGCGCGCAGAGTACTGTCTGTGCCTCGCAACGTACATTCTGACCGTTGCAGTGCGCCACAACGCTCACCGCCGCTCGACGCAGGTTGCACGTTCTCGTCGGGCATGGCGTGCGTCGCCGCGCTGACCAACCTGCTCAAGGCTGGCGAGCACGTGCTGTGCTGCGACGACGTGTACGGCGGCACGGGCCGCTACTTCCGATCGGTCGCTTCCAGGCACGACATCAAGACCGACTTCGTGGACATGCTCAAGCTGGAGGTTGTGCGTCACGCTTTTACGCCCAAAACGAAGGTTAGGCGACACTCGATTGCATTGGTATTTTATATCCATTGTGACAAAGTAATCCCTGTGGCAGATGGTGTGGATTGAGACGCCCACAAACCCGCTGCTCAAAGTGATCGACGTCAGCGCCGTGTGCTCGATCGCCCGTGAGCTCGCTCCGGAGGCCTACATCGTCGTGGACAACACCTTTATGACGCCCTACTATCAGGTGCGGTTCTATGTTCATTCAGCCTTGGGTAAAAACCGCACGCTGCGAAATGTCAAGGAAAATTTGGAAGGTGTTACAGTGTAAAACATTGAATATTAATGAGCTTTTTACGGTATATCTAACATTTTGGATGTTATTTTATGGGTGCGCAAATTACCCGCGAATTCCATTACTGTAACTTGTCTAGTCACACGAAAATTGCTTAGTGGTAACAGAAATAGGAGGCCCCTTCAGGTATTTTTCTGCGTGTAACCGTGTTGTCACGTCGCAGCGCCCACTGCTGATGGGGGCAGATGTGTCGTTGCACTCGATCACCAAGTATTTGAATGGTCACGCGGACGTGGTCATGGGATGCGCAATGACAAACCGCAAGGACATACACAAGCACATGGAGTTTATGCAGCTCGGTACGTTCGCATTGCACTGCGGCTTCCGCTGATGTTTTGTATTGTATCTTCTGCATCCATGTAAAAAATAACGTAAATATACCTACTTGGTCGTTTGTGGCTAGTGGTGTAAAACGCTCCAGGACAACCGGGCGCCAAGCGCCAAAAGCGCTATGGCGTTTTTCGACCTCCAGCGCCAAGCGCCATTGTGCTTTTTCAACCTCCAGCGCCTAGCGCCAATGGTGCCAGAGAAAAATAGCGCCAAGCGCCAAAAGCACCATGGCGATTTTACACCAGTATTCCTGGCAGATTGTAAAATTCATTAAATCATACGCATTTATGTTGGCACGCAGCGGTGGGCGCCGTCACGTCTCCCTTCGATTGTTACCTGGTGAACCGCGGCCTCAAAACGCTGCATCTGCGCATGGAGGCGCACTACGTGAACGCGGTCAAGGTGGCCACGTTCCTGGAGGCGGATAAGCGAATAGAAAGGGTTCTCTTCCCGGTGCGTAAATATGTCGCATACACATGTATGCGTAAGGCCCACACACACTAGTTGATACCGGAAATAAATGTTGACTAAATAACACAGAAAAAATTTTTTAAAGCATCACACTTAACAGAGACACTAGAAATTAAGTGTCACGATATATAATTAAGTACCGTATTTCCTCGAATTACCCCCCCTCGAAATACCCCCCTCAAAATTCTCACTCTGAAAAAATAAACCCCCTGGGGGTATTTCGAGGAAATACGGTAAGTTGAAATCACATAATTGACAAAATTTGGTTAACATAATGTTGATATCAACTAGTGTGTGCGGGCCCTTACTGACGAATAATCGCCTCCGATCGCCTAAGCTAGCTCATCGCGGCGCGCAGGCGTTCCCGTCGCACCCGCAGCACGCGATCCACCGGAAGCAGACTTCTGGCATGAGCGGCATGGTGTCCTTCTACCTCAAGGGCGGCCTGGCCGAGTCGGAGACGTTCCTCAGCGCACTCAAGCTTTTCCTGCTAGCAGAGTCGCTCGGCGGACACGAGAGTCTGGCTGAACTACCGTTTGTCATGAATATTTACTTATTTGAATTTGATATATACCAGATAACTTCCCTATTATTGCGGGAAATTCTGGGATATTGAGTCCTCAGGTGATTTTGGGGGTTACTCGAGGGTGAGGGCTTTTTGAACAGAATGTCGAAAATATCAGGGTACACAATGAATTCAACATCATTTGTGCATCAATTTAAGCTGTATTGTGTAAACCGCGTGTAAAGAAGGTCTAAAGCAATTGCGGTGTTGACAAGTAAAGTTGTAAATAGATATTTGCCACTTGACATTGACCATTGTGATTGTCACTTGCATAATTGGCCTAGATTCAATGAAGTCACTGTAATGAGTATCTTCTAAATGTCGAGTGTTGATACACTTCTGAAAAAGCAACTGATTGTTGCCACATACTAGTCTACATCCGGTATTTCCGGCACTGATAAATCTGTTTTCAATACATTTGAGTTTTCTTGAAATAGTCATGTTCGATCTCCGTCAACAGTAGTTAACGGAATCTCATTGACTTTAGCAAACTTTTTTCCGGGGATTTCGGCCCTAAACAAGTGCGTGGCACCAAAGTTCCCCCGATTCAAGCAATCACATTTCAGGTCGAAAATGACGCACGCATCAGTGCCGGAAGATCACAGGGCCGCTATTGGAATCACGGACAACTTGATACGCTTGTCGGTGGGGCTCGAGCATGCCGACGATTTGGTCCACGACTTGGATCAGGCGTTAACAGCGGCTGTTGGGCCAGCTTGATCAGTGAATTTTGCTAGATAGGTAGATAAATTTTATTGGTCGATTTATCAATTTCTATTTACGTCTTTTTGGTTTGATATATTTATTTTGTTTTAGTGGCTTGCTCGATGTTTTAGTTCAGTTAATTTCGTTCACTTTTTCAATATAAATTGACTCCAATTGATAAATGAATAATAGACGTGCGCACCAAAAACGACTAGGTATACTGTATCGACGTAACATTGTACACGCCGCGCCTAATTTGTATTCGGCGGATCACAGCAGGCATAACTCTTCGGTCTGCCCGGCATCATATTTTCAGAGATAGTGTTGAGTACCCTCGAGGGAGTTATTCGAGAAAGAATAATTCGATTTACAGCAGTTTCATTCATTTCGCCCCAGCCTTTAGCGCTGAAGTGATCAATCAATAGTGAACACATTTTATCGAAGTGTGACCACTGTGTTACGACTAGTGATGGAAAAGCGCCAGGAAAAAAGGCTATTCAAAATAATGGCGCCGGGCGTCAATGGCGCCATCTGAAAAAATAACGTTAAGAGTCTCTATTTTAGCACGTAAATATTTTTATCATAACAGAAGCTTTTTTAGAAGAGCAATATGCTACCGTATTTCCTCCAAATACCCCTTGACTTAACCCCCCTTCGAAGTACCCCCAGGTCTGAGCGAGTTGGGGAAAAAATAACCCACACTCAACACCCCGTCTGTAATAAGGTACATCATGTTTGCAATATGAACATGATGTTTTAATGTCTGCCAATTTACATCTCAGCTATACCATATTTCCTCGAAATACCCATAGGAAGTTTATTTTGCATTTATTTCGATGGGCGGGGGCATTTTGAGGGGGGTGGGGTTTATTCGAGGGGTGGTTGTATCATTTTCCCCAGAAATTTTCGAGACGGATCGTAGTGAAGATGGTCTTTTACATAGGTACCCAAAACTGGTAATAAAAGTGACAAAACAGGATATATTTAGGTGTACCGTATTTCCTCAAAACACCCCCAGGGGGGTTTATTTTTTCAGAGTGATAATTTTGGGGGGTATTTCGAGGAAATACGGTATCAACGTTGATGGCTACACAAACTAGTCTTGTGTGGCTGTGGTGCATATTGGCATCGATTAATACATCATGTACCTTATTCCAGACGGGTGTATTTCGAGGGGGGGTTATCTTTTACTCAGCTCGATAAAACCTGGGGGTATTTCTAGGAAATACGGTACATTGACTGCTTTGTGTAATGATCTACGATGAAAATGTCCAAAAATTTCCTATTTGGTCATTTATTCGCAGAATTTTGGCGCCATCCAAAACAATGGCGCCAGAGAAAAGGGCGCCAGCGCCATGGCGCCATTCCTCCATCACTAGTTACGACCCAGTATGACGGTTTGGGTAAGTTTTTAAATGAAGCTATTTCTAAATGCCTATATGCACTTTAGGCGGAAGTTCATTGGCCTTAAATGGAAACGAACTTTAAATATGAAAGTCCTGCTTTTCAAGGAGGTGGTTAATATTGATGCACTTTTCACGTGGAACTTTTGTCTTTCGTCAAAATCTGTACCTGTACCTGTAACCGGAACTCGATTTACCTTATGATGGCGCTACTGTTTTCTATAGAGTGCAAAATAAAATATGTGGATGCATATATTTATGTATTTCTATATCTAGTCAACTCCAATTTTTAGAATTTGACGCGATACATATACGGAATAGAACTCTTTACTCCAATACAAAGTGAATGAAGCAAAATTGGTAAATTGTGAATAATCCGAAACCTGTGGCTGTGGCGTGCATAAATTACCAGGCAGCAGTGATTTGCCAGGTACTCCGGAGTGTATCACAAAAATACGTGCACAATGAGCTCCAGGGTTCTCCGGGACTTTGACCATTTGAGGGACCACCTCCAACCCCCCTCATTGGAGATCCCTGATGAGCTCAATGGGCCCACACACGCTAGTTGACATCGCACATTCGTGTCAACTAAATACAAAAATTCTTTAAAAGCACTTAACACACTTAACAGGAACTATGAAAATTAAGTGTCAGGATGAAAATTAACTATGCTCTACGAGACAACAACATGTGATTTCAACATTCCTGGTTAAAATTTAGTTGACAAGATTTCAGTTGACATCCAGCGTGTGTGGCGCCATTGTCCCCCAATTCTGCACTTAGCGAAAATACCAGATACCCGCACCTTCCTATACCTAATATCTATTGTAAGTATCACCCTAATTGAATCATGATCGGTTAGTTTATATGTAAATAGGCATGTCACCATGGGACAGTGTAGCACCCTAGAGCTAATCTGTAGTCGCCGTATAAATGTTGAGCTTGGCGAGCAACGCAGTTCTCACAGTGCCGCCTTCGCATCCTGCACAATCGAAACGACAGTTGAGGTGAACGACAGCATCAGGAGTGGTTTCCGCAGGCAAAGGTTTTTTGTTTCAGTTTTCCGGCGCTAAATTTTTTCGTTTACACAGCAATTTTATAAATTTTCCATTTTCCAGAATTTTCTTTTCTCTGCCTCATTTTCTGTTTTCCGATAAACTTTCTGGCAAAATTTCAGCAAGTTTTTCCATTTCCAGCAAAAATTGTGCAGATATTTGTCCGTTTCTGGCAAAATCTGTGCAATTTTTTTAATGTTTTTGTGCAAATCTTTTTCTGTTTTCCATAAACTTTTTGTTAGTAACACCCTATCAGGAGCACCAAAAGCACACCTTTTCAGCAATGGCTTGGTGCAGGGCCTTCTCCAAACGCTGCCCCAGCACCCGGTCGACCTGCGCGAAGTTCGCCAGCGCGCGCCGCTGTATGAAGGGCTGCGCGTTGCACATGTGCCCCGCCAGGTTGGCCACCAGTCGCGAGCGCGCCCCCTCGTCGAACACCTGCGCGTGCGCTGGTCGTGCACGGGCGCCCATTGCGCAAGTGGACAAGCGACAAGAAGAATGACAAGTAGGGTCAAAACCTATTTTAAAGTACAGCGTAAAATGAACCATAGTGACCCTAGTGACAATGAGCATAAGTGACAAGTAAAATACAAATATTATTTTACAATTTCTGTCACCTATCAGAATCCTAACGCTTGTCATCACGATCGTTTACTTGACACTTCACAAAAAAATTATGACATCGCAGGTGCAGCTGCGAGAGCGCACCTTATTCCACAGAGCGGCCGGCTGCGTGAAGTTGTCGTCGTCGGCGGAGTTGAAGCGGGCCGCGTCACCAGACAATGAGAAGCGGTGTTCGAGTGCGTCGGCGCGCGTCTCTGGCCCGTTGAAGCTGTTCGGGTGGTAGTTGGGAGCACCGCCTGCGAGCAAATAGAAGATTTACGACCAGAGCAAATGAGGTCGCTAAGTATATACTCGGCGGAGCTCAAAGTATGCGCAGAATCCTACCGTAATATAAAGAATACAATATTGTGATGTGATAAATTTCGTAATGAATTAATCCATAGTAAAGACGAAATATTATGATGAAAAAAGCCCTATATAATTTTTGGTTCATTATTCAAATCGTTTATGGTAGGTTTCCATACTAAGTGTAAGTGTGAGGTCCGCCGAGTATAGCACAATAAAAAGCGGAGTGAACCTTGGTTGTTGGTGTAGCACTGGGGACCGTCCCTCTGCGTGTTGTGCACGCGCGCCCTGTACGGACAGTTGATAGGGAGTTGTTTGTAGTTGGTGCCCAGCCGGTGGAAGTGCGTGTCCGTGTAGCTGAACAGACGCCCTGTAAAGCACACAGGTTTGCAACTTGCACTGATGCCGATTGCGCAAAAGGAGGAGTGAAATGTGCACTGAACATTTTTTTAACCAGATGGAAAGATAGTTATACAAAAATTTAAAAATGTATTTTTGACATAATTTGAAATATGTTAAAACAGAAGTTTTGAGAGAAAAAATAAGAAAATATTTTTGAACTAAAAAAAATTGAGAAATAAATAATATTTTTATTAAAACAAAATGCTTTTTTATATTTTTTGCTTTTCATTTTCTATTTCTAAGTTTTCACTGCACATTTCACTCCTTTTGTAGAATTGGTCCCTGCTTGTGCTGTGAAAGATGAAGCACATAAACGTGCAAAACACGCAAGTGCTGCTCACCTTGCAACATCTTGTCCGGTGAGGGCTCCACGCCAGGAATCAGTGTGGCCGGACAGAATGCAGATTGTTCAACCTCGGCAAAGTAATTTCTCGGGTTTTTGTCCAGCACTAATTTGCCAACTGGCAGCAGAGGGAATTGCGCGTGCGGCCACACCTGAAATTATGAGAATGAGTAATGGTCATTGATGAAATGTAACAATTTGAAAACAAACCTTTGTGACATCAAATGGATTGAAAGGTAGGAACTCTGCTTCGGCAAATGTCATAATTTGCAAACAAAGGGTCCATTCAGGGAAATTGCCACGTTCTATAGAATTGTACAAATCACGGATTGCGTAGTCAGGATCTGATCCCTCCAAGGAAGCGGCCTTTGAAGCGTCCAGATTACGGATGCCTTGCTTTGTCTGTAATTTGAATATCAGTTAAATATTTTGAAATCAGTTTACGGTAAAAATAGGGTGGGACTCGCACGACGGGTGGTAACATCATCAATCTTCGTGAGGTTCTTATAAGCGCCCTGAACTAATAAACTCAACTAAAAACACAACAAACATAGACATAAACAAACGATTAGCACTTGCGTACTTGACGACATAACAACAGCACGTAAGTGATCGTGATTTAAAAGCACTCACTTTGAAGTGAAACTTGCAGTAGACAGCCTCACCCTTGGCGTTCACCAGCTTGAAAGTGTGCGACCCATATCCATTCATGTGCCTGAAGCCATCGGGTGTACCTCGGTCGCCGAACATATACATAATTTGATGCGTCGTTTCGGGCCGCAGCGAGATAAAGTCCCAGAACATGTCAGGGTCCTAAATGGAAGAGCCCATGCAATATGCTATTAATAACACTAAGATGTAGCTTCAGCGGCATAGTTGTTAAAACGTATTCACTTTTACTCGATAAATACATATACTCGAGTACAGGGTAAATACGTTTACGTTTCCTCCGAAAAAAGTTTCGGTACTCGCTTTTACGTATACTTTTTAAAAGTACTCGAGTCCAGAAAACGTATTTCG
The DNA here is from genome assembly GCA_964036195.1 of Sphaerolaimus hirsutus. NCBI lineage: Eukaryota > Metazoa > Nematoda > Chromadorea > Monhysterida > Sphaerolaimidae > Sphaerolaimus > Sphaerolaimus hirsutus. The sequence continues at coordinate 15,634,844 of OZ038452.1, read as the reverse complement.
CATGATCTTTAACATAGATTTTTAAAGACATAGAAGTGTCATGAATTTTCACCGGCTACTTTTTACTCAACCAAATTCTACTATGGCACACTGCCAAGTTTTACCGATCTCACACCTACTCGTTGGATGAGCGTCAAAGTAAGGCAACGGAAAAACGACTACCGATTTAATTCGCAATGCACAATGGTGAATCCACCGGAGTGAGTTCACAGGTGTACGCTACGTCAATTAGGTTAGCATTTAGCGAATAGCGTTTTTATCAACGCTCTAGCAATTAGTTGAATGTCTAATTTACACCGAGGGGTCCGAAGTTTTTTAGAAGAGTTTTTATTTTAGGCAATTTTAGATTCAAAATTCACACATTCAAATAGAGCACAGGGAACAAACTGAGAGCGAGTTTCTAACCAGCGGCACAAAACTTTCGAAAATACTCCAAGAAAAACCGAAGCAATTCGACTGAATCGACCCCTACTCTAAGTTACGGTATGCTTTTATATGCAACAACATAAGCCAAGTCCAGACAGCACTTCCACATACCACGAGAAGCATGCTTACAGCCGATTTGACGGACACACGGAATTTGAAAATGGGCATACCTAAAATTATTCACGGCGTCAGTTTACAGGATATGTCAATCAAAGCACACAAAAATACAAAGAATTCACGCGCAAAAATGGATGGGAACGAACAACAGGGACGAAAATAGAAAATGAACGAATGCGAGAAGAATGAAAAGAAAAAGAAAAACGCATGAGATACTGTAAAAACAAGTTTTAGCGCGAAAAAATGGCGGGCGATTCAAAAAATTACTCAGCGAATTCTACCGAAAATCCAAAGCCACCACCACGAACGGGAAAACACACGGCGATAAGCGAAACAAATAGACAAGCAAACAATAATCCCATTAGCAAAAAGAGCGTATAGTAAACGAACACAACGTTGATATCCAAAACGTAAGACGCACACATATTATTAATGCACAATGACAAAATGTCGTAAGGGGGATAATCCATGATGAGATTAGGATACCGGTAAGGCGAACGGAATTAACTTTCACACTGGCTGTCTAGGAAAACCATTTTAAAGATGCTGAATGGAAATTCCACTAACGTGATAAGCTACATACTCAAATCAAATCACCTTTACACTTATCAAAATATTCGGGGAAAAAATAGGAAAACCAAGCGGCTTATTATTTCATCTCTTTGTATAATAAAGATCAATCGCAAAATTTGCATAAATTCTTAAATATCTGAATGTCAAGTTTTCAGTTTAGGAAAAGGAAATACTCAAAAAAAAACGATCTAGGATTAGGTAGATCAAAAATAGCGAAGTTGCAAAACTAAAAAGTCAGATAAAAATTTAAGAATTAACATATTCGAGTTTTACCTATTCCCTACCAAATCTAAAGTTAAAATAAATGTGAAATCGGTATGACGCAAAATACGAACGCAAATGATTGGCAACCGGAAACTTATCAACTTCAATCTTTCAAAACTTAAATGCATGTTTAGATCACATGATTTTAGAAATTTGAAACTGAACGAAATACTTAAGTGAATCCACTGCCGAAACGCAACAGCCACTGACCACCGAAGACACTTATCTCTAGAAAATGACCACTTTCGCTGCTACACCACTCATTCTGCTACCAGAATTTTAATTAGTTAACCATGGCTTTTAGTCCCATACACACTGCGCAAAAACCACACCCCGAAATAACCGAACTGTCCAATCTATTCAACAAAAATAAGTACACTTGTCACTGTATGGGTGCTTGTTTCGATGAGATCGGCGGACTGGGCTGCTCTCACAGCAAGCCAAGGGAGTAGGCATTTAAACATGAAATCATGTTTGTTGAGTTAGACTCGATTCTTTTAATTACCTCTCATCTCAACACCAATCATCACCGCACCTCTATAATCAGTGTACTTTTGTAAAATCGCTTGCAAATAAACTTTTGTTTCTCAACCGGAAATGCAGAAATGCACAGTGCATACTAGACCAATAGCCACGGCCCTCACTTCCAAAATTGCAGCGAAAGTTAAGGTCAAATATCAACCTATGTGTCCTCAGTCATCACTGACCATTCACGCACTACGACACAACAACAGCGTCACTCCTTTTTTTACTTAGAGAAAAATAGATCAAAACTTTATTATGCAATCTAAACTGCAGGTAAAATTATAAAATTACTCTTTTAGTCAATTTGCCACAAAATGTTGCCATCTCACTTGTCACACTTCTTTACTAAAAAAAATACTTTCTAGTGGATAAAAAAAAACAATTATAAAAATTGAAAAAACAAAAAAACACCTATTTACATCACAGCGTCAACTTTGTGTCAGATCCTCAATACCTCCAATCCTTTCCTCGGCCGAATGGACACACAAAACACAATGGGGCACCGGAAAAACGGAAATATACGTTGCCAATGTAGCGCAGCAACGTCGCCAAAAACGTCAACGCCACGTTCGCCCACCGAATCGCCCAAAACCAACGTCGAAGTAGAAGTGAAATGTTTTAATTACTGTAAGCTCGGAAGTGTAAACAAACATCTACATAAATTCATTAGATGAACGGTATATACATTTACATTTAAAATTTTTTAGAATTTCACAATTTTTGGACACCCACTTTTACTCACAGAAAGTTAAAAAGGGAGAAAATATGCTAGAAATATGGGAAACTACCGTATTTCTTCGAAATACCCCCCCCCCAATTGTATGTAAAGGGAACATAAACAGCGTTCGGATCAAGTCCGGCAGTCACTTTTTGAACGGACTTCTGACGCTACAACTCACGCTATGGGGAGAGTTAAGAGCTTAAATTTGGGGGGAATATAGCCGACATTCCCCCCCCTACTATATACCAACGCAGATGCGACGGCGACCCGTTTTAGTGTGGGTAGCTGTATATGCAAAAAATAATTGTGCGGTTTTCGCTGTCCGGATCAAGTCCGGCACCCACTGGTTCTTCACCACTTTGGGTGCCGTAACTCCAGATACACGAACAGGATGAGTCTAAAACTTGGGAGGATTAACGGCGACATCCACCGCTTACTGTACACAGGATGGCGAGCGCCACTGACACACAATAAGTGCCGCTCGCCGAGTATCTTGCGTTTTTTACAGATGCACTGTCCGCATCCAGACTGTTTGGCACTCCTGGATTTTCATGGGAGAAAAATCGTTAGTTTACACAATATTTACAGTAAACTGTTCTTTTTTGTAAGTTTTACAATCCTACAGTACCATACCATACTGTAAATGTGACAAAATTTCGTGTCTAGTGTGAACTTATGACATCCCTTGAGTCGCATACTAAAAATACACTTAAAATCGATTTTTTGTTAGACACTTAAAAAGTTGGTTTAGGATGCCCTCTAGGGGATAGGTTAAGGTATAAAGTTGTGTAAAAGACCTTACCCCAAAAATGCCCTGCTAAAGAATTTTGATGGGGGTCAATGTGATGATGTCACCTATGACATCATTGTGGTACAAATCTCTACTGCTATGATGTCATAGGTGATGTCATCACATTGACCCCCATTAAAATTCTTTAGCAGGGCATTTTTGCACTAAGGTCTTTTACGCAACTTTATACCTTAAACTATCCCCAAGAGGGCATCCTAAACCAACTTTTAAAGTGTCTGACAAAAAATCGATTTTAAGTGTTTTTTAAGTATGCAACTCAAGGGAGGTCAGAAATTCTGTTGATCAGCACTGAACAGGAAATTTTGCTGCATTCTACAGCATGGTATGGTACTGCAGAATCGTAAAACATACAAAGACTCTACTGTAAATATCATGATAACAGTATGGTTTTTAAATTTTACATTATCTTATCTACTGTAAATTCAAATACCCATCCATCAATTGTGCAGGTGGGAACGATTCAGTGACGCTGGACGTGGTCACTTCAGGGCGCGTCAAGAACGGCAGAATAACCTCTCGTCGCTGATTTAACTCAAGTGTCACTTGACTCTTTCTGAAAAATGTTTTCGGGTGCCGCACCGGATGCGGACACTGCGTCTGTAAAAAACGCAAGATACGCGGCGAGCGGCACTTATTGTGTGTCAGTGGTGCTCGCCATCCTGTGTACAGTAAGCGGTGGATGTCGCCGTTAATCCTCCCAAGTTTTAGACTTATCCTGTTCGTGTATCTTGAGTTACGGCACCCAAAGTGGTGAAGAACCAGTGGGTGCCGGACTTGATCCGGACAGCGAAAACCGCACAATTTTTTGTTGCATATACGGCGACCCACACTAAAACGGGACGCCGTCGCATCTGCGTTGGTATATAGTAGGGGGGGGAATCTCGGACATATTCCCCCCAAATTTCAGCTCTTAACTCCCCCCATAGAGTGAGTTGTAGCGTCAGATGTCCGTTCAAAAAGTGACTGCCGGACTTGATCCGAACGCTGTTTACATGACTAAAGCTGCGGTTTGTGATCCGGGCAATGCAGAACATACGTTAAAAACAATGTCTGTGTTACGTTAGAACATTGTTTATACCAACTACATACTTATACAAGTCAATAGAGTCTCATACATAGAGGTTTTTGATGCATTTTTCCACGTCTGCGTACGTTACGAACAACAAATTAGTACTGATAGTTCAAAAATTTTCTGGCGAAATAATAAGCCCCCCCCCTCGAAATACCCCCCTCAAAATTCTCACTCTGAGACAATCACCCCCGGGGGGGGGGGTATTTCGAGGAAATACGGTAGTCGAAAATAGGTATAAAACCAAATATATACCGTATTACCTCGAAATACCCCCAGGGGGTTTATTATTTCGCCAGCAAAATTTTAGGGGGGGATAATTCGAGGGGGGGGGTTTATTCGAGGGGGGGGTCTATTATTTCGCCAGAAAATTTCGGAAATTCCCCATACTCAGACGTAGAAAAAACACACAATTACATGGATATATATGTGTTTATAGGCATTTATAACTGTATATACACAGTAACCCTTCTCTAACGTCACTTTATCATCAGTTTTAACGTGTGTTCTGCATTGTACAGATCACAAACTGCGGTATTTGTCATGCACGTTATCTTTACACTCAACTTTAGGGGGGGTATTTCGAGGGGGGGGTTTATTATTTCCTCAGCCGAATTTTAGGGGGGGTATTTCGAGGGGGGGGTTAATTCAAGGGGGGGGTTAATTCGAGGTAATACGGTAGTCAAAAATTGCATGAAATGGCAAAAAGTTACGAAAATGAGTGATTTTGAGCAAAAATTTTGGCGACATTTCTCAGAAGTACTCACGTTTACGTTTTCTGAGGGGAAAAGTATCTTTACTCACTTTTACTCATGAGTAAAAGAAAAAAAAATTCGTTACGTTTTCTGTACTCAGGGGGTGAGTAAAAAAGAAATACTTTACGTTTACGTATACTTTGAAAAAAGTTCGGTACTTTTAACGAGTCTGTTCAGCGGTTGTACAGCACTCACCTTCAGATGAGTGGCGGGATTCCTCTTTTGCGTGTGTATGAAATTGGGGAAGAGCATGGGGTCGCGTATGAAGAAAATGGGCGTGTTGTTGCCGACCAGGTCCCAGTTGCCCTGCTCCGTGTAGAATTTGACAGCGAAGCCGCGCGGGTCGCGGGCAGTGTCGGCCGAGCCGGACTCGCCACCTGAGCACCATTGCGATCTAAAACTACGGCTCATGTTGTTGAAAATCGATGAAAATGAACGGAATAGTTTTTGCAAATCGTAGAAAAAGTTCCACCTTTGAATAATTCCAACATCACAGTTGAGCGAAAAAACAACCCCGTTCAACACAACATTAGTGTTTCTATTATTTCAATGAATATTCAGAAATTTATGTTTTTCTTAACAAAAATTCAAAAATCCACAGCATCTCCACGTGATGAACGAGGTATAACTCAAAATGTCAACGCTGCACAAATACAATGAACTCACCGACTGTGGAGAAGCGCAGAAACACGGGCGTCCGCTTGCCGACGTGGTCGAAGGGCGCCGCCTTGGTGAAGTGGGTGATGTCGTGCGTCACTTCGAAGTAGCCGTGCGCGCCGGCGCCCTTGGCGTGCACGACGCGCTCGGGGATGCGCTCGCGGTCGAAGTGCGCCATCTCGTCCAAGTAGACCACATCCTGGAGCAGCGCGGGCCCGCGCGGACCCACCGTCACCGTGTTGTTCTTGTCGCCCACTGGTGCGCCTCCAGAGGTGGTTAGAGTCTCGGGGGTCTGCGGCCGCGATCAAATGGCCGGTGAACAAAGTTACCGTATTTCCTCGAAATACCCCCCCCCCCCTCGTTTGACCCCCCCCCTCTCGAGACCACTATGAAACAATCACCCCCCCCCTCGAAATACCCCCCCCAAATTGAGTGTAAAGGGAACGTACATGACAATAACTGTAGTTAGTGTTCAGTGTACTGCAGAACACACGTTAAACAATGTCGGTGTCACGTTAGAACAGTGTACATACCATCTACATACTAATATTAGTCTACAGAACCTTATAAATGGCGGTTTTTGTTGCATTTTTCGACGTCTGCGTACGTTTCAGACGACAATTTCGTACTTGGTTTTCAAAAATTTTCTTGTGAAACAATAACCCCCCCCTCGAAATATCCCCCCCCCTCGTTTAACCCCCCCCCTCTCGGGACCACTATGAAACAATCACCCCCCGGGGGGTATTTCGAGGAAATACGGTAGACGTTTTCACTGCTATAGCAAATACATATATAAGTTATGATCATATTTCGAAATTTCTCTTCAGAAACTTCTCTAGCTCGAAAAGTGTTGCGAAGTGTACAACGGTGCTGTGAAGCTGCATTACGGAGGTAATAAAATCAAGTGTCAAAATGTGACACTTTAAAATGGGAAAGTGAAGCTGAGAAAAATTGAAGTGACGTGTGCAACCAATTCGAGGTAGGTTCCACTCCCTCATTCTTTATTTCGAAATTTCGGACATTAGAAACGAAACTTCAGTGAATGCGTCACATATGCCCAGCAAAGCGACGCCTGACCACGCTACCAGAACCACAATTATCAATAAGACCACACACCTTGATAGAGCCCTTGAACACGTTCAGCTGCCCGCTAGCTGGGTCACGTTTCGACGCCATTTTCGATACAGTCGAAGTCCCTTTAGGAAACACAGGAAACAAGTAGAAATGATGTGCAGTGCTTATGACAACAGTGCACGCAGACAGGTAAGATAAGATGCAAGAGCACAATACTGTGCAACTGATAACGCATAGGTTCGTGTGCGATAAGTGAGGACGAACGAACATGGGGAACTTATTTACTAGTAATGGAAAAGTGCTAGTTCAAAGTGCACTGCATAATTATTACGTTGGCGCGGTGGCGTCTCGGAACGGGTGTTTGCGCCTAGAAACACTTATATGTTGCGAGAAAGCCGAGAGGTTGCACAGGGGAAAATATCAATGGAATCCTGTCACCACCAAAAACCAAGAACGTTTCTTTTGTGTGTTTAGCGGTGTGCGAAGTTCAAACATTTCCGCTATCACTTCCCACATACATATTTATATTAACTGCCTGCCTTCCAAAATGCAAGGCCACCGGTGCCTTACATATTTCACCCCCGCGACAACAACTTTTTAAAGCTTTCTGTCTCCCAGATGAGCGTTTGTTATCTATCCAGCATCCGAGGAAGTCAAAATCCTGGAGATCCCTGAAAATACAATAATACTTGTAACCAAAACTCCTACACCATTCCATCACTAGTAGAGAAGAAACAATTTGTATAAATTTGGAGAAGGACTTCATTCTCGACACATGTTCACAGCTGTTGTGAAGGCTACCACATTTTGCAGGACGGGTGACTCTCGTTCCGCTCAGTGACGGACAACATCATTTAACAAAAAAAAGATAAAAACTTTCGTGAAGCAATCACGGAACAAAAATATCAGAAAGTGGAAGGCGTATCTACACCATGTTAGTTACAACAGTACTCGAATGGTTTTACCAGTACTCGAGTAAAATTTTTACAAAAGTACTCGAGTTTTCCCGGTTTTGACACCCTGGTAAAAATGTTTTTATTACGGGACAGTTAAGCCGCCACTATCCGATAAATCTAACGTTTCCAATCAATAACTACCCAACAAATGCGAATAACATCAACAACATCATATTCAGGTATTGATAATGATACTCAGAACCGCTCTGAAGCTCTGCTGGCCAAACTCCGCAAGTTGCCGTAAACCTTCGACGGTTGTGCACCTGGAAAAGATGGTCTTTATATTTTATTTTGCCTGGTGCCACACCCAGACCCTGTAAAGTGTCAAATGTCATGTAAAATAATACCCTGTAATGTGTCATGTGTATCCAAACCTTATTTGATCGTATCCAAATTTTATTTTGTGTTATCCAAATCTTATGTTTTTGTATCCAAATATTACTTTTTGACATTTGGATACGATAAAATCGGAGTTGGATACACACGACACATTAATTTACAGTGTATTTTACATGACATTTTACACGGTTTTTTACACTCTACAGGGTCAGGGAGTGCCCCCTGGCCGAGCACAAACGAAAAACCAAAAATGAAACAAACCCATGATGAGCGAGCAGATGGCGTGTCTGGCGGCGCGGCAGTTGGTGTAGGAGCCGAGCACGTGTATCTTGGCGTCGGCCAGCACGATCCTCGTTTTGGTGGCGTTCTCGATGGTGAACTTGGTGCGGCCGTCCTTGCCCGCCAGCCGGCCGATCGCCCGCGACAGGTGCTCCCCCTTCAACGGCTTCACTGCGGTGTGAAAGTTAGGTTTGGTTAATGTGAGGGTGACAGTGAAATGGTGCATGCGAAATTCATTCACGAAACTCCCACTGACCATCTTCGATTTCGAAAGATTCTATGAAAATATCATCCAATCGCAGCAGCGCCATCGCATCCTACGCCAGTAAAGCAGTGCAAAGTTCACCAGTCAATAATGAGTAAAAAACAACGCACGCACATTGACATCGAATCCTAGAACGAAAGCTTTGCAAAAGTCGGCTGCTTTCTGCAAATTGCTCACATCGCTAGTTTCGGGGCTGTTGCGCAATTCGATTCGTCGCATCTGAGCCAGGTGTTTTTTTGATAGTGCCGTTGATGCCGAAATCCAGAATGTACAGTGTCATCTAAATAGAATACCCCCCCCCCCCCAGAATAATGAACAGGCCCAAAAAATCGATTAAAAATCCGTGTGGATAGCCCAACAGTCTGGGATTTATACTATTTATTAACCCCTGAATTGTAGGATAAAAAGTATAAAGCCCCTTTCACACTGCACGTGTGTGACGAAAATAGATCTTACTCGTCACAGACCGTTTTGTGATGACAAATCTATTTTTAGTAGATTTTCATGAGTGTGACGACTGGTCGGCCTCGTTATTGGCGACAAGTAGGGAACATTTTTTAACCATGCTCATTGTGACGACTAGTGACAAATTTTTGTATAAACATGTATAACTCTTGAGCAACACACACGATTCATCTGAAATTTGACATGCATTTGCACCTAGGTGGTATGTATACTTTACCACATTCACTCATGAATATGGAACTTTTCACTCGACTTATGGAACTTTTTCAAGTGTTGTCGGATTCGTCACAAAAATGCAGTGTGAACGCTGTCTAAAGGTGTAAATTTTACTATTCAGTTGGTATGCAAATTCCGCAGAGTGTATGAAAATTCACTACCCGTGGAAATATTCGAGGTGATACGGTAAAGGCAGTTGAACATTGGTTAACAAACTCTTGTATTGAAACGAATCTGCAGCTTCATGTGCTCTACGATCGGTTTGACAAGTTGTACCCAACTTTGCTTCAAAGGTGTCAGTCGATGCTGCGGCACTGGAATCGAGCGAATTTCCGCCTGAAATGGTTCAACCGAAACAAATGATGAATCTATTGATAGAAATTTATAAATTCGCCTGAATGTTGTGCTTGGATGGAAAAATGTTTGACTTAACAACAGTGTTTTTAAACTATTGTTAATATCTTGCAGTGTTTATTCTTGCAGTGCATTAACCCGAATATTTTTAACTACCGTATTTCCTCGAATTACCCCCCGGGGGGTTTATTTGTTCAGAGGGATAATTTTGAGGGGGGTTTAAACGAAGGGTGGGGTATTATCTCGCCAGAAATTTTTTGAAATCCCAGTACTAAATCGCTGTTTGTAACGTACACAGACATCGAAAAATGCAACAAAAACCGAAATTTATAAGACTATATAGACTTATATAAGTACGTAGACAGTATAAACCCTGTTCTAACATAACACAGTTATTGTTGTAAAGTGTCTTCTGTGTTTCCCGGATCACAGAACGCAGCTTTTGTCATCTACGTTCTGTATACACTGAATTTGGGGGGGGGGGTATTTCGAGGGGGGGTTAATAAATTCATAGTGCCCATTTTGAGGGGGGTATTTCGAGGAGGGGGGTATTTCGAGGAGGGGGGTATTTAGAGGAGGGGGGGGTATTTCGAGGAAATACGGTATTATTTTCACTTTTTTGGCTATTGTTCTATACCCTATAGCGACTTTTCTCCGTTTGCTGCCTTCTACACTTTGAAAAAGCCTTGAAAAGCTTTCAACCAGAGATGTATCCAAGCACAAAATCCACGATATATCAAGAGTTGTTAAAAGTATTGAACTTTTTTCAAGGTATCTTTTTCCCTTGAGTACAGAAAACATAAAGTAAATTTTTTACTTTTACTCGTGAGTAAACGCAAATAACGCAGTAAATGTACTTTTTCACAGGAAAACGTAAAAGTGAGTAGTTTTGATGAATTTTTGCCCCAATTTCTAGGCAAAATCACTTATTGTCTGTTTGTTTTTGTCTAATATTCTCGATTTTTAGTCTTTTTACCCCTTGAAAAAAATTTATCCGAAATACGTTTTCTGCAGTCCAGTACTTTCAAAGAGTATATTGAAAAAGCGAGTAAATGTACTTTTTTTAAGAAGAAACGTAAACTTATTTACTCAGTACTCGAGTATACGTATCTTTCGAGAAAATGTAACTACGTTTCAACAACTATGGATACATCAACATTCATGACTTACACGATCGTTGATTCGACGATTCGTTCTGTTAGTCGCGGAAGACTTTTTCGATGCAGCATTTGACCCATCAACTTCAGGCAACTCCGTCGCTGCGTCCATCGTTTCATCGGTTCGTCGCTTGCGCTTTCTTTTGGAAATGACCTGCAAATCATGTCACCCATGTGATTGGTCTTGAATTTTGAAACCCGGGGGTTGGATAGATAGCAAATCAGAGACAGATGGCAGAAAAAAAATTGTTGGAGGGAGGGGGGTTAAGGGGTTCACGCGGGCTCAATACATGGTTTTAAAGGTGTAGAATGAAGAAAATAAGGAAAAATCGCTAAAGAATAAAGAAAATATAGCTGAAGATAGGTATACAAGCACATATATAGGCAACAATTGATGCAAACATTCAGTTCAGGGGATAGTAGGTAAAATTTTGCTTCTGGGATAGGTAGATAATTAGCTGAGCAGCCTCAGGGATAGGGTTGGAAAAAAAACGTTTTTTTTTAACTCGATGTTTTTAAAAAAAAAAAACGTTTTTAAAAAAAAAAAACGTTTTTTTTAATAAAAAACGTTTTTTTTAAAAGCTCCCAGATATGACCTTGTGTCAACATATATCGGTATATCAGACAGTGGCAATACCCTGTGATGTTATATATGACCATATAATGTATGTGGAGCCATGGGATAGCATTATAAGTGGTGATTTGTGTCAAAAATATCCATTTTTCATCGACATATTGTTCGTATATCGCCTTATAGTCGAATGTTTTGTGACTTCAGGTAAATTTTGGCACAGAATAGTGATCAAACAAGGTTATAAAACAAGGTTGTTACTTTGGGAGTGAAGTTACACACTGTGGAGGTACATGGAAGCACATTACCTCAATATTATATACTACAGCAACATATGACGGCTTATTAACCCATGGTAGCATATATAAATGGATACTTTGATACTAAAAATGCCACAAAACCAATGAAAACAACCACCAATGTCAATTTGTGTGTGAAATTGCGCGCTTGCGTGCAAAAATTTTGCAAAATACCTAGTGCTTAGTACTAAAAATTTCGGTCGATGTTTTTTTTAAAAAAAAAACATTTCGGACGTCATGTTTTTTTAATAAAAAAAACGTTTTTTTAAAAAAAAAAACGTTTTTTTTAAATAAAAAACGTTTAAAAAAAAACATCGGCCAACCCTACTCAGGGATATATAGATAGCTGGTCAATTTGGGGGGGTACCCCAACACCCGTCATTCGAGACCCCCTTGATTGCCAGCCGGACTTGATCCTCTAGAGAGACAAACCTCAACGAATTTGTGCGGGTCAACGGCTTGCGTGTCAGCGGCGGGGCCGTTGCTCACGCTGGGAATCGCGTCGCCGTGGCTGTCCACCAGCGGCGGCAAATCGACCGCCTCCTCCATCAGCAAATCGCTGTCTTCCCTGCCCGCCATGGTCACAGCAAACGCGCAACTGCGGTTCAGCCTCCAGAAATCACAATACTGCAAACAGTAAATAGCGGCCGGAAAAGTAGAGATCCCGTATGGGAATTTGGCACCAGGCCAAAATTTCGCAATCTCTATGAATATAGAAATAAAATAGACTAAAAATAATTAAAACAGGATATAACCATGTATATAAACGAAATTAAACGATTTTGAAGGAGAAAATTGGCAAAATGGGGCAAATTTGAGCGATCTTGAGCACTTCGAACGCGTTTACTCTCGTCGGAATTATACACAACCAGTAATTTGAACGTTATCCAACTTTTTATACGTGACACTATCCACCGGAAAGCCCGTTTTCTTGTATGACGTCATATGAACAGTTACACTCACATCAGTCTTCATGCCGTCTGAAGCTTGTTATTACTCTATCCCAACTGAAGCTGGCACGTTGTAGTGTATTCTGTCGTAGAAAAACACTATGGCTGCGAAAAACGCACGCGTTACATGCAGCAAAGTGGCACATATGGTTATACACAGTGTATCCAAAACATTTTTCAAAGTGAAATAATTTATAAAAAGAAATAAAACGAGTGTATCCAAGTAACAAAAATATTCAAGTCTAGTCTGCGGCATGAGTTTGCGCGCGGCCGCGCTGTGCCGCCTGGCACCGGCAGTCCGGCGCGCCAAAGTTGTTCAACTTCGTTAGTGCCATGCGTACACACTTAATTTGCAAACACACTTGTAAATATCACGAATGCAATGAAACGGCCATTTCTCAGCGGTGCGCTCGATCAGCGGCTACAGGAAGTCCGTGACGGGATTCTCCCAGGGCGCCCACGACGACCCGATCATGTGGAAGATGGAATACGATGACCCAACTTTCGATGACAGCAAAATGTGCTTTGACTATTTTGTTACTGTGTTTGTAAACCACATTTTTATTTGTGCCCCCACCCTCCTCCCCCCGGTTTAGTGCATGAAGCACCGTATGAAATTATACAAAGTGTCACAATTATCAGCTACAAACGATAGCTCAAACGGGACAGAAAATAATTTTATGCCTGGAATGCCTATTTTGCGATTCCGAGAATTTGACAAGCCAACCCCGAGCTTTTACAACGAAATTTTCACTTACTGGACATAATGCTATTTACGGTCAACTTCAGTGGGCGACCGTCTAAATTTCGCATCGGAAATCATCACTCGATAATAATCATTTCGACACTAATTGTAGTCACCGTCACCATTATAGCCCAACCCTAACAGACTGCAATTTCTCTTTTCAGGCAATCGTACAGGACAATCAACCACTATTCATCGCCATTAGAGAAAATGTCATTAACGCTTCTGGGTGGATTATTTTGGTTTTGGATCGCTTATCGAATGTACTGGAATTACGACCATATAACTGTACGTTTTTAAAACTTTTGATCGGTCAACTTTGATCGCCGTTTGCGAGAGTTGCTTAGCGTCAAGTTTGACGAGGGGTGTCCAACGTTTGAACCTCTGTCCAGGGACTTGCCAAGGGAATTTGTGCGCATATTACAGGGCTTCAATTTGGGGGACATGGGACCTGGGTCAATTCTTGTGGAACGCGAACCTGGTGCCAGTTCCGCAAATTGAGGAGTAAAATGTCAAACGCGAAGTAAAATGGCAAAAGTGAAGTGAAATGCCACGTGGATTGGCAAAAGTGAAGTAAAAAAGTAATTTCTCTTCGCTTTTGCCATTTCACTTCGCATTTGCCATTTAACTTCTCAATTTGCGGAACCAGACTCTTTATTAGGTACGAGTGCCCAGAGTGTAATCATTTCACCCCCACCCGCATTCCCCACCCAAATACCCCCTGACCACGAATAACATCCCAGGGAGAGTTCCACCCGCCGTCGGTGTACTCGTTCACGGACGAGGAGCTGGGCATCCCGCCCGACGACGCGTCCGACCCCGAGTACTGGGGCGATCACCACATCCACCACCCCAAGAACAAGTGGAAGGTGCTCTGATGCCCGCAGCTTAGGTACACTGGTGCCAGTCCCAGACCCTGTCAAATGTCATGCTAAATGTCAAAAGGCATGTAAAATGCCCTGCAAAATGGCACCGGGTTGCCATTTTGCAGGGCATTTTACATGACTTTTGACATTTTGCATGACATTTTGCAGGGTCTGGGACTGCCCCCTGAAGTTGCTTCCGTTTTTGTAGTGTATGGATTTTTCTTCAATATGATTGAATTATGTTCGTTGTAAATATTTATTAATGCATTATTTAGCAAAATGTCAAGTCTCAAAAGTATTAGGCAATAAAAATGACAGACATATGACGTTTATTTTGTGGTTTATCCCCGGTCGCTGCGACCAGTTTTGGAATGTACACAAGATTGCTAAACACTACGCGTGTGTATGTCCGCTATGACTGCACCCAAAAAATCAAAATTCTGTCTGGCGGTGCTCGTCTTATTGCGTGCCTTACTATGTACAAAAGTGCGAGGATAACTCACACGATATGACTAAAAACAGTCCTGAGCTATGGTAGGTAATTCCTCCGCCATTAATAAGCCACCACGCCGCGATAAGCAGTTAATAATGATGTGGCGCGGTACACTGAAACTAAACATTCAGCATTTGTGCTCTTTGAAATCTGCTGAATCTGAATAAAATTGTTGTTTATTTTTCAATTCAGCACTTTGAAGGCCACCATATTGATTTTGCAAAACGTTCGGACAAATTCGGCCTTGAACTTTTGTTCAGCGCTGTACTTCGCAGTTCAGCGTATTTTCGGCGTGAAAAAAACGTTGAAACATTGCTCTAATTACAAAACATCAATTTTTGCTCAGTACGATTTTGGCTTAGCAAGTTTTTCAGTTCCGCATTTTTATTCAGCTGATGCAAAAAACTACGAATGCAGAACATTCAGATTCAGTGTACCATGCGCCAATGATCGCGATTGTCCGAAGATGAAAACACGACATATCAAAATTCATCACACCAATCACTGCTTTATTTCGAGCTTCTCGAAGTGCTTCTTTGCGCTCTTTATATTCATCTGAATGGCCGCCGATGCTGCGTGTGAAATATTTAATGAGCTGGTTTTCATCAACATTATTATCGATGTTGTGCCAAATTACTGAAGGAACATTTTTTTAGAATATCAGACAGCATATTGGGAACTACTGTGCGGCATCGCATGCGGGAAAAAAACGACCTGACGAAAAATTAAATTAATCTTGACTCGATTTCCGCATGCGTGTGATCGCTCTAAAATTGGATGAACGGTGGGTATGAGCCAACAATATTAGTGCCCATTTGAACATAAAGACGAATGCTTGGCCGCTTCTATCATGAGCAAACTTGTCCGTCAGGCGCTCCACACGGTAGTTGACATTCGAGTGTCAACTGGTTGATGTCAATTCATATTTTAGTTCACGTGTCACAGAGCGATCTTCAATTACCGGTGCTGCAACGACGAACAATAAATCTAGCGACATGTGCAATTGAAGATCGCTCTGTGACACGTGAACTAAAATATGAGTTGACATCAGCCAGTTGACATTCGAATGTCAACTACCGTGTGGGCGTCTTAGGTTCAAGAACAGGTGTAGATGACATTTGTTGGGAAAATTTCGCATCGTCCGTATGCCGGCGCAGTCAGTGTGAAGGGAAAATCGAAGAGGTGTTGCTTACTTCTGCTGCCGTGACGCCGCACAGTATTGGTCAATAGCCAGCAGGCACTTACATGTGCCGTTCGAACCAAGGACGGCCACCCCCCCCCTCCCGGGCCGGACAACAAAATATGCCAAAATGGCACTTCCATAAAGCGATTTTGTCAGCAGTTTGAATTTTTATTGCATTTTTCGTTCACGTAACAGGTATTTTCGGCTGACCGGCCTCGGCAGCCTCAAATCCTGTCAAAATGCACTCAAGCCCTGTCCACGTCGCTGCATATGGCTGTAACATCCAGACATACAGCTGTCTTAGTTGCCAACGCCAACACCAGTGGCGCCTACGAATTGCGCTAGCACCATGGCTACTACAGGGGTTAAATGTTAGGGGGGCGCCGCCCCCCCCCCCGTTCGCCGGGCTCAGTCTACAATGCCCCCCCGCTCAAAAATCCTGGCTACGTCACTGGTTCGAACGTTGCAATAATATCGACCGAAAAAATGTAGAAATAACAGATAATTGTAGCTCATCAACAAGTCGCGGGCGCATGCTTTAGCGCCAATTGATACTGCAACAGAAGCAACTCACACACTGATCCGTCGGATATGATCACCATGATGTACGTGTTCGGCGTGAAGGCATCGATGAAGCAGGCGAATTCAGCGTTGCGAATTTCCATCGTGGAAAAATGCCAGCCCGTTTTGCTGCGGTGACATTTTTGTGTCTTTTTAGGAAACCAGAAAGAAAATGCGAAAAATGAAAGCATGAAACGTGCTTACCTGCAACTGAGCTTGAATTGTTTGATTATGTTGGAGACCTTTTCGAAGCGGTGGACGTCGCGGTGCTGCTTCAGCTCGCTGTACGATATCACCAGGAAAGTCGCCTGAAGTTGACGCGCATTCATGCATTTATTGTATACGCACCCATTTGAACCATGCATTTATTTTATACGCTCTCATATTCGGCACCGGTGCACCAACTTTCTCAAACAGCAAAACTTCGTCCGCATCCAGAATGTCCGCAAACTCGTGCAGTTTTGCCTCGATGGCGGACACGTTAGGCACCAGCTGGTAAACGATCGCTGACCACGCCTTGTAAAGAGTTTCGTCCCAGATTGACGAGCGGAAGCATTGGCTCTCAGCCGGCGCCGTGATACGCTCCAGGTCATTGCGACGCTCGGAGAATATCTGCACAAATGAGACGTGATTAGATGGTACCATGGCCTAGACACAAATACATTATGTAGGGATGGTCTTCGTATTTTTCAATCTTTCAAACGATGTTTAAGAAGAAAAATGGAATTGGAACCATATTTGGAAGCATTTTGAAAAGTTTTACTTCAAAAAAACTAATAAACCCTAAGAATTCATAAAATTGTTAAAGCAATTTAGTATTGAGATTCTCCAATAGTGGGGGCGCTCATTCAAATTTTACATTAAAATAATGAGTAAATATACTGACAATTTTGAAAGTGTATTTACGTTTACGCTTTCCAAAAGTACTAGTATTTTCACTCTGGTTTCTACCGCCAGAACGGCACCAAATTGGCAGTGAGCTTCACCTACGTGCAATTAGTAAACCAACCCTGTCTCGCTGGTCTTCCTGCACCAAGTCCATCTTGTGCACCAGGCAGAAAATTCGCGCATTGGCGCTGTTCTCAAGCAACGCTGCGATGCACGACTGATAGTACTGGTAGTCTTTTTCGATCTCGCGACTCTCCACATCGAACACGTAGATGAGCACGGCCACATCCTTGAAGATTTGATTGCGCTGTGACGCCAGGTAGTTTTCCATGAACTGCTCCTGTCTGCGGGCATACGCGGAGATAAACGCTAATTGGAGTTATTGGTGATATAGATTTTATCTCGGAATAGCTGCTCTCTCACAGAACTTTTATCCAGGTGGCAGACAACTTATACAGGGGGGGGGGGTCATTCCCACGGTCCGACAACTGGCAAGGTAAACGTTGATAAGTAAAGCTCCTGTATTTCCTCAAAATACCCCCAAGGGGGTTTATTTTCGGCCACCTCACGCAGAACTCACGGTAATTTAAGCCGAGGGTTGATTCGATGGGGGAATTATCATTTCGTCAGAATTGAACGTGATAGCGGAAAAATTGGAAATGAAAGAAACAGCAAGAGAATCGGTTGAAGAATGGCCGAGTTGTTGAGGGTAAATATTTTCATGGTTTGCTTGATTGCTAAGAACATTTAACATTATTCAGCCTTACCCCACGTCCGATCAGACTGTGCGGGTCGTTAGCCCCCCTCCCCTCCGCGCAACACCCAGTGAACCCAAATACGCCCTGGCATCGTGCCCTCCAAAAAGTCGGGAAAAATACCACGCCGCGAACGGTCCACGAGCCAGAGCCCAACCACAGTCAACAACACTGCGCAACACCAGCCCACACCGACCCGCCGCAGTCCCACAAGTGCAGCACCAGGTTGCCCAGGAAGCGGATGTGCGCGTGCTCCACCTCCATGGTGGGGCCGAGGCGGCGGGTGTCGCGCGCGATGAAGTTGGCGAAGATGATCGACCGCATGCTCGTCTTGCCCGCGCCGGACTTGCCCATCAACAACACCTTGCGGCGCAGTTTGCTGCTCATTGTGGGTTACTGAAAGGGCGGCCGCTGTGCTGTATGAAGAGTTGGTGCGACACCAACATTGGTGCGACTCATCGTAACATCGTGTTTGTCTTATAACGAACATGGATGTGCAGTGGCAGCTATAAAACCAATAAACAAACAATCTTAAAAGAGTTGACCGCCCCCATTGGAAGCTCACTTGTATGATAGAATGACTGCAAATGAAACAGCGCTAATGAAACACCAGGCGAATGGGAGCTACGCCCGCGGATATGTGATTCAAATTGTCAATTACAGATATATTTTGGCTTTTATTTGTGAACAGAATACTTTCATACGGATTTGTACATAAAAAATTACAAAGCAAACCAACAACAGCCGAAAGCGGAGATAAATGCATAAGTAGGATTTGCGGCCACGCACGCTGAAAATACACCTATGTATCTGTTTAAAGACACTGGATGGACAATATACATTTTCGGGCAGCAAACTTTGAGACATGTGTGTCAACTGGTCTGTCAACTCACATTTAGGCTTCACGTGTCGCAGAGCAATCTCCAAATGCACACGCAATATTACGACAAGTGCATTTAAGATCGCTCTGCGGCACATAAAGACGAAATCTGAGTTGAAGTTGAAATGGCACATGACGTTGACACATACCAGTTGACACACAAGTGTCAGCTAGTGTGCTGGTCACCATTGCGCCAACCCTGTGATTCTCGCATCCACTCGAAACGGGTTTTTGAGAACCTGATAAATCGGTGATTCCTCAAAATCTTAAATCATCCGATGTTTGAACGGACAAGTTTCTTCAATGTGCGGGGCCGCCTTTTCCTATGTTCCTATTTATATTTACGCCGAACCATTCTTGAAGAACAATTTGTGATAAAAAAATAATTTCGCGAAGGGATGCCAACGGGAGCGAACGTTGGCTGCAGCAATTGTCCAGCTGTCCACCTATGGGGAGTATTTTGAGGGATTTTGCACCATCTTAAACTCAAAATCGCTAACTGCTCTATACCTCTTGCCTACTTCCAATTACTTTAAGCTGTGGATCAATGCATATTACTATTTTATCGCTGTCTACACCCAGTCTACACCATTTGAATATCTCCCCAACTCCCGCGATGGTTAGCACTCAGCACTAGGGTTCAAACGGGACCGCGGTCCCGGTACCCGGTTCGGCAAAAACTCGGGACTGGGGTGGTCCCGGTCTCGGTCCCAGTCCCGACATTCAAAAAATCCTGGTCCCGGTCCCGACCACCCAGTCCCGGTCCCGGAATTTTTCAGTGGTCAAGACTTCGATGATAAGTGATGGAAAAAATGTCGTTTTTTCCATCCCTTCTACAAATTTTTTTTCCAACACTCCTAAATATAGTTGCGAGTCAACAAATATAGGTATACGAGACAAGCGGTAGTAGTTTGTGATGTTATGTATAGCATTATAAGAGGTGATTTCTGCCAAAAAATACATTTCTAACGACCCAGTACCAGTCCCAGTCCCGGTCCCGCCATTGGAAAATTTCTGGTCCCGGTCCCGTTTGAACCCTACTCAGCACCCCGGCCATCCCCGTATTGGGCCTCCACACGCTAGTTGACATCGCATTTTTCGCATGTAAAATGTCAACTCAGAGTCAACTGAAATTTTGCTCAGTTGACTCTAGTTGACAACGTACACACTAGTGATAATGTCAACTAGTAAATTTGGGCAGTACAGATATTTGTGTCACTGGCCGAGTCAACTAAAGCATACGCGTATGTTTTTTTGCGTACGCGTATGTTTTTTTGGCATACGCGAACGCAGAAAAACGTACGCGTATGTTTTTTTGCATACTTATACAAATGTTTGCGTACGCGTACACAATTTATGCCTTTTGAATTGCCAAAAGTGTAAAAGTGAAAAAGTTAATTATGAATGTGATATTATTAGTGTTTTTTATGTCAAATGTGATATGTTGTGATATTTATGATTGTTATTTACTGTTGTTTTTACGTTTTTGAATGAAATTTTCCAAATTAGTTTTTTTATTACATATTTATTGAAGACACATACTAAAGTGAAAAATCACACAATCATCGATCTGGATCAAGTAAACGAACTTTTTGACAAAATTTTACATTTTGAAAAATTGAAATCAATGAAATTAAGTAACAGAAATTGCTGAAAACTTTAAAAAGCAACAATTTTAGAATTGGAAACAACAAAGTAAAGCGTGTACTACTCGGGTTTATTGACAAGTTTTGAATATTTTGACAAGTTTTGAATTGTTTAAAGAAAAACGAACAACTAAGAAAAAAACAGATTTAGAAAAGAGAAAGAAAGATTCTTATCAAGTTGTAAAATTTTGAGAGAAATTGCAAACAGAATCTGTTGAACAAAATTTTTTCTGCTTTTTACTCAGAAATATTTAGATAGTACATTTTAAAAATTAAATTCTGAAAATTTATAAATGTTGTTGTTGTGGTTTTGTAAATCTTTACATATCAAAAAATTTGTAAGAAAAAAAAAGAAGAGGAGATTCATTTTAAACTTGAACAATTTGGAGATTGAAAATAGCAAACATGAAAACTTTAATTGTTGCATTTTTGCATATTTTCAAAAAACATTTACAGCTTTTGACACAACTTTTTGAAATTTTTATTTTGAAAATTCAAGGTAAAAAAATTCAAAATTTAGTTATTCTTTAAAAGTTGCACTTTTGTGTCTAACAAAGAATTCATATCTGCTATCTATTTACTATTAACAACAAAACAAAAAGTTTCCAAATTATTATAAAAACAAGCACATTCAAATCTTTCCAAAAATTCAAAAATACTCAAAAATCATCGCAAAATACCAAACAAAACCACTAATTCCAGAAAACATTCAAGCCATTTCACTTCAGACACCGCCCACTGCTGCCACTCTCCTGAAAGTATCAATAGAGTTAAGAATGGATTAGTCTATAAAATGTCAACTTATATATTGTTTACTTCACTACCATGCCCCACACAGGCTACTTGACAACGACAGAAAATGTCAACTGTTTCCTGTCCCAATCCAAAGCTTGCTTTTCAATTCCTGAAAGCGAGCTTTGAATGGGGATCAGTTTGGTTTGGAACTTTACATTTGGTGTTGATGTCAACTAGCCTGTGTGGGCCCTATTTTTCAATTATGAGGTGGAGCCAACCACTTACACACACACTCAAACTTATATAAGTTGACATTTTCAATCTATAAATATAACTATAAGCAACATAAATGACAACATGCAACCGTAAATGTCAACTAATCTGTGTTTACATTTGCAGTTGACATTTTCATTTACAGTGTTCATTGAATTGACTTTTTGGCTGTTTCAAAAGTTTCAATAAAAGTGAAAATCATGATCGAAAATGTCAACTGAGCTGAAAGTGTACACTGCGTACGCTAGTATACGTTTTTTTTCATTTCAGTTGACACAAGTGTTGTGCGTACGATGTCAAGTACCCAAAATCGTATGAAAACGTCAAAAAACGTATGCAAAAGTGCGTATTTCCGGCAGTTGACTCAGCGCTCGCCGACTTTCCAAAAGTAACTTTATTTATCCAATTTACATTCTATTTATACGAAATTTTAGGTACACATAGAGAAAAATAATGTGCATCTTTCATAGAAGAACTTTTTGCAAAGGAACAGTTCAAAAAAGTGTGAGAATTTTTTTTGTTGAAAATTTCCAAGTCAGTTGACATCGCGTTTTTTGTATACTATGAGTGCATACGCATATTGACATAAGCTACATAGACATTTTGTCAACTTCAAATTTTTTTCTACACTTCATGTGTTCAGTAAACAATGCTTTTCAATACTAATGTTCTGATTTTGTTGATGCAGAGGTAGCTGCACCAGATATTACTATCACAAGGGACACTACTTGGTGATTCTGTTCATTTCTGCAAGTGCTGATTTGTGTGTGCAGTATGTGCATCCTTAAATTTATTTTTACACTTATATTTTTTGCTATATTATTATTATTTTTTAAATTATTTTTATTTAAATTTTATTTTTTTATTTGTTTTAAATGTTTTTACTTATATTTTAATGTCCATTTTTTTAAATTGTTTTTTTTCTTAAAGTTTTATTATATTTATTTTTATGGGTATTTTATCTATTTTTTATTTTTCAATTATTTTTATTTTTTTAAATAAATTTTATTGTTTTCATTTTAATTTTTACTAATTTTTTTATATTTTTACTTGAATTTTATAATTTTTATTATTATTATTTCATATTATAATTACTTTTTATTTATGAATTTTATAATTTTTATTATTATTTTTTTCTTCCTATTTTTATAACTTTTTTATTTATATTTCAACTAAATTTTCCTTATTTAATTTAATTTTTTATGTTAATTAATTATGTTTTTTTTTATACAAAAAGATACTGTATACTGGCAAGATTTCTGAGTTAATGAGTCGGATTTAAAAGTTATGTCAACTGATCCATTTCTAGGAGAAATGAATCAGTTGACATATTTTTGTAAACTGTCAGTGTCAACTCATCAATTTTTTTCAGAGTTAGATATTTAGGTGTTAAAAATTGAAAAAGCTGCCGTTTTTTGAAATTTCTTGTGTTACTTGCTTCAATAGTCTTAGTATATCAAATTTCACATTCAGTGCTGTCATAACTTGCCAGGAAAACTTTTTAAAATTATTGAAGTTTGAAATATTGAAAAATTCATATCTTTCTTTTATGTTATGTGATTCTTTCAAAAAAAATACTGCTGTGTTAGCGTTTCTTTCGCCTTTCATTTGGTTATGTTGGCATTATGATATGATTCCGTGTTGCGTGATGAAAAATAAATTTCCATTTAAAGAAAAAGATTTTTTATTCTTTCAAAAAAATTTATTACAAATAATAATTACTACAGAAAAATTCACAGACATTTATAGTACATGAAACAACTATCTAATTAACAAGCATTCACACATGTAAACGATAAAAAATTATTGAATATGGAACATGAAAATAATTTTTCATTTGGTTATGCTTCACACAATATATGATAATTAGGTGTCAAAAAATCAGATTAATTATGGTTTATCACATAACACTCTTTAAATCACACAAACTGCATCGTAGAAAGCAGGGTCAACTTGTTTCTGAGAATGGATTTTTCCAGTTGACTTTTTCAATGAAATACATGAGCTAAATGCCAAAAATATGGGTTAACGCGTATGCTCTTTTAAAAAAGTCAAGTGGTGAGTGATTGTGTCAACTGAAACACTAGTTGACTCTGAGTTGACTCTGAAATGCGATGTCAACTAGCGTGTGGAGGCCCATTGACACTTACCAGTTTATTTTTTAGCAAAAGCCTGTAGATTGTGCGAGATTAACTGTGTACAAATAGGTATTACGTTTACAGCACCCGCAGATAATACGGTGTTTATCCGTAAGCGATTAAAACGGTTACGTCATTGCGTTAGCAACATCAATTTGCACAGTTAATTTTGCAGAAGCGCACATGCACCTAGTCAAGATGCCCGAAATGAACAAGTATTTACGTTAATACGTAATTTTTACGGCGATATGGCTATGAATTTGAGTAACATTTCAATCGATTATAAATACAACAGTGCATTTTCGAAATTTGAAGTTATGGTGATTTATCCTAATCGAGGTTTGTGCATATTTATGCTTGCAAAAATGGTAAATGTAAATAAATATGTACGTAAATCCATCACAGAGATGCACCATCCATTTGCACATTTTGAAGCCATTGATAAACCAGTAAAGTAAACTCATTCGATAACGTTCAACCGATGGCAAACGGAAGGTGACACAATTTCCATTTTTTAATGTTTTTCACGCCACCGCTCCGTCAGCGTATTGACAAAATAAGGGCACTCGGGACCAGAGTTGTTAAAAAGTACTGAACGTTTTTTAAAGTAAACGTATACGTAAAGTATTTTTTAATACTCACCTCTGAGTACAGAAAACGTAAAATAAAAAGTGTAAAAAAAATTTTCCAGAGCAAACGTAGAAACGAGTAACTTTAGTGTTTTTCCCAATTGTTACTCAGAAATACATCAAAAATGTGTTTTTCTCTCCTGACAAGTATTTCAAAGGAAAATGTCCTATGTTTGTCACTTTCTGCCTGACAAAATGACATTTTCTGTCCCCTCAAAATACGTTTTCTGCACTCGCGTACTTTCAAAAAGTATGCAAGTAAGTGAGTACCGGTATTTTTTGGGAGGAAACGTAAACGTATCTACGCAGTACGCAAGTATACGCATTTATCGAGTAAACGTAAATACGTTTGAACAACTATGCTCGGGACTTGAAATTTTGTAACTTAATTGAAATCGCGGAGCGCACAACCCGTATTCACTTGTCATATTTACCTACATGATGAACATTCAGCCAACGACAACCTTCCGTTAACCATACACTACCGGCTAACGTATAATATGATGAAAACAGCTGAAACATTTGATAATATTGTAAATATATTGCTGATTCCTATGGCGCTACAGTTCATAATCGACATGCAAAAACTTGGTGACGGTGATAACGACAAGTATTCAAACTTTTAATTTCGCTGTGGTAAATATTTAAAGGAGATTAACTGACGAAATCGATCACTCATGATGAGGAACGAGTATTAATGCTTAGTAAATAGTAGAATAAATGAATAGCAGGTTACTTGGCATTTCAAAAATCACGGGTGATTTACATTTTTTTAATCTGAGAAAATATTTAGAAAAATCTCACACTTTTTTAAAATGTTTTTCCGGGATTTTTCAGAGAGATTTCTTTCTGAGAGATTTTCTGAAATTGTAAAAAATATCGGAATATCTCTCAGAAATATTATATTTATATTAATCTATATTATTTGTTCAAGGTTTCTACACAGCAATTTATTTTTGAGCGATTTTCTGAGATTATATTTTCTAAAAAATTACCCATTTTTGGAACGCTAAGGGTACTCATGTCTTCGAAATACTAATACCACGGCTGCACCAGAGCTGCTGTCGCTGACACCGCAACTGGGGTTCGGAACGATGTCGGGTGGCGAAAATTTTGATTCATATTTATTTTCCGAAAACCAGCCGCGATAGCAGTTCCCTTTTTCACAAGGGTACAAAATATTTAGGGCAGCTCGAACCAGACATGTCATCACAACCGTTACCTATGCTAAGCTAAAACATACCAGTTGAGTAGATCAGACCAAAAACATATGTACAGCAAATACAGTGGCCGACAATTCAAACGCCACATTTGATAATTGATAGGAATGCAAAAGTGTGAAATTTTAGCGTTTATACAGTGACTTCGGTCAATGATTGATAAAATATCAACTCATTTGAAATTATTGTGGAAGAAAACACCTGAAATGAGTTCGCAAGCGTTGTTTTTCGATCGATATGTATAAAAAAATACACTAAGTTTATATATTAATGGATGAAAAAATCGAACTGTCAACCGGGGGTGGAAAGAACCGGTCACAGCTCACGTACGAAAGACGCACATCTTACAAAAACGTTTTGCGAACCGTACTGCTATTTTGTAGTGCCATAAAAAATCATTGACGTTAGAACCGCCACACGCAGAATATGGCACCGTGCCAAGCGGGAATTTCATGACCGTGGCGACTCCGAGCTGCGAGCAGATCGGGTTGTCAATGACTGTGGAGTATTTTTGGGCGAAGAGAAGTCTGGTGGTATTTCTACTAAACTAGAAGAAATTTCTTTCAGGGCATAAAAATTACATGCAAGCTTATTGAACATAGAATTTCGAAACTGCTCAACTTTTGCTGTGCGCTTGTGCAATCCAGCAAAGCCCTATTGCGCCATATTTTACTCGCCCTTATAAATGTTAGCCATCATTATTCAATTTTTAATAGGTAATACTCATTTAAAAGTATTACTGTATTGAAAATGTCTTATTTTCATAACATGTGACATGATACTTTTCGTCATTGTCGACAAAATGGGATCAGTTTTAAACATATAAATGTCAAGATTCAGCTAAATCGCACATTTCACACAACCAAAAAATAATGCCGCATGTTAAAAAGTAAAAACGGCACTTACGACTGCTGCAATTCCGATTTGTTAGCAACCATGGATGCAGCAAATCCAACCGTCACTGGCCAGTCGTCTTGTGGCAGTTCTGCAGAGAGAGAAAAGTATATGATATTTCATATTTATATTTATTAACCGTCTCGACTGATTTAAAACTATTATTATCTCGAATGAAAACAGACGCCCCCCCCCCCCCCCCCGCTAACCATCCGACTCGGCGCATCTTTTTCTCGGCGAAAAGGCATCAAAATCGGCCCATGAGTCACCGACATTCGATCCAGCACCACAAGTTGCACTGCCCGTTGATACGCGCGCATCAGAAAATGCAGCAAACTCGTCGTCCGAAGATGAATTACTGTGGCCTGAAAAAATGAACAATTATTGCTGCATGATACGGTGTAATAAAAAGTCTCGATAACCTACTACACGGTAAATATAGCACTACACAATGCCCAACTTCACTTGAAGTCACGAACATTCAACAAAAGGGATATTTTTTTATAAAAACAGTGTCGTTAAAAAACGTTTTTCCCATCCATAGCCTGCAAAGCTTATGACTGAAGATATTAAGGATTTCTAAGCACTATTCCGCATCCAATTTTTGTTATATTTATAATGGCAAGTGCTATAGATGCCGAGTTCAAACTTTTCTGCATTTAATTTATTTTTTAAATCAATATAAAAAGATTTTTTGAAAAAGCACTACCAACGTTTTGACGAGTCAGCGTCAGCCTGTGGAGAGCTGTGGGCGACCGGCTCACCCGCGTCGTCCGGCCATGCGTTGTCTTTGCTCCACGCCGGCTGGCCGGGCTCGCTGCCGCGCGAGTCATCGGCGCACGTGCAAGAATAGCATACCGGTCGCTCGTCGCTCAAGTTCAGCGCGTCCGCACTGGTCGATGCGCCCTGTTGCAAGTAAAACATCGTCACAAGAGGTTGGCCACTCCCAGATCCTGTAAAATGCCCCGTAAGATGTAAATTGTCAAACGAACGGCAAACTTTTTTTGAAATGTTACCATTTTACACGACTTTAGACATTTTGCATGACATTTTACATGAACTGGGAGTGGCACCAGAAACTCTTAAAATCGTGACAGACGTGACAATAAAATGCCAGACCATTGCTCCGTATCTCGTTTTAACCCTTCTCACACCAATGGGACAGCAATCGAACAATGAAAACATCGAAAACGCACTCTATCACACTTGCACTCTTTCAATCTGCCGCCGCTGGTCGGGCTGCCGTCGAAGTTGACCGGAATTTTGGCGAACCGATCAGACATCAATCCGATGGCGTTGTCCTCGCTGCGGTTGAGCGGCGGCGAGCCGCGGCCGCCGGCGCACAGCGCCTCGAAGTCGGCCTGCGCCGAGCCGCCGGTGCCGTCGCAGGCGGTGAGCATCTCGTCGATGTCCATGCTCAGCGGGTCGGACCCGTCCAGGGGCGCCGCGTCGGGCAGCCGCTCGATGGCGTCCAGCACGTGCTTGTTGGCGCTCCGTCTGGCCGCCAGCTCCAGGTTAAGATTGGCGATCTTTTCGTTGGCTCGTGACGCCAGCCCACCTGGGTCGCAGGCGGCCGCCGACTGCGCATAATAAATAATTTCAGACATTTCATTTCGTTGCTGTGTTGCAAAATCCCAGTAGAAATATGCAGTGGACTGCAAAGTGCAGAGACAAATGGGTTCATTAGGTTGCGAGAGTTGTTTTTGAAACACTGACAGAACGGCTACTTTTTGAAACGCCGCCAATCTTGTAGAACACATGTGATAGTAATTTTGCGCGCACGTGTGCATGTTCAGCCTATGCTGTTTAAAAGAATCGCGTTTACCTGATCTTCTTGAGTTTGTTTGCGGTATCCTTCTAGCTTATCAGCCACAAAAGTATTCCACTGTCCAATCTTTCCAATGTCTGAATGAAAATGGTTTATGCATCAAAAGACAGAAAAACACACACAAACAAAATGAACAATCGCACCTCTCAAAACCTCTTCGATATGTTTAGCGTTAGGGCCAGAGCTGACTGCAGCCAGAAAAAAGTTGGCCAGATGCCACAAATTAGCAATAGCGGGTCTGGTGTGCGTAGACCGGCTGTTTTCATCACCCACACGAAGGCACAACTCTAATAAAGTCGTGTCCCGCAGCAAGTGTGACACCAATGGCGACGCCAATGCTGTGATAATTTGTTTATGTCGATAAATTTCAATCGAAATCACTGAAAATAAACTGACGATCAGGTTGCTGTTGTTCAGCGCCATTGGCCACATTATCTTCAGGTCTCAACTGTGAATACAGCACCACTGCGACCAGTTTCACAATTTCACAATGAAGCAAGTTGTAGGTAGGGAATTCATCGAACCAATTCTGCGCATATAGGTTTGAGTTGGGTGTCACATCGACGACTTTACGTACACTGATTGACAGGCTGTCAAGTCTTTCGGATGTCAATTGAGACGTTCGTCAACAAATTTGTTTACTTTAATTCCGCTTTTTGTCGCTTTGAATTTTCAGCTCGCATCAACCCAAAAAAAGTCAATGAAAATTTTAGTGACGTGACCATTTTATATTACCTGTATGAAAACAGGGACCCTTAATGTTTTCCAACTATCTAGTCACGCTGATCTAGTTACGCAGAGAACAAAGTTGACAGCGCCTTTGACGAACAAAGTTGACAGGGGTATCTTGAATTTTGACCCCCCGAGTGGTTGGACAGATAGCTGAGCGGCCTTCGGGTCGGGCTAGATATATAGCTGGAAAAAAAGCTTTTTTTTGGGGGGGGGGTTGGGGGGGAGGGGTTTGGGGGGGGGGTTGGGGGGGGGTTTGGGGGGGGTTGTGGTGGTTCGATTTATAGGCTATTTCATATATATACAGCTAAAAGTAGGTGTAAAAAAAAGAAAAGAGAGAAAAATCGCTAAAAGTAGGTGTAAAAAAGCTCAAAATGGGTATACAAAAGCATATAGTACTAAAAATAGCTGAAAATAGGTTAAAAGGAACAAAAACTAGTATTTTGGAGGTGAAAATCTATAAAAAGGTATGAAAAAAAGCGATTTTGAGCGAAAATTGGGGTATAGTTTCTAACACCATCGCTCCAGATAGGTAGATAGCTGAGCGATTTGGGGGGTGGGGGTGGGTTTAGCGGGTAGCAGTCCAACATTTTGCCTCCGGGATAGATAGATAGATAGCTGAGCGGCCTCCGGGATAGATAGATAGCTGTGCGGTTTGGGGGGGGGGGGGTCACCCCCCCATTCGAGACCCCTGGCGCCAATAAATATAACAGAACGTACCAGCAATTTAGGCATTGTGCCCAATTCGAGAAGCGTCTGATGGGCCTTGCCAAATTCCACATTGAGGAGGGCTGACAACAGGCGCACGAGCGTAACACGACCCCGCCTTTTCTGCGGAGCATCCTGAAAGAACATGACCACCATATTACCATGCGTTTTAATTAAAAAATCAACAGCAACACAGCGACGTAGCCAGGATGTTTGAGCGGGGGGGGGGGGGGGCGGATTGTATACGGAGTCCGGCTAACGGGGGTAGGCGCCTCCCACCCCCGCAAAAAATTGAAGCCTCTAAAAAATTTCAAACTGGCGACAAAATCGCCTCACGGAAGTGCCACTCCTGGCATATTTTTTACCCGGCCCAGGAAGGGGGGCGGCCGCCCCCCCCCCCGCCCCCTGGCTACGTCCTTGAACCAACAGTTGTGTGCGCGAACAAGTACTCATCGATAAGTGGTAGGTTCTCTGTTATAATACTTTCAACCGTTTTATCGGCGTAGGCGAATCGTTCTAAAATCTCTGTATTTCCCTCGGCGAATCCAAGGAGGTTCAGCGAGGCAGATGATGCCACTACTTTGTGATTTGAACCCGCCAGCGCCAGTTCCATAGCGCTGCGTGAACGAGCAAATGTAAATTGGTGTCAGATAACTAGTCAAACTAGAAAGCAGATATGATGTGTGTATGCCTGGCGAGTGGCAGCTCAGTCTACGTAGTACGATTCAAACGGGATTTGACTTTTTGGAATAGGTATTTTTTTATTTTCGGGATCGGCATTTTTGGAAAAGTTCTGGTATTCCGGGTTCTATTATTTTCCACAAAATGGCCGAAAACACACTTGAATGCCAGGGAAGTGGCATAAAATACACACTGAATTTTTCCATATACATGTCTCACTGCATAAAGTCATTTGGAAGATTTGGCGAAGTTTTCCATGGCCATCTTTTAATACCAGAATAAACCAACGAATGCGGCACGTGGTGCATGACACACAGCGTCAACATCACGCTGACGGCCGGCTCGATCGCGTCGGGGCAGCCGAGAGCGGTCACAAGGAGTTCGTGCAGCGTCGTTGGATCGCGTAAGGACGCCAGTAGCGCATCATCGGCCACCTCATCTAGATCGTCGTTGCGGGCGAACTGCTGCTGGCGCAGTTCGCGCAGCAGTTCGCACCAGACATCCGAGGCGGCAACTCGCGTCACCAGCGAACTATCGGCCGATGTGATCGCCGCCACCAGATGCGCAGCGACGCACTCGGTTGTCAACCACTGCGGAAGTGCAGGAATGTCTTAGAGTGTCAACCGAAACATCTTTGCGGTGTGGGATAGGGCAACGTTGGTCAAATATTTTTTTTTTAACTTGCATTTTTTGCTGAGTGCATCACTTTTCACTAAACATTTAATCTTAATTTGTAATTTACTTGTTGTTGTAAAAGTTTAAAATGCTGGTCATTCAGGTAGAGACGGAAAATGTGACAAGTCAAGCTTGAGATGCCGTCAAACATTTTTTTGTTTTTCTCTTTAATTCGGTAGTAAGGGTTTCTAGGACCAAACACAAATTTCAGAAATACCAGTCACCCTGTGCATCTTCGAATAAAAAAAATCGCATGCGAACGGCAAAATGAAACCCTCACGTCCACAACAACCAACCATTTTGATATCCTCACCCAAAAACGACGGGTTGTTCGTAATAGCGATCGAGCGCAGCAACTCCACGCAGCCGGGTGAGTGCAAGTTGCGCAGCAAGTCGGCTATGAACTCGGTCTTAGCGACGCGCATGCGAGCCACGCTCTGCTTGGTGGGCGTGTAGGTGCTGGCGAACGAGTTCTTGGGCGTGGCCGCGCCGGACGTGGCGTTAGACACGTTGCTCGGCTCCTCGTCGTCCTCCTCGGGGAAGGTCACTTTGGCGGTGGCGCCCAGACGCAGCTTCGCCACAAGCTGAGAGTTTAGGTATGCACTGTGTACACGCAAGCACGCGCGTAAACGTCTATTGCGCAGCACATGGTAAATTGAAAATCCGAGCAATTTTTTATTGGCAGTCTGAAAAACATTGAATCGGGCGGTACGTACTTAGAATGACTCCCAGAATAAACGTGTCTGGTTGATTAAGCAGGGTTTAGAGTATAGTTATCTGCCTAACAGGAATAATACTGAAACATGAAATGTTTGCAACAAGTTAAATATTTTCAAAACATAAGCATCATTGTAAATTTGGGACACAAGTGATAACTTGTCTTTAGAAAAGCATGAATAAAAATTTTATGCGCAGCAATGTACAGTTGAAATAATGCTCGGATTTGCAACGATGGTTCTACAATGGACAATGAACAGTATTTCACATTTCTACAGTTTGAAACCATGCAAAACTGCGTTTCAACATTTCACTTGTAGCCGCACAACTGAGCTACAAACCCTGCTTTACATTCCATCCCAAACCCAAAAACCAGGCCAATAAACGCACCTGCACGGGCAGTCGATAAAGCAGCGTCTCCACAATCTCCTTGAAGAAGCTGTCCTGCAGCGGCGTGCGCGTTCGCTCGCCGTCCGGCCGCAGGTAATACAACACTCGCCGCACACAATCTTCATCTGACAATATCGCGATGGACAACGTGCGGCTGCAGTCGCGCATCGACAACACTTGATGCGATAAGTGCGCGTATCTGCACGTTTGGGCGGTTGCGATTGAGTCTACTTATTGTCAGTAGTTTTCTATTGCATACGGCGCGTGGCGTAGGACCCGTGTGCAACAGACGTCATTAGTGGCCAAAATATAATGGTAAATATAATACATATTTACAATGCGGCGGGCGACTCGCTCAGATGTTACATCCCTTGTGAATGATTTGCAGAGAGTCATATTCTGGTTAAAACATGGCTCAGTTTTATCAAGATGCATCGTGTTGCATGTAATCAATCACCCGATCATTTCTCTGCCTATAGGTATTTATTTATCTGCAAACGTGAAGTTAATCCGCTTAAGCTACATAATGGCGTCTGCAGCGACGTGCGCCAAAGTATACGGCTTCTCGGCTGGTAAAAAAGTGCATCACAAACCTGTACAGGGTCTTGTTCTCGTTCTCGCCGCTCGGGCAGGACAACGCCAAATCAAACAAGTAGTGCAACACATTCGGCCGGCATAAACTGAGACGTTCAACGGGGGTGACTCGTTCAAGGAAACAGGGAATAGATAAAAAAACACAAAAAAGAAAGGCATTTCTTACAGGACACTCGAACGGCAAGGATAAAGAACAAACAATTCTAACAAATCGGCCTTGTCGTTGCGCAACTCCTGCAGAACGAACTCGTCGTCGAGCACCTGCTCAACGGTCACGTCGGGCTTGGCCAACGTGTCGCTCAACGACAACGTATCGTACAATTCGGACTGCCAAAACATTGTTCCCGCAACGTAGACTCGAAGACAACAGTTCAACGTTCGCGCGACGGCCGCACCCTCGGGCGAATTTCAATTAAATATTTACTTTTTTAATAAATTGTGTGATCGTTTTTCCGGAAACTGGCCGCACATCAGAATGTTGGATTAATTTTTAATAGGGTTTTAAATATCGGTGGTAGCTGTTTTCATTCCAAATCCGGAGTTCGAAATACATCTTTGAAGCGTAAAATATGGTAAAAACCGTTTGTATTTGTTGTGGTCCTCTGAC
Source organism: Sphaerolaimus hirsutus (assembly GCA_964036195.1). Lineage (NCBI taxonomy): Eukaryota > Metazoa > Nematoda > Chromadorea > Monhysterida > Sphaerolaimidae > Sphaerolaimus > Sphaerolaimus hirsutus. The sequence continues at coordinate 15,601,166 of OZ038452.1, read as the reverse complement.
AAGACTTCGCTTCGAACCCCGACATTATGTGAACTTGGCACCTGTCCAAAAGTCCGTATGGATATCCCGTTTGCATACCGCCGTTGAAGATGGGGAACCGGCTCTGCATGCCAGTGTGTCGGCGGTCATTAGCGACCATATCCGGTGGCTCTATCACATTCCGCGGACATTATCAGTGACTCGGACGGTAATTTTGCGTCTTGTATTCTCGTTCATACAACATGTAATTGTATCCAAATACAAAATTATGCTTTATTTGGAAAAATGCCAAGTTAACATAATGTCGGCGATCACTTCGCGTCACCCGAGTGTACGAGTGTCGCCTTTGGCGTGGAAGTATGCGGGGGCTCCCACCACGCGACTCTCCGGTGTGCGTTTATTTCCGGCCACATGTGAGCGGAACGCATCGTTTAGATTAGATACCGTATTTGCTCGAATAATCCCACCTTAGGCATCTGACGAATTTTTTTGTGCAATTTGAACAGAAATGGCGTGTGATAAAAAAGAGCCGTGTTTCAACTTTAATCCTATACACGGGCTATTTTGTTCATTGCGGGAATGATGTCCCATAGATTGAACTCAGGTGCCATTCCCAGCAGACCCTGTAAAATGTCAAATGTCATGCAAAGTATCAAAAGTCATTTAAAATGCCATGAAATATGTCATACATCAAGTAAAATATACGAAAAATTGTAAATACATACATTTTACATGACTTTTGACGCTTTGCATGACACTTTTTATTTTACAAGGTCTGAGAGCGGCCGCAGAACGCAGCGCGCATTCAAATTACCACTGGCAAATGATTGTTGCATATGAGAAATTTTATTGACTATTTGGGAGATTAGGTTTTACATGATTCAATCACAACTGACAACATCTAGGTAAGTATATTTACCGTATTACCTCGAATTATCCCCCCCCCCCTTGAATTAACCCCCCCTCAAAATGGGCTGGGGAAATAATAAACCCCCCCCTCGAAATACCCCCCCTCCGGAATGATGTACATCATGTATGCAATGTACATGATGTATTGAATACTACTTATTTGCATCGCAGCTACACTTATACGCTCATTTGTGTACAGATGTACATCGATAGCCCCAATATAACCTATTTTCTCACATTTATTACCGTTTTTGTGTAGGAAAAAGCGTGATCTTTAGTATGAATTTCACGAAATTTTCTGGCGAAATAATAAAAAAAAACCTCGAATAAACCCCCCCTCAAATTTTGCTGGCGAAATAATAAACCCCCATGGGGGTATTTCGAGGTAATACGGTAACTGAATAACAGCAATCAGAATGTAACCCGGAAAATTAAGGTAAATAGCTTCACCTTGTCTACAAGAAAAACAGTACAAGCATGAACATTTACGCTTAGCGGCATGCATAATAAAAATATGTACACTGACCGGACCGCATGCTTTGCACAGAATGTTAACATAATCTGATGAATATCGTCATGCGATCAATTCTTTGCTGAATAGTAGATGTCCATTATCCAGATTGGATGTGGTAGAATACAGCGCAAAGTGTACAGCTCGTACATTGGACCTTTAAAAGATGTGGTCACCGAAGAACAATCAAAAGAAACCATGATACATATTAGGGGTGGCCGGATTTTTTTTACCATTTCAAAAAGTGCAGGCATCAAAGCCATGTCTTAAAAATGACAGCTGAAATTTGCAGCACTAATTCACCATGTATTTCGTAGCTCTTTTGGTGCAAGCGCACAATTTCACATACAAATAAGCACCTGGGGTAGTTTTCATTGGTTTTGTTCTATTTTTAACGGCAGACCTTCCTAACTACCGACAATAAACTGCATGCTACCATATAAAAATAAACAGTCATGACAGGTTAGCGTAGTATTCACAAATAATTCCCAGCCAATGTGGTTCCACATACTTCCACACACTGAAACATAATTGTCAATGTGTTAGCCTTCTGTTAAAACCTTATTACAGATTATTCCGTGCCAAACTTCACTTGAAGTCATGAACGATTGGGAGGAATAAAAATTCAAAAGCGATATATACAACGAGTAGACATAAAATGGGTTTATTTGGCAGAAATCACCACTTGTAATGCTATTCCACTGCTCCATAGTAGTGATGGAAAAGCGCCAGGAAAAATGGCGCCAGGCGCCAATGGCGCCATTCAACAATATGGCGCCGGGCGCCAAAGGGCGCCACAGAAATATGCGCCATCTGAAAAAATGGCGCCGGGCGCCAAAGGGCGCCAGAAACAATGGCGCCAACAACAAAATCAACTATTCCAGCCTGCATATCATCACTGAAGCATTTATAGAATAGCAATATGCTGTACCATTTTTCTGATGGTGGCACAAGCCATAAAACTCATCTTTTATGAAATTTTATTACCGTCTTTCCTCAAAATACCTGAAAATGTGCACTACGAAAAAATTTCGATATAATTACCCCCCCCCCTCCCTTGAAACACCCCCTCCCTCGATTTACCCCCGCAAAATTTACACTATGAAAAAGTAAACCCTCGTGGTATTTCAGGGAAATACGGTATCTATTTATCGCTTTAAGTCTATAGAGATACCGTATTGGCTTGAATAATTCCTACCCTTAGCTATATAGTTCCCCCTGAAGAATATCTGATGACAAAAATAATTTCCAAGTGTAATTATCCAAGCAAATCAGGGCCGTATCCAGGGGGGGGGGCTGCAGCCCCCCCCCCCTTCCCGGGGCAAGACCAGAAAGTGACCGGAAATTGCGACTTTTTCAACGGCAGCGTAAAAAATTTTGCGCGCAAGCGTGCATTCTTCACCAGAGATTAGGTATTATCATCAGATGTGCTAAATACATGTGGCCGCAAATCGTTAAAAATACACTCAATGTTGTGCTTTTTGCTGTTTTGTATGTATATTTACATACAATTACAGCGTTCCATGGCGCTGGCGCCAACGCCAATAGCGCCATGGCGTGGCGCCTACTAATGGCGCAAGCGCCACGGCGCCATTCCGCCAAAATTTTAGGGGGCCTCACCGGCCTCTATAAACAAGCAGCCCCCCCCGCTCAAAAATCCTGGATACGTCCCTGAAGCAAATATAGTATATACCTAAGAATGTAGACCGTCCAGCCCCTTCCTCTTGCAACTACCGGGTTTCCTCGGAAAACCCCCCTCAAAATACCCCCAGGTCTGAGCAAGCAGGGGAAATAATAACCCCTCCCCCCACGAGGGGAATTTCATGCAAATACAGTGCATTGTAAATAGGTAATCAATAATGTATGGGCTGTGAAAGAAATAATTTTAGATTAACATTTTTCCAATTGTTATATGTGGAGATGTGCAGTTTATGTGGCATAAAATAATCAACGTAAACCCAAACTTGCAATGCTGGCAAAAATTACAAAGGTGAATTAGTAAAATATCACCTAAATGACATCATTCAGCAGAAAAGGCAGTTGCATATGGCCAAAAATGACCGTTCATCCCGGCATCTTGGCGCCATTTCCGGCGCCATCCAAAACAATGGCGCCGGGCGCCAAATTGGCGCCAGCGAAAATGGCGCCAAGCGCCAAGGGCGTCATGGCGCCATTCGAAATGATGGCGCCAGGCGCCAGATGGCGCCACAGAAAAGGGCGCCAAGCGCAAATGGCGCCATGACGCTGGGGCCCTTTGGCACCATTAAAGGGCGCCAGCGCCATTCCATCACTACTCTATAGCCATTGTATGGCTATCTACGACCCACTTGTCTGATATACGTATGGCTGTATATGCTGACTCAACCAAATAAAAAATTGGGAGCTTTAAAAAACGTGTTTAAAACACTTTTTAAACAGGGTCGTTGAAAACGAATATTGAATAAATGTAGTCCATTAAATGGTATAAGTAAAGCAAACTGCCTGGTACGTGCCAGAATTACCAGCCAGAGGATGCCGGCAAAAAAGTACAAAGATATTTATCTACTAAAAATACAAAAATGCAACTTAGAATGTATGTATAATAATCTTCAGACATTCCAAGATCATAATAATTTGGATAAGTAAGGGTATTTTGGTCCATTGGGGGGTCTCCAAAGTGATGAGGCGTGGATCAGATGCAACACTGACACCACCATTCATTTGATTTGCCATACACGTAACGAAGAATAAACCAGACAGGGGTAGAGTGGATTTAGAACCCCCGAGTGGCTAGGTGGGTAACTGGAGCCCCTATCGCTTCGACGCGCAAATATGTTTGCGTGCCTCACTCAACCCAATAAATGTTGGCAAGCGAAATAAGTGTATACGCGTGAAAATGTGAAAACGTGTCCAGAATAGCAAAACTAAATATTTTTATTCAGCGGAAAAAATAACTAAAGCTACAACGTGACAAGTTTGAAAACACCAGGAGCCGAACGTGAATGGGTAAATACCAAATACAGTATATCCTCGAATTTGCTCCCTTGAAATACCTTGTCTGTATGAGCTCGGGAAAAGTAATAGCCAACTTTCATTGCTTTACTGTCAGCATCTAAGTGATAAAAACTGGCTGCTGTGGACTGTAAAAACAAACACATCGGAACACCAGCTTAATAAAAAAGCCGGTAAAGCGGCGCCCGAATGGGCTGATTCACAAAACTTAATTGTGTGCATTAAATACAAATAGTCTTTATTTGTGTTTTCACATCCAAATTAAAGCTATAAAATTGGTCATGGACTTTCATGAGCTTTTTGATGAAAAATAACCCCCCTCGAATTAGCCCTCACAAATGCCGCTGGCGAGATAATAAACCCTGCTGTAATTCGAGGATATAAGGTAAGCACATCTAACTAAATTGTAACCTGAAGCCCCACCTATAATATCTACAGTAGACTCTCATTTGGACTTCAATCTAGCGCTTGTATTTTCAACCAAGCACCATCGAACATTGTGTTCACATACTCTCCATTATGACATCAGACGTAGAATCTGCATAAAGTAAAAAGGACACATATATTTCACATAACTGGAAAAAATTCTGTGCACTGTGCACAAACTAAATAGGTGTTCATGCGCGATTTTATTTCACCGTTTCGAACTTGGAGCTCTGCAGTTGCTAAACGAAGTACTTTGGCTGTGGCTGTAGGGATGGCCAGCGCTTTTTTTCAAGCGCATTTTTTTTTTAAACCGCCGCGTTTTTTAAAAAAGCGCAATGGTCCCAGCGCTTTTTTTAAAAAAGAGCGCTGGCGATTTTTTTGTACATATGCACTAGGTATTTTGTAATATTTTGCGCGCAAGCGCGCATTTTCACAGGCACATTACCACTGGTGGTTGTTTTCACTTGGTTTTGTGTATTTTTAGTGTCATTGCTTCTATTCCTGCATGCTATCATATAATGATAAGCCGTGATATGTGAGTGTAGTATATAATATCCAGCCAACGTGCTTCCACATACTTCTACAGTGGGAAACATCAGTCTCAATGTATCAGCCTTCTTTTATAACCTTATTTAAACACTATTTCATGTCTAACTTCACTTGAACTCACGACCATTTGACAAATAGCAATTTACATAACGAGTCAACATAAAAAGTGGATTTTTTTGAATTAAAACCCCACTTATATTATGCTATCCCATGGCTCCACAGCCATTCTATGGCTATATATCATCACAAGCACTGCCAAGCGAATGATACACCTGTATATATTGACTCAGAACCATGTGGGAGCGTTCTACAAAATGTCTTGACATTTTTTGAAAAAATCGGGGCCGTTGAAAAAAAGCTCTTGTTATCCATCCCTAGGCTGGAATTCACTTTGATTAAATAAAAGCATAGTTACACTCCAGGAAAAATGTCTTTAGCCTCTTGATGTTTCTGGTTCAATGGCTAACTAAACATTCAATATGGGTCACTGAGGGGTGGAACTCATACGTAGGGAGAGTCATTGTGTTGACCCCCCACAGTAGACATATGAGCCCCTTCCTGCGTTTATAGTGAATATTTCGTTAACTGTGAACGCAGCACCTTCAGCGATTTTTTGCTGCTTTTTTTGCATTTCGCTAAATGCGCTTGGCTGTGAGCTGGCACGGTGCCAATACTTCGATTTGTTCATAAAGTCAAAAATACACACCATGCCGGGTCGATAATTGAGGCTTCCAGTTCCGAATGTCGGTATCTCCATCATTTTAGGTTTTTCCAAAATCGCATTTGAAACTTCAACGTTGGCCCGAGCGGGCAATTTTCAAATGAGAACCCTTGCCCAAAACTTTTTGAAAAGCTTATAAATTTCTCTACATTTTCCATATTTACAACCCTGTGGCCGGCGTATATACCTAGAGTTATAATGATTTGATTGATAGCAGGTCAGCAGACTCAGTGGAGATACCCTGTTTCGAGAGATTTTTTTCAAAAAAATCACTCGAAACAGGGTATCTCCACTTAGTCCATGGGATCGATCAACTGGGTGGTGGTGCTGCCATTCTGCTGGCCCCACTTAAGAGCAAATTTCTTACCCTGAAAGCAGTGAGATACCCCGTTTCGGACAAAGACTTTTTGGAGATACCCCGTTTCGGACAAAGACTTTTTGGAGATACCCTGTTTCGGATGATTTTTTTCAAAAACTGGTTTGGAATTCTATACCGTAATTCGGATGATTTTTTCTGTTTTGTATGGGAATTCAGACACATTCCTTCAAATCTATACCGTAATTCGGATGATTTTTTCCGTTGGTGGAGATACCCTGTTTCGAGTGAAATTTTTGGTGGCTCTTTTTGGAGATACCCTGTTTCGAGTGAAATTTTACCAATTTGAGGGTGGAGATGCCCTGTTTCGGATGATTTTTTTGTTTTTTTTCTTCTAAAAATCGGCATATCTGTATCTCGGGAACGGTATTAGATATTGAGAAAATTCTTTTTCTATCATGAAGAAATAAGTGCACTTATCACAGATCCGCACTTAACTCATTTTTTTCCACTTTGGTCTTTACCGACATTCGGAACTAGATGCCTCAATTGTCTGTCAACCGAAGGCAGATAATTGTGAACATGACGCGAAATCACAGGGAGTGCAAAGTATCGAGTCAACAGAGTATACCATTTTGCATAAAAATTCACAAAGTGATGCATATTTGAGCAGTGCATAGTTTTTCAAATCATATCACATACTTTTTCATTATTATTTTAACATGTTTTTTCCCTTTGTTTGACCGTTTCCACAAAAAAGCTACAGACATTTTTCCACCGGAAATTTGACTTTGGAGCGCTGTCAAATGAGAAGCAACACACATAGAAAGCACAGGTCGCACGTTAGCAGGGGAGACATTGAATTTATTGTTCTCGATCAGGAGGCTAAAGGCATTTTTCCTGGAGTGTACATAGTAAACCAAACGAGCATGGTTGACCCAATGAACACGTGTCAAATGATTGTTGAACCTCATACATTGCAGTGCCAATAACGGTGACTAAAGCTGAAAATTGGTGAAATATTATGCAACGAAAGTAAAATATATACTGGAGAATCACCCAAGATGCTAGTATTCATCAGCGGTTAAGTATATTTTGGATTTGTGTGGCTAGATAATTTAGGTCTACCTGGCAAAGCATCCGTTTAGAAAAGCAAAGGTCTACCCGCTTACAATCCACCCTAAAGCCTACAAACCTATTTACTTCCCACCACCATTGGAATGTTTTGTAACTCTCCGCATGTAAAATTGCCACCAGTGCATAAAATTGCAGATGCAATCTTCAACGAAACGATGAAATAAAAATACCAGGGGCCAGTTCCGCAAATTTAGAAGTGAAATGGCAAATGCGAAGTGAATTAAGAAGTAAAATGGCAAAGGAGAAAACAAATTACCTACTTCAGATTTATTTTTTAACTTGGCGTTTGCCAATTTACTGTCATTTCACTTCACTTTTGCCATTTTACTTCGCTTTTTGCGTAGCAATACGTGTGGTAAGGTGGTCGCACAGGGTGGGGCGGGGGGTTGTGTTCCCTTTTAGAGTACTTTCAGAGTTGACATTCCGACTTTTACAATTTTAAATACGGTCGAAAGTCGAAAAATACACTACCAAAAACTTTTTTCCATTTATTTGGGGCGGGGGTTGTGCTGGTACTTTTTAGTTTTATTTTGTATTTCTACTATTTTTGACACGGCAAATTTAGACATTTTTCTTCACTTGGGTTACTATTTAACAAAAGCAAAAAATTTGCATTTCCACTTTGTTTGCCATTTTACTTAAGCAGCGTTTACACGCTTTCGTGTGCCGACAAAAAGGTTTGGTGGAAAAGTTCCATAATTCCGGAATAAAGTTCCGTATCTGCGGGAAAAGCCAGTGAAGTATACTCACCAGTTGAGTTCACACACATGCCAATTTGCAGATAATTTGAGCATGTCGTTCAAGACTTATAGGCATTTGAAAATGAATTTTAGTTGTCGGTTCGGTTTTCGTTTTGAAACCGAACCGACAACTGAAATTCATCTTCAAATGCAAATAAGTCTTGAACGACAGGCTCAAATTATATGCAAATTGGCATGTGTGTAAACTTAACTAGTGAGTATACTTCACTGGCTTTTCCCGCAGATACGGAACTTTATTCCGGAATTATGGAACTTTCTCGCTTAACTTTTTTGTCGGCACACAAAACCGTGTAAACGACCCTTTATCACTTCTCAATTCGCGGAACTGGCACCAGTTCACTGCACAGTAGCTTTGAAAGTTATTCAGACGCAGTCCGCACACGCGGACAACACACAAAGCAATAGCAAACAAAATGCTGTCACCGTCGAAATAAAGATGTGTTTTGAGAGATAAATATTATTAAAACACTAAAGCAGGTGTGAGTGAGTCCCGACGGGACCCGACCAGTGACTGAAATCGCAAAATACGTACACGCTGTAATGTAATGTAAAAATACAAAAACGAGAATTGACACAGATATTTTAAGGCGATTTTAGACACATCGCAGCATCAAATGAGAACTTTGAAAAAAAATTGGATAAATTTTTTTCAGCATTGTGATTCGGCGCCCGTATAGTCGCTGCCCCTCAGCGTAGCAACCGTATCACGGGTAGGGGGCGCGTTTGCCACAACCGTCATATTACCTGAGGGCTGCGGTCCGCCTGTCTTTGAGCAGAATGCGATAAACATCTGCTCCAAAGAGGCCTGCGACAAGGTGTAATCATCGATGGCGTCCGCGTGCCGCCCCACCAGCTGCTGCACTTGAGCGAACAGAGTCGACCAGCGCACCTGCTCGCCCAGCTTCGTCGTGGGAATCGTGCACGACAGCAGGTTCTCGTGCGCGTCCTGCATTGAGTTCACGGTGCACTGCGCTACAAATAACAATGCTCCATTTAACAAATACATGGGTGCAGAAACTATGCTCAAGTGATTTGAAACTCTGCACGCGTAGTTACCTATTTATGTCTCACGCTGGAAGCGTGCCAATGAAAATTAAAGACAATTGTTGCAGGGACGTATCCAGGATTTTTGAGCGGGGGGGGGGCTGCTTGTTTACGGAGGCCGGCGAGGGGGGGCCCCCCCTAAAATTTTAGCTACATAGTGGCGGAATGGCGCCATGGCGCTGGCGCCATTTGTAGGCGCCACGCCATGGCGCCATTGGCGTTGGCGCCAGCGCCATGGAACGCTGTATATGTATGTAAATATACATACAAAACAGCAAAAAGCACAACATTGAGTGTATTTATAGCGATTTGCGACCACATGGAGCAAATCTGATGATAATACCCTATGTGTGGTGAAGAATGCGCGCTTGCGCGCAAAATTTTTTACGCTGACGTTGAAAAAGTCGCATTTTCCGGTCACTTTCTGGTCTCGCCCCGGGAGGGGGGGGAGGCTGCAGCCCCCCCGCCCCCCCCTGGATACGGCCTTGAATTGTTGTAAAAATAAGATAAAAATCTTTGTTGTGAATATGTTTACGTAATACGTTATAACAGTAATGAATTTTTCCATCTTTCTCTGAAAATCACATTCATTACGTATTGCTGGCACGCTTCCAGCTCGGATCATGTGTACAAGGTGTGAAGTCACTAGTGACTAGAGTGTACAAACCTTGAAGGTTACGTTCTCGAAAGTGGCACAAATGTCGTTGGCGACCGCCTGCGACGCGGCGACCTGATCTTCTTGGCGGTCGAAGCTGCGGATGCGCACGTACAGCGAGCAGCCGGCGCCGTAGGAGCTCTTGAGCAGCTGCGGCGAGCCGAGCGCGCGCACCTTGCCCTGGGCCATTATGGCGAGCCGGTTGCACAGCGCGTCGCACTCGTCCATGTTGTGCGACGTGAGCAGGACGCACGTGCGCCGCGACTGGCACACGTCGGACACGATGCGCCACAAGCGGCGGCGCACTTCCGGGTCCACGCCGGCCGTCGGCTCGTCCAGCAGGAGCACGGGCGGCGCGGCCACCAGCGCCACTGCCAGCGACAGACGCCGCTTCATGCCCCCGCTGTAGCTCTGCGCACGAGGAAACAGTTGAAGAGCCTACTTCTAGACGTCTATTAGTCCAAACAGTGCGGGAAACAGAAATGGTGAGCAAAGACTTCTGTGTGTGATGCATGCGCGCATGCTATATGATGTGATGCTATAGGCATGCGCTCTGAAAACGGTTTTTTATCAACATACATAGAGTTAAATTTTCCGCCTACGCACTAAACTAAATAAATAAAGGAGCATTTCATTAGCTGAAATGTATTCAATGAGAATGCATGAAAGATATGCCATTATAAATGCTGTGATCTCCGGGCCTCACTACAGTTTGCTATCTGAGGACTTAAAAATTTGCTAAAAATGCTTAAAAAATGCGACGACACGCCGTTCGAATCGACAAGCAAGGTACACACCTTTATCGCCTTGTCCATATCTTTGTCGAGGCCGACCGCCTGCATCACGAGCCGCGTGATCGGCGCGACCTTGTTGGCGGGAATGCCGCGGATGCGGGCGAACAGCGCGACCACCGAGCCGCCGCCGAAGCGCCCCATGGTCGCGTCGAACTGGGGGCAGTAGCCCGCGTACTGATTCGCCTGCCGTGCAATGGCCGAGAATTAAAAGTCTATTTTAATAAAAGAAACTGTTAGATAAAAATTTATTTTAGGGAATGAAAACTGTTTCTCAGAAACTGACACTCAGAATTTTGCTTTTGTGGGGCATCACTGTAGGGAGAATTAAGAATGAGGTGTAGTGCCGCGGTTTCGAATGTGAGTAAGGTGGCTTCGCCGTCTAAAATATAATATACTGGACGGACTTGACACTCTGCACTTTGCAATTATTTGTGTCTCACTCTTCACTTTGCAATTAATGCAACACTCTGCAATTATTTGTGTCTCACGTAGGGATGGCACAAAACTGTTTTACGACCCTGTTTGTTTTTTTTAAATAAAACGGGTTTTTTTAAAGCTCCCAGGTATATTTATGGGTCTAAACAAACAATGTAAACAGGGTGCACGCCAGATCCGCCACCCAAATTCTGAGTCGGTGCCGGACGCCATATCGTTGTAGTGGGGGGATTTATTCGAAATTTTGAGGGCATATACTCGAAACCCATCCACTACTATACACGGGCTGGGGAATGTCGGCGAACCCACCTGAGTGTGGGTCGCCGTATAAATGAATAGTTTTTTTGAAAAAATCGCTGTCCACGCGAGGTCCGCCACCGTTGTTTTTTTGATATAACGGGCTGCCAAACTAAAACTGTTGGGGGGAATTGATCGAAATTTTGAGGGGGTGTACACGACACCCCCCACTACTTTTCACGGAAGGTTGAGCCCCCTGGCCACCCCCCTGAGAGTGTACCGCTGGAAAATAATATGATATTTTTGAGAATTCGCTGTCCAGGTTTGGCACTGGACAGCAAAAATAAAAATTACATTAGAATGTCCCTTGGAGGACAATGTATACCACTGTAAAAAAGTGTATTCAAAAAGCAAATTTTAAAACGACGATTTGATCTGGTTTGAAAGTGTATTTGACACCCATACACAAGTTCCAGATTAAATTTCGATTTATCTCAAATCTTTGCTCGAGGTCAGGGTCGCGGCCGCGGCGGGGCTAGCGCGCCGCGCCAGGCTGCGTCGGATGTTTATTTTGGTGCTGAACAACTACGCCGCTGGGGTGACTACAGAGTATGTTATGGGAAGGAATTGGTTTTTTTCATTTTTCGTTTTTCAATTTCGACCATTTTGTTATAGAAGTTACCTTTGGCTGTTCATCAAGTTGTTTATAGGGCCAAGCGCTTAAGGTCCGCGAGGCACCTCTTGTTTTTTCTTTACAAAACTTTTTACATTAAAATTTGCCCAGCCAAAGGCATCAACTATAGTTCAAGAGAGGGGTAAAAGTCCCCAACCCTATCCAATTAAAAACTTTTGGTCGTTTTTCAAACTTTATTTTTGAACAGTTTTTTCAATTTGTTCGCTAACAGTTCTGGCTTGGTTCCCCAGTGGTTCTAGGAACCCGGGGCTAAGCTTACTGTTTCCCGATACAACAAAATCATGTACTTTTTGATTTTATTTATTTTTCAAAATACAAGTATTTGAATAAATATCTATCTTTTCTGTTATACAGTTTTTTCCTTCCCTCGAAACTAATACAGTAGACTGTGAATACTTACATTTTCTCTAAATCACATCGGTTTAATTTCACACCCATGATTCAAGTTTGGGGCAACCCGGCTCATGGGTGTCTTAGGTGGAGTTCAACCGCGCTCACGCACAGTTGCCACCTGTTTCTTTTACCAGCCAATCCAGTGGGCAACCACCGGAACTGGTAGCGATCAAAAAAACAATTTCAAAAATAAAGTTTTTAAAAAATCTTGTCGTTTTTTTCGAAAATTCATTTTCTCTCAATACAGCCTCTACTACCTTCCACGGGCGAGCTATGGCAGCGCCTTCAGAACAACGAGTGCTGGGTTAACAGCCACCACGTCATCTTTCATGGCGTTGGCAAAAACCCGCGTTTGAAAAAGCATGAATTGATGCCGACAGCCCGCACGATTTTGCAACAAGGACTAGGGTTCAAAACCAACAGCGCCCCGATGATTGGTTTAGTTAAAGTTGATCAAATTGGAGGTTCCCTTAAATTGCGTTTTGCAACCTTCAACGTGGCGCGGGAGGTTTTGCACACTAGGATGAGAGAGGATTTTACGTCAGTTTTCACTCTTGGTTTTGTACCTAGTCTTAACTTATGGCATGCTCAATTATATAGAAATTAGGTACTTTATTTCAACATAGGTATAAAAACAAGCGCATCACTGTGAGCATGGACGAAATTTCAGAGCAGAGGCAAGAAAAGAGCCATGCACTCGTTTTAATCGCGCGATTCAACAAGGGCCAGTCGGGCTACACAGCCCGCTGGCGCCGCGACTGTGATACTGGTTCTGGCAAAATCATCATTAGGACTAGAGGCGACACCAATTCTGATGCTAGGTGGAAGTTTATTGGAGAATTCGCTAGCGAATTTGCTGAATATATAGGTATACATTGATCTGTTTCATCTCATTATCGATACGTTTACATAGCTTTTTATCGCTTCTTGTTCTTTCTCATAGAAATCGGTCGACAAATCCTAGATGGTGAACGCGACCAAGATAACCACGCCGGACGCGTGGTGAACGTCGCGTTGGAACGCAGTAACAATGATCAACCTTCAGAAGCGACCGACCATGGAGAAAATTTGGACCATCAAGTCATGCAACAGTCCACACCCGCGCATGACTCACAAATGAATGAGAGTGCTCTAGAGGTACTTATGTTTCTTCATACCCCGCCCCCTTTTTTCATTTGGCATAAATCCAAATATGTTATGACATAGTCTTTTGCAGGCTGTGTCAAATCTAGAAAATCTCGATTTGAATAGAGGCGTCGTTCGTCGACGCAGTGAACTATTATCAGATTCTTCCACTGTGACACCTAACCTTACTCAGCCTGGTAAAAAAGGAAAAATAAATTCATTTTCAGATGATTCTAACTCAATTCAATCCCCGGTTTTGGACTTTAGTTTCGAATCACCTAGCATTCTACCTGTTTCAACCTCTGAAAGTCTGTCCCCCAGTAAAGTGACCCTGCGAAGGTCACTTAGAACTCAAGATAAACCGAAAATCAATTTCGCTGCCCTACACTCAGGACGCGGATTCGAATAACATGCAAAATGTCAGCGCTTGAAACGGGATCAAAAAATTTTTTGAGAGATTGATTTTTGTAAAAGTTCTTTGCTATTTCCTTGTTTGATTGTTGACGCTTTTCGGATGAATATTTTGGCCGTTTGGTTGAATTGATTGATTTTGTTCAATAAAATTCCTGTCGATGCAAATATTTACTTCCCTTCGTTATGCAATTGAAATGGTACTTTTGTATTCCTTTTAAAATACCTTGTTTTTTCCCTTTTCTCTTTCCGGTAGCAAACCCCTTTTAATCATGACTCAGCAAGTTCACACAGCCATTCATGATGCTAGGGCGTCCCCCGTAGGCGACGCGCTACCTGGTACCCTGGGTGGTAGTGTGAAGTATGCGTCAGGGTCATGTTTCAATTATCACATTGTTTCAGATTCGCAGAACCGGTCTGTTGCTGTCGATGGGCGCTGTTTTGCCCATCTTGTTAATTTTGACATCAATGCGTCCAGAATTATGGAAAAGTGCCAAGGGACCCTTACACAGAAGTGTGGGCGAGATAGCTGCCGGACTTGCCCACACGTTTCCGGAAGTACGTTTTTCTCTTCAACTGTGACGAAAAAGGATTTTTTACCTTGCGCTAGCGGCCCGTTAAACTGTCTAACAAAAGGCGTCATTTACCTTTTGACTTGTGAATGTGGAATGCAGTATGTAGGTGAAACAAAACATAGTTTGCACAAACGTTTTAGCCAGCATTTTTCTCATATCAAAAGGAAATGTGCAAACAATGTTCTGTATTCACATTTTGCAAATTCACCTTGTAATTTTGACAATGTAAAAATACAAATTATTCATAAAATGCCAGATACAGCTAGTATCAAAACCTCTATTTACACAGAGTTTGAATTCAGATGGATTTCTCTACTTTTTTGTGCCTACCCCTTTGGACTAAACCAGAAAATTAAGGGTATGGGTCTGATCGACAAATTCAATCTTATAAATTCAAACAAATCCCTTCCGTTTTTTAATGATAAAATGCTTCGTCGGAAAAGATCCAGACCCAAATTTTATAACCATGATAATGTAAATTTATCCTTAGATCGCTTTTCTTCAATCAAATCACCTAGAAATGTCTACGTTTTTCTTAATTCTTTACCTAAGAAACACTTATCAAACGTTTTTCATTTAGCAGATTTAGCTTTTACTCACAATTTAATCAGTAAACTTATTTGCAATTGCCTTCAATTTGGAGCTGAAGCCAGAAGACGTAATTTATTTACAAAAAGGAGCAACGTAAAAAATCCTATTTGTATTCCGATGAAATATGACAATCATTTTGATGATGCTATATCACTTAATGTTCTGCATCGAAATCGTCAGAAACGTAATTTGCCTGACGTTGCTATCAAGTATTTAGATAGGCTTCAGCTTAAAATTGCTTACAATCCACCCTTAGGTCTGAAAATTTGTAATTACAATAAAATTTTAAAATCTTTAACTGTAAACTCGTTAAAACAGATATTGAGTGGTCAGTGTGAATGTGATGATTCCCCATTTAAGAATCAACATCATCAACACATCATCACAGGGGACACTGAGATTTGTAAAAATGAGTGCCTAAAAAGTTTTTTAAACCTGGGTCTAAAATTCCGTATAAATGATAAAAACTCTTTACAAAACACAGAACAAAAATACAGACTTCTGATTTCCAATATTGTCACTAAGTTACATGAGTTGACTGATAACACCTTTACTACAGAAATAGAAGCTTATCGACGCTCTTGTATTTATAAAATGAAATGTAAATTGTCTACTTTCACAGTCGATGCCTGTCGATACCTGGACACAAAATGGACACACTCCTGTGACATGGAATTGAAATCGCTCCAATCTCGGTTTGTTATTACTTGTGTGGATAAAGCATCAAGTACCTATGCTTTTATTTGTAAAAAATTTTATCTAAACGTGATTTGTAAAGAATTTGGCATTGTAAACGTTTCAGATTCTTCTACTTTTGGTAACTTAACTTATAAATTTATTCCTTCCGATGAGCAGTTTTTCAACGAATTGATGGATGATCATTTTAATATGTCGAATGAATTTAACACTGATAAAAAGCGTTTTGATCGATTTATTCCAATTATTTATGCCATCCCGAAATTTCATAAGACTCCAATTAAATTTCGCTTTATTTCAGGAGCAAAAAAGTCATCAATAAATGGTCTATCATGGCTGTTACATTTGATTTTATCGCTTTTGCAAAAACGCTTGAAACAGTATTGTGAAAGAATATCTGAAAACGGTGGTCCAAATAGATACTGGATAGTAGAAAACAGTAATATAGTTGCTGACAAATTAAAATCGATAGAAAACGTTCATCACTTATGCACTGCGGATTTTTCGCAGGCTTATACATCACTGGATATCGACCAAATTCGCGTGCATGTGACAACTCTGATCACGCTGCTAGTCCGGCCTGATCACTTTGTGACAATACGCAACAATGCTGCTGTGTTGAAACCGAATAGATTGATGTCTGAAAAGGACGTTAGTCAGTATAGAATTGCGGAAATTTGTGACCTATTAAACTATGTTTTAGATAATACATACGTTTCATTTTCTGGCTTACTTTTCAAGCAAATTAGGGGGATAGCGATGGGCTCTTCAGTAAGCCCTGAACTTTGCAACCTCACTTTATCCTTGATGGAGTTCACCTTTTGTAAAAACTTTCCACTGGAAGCCAAAATTCTATCTAATAATGTTGTTAGATATATTGATGATACGTTATGCATCAATATAAATAATTTCGAAACTTTGGCAACATCTATTTATCATCCTTCTTTAACCTTAGAAATGGAAAAACTTGATAATGGAACTAGAGCTCATTTCCTAGATTTAGATATTTCAACTACCCCGATTTTCAATATTAAAGTCTATAATAAAACTGATGATTACAATTTTCGAATTGTAAGCATGCCACACATCAGCAGCTGTATAAAATATAATGTCTGTTATAATGTGCTTTTTTCACAATGCATCAGATTTTGTCGAATTTGTTTACGCTTGGATGATGCATCTTTCAGAATCGCTAATTTAATTGGAATTTTATTGAAAAACAACTATAACAAAAACAAATTAATTTCCACGGTAATTGCTTTTACTAAAAAATATAGTAATGTATTATATAAATACAATTTATTCAATGAAGCTGAAACACAAGCTTGGGTTTCAACTCTTTTTGCTAACTATTAGTGTTTCAATTCTGCTTTTTAATTTTCACTTTGAGTTTCGTTTTTTTTTTAAATTTAATATTTCACATGAAATCCTGATTATCACGTCAGGCGGCAATTCAAAAATTGGCAATCACTCAAAATCGATAGTTTATCTTCAAAATAAAATAAATTGAAAAATCGTTTTTTTGCCTTTTTACCCTGTCATATTAAATATCACCTCAGATTCGATTTACCTGGTAACCTGGTACCAAAATGCATTCGCAACTCCGTGGCGCAAATCGTGGACAGCGTGGTGGCGCTCGAGGTGCTGCCGCTGGGTCTAGTCGTGGTGCCGGTGCTGCTCGAGGTCAGGGTCGCGGCCGCGGCGGGGCTAGCGCGCCGCGCCAGGCTGCGTCGGATGTTTATTTTGGTGCTGAACAACTACGCCGCTGGGGTGACTACAGAGTATGTTATGGGAAGGAATTGGTTTTTTTCATTTTTCGTTTTTCAATTTCGACCATTTTGTTATAGAAGTTACCTTTGGCTGTTCATCAAGTTGTTTATAGGGCCAAGCGCTTAAGGTCCGCGAGGCACCTCTTGTTTTTTCTTTACAAAACTTTTTACATTAAAATTTGCCCAGCCAAAGGCATCAACTATAGTTCAAGAGAGGGGTAAAAGTCCCCAACCCTATCCAATTAAAAACTTTTGGTCGTTTTTCAAACTTTATTTTTGAACAGTTTTTTCAATATAATACACACTTTTAAAGCTGGTTTACGATGCCTTCTAGGAGATGATTTAAGGTAAAAATTCGCGTAAACAACATTACCCCAAAAATCAACCATAGAGGAGATTTGATGGGGGTCAACACAAAAGCAGTCCCACAAGGCGAATTTTGTTCCTGGAATGATGTCATCGATGACATCATTACAGTGACCCCATCAAATCACCTCCATGGTTGATTTTTGGGGCAATGTTGTTTATGCGAATTTTTACCTTAAATCATCTCCTAGAAGGCATCGTAAACCAGCTTTAAAAGTGTGTATTAAGGATTTGACTTAAATCGAAATTTAATCTGGAACTTGTGTATGGGTGTCAAATACACTTTTATACCAGATCAAATTTTCATTTTCAAATTTGCTTTTTGAATACACACTTTTTACAGTGGTATACATTCTAATGGGACATTCTAATGTAATTTTTATTTTTGCTGTCCAGTGCCAAACCTGGACAGCGAATTCTCAAAAATATCATATTATTTTCCAGCGGTCCATTCTCAGGGGGGTCGCCAGGGGGCTCAACCTTCCGTGAAAAGTAGTGGGGGGTGTCGTGTACACCCCCTCAAAATTTCGAGCAATTCCCCCCAACAGTTTTAGTTTGGCAGCCCGTTATATCAAAAAAACAACGGGTGGCGGACCTCGCGTGACAGCGATTTTTTCAAAAAAACTATTCATTTATACGGCGACCCACACTCAGGTGGGTCGCCGACCTTCCCCAGCCCGTGTATAGTAGTGGGTGGGTTTCGAGTATATGCCCTCAAAATTTCGAATAAATCCTCCCACTACAACTGGAGATATGGCGTCCGGCACCGACTCAGAATTTGGGTGGCGGACCTGGCGTGCACCCTGTTTATATCATATCCTGTTTACTCTGTGATGTTAAATATAGCCGTAGAATAGCTGTGGAGCCATGGGATAGCATTATAAGTGGTAATTTCTGTCAAAAATACCCATTTTTGTTGACTTGTTACGCATATCGCCTTTTGTCGAATGTTTGTGACTTCAAGTCAAGTTTTGCATGGAATAGTGCTTAAATAAGGTTATAAGAAAAGGCTAATAAATTGACGATGATTTTTCACAATGTTGAAGTATGTAGGAGCACATTGACTGGATATTATATACTACACTAACATATCACGGCTTATTGTGACACAATAGTATGAACAAATGGAAGCTTTTACACTAAAGATGCCTCAAAACCAATGAAAACAAGGACGTAGCCAGGGGGGGGGGGCGGGGGGGGCGGCCGCCCCCCCCCTTCCCGGGCCAGGCCAAAAAATGTGCCAAAAATGGCACTTCCAGAAGACGCTTTTATCACAGTTTTAAAAATTTTTGCGCGCAAGCGCGCATTTTACCGTCACACGACATATATTTTCATTTGACCAGTATCCGCGGCCTCAAAGCCAGTAAAACCCCCCTAAATTCCGTCCTTGTCGCTGTATATGCCTGTAAGATACAGACGTATACAACTGTTTTGGCGCCAATGCCAGCGCCAGCGGCGCCATGGCGTCACGCCTACGAATGGCGCTGGCGCCATGGCGCCAATCCCCTACTGCAGAGGCAAAATTTTAGGGGGGGGGGGCGCCGCCCCCCCCCCGTTCGCCGGGCTCCGTATACAATCCGCCCCCCCCGCTCAAAAATCCTGGCTACGTCCCTGAATGAAAACAACCACCAATGGTAATGTGTATGTGAAATTGCGCGCTTGCGCGCAAAAAAATTGCAAAATACCTAGTGCTTAGTACTAGTGATGTAAAAGCGCCATGGCGCTGGCGCCTGGCGCTAGCGCCAAACCAAAAAGCGCCATGGCGCTTTTGGCGCTTGGCGCCTCTTTGCCGTGGCGCCATTGGCGCTTGGCGCCGAGACCTCCAAAAGCGCCATGGCGCTTTTGGCGCTTAGCGCTATAATGCCGTGGCGCCATTGGCGCTTGGCGCTCACAGTTTAAAAAGCGCCAAAAAAGCGCCATACGATCTGTGTAAGTTTTCGATAGGTGGCATCAAAAATGCCATCAAAATATGAGATGATTGCTTTTTTGTTCCATCGAATTCTTCCATCACCTAACACTTGTGGTTCACACATCCAAATTTCATTGATATAAATATAAATAGCACAACTTCACTTGCTTCACTAAGCTACTGAAACTTTCTGCATTCAGAAAAAACCTACCTACCGTATTTCCTCGAAATACCCCCCCTCGTTTGACCCCCCCTCTCGAGACCACTATGAAACAATCACCCCCCCCCCTCGAAATAGCCCCCCCCCCAGATTGAGTGTAAAGAGAACGTACATGACAAATACTGCAGTTTGTGTTCTGCGTAGTGCAGAACACACGTTAAAACAATGTCGGAATCACGTTAGAACAGTGTTTATATCATCTACGTACTAATATTAGTCTAGGTACATAACCTCATAAACGGCGGTTTTTGTTGTATTTCTCGACGTCTGCGTACGTTTCAGACGACAATTTCGTATACTGGGATTTAAAAAGTTTTCTTGTGAAATAATAACCCCCCCCCCTCTCGGGACCACTATGAAACAATCACCCCCCGGGGGTATTTCGAGAAAATACGGTATATAGCATGCTGAATGTACACTTTACAATCTACCTAACTATCATCTCACATTTATTATTCAGGCAATCCGTTGAATAACACTCACTGAATAACTCCCCTTGTTGACCAAGTGATAAAAAATACCCCCCTTGAATAACTCCCCCATCTGGGTATTTGATATGTACATATATCCATCAATGATTTAAATTCCGATGAAGACAAATTTTTGCATGGATACCTTGTTTTTGTTGTCGTTGAACTATCAAATACCCGGATTACATGAGTTTAGGGAATGCATTCATACAATGAATAACGTGCAAGTTCCGAGGGAAAAAAACTCCTCCTAGAATAGCACCCTTTTGATTACCTCCCTCAAAAACTTCTGATGAAAACATTACTCTCCTAGGGTCTTATTTGAGGATATACTATACGGTACTTGCATTCACTGGGGGTAAATGTTTGCAGAAATTTTCAGGCAGCTTCATTCGTAAAGTAGAGGAACAGCTTTGTGTATTTGGCATCCAGATATTGATGTACATGGCTAATTAAAAATCGACCACGAAATTTTTGGCGCTGGCGCTATTGGCGCTTGGCGCTATAGTCCTCTGGCGCCATTGGCGCTTGGCGCTACGGTCTGGAAAAGCGCCATGGCGCTTTTCGCGCTTGGCGCTAAAATAGTCTGGCGTCATTGGCGCTTGGCGCCGCAATGCGAAAAGCGCCATGGCGCTTTTGGCGCTTGGCGCCAAAACTCTGGCGCTTTTTACATCACTACTTAGTACTAAAATTTTTGTTATGTTGCTAAAAGGTTTCGATGCCTGTTTTTTTTAAAACAACGGTTTTTTTATAAAAAAAGGTTAAAAAACACGTGCCATCCCTAGTCTCACGTTGGAAGCCTGCCAACAATAATTAAAACATGCGATTTATGTAAGACGATTAAGAGATTCATTGTCGTGAATATGTTTACATAAAACATTTGAATAGCAATGAATTTTTATCATTCTATGAAAATTGCTTGTGTTAAAATTAGGGTTGGCCGATGTTTTTTTTTAAACGTTTTTTATTAAAAAAAAACGTTTTTTTTTTAAAAAAAACACGACGTCCGAAATGTTTTTTTTTAAAAAAAAACATCGACCGAAATTTTTAGTACTAAGCACTAGGTATTTTGCAAAATTTTTGCGCGCAAGCGCGCAATTTCAGACACAAATTGACATAAGTGGTTGTTTTAATTGGTTTTGTGGCATTTTTAGTATCAAAGTATCCATTTCTATGTGCTACCATGGGTTAATAAGCCGTCATATGTTGCTGTAGTATATAATATTGAGGTAATGTGCTTCCATGTACCTCCACAGTGTGTAACTTCACTCCCAAAGTAACAACCTCGTTTTATAACCTTGTTTGATCACTATTCCGTGCCCAACTTTACCTGAAGTCACGAACATTCGACTATAAGGCGATATACGAACGATATGTTGACGAAAAATGGATATTTTTGACACAAATCACCACTTATAATGCTATCCCATGGCTCCACAGACATTATATGGTCATATATAACATCACAGAGTATTGCCACTGTCTGATATACCTATATATGTTGACACAAGGTCATATCTGGGAGCTTTTAAAAAAAAACGTTTTTTATTAAAAAAAAACGTTTTTTTTAAAAAAAAAACGTTTTTTTTTAAAAAAAAACATCGAGTTAAAAAAAAACGTTTTTTTTCCAACCCTAGTTAAAATACCATTAACACAGTCCAGGGGTCTCCTAGGGGGGGGGCTGGGGGGGGGGCTGCCCCCCCCCCCAAATCGGCCAGCTATCTATCTATCCCGGAGGCCGCTCAGCTATCTATCTATCCCGAGGCAAAATTTTTGGCTACTACCCCAAAAGACCCCCCCCCCCCCAAATCGCTCAGCTATCTATCTATCTGGAGTGGTTTTTGAGAAATTTTGCCCCAATTTTCGCTCAAAATCACTAATGTTTGCACCTTTTTATAGTTTTTCACCTTCAAAATCGTGCTTTCCGGCTATATACATGGTTATATACCTATTTTTGGCCATTTTATACCTACTTTTGGCCACTTTTAACTGATTATTAGCGATTTTTTCCCCTTTCTGCCTTCTTAACCTTGAAAAAGCCTATATATTGTGCCCCCGCCAGCCCCCCCCAAGCCCCCCCCCAGAAAAATTTTCCAGCTATCTATCCCTCCGGAGGAGCGATTTGCTATCTATCCAGCCCCCGCGAGGGCCAAAATCCTGGAGACCCCTGTCACAGTCCCAGCGTGAACACGTGTGCAAGGTGTAGAGTCACTGGATTAGACATACCCGACGCCAGGCAGATCGGACGGGAATACCGGCGACAGTCGCAGCGCCGCCCTCAATCAGCGTCTCGCCGGTGATCATCTTGAAGGTGCTCGTCTTGCCGGCGCCATTCTCGCCCAGCAATCCGAAACACTCCGACGGGCGCACTGTGAACGACACGTTGTCCACGGCGCGCTTGGTGCCGTAGGTCTTGACTAGTCGGTAGGCCACCACCGGCGGCTGCTGTTCATCGACGCCCATCTCGACATCGGACGACGACCCGGTGTCGCCTTGACCCAGATGCAGTGCGCGCTCGGCGACTTGTTCCTCGTTCTTGGCGAGGTCGCGCGTCTGCGCCGACAAGGTCTGCCGACCGTCATCCTGCGACGGAAAAAACCCTATTGAGAGGCTATAGGCACATGGGCAGTCCCAGATCCTGTAAAATGCCCCGTAAAATGACAAATGTCATGCAAAGTGTCAAAAGTCATGGAAATTGTCCTGCAAAATGCCAAACGTACGTTTGCCATTTTGTAGGGCATTTTACGTGACTTTTGACACTTTGCATGACATTTGACATTTGACATTTTACAGGGCATTTTACATGGTCTGGGATTGACACATGGGGTACAACGCGACGACCTGAACGACGACCACGTTTTCGCTTTTGCCGAACACTCTGGACCACAGCGTGCCGAGACCGACGCGCACCGGCCGCACCAGGTCGTAATCGATTAGCAACAGAACGATGAACAAAGCCACGGCTTGGATGGCCAGCGCGACCAGAGTGCGACCCAAACCCGGCGACAGCCAGCCCAAGATACCGCCATCGAATGCCCCGTTGCCTGCGCACACAGCGATCAGGACCAACTCATTTAAGGCGGTTCGTATTAGGGACATTTAGCGAATAACGCTTTTCCCCCCATACTAATTCAATGCTATTTGCCCATCTCCACCTGGTGGGTTGTTATCAACTCCTAAATGGTGCCTCTTTTATGGAGTGGTGAGTGAGAGTTAGTTCAAGGAAGTGACCCGTCGACGTTATAAAGTGAACTAACAGCAAAGAAGCTTTGTGATATCGTCGCCCTGCTTGGAACAGTCGACATCGGGGCATTTCGAGCCGATCGTGCCCCACGTGTATATGTCCGACATTGCCTTGACCACGTTGAAGGTTGGCGAGATAATCGCTGCAACGCAACGTATGTATAAATCTCTAGCGTATGTATTTACTTCTAGCGTATGTATTAATCTCTAGCGTAAATATGTATCAATCTCTAGCGTATGTATTAATCTCTAGCGTATGTATTAAACTGAAACGTGTTTTCAAAGGAACCGAATCGTAAATAAATGTGCCTACACACACTAGTTTTCACCATGACTTCTGTGATCAGTGATTTAAGATTTAATCTCATTTAAAATTAAAGATTTAAGCGCATTTAAAATTAATGTAAACAAATTCAATTAATGAAAGTTTAAATTTAAAAATTTGAAAGCGTAGAAAATTTGAAATACAGTAAGAGTAGGATGTCACCATGTCGCCATATCAGTTTTCACCAAGTCACGGTGAAAACTAGTGTGTGTAGGGCCAAAAACTCAGCAATAAAAGTAATAATAGTTGTATAATTGAATAATTTACATAAACATACTGAAAGCTAATTCCCAGTCAGCAGCGAAATTGGTCACTTGATCATCCACAGCTTTAGAAAAGAATCGTATCGGCCACGTGCCAAAATACACGGCAAATGGGATCACGCCTGAAATGCGTTGAAACCGTTTACGGAATCCGAGTGAACTTTATAATTAGGGTTAAAACGGCGGAAAAAGCCGAATTATACAGAATAGCTCATGCCCGACTAACCAAAGCACAAGTGCGCCACTATAGCCATTATGGAGCACTTGGTGTGGCTCTTGATGCAGAACGGAATGAAGTACATGGTTGGCAGGACCGCCAGGCCAAAAAGCAGTTGCACAAGAAGGAACACAGCCCAGTTTATCATTGTCTTCCCGCAAATCAGCCCAAACAAGATAACGCCCACAGAAAAGACAATGTACAGGAAAAGGTCGAATGTCAGGTGCCCAATCCAAAATACCAGAGGCGAGGCGCCGCTCGCGAGCTGTGTGTGAGAAAAAATCATCGTTGAGAAAGCTTGAATGCCACAAAAAGTCACATGCAATTCAACCTTTTATGGTTTCGACCTTTTATGCAACTTTTAATCAAGCGAAAATTCCCATTCGTCGATGAAAATGTGCAATGCAATGTGGAAACGCGAAGGATTTTGGTAAAATAGTGGTCATATTTGGGAAGGAGAAAAATCCATTCAACAAAATTTAGAGAGATTTCGATGTTTTCCACGTCTAATAGCGTTGGCATTATCAGGGACGTAGCCAGGATTTTTGAGCGGGGGGGGGCGGATTGTATACGGAGCCCGGCGAACGGGGGGGGGGCGGCGCCCCCCCCCTAAAATTTTGCCTCTGCAGTAGGGGATTGGCGCCATGGCGCCAGCGCCATTCGTAGGCGTGACGCCATGGCGCCGCTGGCGCTGGCATTGGCGCCAAAACAGTTGTATACGTCTGTATCTTACAGGCATATACAGCGACAAGGACGGAATTTAGGGGGGTTTTACTGGCTTTGAGGCCGCGGATACTGGTCAAATGAAAATATATGTCGTGTGACGGTAAAATGCGCGCTTGCGCGCAAAAATTTTTAAAACTGTGATAAAAGCGTCTTCTGGAAGTGCCATTTTTGGCACATTTTTTGGCCCGGCCCGGGAAGGGGGGGGGGGCGGCCGCCCCCCCCCGCCCCCCCCCCTGGCTACGTCCTTGGGCATTATATTTAAATGAATATAACGCTCGGTCGCTGCAAATTCACTTTGAAAATCGTATAGCATTTGGAATTGGTCTATCTTAGTGGCAAACATTTGTTCGGAAGAAGCGCTCATGGTTGCCGCGAGGCACCACAGGGACACACCTTCCAAACTTAGAACTCTTGGTGGACTGCCAATCCCAAACACTTACTACCTGTGCGGGGATAAAAGTTCCCCAATCCGAAATTCAAATTTTCCAATTTTTGAATCATTTAGAGTCTTTATTGGTGAGAAATACTAGGTAATTTACGTGTGCAGTCGCTTCAAATGTCTGCAGTAAATGCAAGGATCCTGCCCACGCAAAATAGCCCAGCAAAAAAAAACCCAGAAAAACCTACCTGAAGATGTTTCATACCGGTGTGTCGTTCCTTCGCTATGAACAATGGAAACCAGCCGACCAACAAGGCGACGGCCACGGCGAACACGATGGCGATCACAGCGGGCGGGAGCAACTCGTTCAACATGTTCACTATTTCCTGCTGATACGAGTCACCCCTGTCGACCAGCGGCAGCGGCTGCGCCGTGACCTGCACGATGGGCTCGATCACAGGGGTAATCCCATAAAGGGGCTGAGCCCCCACCCCCGCCTAGCTAAAGAGGCTGCATAGAACAAATACGCCAGACAACCATAACAAATGCAGGACCGTATCCAGGGGTGGCGGGCACAGATAGTGACCGGAAAATGCGACTTTTTCAACGTCAGCGTAAAAATTTTTCATCAGACATAAGGAATAATCATCAGATTTGCTCCATGTGGCCGCAAATCGTTATAAATACACTCAATGTTGTGCTTTTTGCTGTTTTGTATGTATATTTACATATTTACATGTACAGCGTAGCGTTCCATGGCGCTGGTGCCAAAGCCAATTGCGCCATGGCGCCATTCCGCCACTATGTAGCTAAACGGGTTTGAACGGGTTTTGAACGGGTGACAGGGGTGGAGAGGGGTTGCAAACGCTACAACTACCGATAGCGCAGGGCCCACTGTAATTTGTCATCACAATATTGACTGAAACATTTATGTCACACGTGTCCGCTGAAAACCATGCCTGAACAAACGAACACTGAATGTAAAATCCGTTTTAGCCATTCTCAAGAGAGCGGAGTGCGCGGCAGCAAGTGAAATTGGTAGAGCGTGCATCAACTTGCTTTGGTGAAAAACGGCTATCATATCGTTGTAACCGCCACCTGTAAATGGGGAGTTTCATTCCAAAAGTTCACATATCCACATTTTTCGAATTTTCAAAATCCCATTTTAAAGTTTGGCGCTGGCCCGACAGCGCCGTGTTTGGGCGAAAAAGCTTGCCCTGGACTTTTCGGAAAAATCAGACATTTCTCTACGATTTTAGTAACCAAACGTTTTGTCGGCCAGCAAATTTTTTGGGAGTTATACCACATTTTGGAAACCACCAAAAATAGGGGGTAAATCTGAAAATTTGAAGTTAAAAGTTGAATAACTTTTGAACGGTGACAGGCAGTGCACATCCAACTACACCACTAAAAAGCCCATGTCAAAAAGTACCCCAACCTTAATTTTCAGATCAATATGTACACCCGTAAGTGCAAAATATTTTTCGAAATTCACGTGTGCATTTTTGGAAATGAAACTTTGTTTGTATGGGAATAACGGTCGGCTCTTCCTGAGCGATCCGGAGCACGTGTGCATTTTTGAAAATGAAACTACTTTTTAGATATGTGAACTTATGAAATGAAACCCTGGCAGGCACAGATGTGACTTATGCATTTTCGATGTAAAAGTCCCGTTTTTCATAGGGGACTGGTCATGGATATGTGAACTTTCGATGTGAAAATCGCGATTTTTCTGACAATTGGTACCACTGTATCTCGGGAACGACATAGACTATAACGCTGATTTTTTATCTAAAATGTGAAAAACAATACGTGGAGGTAAAATCCACGCTTAACTCGATTTTTCTGGATTTGGCACTTGTGAACTTTTGGAATGGAAGTCCCCAAATGGAGAAAAAGGGATTAACGCCGTGCTGTGTCGGTTGTTTGAAAAGGTTAAAAAATTACCGATGGAAAATCGATCTGCGATAGTCTGGTTGTCTATTTCATCGCCGCCTTTGTTCCTCCCATATATTTCCAGAACATCGTTAAACATCAATCTGACTGGATCGACAGTGCTATTTATTTTGGTCGCAGTCATATGACTGCGTGGTATGCCTCCACTGGCCAGCGAAGACTTGTAGCTGCAACGGCGATGTAAATAGTAAAGTCTAGGCAAGCAGAAACCATTGCAGAAGAAGTCAGCCAATGCCAAACCTGTCCTCAAATTTGTCGTCGGCAAAGTAAACAGGGTATTGACTGTCGCCACGATCAAAGTCCTTCATCGATGTGCTGAACTTCAACGGCGCAGTGGACGCAGAGAATTCAGTCGGTGTTACCAAAGTGCCGGCGGAAAATGCGAGAAGCATGGCCAACCAAGCCAGGAACAAAAAAATCGTGAACGACCACCAACTGCGCACCCTGTATTGAAAAAACCCGTAGATCATTGGTGTGTTCGCAATAGAACAAATAATTATGTTGGTCTCCCATCAGGGCGTTGGCGCTACCTAAGGAAGTTCCAGCTATTTGACGTGTCAGACAGTTCCCAGCTAGCCAGGGCGTTGTATTTATGGGGGTTGGGGGGTTAAAATCACTACTATTTCCTTTTTGCCAAATTTCTGCAAAACAAAAAGCTCGCATCAATTTCTTCGTTTCTAAAGACATTATTGAACAATTCGCTTCCTTCTCCAGATTTTCGGACCATTCAAATAAATCCCGGAAAAAAACAAGTTTCAAACCAGTGATCAAGGCGTTTTCGAAGCATAGCCAGGTACTGGTGGAGAAAGAGGGCAGCTCCAGTCAAAGGCTTGGCCACGGTGAACTCTGAAACGACGATAGTCAAAGCATGTAGTTGTAAATAAAAACAAGACAGACGGAAGGGATTCAATTCAACCCCCAGTCAAATTACAAGGCATAAAAAATACTGAAACTATGAAATAAATAAATATTTACATTTTCACATGAACAAATTTCAATGAAAACCGTTGTGTTCGAAAAAGTCACGTTAAAATCAAAAAACAACAACTTGACTTTCTTCAAGATCCGAAAAGGTTTCCTTCCTACTTTATGCATTTTAAAAATGAATGGAAGTTACGAGTAACTTGCAATTTTCTTGACAACTTCTCTCGTCACCTATTAAAACCTAAAAACGTTCCAGGACCTGGCGATGTCGATGGGCGACTCTTACGCCGTTTTATAACGTCTTTTACGACTCGTTTTTTCAATGGTAAGAACCGTTATTTATCTACGATCAATGTCCAATTTCCTTAAAATTTGCAACTGTTTCGGTGACTTTCACTAGTCTAGGTGCGTCATTTACCCCAATGGCCCTACACACACTAGTTTTCACCGTGACATGTGTGAAAACTGAAATGGCGACATGGCGACATCCAGCTCACTCTTGTCCTATGCTATATGTGTTTTAGTTGTCTAATTTTCACCTTCATTAATTTAAATTCAAATTTCATTTAAATTAAATCATTCAACCGTGTTCATTAATATGCATTTGAAAAATTTTCAGTTTTCACACGAAGTCACGGTGAAAACCAGTGTGTAGGCACAGTATTGCGTGTTTACCTTCAGGATCGAGCGTCATCTGGTGCCGCAGTTGTCGCTTGGCCTTCACCGCTGGTCGAACGCTTTCGTCGTCGCTTTCATTCAGTGCCGCATTGGCTACGCCGCCGGGCTTGGCTTGCCGCATCGAACCAGACGTTTCCACTTCCATCTCTTCCAATTCTGCTTCTTCGGCCACCCTGCAAATCAAGTAAAACTGGTGCCATTCCCAGACCCGGTAAAATATCAAATGCCCTGTAAAATGTAAAATGTCAAAAGTCATGGAAAATGTCCTGCAAAATGGCAACTCGGTTACCATTTTGCAGGGCATTTGCCATGACTTTTGACACTGCAAACATTTGACATTTTACAGGACATTTTACAGGGTCTGGGAGTGCCCCTGGGCAGAAATATTCCGCGAATAGCAACCGTGAATACAAGGTGCTACAGTGAACGAACCTCAAAAACACGTCCTCTAGTGAACAGCGCGATACGCCAAATGTATCCACATTTAGTTCTGCCTGTCGAGTCTCCAGATCTTCGAGCAGGGTCGGGAAACTGTAACACAATAAAAGTAAAATAATGTCGGTCTGTCACTTTTCTTTAAATGATAACAAGGGATGTGTACTGCAGGGGCTTCCCCCAATCCAAGCTATCATCATAGGGATGAAAAAACGTTTATGGCCGCTTTTTACAAAAATTCTTTCAAACGTTTTAAAATAAAACGGATTAAGGCTCCAAAATGTGGTTATGAGTAGGGTTGGTTAAAAATCGATTTTTAGCTACCCAAAGCCGACGCACGTGGTTTAAATTGTCGCTTCCGGTTAAAGATAAAGCCCCACTTCTATTGAGGATCCCTGCCTAGGCCCACGTTCTTTCAGTTAGCCCAATCCCGGGGGAAAATTCAGATTAATTAAATTGAAATTAAAATTAAAAATTAAATGCTGCTAATTAAAAACGTATACTCGGCGAACATGATACTCTACCACCGCAAATATTTATGTACCTTTTTTATCAAAATCAAATATCTAAGTCAAATTGAAAACTTTGAGAGCCGACCTTCCACAAAAAGAGTAAGAAAAGCATAGATTTTCTTGTATGCCGGCCGACCCTACTATTTTCAAGTAAATATGTTGCGTTTCCGGAGTCAGAAATATTCCTATTTATCTTCAGCGGAACTTATCGCAGGTTTTTTCACCGTGCGGCGAAACGTTTCGAAAGTGGCCTTTAGAATCAGGAAATATTCCGTTCCGACAACGTATCGAAGCCGCGCATCACACAATATCGATTTGATCGATCGAAAATTCCCGATTATCTTTTCTTTATTCCACACCGGAACGAGTTGGACAGCGGCGAAAATTTACGACGTACGAGTGTTTTCTCGGGAAAAATGTACGGCATATAGTAACCCGAGTATACAAGCCACCACCAACGGAGGGACTACAGCCCTATTTATGAATTCCGAGGTCCAAAATCAACTGATTACTTCACCCTAACAGCGCCCCACACAAAAATGCTGCTAACTTGTCAATTTGATCATCTGGCAAAAGAAAGGTGGCTTCCTGCCCCGTGGCACTGCGCAGTTTTGCCTCTGCCACATGTTTGGCCACGATCTTCAGCAAAGCTTCTGCCATTGTGCTAGACATCACACCGGAGGAAAACGCCACCGAAAGCAAGTATCCAGCTCCTGCGTATCACAAGCACTAACTTATTATTTATCCACAAATTAATTGTGATAAAATTAATGTTCAGTAAATGCACTAACTTATTATTTTGCCACAAATAAATTATGATAAAAATTTTGTTGCGTAAATGTCACTAAATTATTTTCAGTAATTAAATATCGAATTTAGGCAATTTTATAGAATCGCAAAAGGCCGACTGAATACGGATACCCCCCCCCCCCCGCCAAACGCAACGACGACAAAATTAGCGGGACAACGACACATACCAAACCGCCGTTTGAGAAACATGGGCTGGCCGCAGGTGCGCAGTTTTCCCTTAGCGATGATGGCGATGCGGTCGCCCAACACGTCCGCCTCGTCCATGTAGTGCGTCGTGAGGATCATCGTGCTGCACAGTGGGAACTTTAAACCCTCTCACATTTATCCAATTCTCTCACTCTTAGCTATCAAGAGCGAAAAGTTATCACAGCGGCCAGTGGCGGCGCGCGGACCCACCGGAGCTTGCGCTGCTTCTGCAGCAGCTTCCAAATGCGCTGGCGCGAGGCCACGTCGATGCCGGCCGTCGGCTCGTCCAGAATGACCAGGTGCGGGTCGCCGGTGAGCGCGACGCACACGGACAGCTTGCGTTTCTGCCCACCAGACAGCGTGGCGGCGCGCGCCGACTCGCGCGCCTTGCCGGAGTCGTCGCACAGCCCCACCTCGACCAGCAAGTCACGCATCTCGCCCGCGTTCGTCGGCACGCCTTTCAGCTGGGCGCGCGAACAACTCGTTGCATATTATGATACTAATATTGTAATTAATCGCCACAATTCCGTACTTACCATGCAATAGAACTGAAGGTGTTCGATCACGGTGAGCTTGTCGAACAGCACGTTGTACTGGGGGCACAAGCCGAGAATGCGTCGAATTTGCGCCAGATCGTCGCGAATGTCGTGGCCCAGCACGGTGGCGGTGCCCATGGTGGGCGTCAGCATGCCGGCCAGCATGGCCATGGTGGTGCTCTTGCCGGCGCCGTTGGGACCGAGCACGGCGAAGCACTGCCGCTCTGCTATGCTCATGGACACCTGGTCGACTGCCAGATGGCCGCCGCCGCCAACACCGAAGCGTTTGGTCAGTTTGAACAGCTGCGAAAGCAGTCACAAAATGTTATTATGTACTGAGACAGCTGCACAAGTAATGACGCAGGCTCTCTGTCAATGTAAACACGCTGTCCACATGGTCTACATGACCGGGGACATAACATGTAATTCTACCCGGCGACCATGTAGACCCAACTGTAAATCTTTACTCATAATATTTCGAATTTAGTCAAGGAATGTCTTCACATTATAAAGTGAAAAATGACAAAAACATCAAAAAACGACATTTTTGACGTTTTTTGTCACTTTTCACTTTTCAAGTGCAGAATGATAAGTAATGACATTTATGATATTTGACCTTACTCAAATGTGTGCAGCACTTTAAAAGGTGAAGAGCGACAAAAAACGTCAAAAATAGGCATTTTTAACGCCACATGGCCAGCTGGTTTACATGGCCTAGGGTGCAAGAAATGAGAACTGCAATGCACCTGCACTGCAATGGGCGTGCCCTGTTCGTAAGGCTGAAACTTGTCTGCGGGAGAATTCGTGTCCGGAACGTCAGTAGTGTTGGCCAAATGCTGCGTGGAATCAGACGCGCCGGCGCCGCCCAAATCGGCGCTACTTTTGCAGCTGCAGCAACACACCTCGCTCCAGTAGGACGGCTGGCGAATAGAGGAACACTTGAACGGCTGAACGCAAATCACCTTTAGCGGCGCAAATTAGCCGGAGCAAACCTGGAAGGGGAACCAGAGCGGCCTGGCGACGCCACCCTGACCAGGCCACACGCCGTCCACGTACCACACGACGGCGATGTAGATGACCACGTCCACGCACAGCATGAGCATGGCCGAGCCGAGACTGTACGAGTCGGACAGACTCGACCCGTCGCCGATTGTGCTCCACCGAACGCCGGAGCCTGCGCCGCACACGGGTGAAAAAGGCACTAGAATAGATACTTGCCTGAATTCTCTCTAGCGCGCGACTTGCCTGAATTCTCTCTAGCGGCAATCAATTGCATGGCGAATCCAAAACCGGTATTCATTAGAAGACTCCAAGCCATCTTGGCTCCACCACTGACATTAGTTTGCATGAAAACCATGTATGGTACGAAAATACCAATCCAGATTAGCAGTGTCAGTTTAGCAGCCCGTGACCCTGCGACCAGTATTCGGTAAAAAGGACAATTTTGGGTCAGCTATTTTGGGTCAGGAAAACTAATTGAGTTAACTTTCACTGCCGCCCACGGGTGTTAGCGACGGGTCTGTGCCTCATGGCATCTAAACTGCAAAGCATCTGGACCCGGATAGCATGGATTTCCCCCCGCTTAGCATCTATCCAATGCTGGATGCCAAGCGGGCTACATGCCAGCACATGCTCTCCAGGTCCAGATGCTATGCAGTTTACATGCTATTTAGGCCCTCGCCGTTAGCGACCAACCAGGGTATAGTAGCTGGGGGTTAGGGGGGTTACCCCTGAAATTTGATGCCTTTTACTCTGCGTACATCACACTTAGTATGAAAACCTACCATAACCCATCTGAATAATGGACCAAAAATCATACAACTTTTTCATCATCATATTTCGTTTTTACTATGGAATAATCAATTACAAAATTGATCACAAAATTTTAGTCATAAAAACATGGTAGGTTTTCATACTAGGTGTGCCGTCCGCAGAGTATAGTAACACAATGGAGTCATGGCGCTGGCGACATTTGGCGCCAACGCATACCATATACGCACCTATTTATACTAAAACTATCTATGGTACTAGTCCCGCGTTGTGTACATTTGAAATGGTGTTTAAACGCCTAGTAGATATGTACATAAACTGATGGAAAATATAAATGAGAAAATCACTCAATTGAATTTTACCAATCCCACATGCAAGCTGTTTGGCTTTCATCTTGTGTGAGGGTGCCCCCAAATATTCACTATATATAGCCTAGGGGGCACCCCCCTCAGACTACCCTTGGTGCAGAAAAAAAATTTTCCACATTTTTTCTGGAAAATATAAATGAGAATTCCATAAAAATTTTTGTTCCTGATGAAATTTAAATTTTTAATAAAAATTTTTCTGGACATTTGAGACCAAAAAGTCTTTTTAACATTGGTAGATTCAAAGTATGTGAAACTTTTCAACCCCCTCCGAACCCCCAGAAGCTCCACACAATGATGGCATTGTTGATCAAAGTGACAAAATTTTTTTGAGAAAAACATAGGTTTGAAAAGGTGGACAATCCACTATCCCAAGCTAATCATGGAGCACATGGGGGCCAGAATTGCCTTGCTCAATGTCAAGGGCAACATATGGCTGCTTCTAGGCCCCGTTTCTGCACTCAAGTATTTTTTATGGCTAATGATAAAAATGGCCCTGTGTAAAGAGGGCACTTGCGTGACAGCGTGTCCGACGCCTGCAATGTCGCAATGCAAATTTCAAAATACTTATGCCCAGTCAATGTGGGCACTAATTATCTGTAAAAAACCTATGGGAACCAATGAGAAATAAGCCATGTATTTATCTAGTCTGAATGGGTGAGACAAAAAACTAGCTCAAGTGCAGAATGTTGAAAATCATGGTTTTTCAATTACAATCACAATTTTGATAATTGCATAGTTCAAAATCATTGTTGACATGGCTTTGTGGCACATGTCTGCATATTGTGGGCCATTTTTGTGTGGGGGTAGTGGACTGGGGGTCAAAATATACCCCCAACTTAACAGTTGGTCAAAAGATGGCTTTGAGCAAGCCACGAGGACTTTTTATTTTTTGTAAAAGCACCAACACGAGTGTATGCATCGCTTGTGTTGGCAGCACACAAAAAAATTGGCTGCGCACTTTACTGCAGCTTTATTTTTTGTATTTTTCCAAAATTCTCACTTTTATTTTCTGGGAAAAAATTGGCCAAAAAAAATCAGTAATCTGTAGCAGCAGAACAGGGGGGTGCCACTTGGCATATATGTAGTCAAATGTTGTGGGTACCCCCACAACAAATGGCAGCCATATTGGGCTGCACGTTTCCCTGTGAGATTGTTATGAAAAATGAGGTACTTGATTTCTCATTTAAATGTACCACCAGTTTACAAATAAGGGGTAGTGTGGAGGGGGGGGGGTGTCGGTGCACAAGTAAACCCGGTAGGGTGGCAGACGGTACGGCCTGGCTGTAAACCGTATGGTACGGTAAATTTCCCATTGTGCAGTAAACGGTACGGTACGGTAAATCTTTAATTTTGCGGTAAACGGTACGGTACGGTAAATCCCAAAAGTGCGGTACGCGGTACGGTACGGTAAATTTTCGATTGTCAGAAATGTATAAACTACCGACTACAGACAATTTTTACTTCATTAATTGACACCAAATTCAATTACACAATTTGATAATGGACTTTAGAACACAATAACAGTATGATGACAGCAAATTACATTACATGCAATGCAGGAGCTCAATATATAGGATTTTTCAAGGTGTAGAAGGATAAAAATGGAGAAAAATTGCTAAAAGTGGGTGAAAAATTGCTAAAAGTAGGTGAAGAATAGTTGAAAATAGGTATATCAGTAACTATAGCACAAAAATAGCTGAAAATAGGCAATCAGGCATGAATGCAATTTCAGTGACACCCCAACCCCCATGTGAAATTGTGAAATTTGCGCGCTTGCGCGCAAAAAAATGCAGAATACAACATCAATTGTCATGAATAAATTCAACAATTTAAGGTTAATCAGAGTAAAATTTACCGCAATTTTTGCGGTAAATGAGTGCGGTACGCGGTACGGTACGGTAAATTTCGATAAATGCGGTAAACGGTACGGTAACTTTTCCAAAAATGTGGTACGGTACGGTACGGTAAATTCTGCCACCCTAAAACCCGGTGCACAAGTTGCCCAGGTGCACAAGTTTTTATACCCCG
This sequence comes from Sphaerolaimus hirsutus, assembly GCA_964036195.1. Classification (NCBI taxonomy): domain Eukaryota; kingdom Metazoa; phylum Nematoda; class Chromadorea; order Monhysterida; family Sphaerolaimidae; genus Sphaerolaimus; species Sphaerolaimus hirsutus. The sequence goes on along the minus strand of OZ038452.1, from coordinate 15,565,126 downwards.
TGCTAGGGTTGAAAAAAACGTTGTTTTTTTAACTCGATGTTTTTTTTTAAAAAAACAACGTTTTTTCATTAAAAAACGTTTTTTTTAAATAAAAAACGTGTTTTTTTAAAGCTCCCAGATATGACCTTGTGTCAACATATATAGACAGTGGCAATACTCTGTGATGTAATATATGACTATACAATGGCTGTGGAGCCATGGGATAGCATTATAAGTGGTGATTTGTGTCAAAAATACCCATTTTTTGTCGATACGTTCATATATCGCCTTATAGTCGAATGTTCGTGACTTCAGGTAAAGTTTGGCACGGAAAAGTGATCCAACAAGGTTATAAAAGGAGGTTGTTACTTTGGGAGTGAAGTTACACACTGTGGAGGTACATTGGAGGCACACTACCTCAATATTGTATACTACAGCAACATATGTCGGCTTATTTACCCATGGTAGAACATAGAAATGGATGCTTTGATACTAAAAATGCCACAAAACCGATGAAAACAACCACCAATGTGTATTTGTGCATGAAATTGAGCGCTTGCGCGCAAAAATTTTGCAAAATACCTAGTGCTTAGTACTAAAAATTTCAACCGATGTTTTTTTTAACATTTCGGACGTCATGTTTTTTATTTAAAAAAACAACGTTTTTTTATAAAAAAAAGCGTTTAAAACATAGGCCAACCCTACCCGTGCACAAGTATAGTGCTCGTACTTGTGCACCGGACTGGGTGGATACTTGTGCACCGGGCAGATACTTACTTGAGCATACTTGTGCACCTGTTGGTTGCGTACTTCCCAAATATGGTCATTAGTAGTGATCAACGATGGCAAACCTCTGTAAAAAAGTATTTAAATTTTTAGTGTTTTTTTCCAAAATGACTTTTCTAATTTCGAACGTTTTCCGAAAATAGTTTTTAAATGTTCGAATTTAGTTTTCAAATTTTCAAACCTTTTTTATTACTTTTCAAATTTTCGAATTTTTTGTGACTTTTTGAATTCTTTTGCATCAAATTATTGCATTTTAGAATTTTTGGTCTGACTTTTGAATACATAACATGTTTTACAGCCTTACCGCTGTTACCGCATAAGTATTTTGCTTAAGATGTTACAAAAAAAATCCATATGGGTATGTTTTTAGTCAAGTTTCTGCATTTTTTACTCATTTTCAATGACAAACACCAAACAAATTTCGAAAACTTTTTTTAATTTAGGATATTTTGAAGAATTTTTTTTTCTAAAAATGTATTTTTTTCACCGTGTGACCAAAAATTCGAAAATCTTTTTTGTCATCATTAGCAGTGTGGAAAAGCGCCAGGAAAAGTGGCCCCCATTCTTGTGCACCGGACGGGGCGCTTACAACTGCCCGGTAGTCCGGTGCACAAGTACGGGGGCCATACTTGTGCACCGGGTAGACTTGTGCACGAGGTATTAGTACTTGTGCACCGGGGCAACTTGTGCACCAGGTTTACTTGTGCACTGGTCCTGCGTCGTGTGGAGTGGGGAAATGCGCAAATTTTTTCCGAAGTGTACAAAATCACTCTTTAAAGTGCCAAGTGTATTGCATATATGACACGGGGGTAGGGTTCAAACGGGATCCCGATCCCGATCCCGGATCCCGTGAAATTCCGGGATTTAGCAGTCCCGATCCCGATCCCGAAACTTTTCAAATCCCGATCCCGATCCCGAGAAACTCCAAAGTCCGGGATCCCGATCCCGGAAAAATTAGTGGAAATTATCAAAAGTGAAAAAACGACGTTTTTGCATGCCAACATGTGAACGCAAACCCCCAGCGTTCATTTTATGCCACGTTTCTGGCATCCAACAGTGTTTTTAGACCTTTATGAACAACTGTGGATGCCAAAACATTGGCCAAAATCTCTATCCCAAGGCCCGAATCCCGATCCCGAAAAAATGCCAATCCCGATCCCGTGACCCCAATCCCGATCCCGAAATCTCAAAAAAACAATCCCGATCCCGAAAAGTCAATCCCGTTTGAACCCTAACGGGGGAGGGGGGAGCAAGAATTTCAATTAAATTACAAAAAAAACACTGTAGCTAGCTAGCTGCTATTTTTTAAAGCGGTTGAATAAGAAAGAAACTGACCTGTCTGGGCGACGGCAGCGACCGCAAACGTAAACCAGACAATTGCCAAGCCAAACAGCATGAAATATACCAGTATCAGCGAGGGGTCGGAATTATGAAAAATGGCTGCCGTGCCCGGTGAACCGGGTTTGAAGTTCAAAAAGCACAGGACCATAACCACCACAAACATGATTAAGAGCATCTTTAAGTATGCGGTAATGAAATGTGCTATCCAAAACAAAAGGCTGGACAGCCCCATCGCTTTCATGTACTCCTGCGAATGGCAAACGTCTTTAAAGAGGCAACAGTTCACGCAAAGCAAACAGGCAAAGTCCCCAAAACAGCGAAGACTCTCAGCGTAAGCATTCAACGCAAGTAATCTATTCCCAGTGAAAGTAAGCCCTCGGCGCAAGTTTGCATCCTATGCGCTGTTGTTTCTGTGCCGCACAGCCGATAAAGAGATTTACCGCGGCTGTATGATCAAAAAATGTGTATTTATTTACAAATCGAAATTTTGATTTGCAAATAGATCGATTCATCGCTTATGTGCTGTTTTTCAAAGACTAGTTCGAAATAGAATTTCTTCATTCAAATTTTTTTTTCACAAATATTGATGTATTTTTGTGCAAATCGAAATTTCGGTTTGTAAATACGCATTTTTTATTGTGAAACCGTGACGCCGCGGCAGGTGGCACCAGGCATAGCAAATCTCTTGAATGATTGTACGGCCGCGCCGCACAACAATGTATCATATTTAGGGCGCACACTTGCGCTGAGGAGCACGCATAGGGGTTTTGGGGTTAGCAATTTGAGGGGGATGAGTCAACCTGCTGGTACGTGCTTATCACTCGGGAACCACTCGGCGGAAAATGTTGAAATTTGGATATGATATGGTTTCAGGTTGGGGCTACTCACAATTCCGACGAAATTGTTCTACGAACTCCCAGACCGGAGATAGGGGGAGTCTTTAAAAAAGTGGTCATTCGCGAAAATTTTGCCTGTTGCTCAGAACATGCAAACTTTGCACATCAATAACTCGGCTTGGATCGTTTAACACTTAAAATGATCGGGACAATCTGCAGATTTAATTTTTTTAATCATTTTAGTGATGTCTAAATTACGTATGCCGATTTGACACAGTTTTTCAACACGAAAAATTGACACAACTTTTGATCGGACAAATTGACACAACTTTTGATCGGACAAATTGACACAACTTTTGATCGGAAAGAGATATTGAACTCGTTTTTGTTTTATACGACTTTTCGTTGTCGAAAGTATCTGATAGCATGTTCAGAAAAAAATTTTCGTGTTGAAAAACCGGGTTAAATCGGCATACGTAATTTAGACATCACTAAAATGACTAAAAAAATTTAATCTGCAGGTTGTCCCGATAATTATAAGTGTTAAACGATCCAAATCGGCCCAGAAATAGCCGGTTTATTGGAGTGCAAAGTTTGCATGTTCTGAGCGACAGGCAAAATTTAAGCAAATGACCACCTTTTTATAGACCCCCCCTATCTCCGGTCTGGGAGGTCGTAGAAAAATTTCGTCGAAATTGTGCGTAGCCCCAACCTGAAACCATATCATATCCAAATTTCAACATTTTTAGCCATGCGGTTCCTGAGTTATAAGCACGTGCCGGCAGGTTGACCCCCCGCTCAAAATGCTATGGGGGCACCCCCCCCCCCCACAAAAAAACTACCTTCAAATAGGCTTCATTCTCCGCAGTCACGTGACGCGCCGTGTAAACGGCGGGCACCGCAAACGATAACACCATCAGGATAGGAAACATAGTTGAGAATAACATCATGAAGATGGATGAATAAGAGCCGGGTAGCGGGAAACCAGCGATGGTCATATCCGAAAATTTGCTGCTTATTTCGGCGCTGTGCTGGGAGACGAAGACGTCGGCCAATGCGTGCTGGATAAGCGTGAAGCCCAGTGTGTGGTACGGATCTGTTGGAAAACTGGCGGTTAATGTATTATCCTCCGCATGGGGTTGGTTGATGAAAACGATTTGTGAGATGAAAACATCAATCTACAAAATAGATTTTTAACCAACTCCGGCCAAATTTTTACCTAACTCTGAACAGTTTTTCATTCGATTTTCTAGTATCATTTTTTCAAACACATAACCGAGTAGCGGAACAAACCCTAAAAAATCAACCACGAACCCACTACTATTTTACTACAGAAATCGCCACTTACTGTCCACACCACCCACATCACCGCGAAACGAGTCCACCGTCGACGGACGCAGAGGCGCATCAGAAAACCAGCCCGAGAAGCCAGAACCAAAACACAAAATTCTGCCGCGCACAGTAGGCATTCGGATAGTGGTCGACACATCAACTGCCGAAAGCCCAGAAGATAATACATCGCCAGAGAAGACGATGCCACCTGCGAACGATAGGAACGTTTGAGATTTTATTGTCGACATATTTGCGCACGGGGAGAATTTTTTTTAAGAACGTTTTTCAACGCAAGCATCGAAACCGTTTAAAAAACCCTCAGAGGAACTTTTAGTACTTTAGGAAATTTTAGTACTTACCTAAGCACTACATATTTTTTGCGCACAAGCGCGTATTTGTACATACCATTTTGTACCATTGGAGGTGGCTTTCATTGGTTTTGTGCTATTTTAGTGTTTAAGCCCCGATCCCGAAACACAAATCCCGATCCCGAAAAAATTTATCGCCCGATATTTATTTTGAGCGATATGAATCGGCGCGGAGGTCCAAATCTACAAGACCCCTGGTTTGAATGCATAACGAAAAAATTCCTACGTGTGGGAGTTCTGTCTCGTTAAAATGGAAAAACGTCGAAATACTTACATGGGAAAATGAACACTCACCGAATATATCGATACCGCAGCTCCACTCTCCACTACAATTCAGCTTCTTGATATGCGACACGGCGTACTCCTCCAATTTGCGGCCAGTGTCGAAACCTGATGAAAATCATGATATGGGGTTACAATAAGGGGTTCGCAAAGATAGATGACATTTTTTCAGTGTAGCTCATACATAGGTAGGGTTCAGACGATATGACTTTTCGATATCGATATTCGATATTTTTTTCAGAAACTCGATATCGATATTCGATATTTTTTTCTGAAACTCGATATTCGATATCGACCCTCGATATCGATATTCGATATTAAAAAATGCTCGATATTTGATATCGATATTTCGATATTTTGCTTTCCGTACAGCAAGGCATTTTTTAAGTGGTTTATTGTATTTTCATGTGGTTGTAAACATGGTTGATGATCTCTTTACTGAAATGTAAATGGTATTATAACAGGGTTCACCACAGTCAAAATAAGAAAATGGAAGAAAAACATGATGCATAAAATTGTACCAGGAAAACAATAATTGGTAGACATCACAGTTCATACTTATAACATACCGTATTACCTCGAATTATCCCCCCCCCTTGAATTAACCCCCCCCTCGAATTAACCCCCCTCAAAATGGGCTGGGGAAATAATAAACCCCCCCTCGAAATACCCCCCCCCCTTCGGAATGTTGTACGTCATGTACATAATAAATACGTCATGTATGCAATGTACATGATGTATATTACTGTTAATTTGCATTGCAGCTACACATAGACTAGTTTGTGTAGCTATCTACGTTTTTATGTCTAAATATATCCTGTTTGGACACATTTATTACCTGTTTTGGGTATGCAAATGCCTACTATTTACTACGATCCTTACGAAAATTTCTGACGAAATAATAAAACCCCCCCTCGAATAAACCCCCCCTTGAATTAACCCCCCCTCAAATTTTGCTGGCGAAATAATAAACCCCCATGGGGGTATTTCGAGGTAATACGGTAGTTGCTCAACAGCATTTTGGAAGAAAAGCAGCATATCAACATTTTCTGGTAGGTAGGAAACCAAACCAAATTCAAGAAATTTTGAATAAGCTTTCCAACAACAATTAAATTGTAAATACTTTACTTTTACTCTTCAACAAAAATATAATAAACACATGATACCTATCTCAAAATGAAAATAATAGCTTAATTTGGGGGCACAGGTTTGATACATCAGAAAAATGGTCGATATTCAATATCGATATTCAAAAATGGTCAATATTCTATATCGATATTCAAAAATGGTCGATATTCGATATAGATATTTGAAAATGGTCAATATTCGATATTTTTTCAAAATTTTCGATATCGATATTTGATATGAAAAAACAGTCGATATCTGATATTCGATATTTGATACGATATATCGTCTGAACCCTATACACAGGGTGCGCAATTTAGACCAACGCTTTACATTGTGAATATAGGGTTGGCACTTGATTTTTTTAAACCGATTTCTTTTTTTTAAATCTGATTTTTTTTATATCACAGGGTGGAAACTGATTTTAATTTAAAAAAATCAAAAGGCAAAATTTTTGGTAGACTTGTCCTAGGTAGCAATTTTTTGGCGCGCAAGCGCGCAATTTCTCATGCATATTACCATTACCATTACCAGTGGTAGGGTTTTCATGGGTTTTGTGACATTTTGAGGGTAAAAGCTTTTATTTATTCATGCTAAGTTCTACTAGTCTTGACTTCTACTAGTAGAAGAGAAAAGTCAATCCCATTTGAACCCTAATAAGAATGCGGACAGGCCAGATCCTGCACAAACTTTCTGAGTCGGTGCCGGACGCCATATCTCCAGCTGTAGTGGGGGATTTATTCGAAATTTTGAGGGGATATATTCAAAACCCACCACTACTATTTATGTCTATATACGGGCTGGGGAAGGTCCGCGACCCACCTAAGCATGGGCCGCTGTATACATGACTATTTTTACCCGAAAATCCAAGCTGAAAATCGCTGTACAAGCGACGTCCGGCACCCCATGTTTTGTTCATATAAATGTCTCCCGTACCAGGGGTCTCCTAGGGGGGGGGGGGCTGGGGGGGCGCTGCCCCCCCCCCAATCCGCCAGCTATCTATCTATCCCGGAGGCCGCTCAGCTATCTATCTATTACGGATGCAATTTTTTTGCTATCTATCCCCAAATCGGCCACCTGTCTACCTATCTGGAGCGATTTTTGAGAAACTTCGCCCCAATTTTCACTCAAAATCTTTAATTTTTATATTTTTTTATACTTTTTTCACCTTTAAAATCGCGGCTTTCGCCAATACACCTGTTTATATACCTATTTTTAGCCTGTTTTAGCTACTTTTAACCTGTTTTTCGCGATTTTTTCCCCTTTTCTGCCT
>OZ038452.1:15300324-15557604 GCA_964036195.1 Sphaerolaimus hirsutus | reverse complement strand
AGTACAAAATTTAAATTAAAATAAAAAAATAATCTATTTTGTTTTTAATATAAATAAATCAAAAAATAACGTAGATAAGAATAAAATTAAAAAGCAAATAATTTAGAATGATATAATGATATAAAGCTATAAAGATATAAAAATATAATAAAAATTATTTATTTATTTTAATTTAAAAAAATCAATTGTAGCCATTTTTTATACAAATAAAGTTAACCTAAAATCAAAATAATAAAAAACTTACCAAAATAAAAAAATTTCACAAAAATTAAATTAAAATATAAAAATAATCTATTTTGATTTTAATATAAATAAAATTAAAATCAAAATAATAAAAACTAACCAAAAAAATTTTTTTTTAAATTACATTTTAATATAAAGATAATTTATTAAATTAAAAAATTAAATTATAAAAATAAAGTAAATAAGAATAAAATCGAAAAGTGAATAATTTAAAATGATAAAAAGCTATAAAGATATAAAAATATTTAAAAAAATTTATTTCAATTTTCAAAAAAAAGAAATTGTTTCCATTTTTTATACAAATAAATTTCACCTAAAATCAAAATAATAATAAAACTTACCAAAATAAAAAATACTACAAAAAAAATAAAAATAATCTATTTTGTTTTTAATATAAATAAATGAAAAAATAATGTAGATAAGAATAAAATTAAAAAGCAAATAATTTAGAATGATATAATGATATAATGCTATAAAGATATAAAAACATTGAAAAAAAATTATTTATTTATTTTTATTTTAAATTGTAGCCATTTTTTATACAAATAAATTTAACCTAAAATCTAAATAATAAAAAACTTACCAAAATAAAATTTTTTTACAAAAATTAAATTAAAATATAAAAATAATCTATTTTGATTTTAATATAAATAAAATTTAAAAAATAAAGTAGATAAGGATAAAATTAAAAAGCAAATAATTGAAAATTATATAAAGATATAAAGCTATAAGGATATAAAAACATTGAAAAAAAATTATTTATTTATTTTTATTTAAAAAAATCAATTGTTTCCATTTTTTATACAAATAAATTTAACCTAAAATCAAAATAATAAAAAAGTAACCCAAATAAAAAAAATATTAAAAAAAGTAAATTAAAATATAAAAATAATCTATTTTGATTTTAATATCAATAAAGTTGTAAAAATAAAGTAGATAAGAATAAAATTAAAAAGCAAATAATTTAAAATGATATAAAGATATAAAGCTATGAAGATATAAAAATATAATATAAAATAGATTTTTTTTTTTTTTTTCAAACAAAAATCAACAATTTTTTTATACAAATAAAATTACATTAACAATCTAAATATTTAATGTGAAAAACTAAAATTAAAATTGAAAAATATATAATAGAAAAACAACCATATAAAATTTTAAATGATTTAAAATTTATTAATTTAAAATTAAATTTTAAAATGAAAAAATAAATGGTGCCACTCCATAATGGCACACTTTGGTATCGTAACCCTTAAAAAACCACATGGTGACTGTATAAAGCAATTATGAAGTATCAAGCAGCACTTTCATCACTCGTGCGCATTTTACACAAAACAAGCAAAGTTGAATAACTTTTCTAAATCTTAACCAAAATTGGTGAAATTGGGCTCATTTGAAAGCCCTTGTCCCTGCGCACATCAACAAATTTTTTTTATTCCCTTGTTTGTATTCAATTTTTTTATTTATTCATGTTTGAAAACTTCAAACAACTACAGTCCTAAAGTGGGCGGAGCCTGTAAAATTTTTTTTATAAAATAATAAATTGCATCATATGCTCTTTCATATGAGCCATCACCCATGAAGATTGGTTGTGTTTTAGAGAAGTTATTACACTTTGAAGTTTTTCATCCCAACAACAACAACAACAAGAACAAGAACAGCCTCTCAGAACAAAAATGTTGAATAACTTTTTTGAAACTCAACCAATTGGTCTGAAAATTGGAGACATGGTACTTCTCGACACGGGCTTTCCAACGGTATAAACGGTTTTATTATAGCTTAAGGCATTCTGCCGTTATTCTTATTTCAATTATCGAATTTCCGCATTTAGGTGTCTCTGACCATATTATGGGTGGGACGCTTGCGCCCTCCCTCGGCAGCGAGGGATGGCGCTGGCGCGCCCACCCGATGATCGGGACAATCTGCAGATTTAATTTTTTTAATCATTTGAGTGATGTCTAAATTACGTATGCCGATTTGACACAGTTTTTCAACACGAAAAATAGATTATTCTGAACATGCTATCATATACTTTAGATAACGAGAATTCGTGTAAAACAAAAACGAGTTCAATATCTCTTTCCGATCAAAAGTTATAGCGCTTCAAACTTTTCCTCCCATCCACATAAATAACCACATGATGAACAATGCATGCAAGTTAAAAACTCCATATCTCGACCATTTCTCAGCCGATGTTCACCTATGAACTGTTAAAATGATCAGAATAACGTTTTTATTCACAGGTTATTCGTATATCTCATCAGATTTACAATACATCAAAATAATGTGAACTGTTGAATGAAATTATCATAATAAAAATGCATACAAGTTAACTTTGCATAAAAACGATATCTCCGTGTTATTCTGATCATTTTAAATGTTCATGGGTTCAAGTTTGAAGCGCTATAACTTTTGATCGGAAAGAGATATTGAACTCGTTTTTGTTTTATACGACTTTTCGTTGTCTAAAGTATCTGATAGCATGTTCAGAAAAAAATTTTACGTGTTGAAAAACCGGGTTAAATCGGCATACGTAATTTAGACATCACTAAAATGACTAAAAAAATTTAATCTGCAGGTTGTCCCGATAATTATAAGTGTTAAACGATCCAAATCGGCCCAGAAATAGCCGGTTTATTGGAGTGCAAAGTTTGCATGTTCTGAGCGACAGGCAAAATTTAAGCAAATGACCACCTTTTTATAGACCCCCCCTATCTCCGGTCTGGGAGGTCGTAGAAAAATTTCGTCGAAATTGTGCGTAGCCCCAACCTGAAACCATATCATATCCAAATTTCAACATTTTTCGCCAAGCGGTTCCTGAGTTATAAGCACGTGCCGGCAGGTTGACCCCCCGCTCAAAATGCTAACCCGAAAATCCCCTATGGGCGCACCCCCTCCCCCCCCCACAAAAAAACTACCTTCAAATAGGCTTCATTCTCCGCAGTCACGTGACGCGCCGTGTAAACGGCGGGCACCGCGAACGATAACACCATCAGAATAGGAAACATAGTTGAGAATAACATCATGAAGATGGATGAATAAGAGCCGGGTAGCGGGAAACCAGCGATGGTCATATCCGAAAATTTGCTGCTTATTTCGGCGCTGTGCTGGGAGACGAAGACGTCGGCCAATGCGTGCTGGATAAGCGTGAAGCCCAGTGTGTGGTACGGATCTGTAAGAAAACTGGCGGTTAATGTATTATCCTCCGCATGGGGTTGGTTGATGAAAACGATTTGTGAGATGAAAACATCAATCTACAAAATAGATTTTTAACCAACTCCGGCCAAATTTTTACCTAACTCTGAACAGTTTTTCATTCGATTTTCTAGTATCATTTTTTCAAACACATAACCGAGTAGCGGAAAAAACCCTAAATAATCAACCACGAACCCACTACTATTTTACTACAGAAATCGCCACTTACTGTCCACACCAGCCACACCACCGCGAAACAAGTCCACCTTCGACGGACGCAGAGGCGCATCAGAAAACCAGCCCGAGAAGCCGGAACCAAAACAGGTAATTTTGCCGCGCACAGTAGGCATTCGGATAGTGGTCGACACATCAACTGCCGAAAGCCCAGAAGATAATACATCGCCAGAGAACACGATGCCACCTGCGAACGATAGGAACGTTTGAGATTTTATTGTCGACATATTTGCGCACGGGGAGAATTTTTTTTTTAAAGAACGTTTTTTAACGCAAGCATCGGAATCGTTAAAAAAAAAACCCTCAGAGGAAATTTTAGTACTTACCTAAGGGCGCACCGCACACTGCCTTTTCGAGTTCAGCGTTCGAACGTTTTTTGCCATCTGCTGAACTAAAAACGCGGAACCTCCAAAAGCGCTGAACTCCAAATCGTCCGGACGATTAAAATTAGGCGGTTTGTCAATTCACCAAGTGAAAAATTCGGACGATTTGGCGCGCTGAAATGATCTCGAACACTGAACTCCGATTTCAAACGCTGAACTGTGAAGATAATTCTGGAGTGCTGGACGGAATTACAAGTGGATTGGTGTCGTTGGGGGCCGCCATGCAGCCACGTACACTAGTAAACCATGGGGGCAGTCCCAAGCCCTGTAAAGTGTAAGTTAAGTGTCAAATGTAAAGTCAAATGCAAAGTAAAGTGTCAATCAAAACAAAAAAGAAAAGATTTTATTACTGAACTTTGCATGACAATTGACAGTTCACGTTGCATTTTATTTTACATTTGACACTTTACACTTTACAGGGCTTAGGACTGCCACCATAACTTCCCAAATATGTTTACGAGTCAACATAAAGTCGCAGTACATCGTCATGTTTTATGCACCGTATTTCCTTGAATAACCCCCTCGAAATACCCCCGTCTCGAAGTACACCCCTCAAAATGGGAATTATGAATTTATTAGCCCCTCCCCAAAATTGAGTGTAAAGAGAACGTAAATAGAAAAGCTGCAGTTTGTGATTGTGTAATGCAGAACACGCTAAAACAATGTCTGTGATGCGTTAGAACAGGGTAAAGAATATGTCTATAGACTCTTATACGTGGTGCTTATTGTTGCATTTTTCTACGTCTGCGTATGTTACAAACAACAAATAAGTACTGGAAGTTCAAAAAAATTCTAGCGAAATAATAAGCCTTGTTTAACCCCCATCAAAATCTCACTCTGAAACAATCACCCCGGGGGGTATTTCGAGAAAGTATGGTAGACATAAAATTCAGAATGACAATGGAAAAACATTCTAAATATATTTTTATGCCAACTCGTTAACGATGGCAAAAAAAAAATTCGAAAATTCAAAAACGTTTTCAAATTTTCGAATTTTTTTCGACTTTTCTAATTTTTGAGCACGCGGTGAAAAAAATACATAAAAATCGATTTTTTTCAAAAGATTTGAAAAGACTTTTCGAATTTTTTTAGGTAATATGAGGCATTGATATGTATTCTTAAGTTCAACGTTCCAAATCAATTGACAATTGACTTGCGATGCGTCTGAGCTGCAATAGAGACGTAAAACGTTGAGTTCCGAGTTCAATTAAGTTTTGAATAAAAATTTTTTCAAAAAATTCGAAAACTATTTTTTTTTAATTTGAAAACTACCCAAAAAAATCGAAAACTACCAAAAAATTCAAAAACTACCACAAAAATTTGAAAATTAGAAAACTAAATTCGAAAATTCGAAAATTGTTTTGGGGAAAATTTCCAAAATTCAAAAAGTCATTTCAGAAAAATACTTAAAAAATTTAATACTTTTTTCTGGAGAGTTTGCCATCGTTACAACTCGTATAGCTCATATAGCTCCTTTCATTGAAGGTTTGTTAGCTTTCAAGTGTAGTTAGATACATATTGTATAAACAAATGGCTGGGTTTCAAATAGGGTTCAAACGGGACCGCGGTCCCGGTACATGGTTCGGCAAAAAGTCGGGACTGGGGCGGTCCCGGTCCCGGTCCCGACACCCCAGTCCCGGTCCCGGTCCCGGTCCCGACAATTGAAAAAGGCCAGTCCCGGTCCCAGTCCCGGTCCCGACCACCCAGTCCCGGTCCCGGTCCCGGAATTTTTCAGCGGTCCCGATAAGAAAAATTGACCGGACTGGATCCAGATTTTGCCTTTTAAATACTTGTAAAATTCAAAAAAATTCGCGCCAGTCGGCGCATATTCTCGTTCTGTCACGAATTTTTGACGTTTTTTTAGTGAGTTCCAAACATTCTCATTCATGTTCGACATCAGAGAAGGCTGAAAATATAATTTACCTTCAGAAAGCACTGCGCCAGCTTATGTATCACTTAGTATTCACTGTCATAATTTTTGTGCATTATGTCATTTTTGTGACTTTTACTATATTTTTGATGACAATTTTGATTGAATGAAGTGTGAAAATCGTATGAAACTTCTGAAAATATGCATTCAAATGGTTATTGGTCCCGATAGGGCTCAAAAGGGGGCTGTGGTCCTGGTACCTGGTTCGGCAAATTCTGGTCCCGGTCCGGATGCCCCAGTCCCGGTCCCGGTCCCGGTCCCGACAATTGAAAAATGCCAGTCCCGGTCCCGGTCCCGGTCCGGACCACCTAGTCCCGGTCCCGGTCCCGGTCCCAATAAGAAAAATTTCTGGTCCCGGTCCCGGTCCCGGTCCGAAAAACCGGTCCCGTTTGAACCCTAGTTTCAAACAGGATTGACCCAACGGGATCGGGATTGTTTTTTCTTCTACTTTTCGGATCAGAATTAGCATTCCAAAAATCTACGGACATTTTTTATTTAAAAGAATTTATAAAGATTTTTTTTGAAGAAGGCAATCCCATCCTGATCCTCAGATTTTCAAAATCCCAATCCCGATCCCGAGATTTTCAAAATCCCAATCCCGATCCCGAAAAAATCGTAGATGCCATATTTCCCAGTCCCAGTTAGGGTTGAAAAAAAACGTTTTTTTAACGCCATGTTTGAATAAAACAACGTTTTTTTATATTTTAAACGTTTTTTTAATTAAAAAAAAACGTTTTTTGAAAGCTCCCAGATATGGCCCTGGGTCAACATATATAGGTACATATATCAGACAAGTGACAATACCCTTGTGATGTTATATATGACCATATATTGGCTGTGGAGCCATGGGATAGCTTTATAAGTGGTGATTTGTGTCAAAAATGACCATTTTTTGTCAACATATTCATAGATCCCCTTATAGTCAAATGTTCGTGACTTCAAGTGAAGTTTGGCATGGAATAGTGATCAAACAAGGTTATAAAAGAGGTTGTTACTTTGGGAGTGATGTTACACACTGTGGAGGTACATGGAAGCACATTCCCTGAATATTATATACTACAGCAACATATGATGGCTTATTTACCAATGGTAGCACATAGAAATGGATGCTTTGGTGCTAAAAATGCCACAAAACCAATGAAAACAACCACCAATGTCAATTTGTGTGTGAAATTGCATGCTTGAGTGCAAAAATTTTGCAAAATACCTAGTGCTTAGTACTAAAAATTTCGCCTGTTTTTTTTAAAAAACGTTTCAGACGTCATGTTTTTTTATTTAAAAAAACGTGTTTTTTTTAAAATTAAACGTTCAAAAAAAACATCGGCCAACCCTAGTAGTATATAATATTCAGATAATGTGCTTCCATGTACCTCCAGTGTATAACATCACTCCCAAAGTAACAACATTTTTTAACCTTGTTTGATCACTATTCCGTGCCAAACTTCCCTTGAAATCACTAACATTCAACTATAAGGTGATATATGAACCTGTCGTCAAAAAATGGACATTTTTGACACAAATCACCACTTATAATGCTATCCCATGGCTCCACAGCCATTATATGGTCATATATAACATCACAGAGTCTGATTGCCACTTGTCTGATATACCTATATAAACACCTTCCCGGTCACGTCCGGCAGCCATTTTTTGGTTTTACTTCTTACATCCTATCCCCAGTTCTAGTGCGCCCCAGAGGCTGAAACTTGGGGGCGATATTGGTGCAACCCCCCTCTACTTCGCATGAATTGGGGGGGTTGCCGCGACCCCCCCAATTCATGCGAAGTAGAGGGGGGTTGTGCCAATATCTTCCCCAAGTTTCAGCCTCTGGGGCGTCCTGGAACTGGGGATAGGATATAAGAAGTAAAATCAAAAAATGGCTGTCGGACGTGACTGGGAAGGTGTTTATGTTGGGTCAATTCCACATGTAAACCCATCCGCATGTATACCCATTATAGACACATTATACCCACAGGGGTAAGAGAGGGGGGCTTACCCCTTCCTGAACTTAACTTTCCCCTGAACACCCCCCCCCCGCGATTTGCCTAGCTATCTACCTATCTGGGGCGCTTTTGAGAAATTTTACCCTAATTTTCACCCAAAATCGCTAATGTTCATGCTTCTTATAGATTTTCATCTTCAAAATCATAAAGTCATGTGTTTTATTGTTTATTTTCAGCATGTCGAGTATAATAAAATGTGTTCTGGGTCAACTTGCGGGATAGGTTTACATGTGGAATAGTGCAGTGCCTATATATTGACGCAAGGCCATATCTGTGAGCTTTGAAAAAAAAATGTTAAAAAAACATGGTGTTGAAAAAAACATAGTTTGTTTCCCATATGCCCTATCTCATCTATATATATATATATATATATATTATTTAAACACCTTTTTTATTTACAGTGATGTCAATTTTTTTAGCATTTTGCCAACTTATCATACAGGGAATTTCGAAATTACCTGTCTGAATCTCCACCCAGAAAAAACACAACCCACTGGTCCCTAATATTAATCCCCCAATCTCAATCCCATTTGAACAGTAATCCCAATCCCATTTATACCCTACTTACTCTTGTTGCTTAATTCAAACTGTTCAAACGTTTTTTTTTAACAGGTTGTTGATGATTCCGGTTGTTGAAAGTTAGACGCGGAACTGCAAATTCATGCATTTGAGAAAATTTGCAGAAACTCAAAAATAAATGATTTTTGGAAAAACTTGTCTCTCTTCTTTTTTCAAGCTTAAATACCAGTCAAATACACATTCAAATTTTATGAATGTATCTCACATCGTGAATGAGATACATATCATTTCACAAGAGTAGCACGGCCGCTGAACTCGACTCATGCGCTGAACCTCGACGCGGAACTGCGACGCTGAACCGCCAGATGAAAGTGTTCGGACACTTCCATTTTGAAAAACGCTGAAATGTCGAGTTCAGCGAATGACGAAAACTGGTCAAAAATGCACCTAAATCTGTCCGAATTCGTCCGAACGTTTTGAAAAATCAATATGGCGGCCATTAAACTGCTGAACTGAAAGCGTCCGAACCGCGGATAGCGAGTTCCAATTCAGCGGATTTCAAACGTTCGAACGCTGAACGTCCAAAATCAGTGTGCGGTGCGCCATCCACTACATATTTTTTGCGCACAATCGCGTATTTGTACATACCATTTTGTACCATTGGAGGTGGCTTTCATTGGTTTTGTGCCATTTTAGTGTTAAAGCCCCGATCCCGAAACACAAATCCCGATCCCGAAAAAATTTATCGAACAGACATAAAAGATGCCAGGAATGGCGAACTTTTATCGATTTTTTCCCTTTTCTTCCTTATATACCATTGAAAAGCCTACATTGAACCACCGCGACCCCCCCCCTTTTTTAAGCTATCTATCCCTCCGGAGGAGCTATATGAATCGGCGCGGAGGTCCAAATCTACAAGACCCTTGGTTTGAATGCATAACTAAAAATTCCTGCGTGTGGGAGTTCTGTCTCGTTGAAATGGAAAAACGTCGAAATACTTGCATGGGAAAATGAACACTCACCGAGTATATCGATACTGCAGCTCCACCCTTCACTACAATTCAGCTTGTTGATATGCGACACGGCGTACTCCTCTAATTTGCGGCCAGTGTCGAAACCTGATGAAAATCATGATATGGGGTTACAATAAGGGGTTCGCAAAGATAGATGACATTTTTTCAGTGTAGCTCATACATAGGTAGGGTTCAGACGATATGACTTTTCGATATCGATATTTGATATTTTTTTCAGAAACTCGATTTTCGATATCGATACGATATGGACCCTCGATATCGATATTCGATATAAAAAAATGCTCGATATTCGATATCGATACTTCGATATTTTGTTTTTCGTACAGCAAGGCATATTTCAAGTGGCTTATTGTATTTTCATGTGGTTGTAAACATGGTCATCTCTTTACTGGATTGGATTGATCATCTGTTTACTGAAATTTAAATGGTGATTTTACAGGGTTCACCTAGGGTTGGAAAAAAAACGTTTTTTTTAACTCGATGTTTTTTTTTAAAAAACAACGTTTTTTTTAAAAGCTCCCAGATATAACCTTGTGTCAACATATATAGGTATATCAGACAATACTCTGTGATGTTATATATGACCATATAATGTCTGTGGAGCCATGGGATAGCATTATAAGTGGTGATTTGTGTCAAAAATATCCATTTTTCGTCGACATATCGTTCGTATATCGCCTTATTTTCGAATGTTCGTGACTTCAGGTAAAGTTTGGCACGGAATACTGATCAAACAAGGTTATAAAACGAGGTTGTTACTTTGGGAGTGAAGTTACACACTGTGGAAGTACATGGAAGCACATTACCTCAATATTATATACTACAGCAACATATGATGGCTTATTAACCCATGGTAGCATATATAAATGGATACTTTGATACTAAAAATGCCACAAAACCAATGAAAACAACCACCAATGTCAATTTGTGTGTGAAATTGCGCGCTTGCGCGCAAAAATTTTGCAAAATACCTAGTGCTTAGTACTAAAAATTTCAGCCGATGTTTTTTTAAAAAAAAAAACATTTCGGACGTCATGTTTTTAAAAAAAAAAAAACGTTTAAAAAAAACATCGGCCAACCCTATGTCTACCTATCTGGAGCGATTTTTGTGAAACTTCGCCCCAATTTTCACTCAAAT
The DNA here is from genome assembly GCA_964036195.1 of Sphaerolaimus hirsutus. Classification (NCBI taxonomy): domain Eukaryota; kingdom Metazoa; phylum Nematoda; class Chromadorea; order Monhysterida; family Sphaerolaimidae; genus Sphaerolaimus; species Sphaerolaimus hirsutus. Next base: position 15,546,925 of record OZ038452.1, on the reverse strand, counting down.
CGCTCATTTTTATACCTTTTTATACTTTTCACCTTCAAAATCGCGGCTTTCGCTAATACACCTGTTTATATACCTATTTTTAGCCTGTTTTAACTACTTTTCACCTGTTTTTCGCGATTTTTCCCCCTTTCTGCCTTCTATGTATCAGCCTATATATTTTGCCCCCGCGAGCCCCCCCCCAGAAAATTTTTCAGCTATCTATCTCTCCGGAGGAGCGATTTGCTATCTATCCAGCCCCTGAGAGGGCCGAAATCTTGGAGACCCCTGTCCCGAACTAAACCTGTTGGGGGGATTTAATCGAAACTTTGAGGAGGTGTACCTGACACCCACTCAGTACTGTACACGGAAGGAGTGGTCCCGGCGACCCACCTGAGAGTGGGTCGCCACAAAAACATCAGATTTTTGAAAATTCACTGTCCATGGACGCCCCCCACTGTACATGGCCGCTGCCCCCACCCCCCGCCTGGCTACGTCCTTGAGTATATGAAGGGTGTGCTTCTAAATGTACCGATCTACAAATTTTACAAATTTGAGTTAGGACCATTTCTGGGGTCCCCATAAAAATGCGCTTCAAAAATATATATAATATGTGGGGGTGCGAAATTCAATTTTGAGATATGGGTGGTCGAAAAAAGCAAAAAAATCGCAAAATACAGTTTCTGAAATTTTAAAAATACCGATCTACAAGCTTTTTCAGCTTTTGTGTCTTTAAAAGTACCGATCTACACACTGTTTTCAAAATTGTTCTTTTAAATGTACCGATCTGCACATTATTTTTTGTGCTTCTAAAAGTACCGATGTCAGATTGGTGTCCGGTTTCGCAAAAACTCATTTTGTGTTTTTTTATTATGGGTAAAAGTACCGATCTACAGCTTTCTGATTTTGTGCTTTAAAAAATACCGATCTAGACGCTATTACCAATTTGTTCCTTTAAAATGTAAATACTGTACTACAAAAATACAATTCCTTAAATTTTATATAGCTAGTGTTATATGTATAATCAATGATTATACCCATGCATGTGGATACCCAACAATATGGCCGAAATACCCTTACCCAAAATTCCCATACCCAATACCCATGTATGGGTATTGCATGCTCCAAACTTTCAATCGCGATTATCTCAAAATCGATTTTTTGTAGATGTGTACTTTTAGAAGCACACCCTTCATATCCCCTCTAAATTTCGAATAAATCCCCCCACCACAGCTGGAGATATGGCGTCCTGCACCGATTCAGAAAGTAGGCGCCACACCTGGCCCGTCCGCTGTTTATATGAATCCCCGAAACCACCCAATCGTGAGGCGACTTGCATGAGAACCTAAATAGCCTCGAATTTGACTGTGGTCGCACCAAAAAAAATACCAGTCACCTTTGCGTGCAAAAACAGCTGAGCCTTGGGGCGATTTGATGTACTGTTCCATCTTCTTCAACAACTCGTCCATCACGTCGTCTATCGCTCGCGATTCCGGTGCATACAGCAGCGTCAGATTTGCACCGCGTCCATAGCCGAACTGATTCAGCGGACACAGATACTGGGCGGTCGGCACGGGAAAGGATAACGTGTCGCGCCGCGACTCACTCCAGCTCACTTCGATCTGCGCATCACGCAACATTTGCCAGTTGTCAGAGTGAAGACATTGGTGCACCGCACACTGAAATTTTGTGTTCAGCGTTCGAACGTTTTTGCACGCTGAACTACAAACGCTGAAATTAAAATATGAAGAACACAACATTTCTGAAGCGTAAAAAATCGGCTCGCATGCAAAATGCGCGAAATATTTCGAATTCCGAATTATTTACGCTTCAAAAACGCTGTGTTCTTTAGATTTTGATTTCAGCGTTTGTAGTTCAGGGTGCAAAAACGTTCGAACGCTGAACGCAAAATTTCAGTGTGCGGTGCGCCAATACAGCCGAAAAGTCGATCAGTTAATGAACACCGGATCGGGCCACGTAATTATGGCGAGTTGGCCCCGCTCCTGTCCAAGTTACCGGTTGAGTATTAACGAAAGGGTGTGAAAGCGCTCAAAATAGCTAAAAAAGTTTCCCCTTTTCGCCGATTTTCACTTTTGCCGAATTGCTATTTTCGTATATATTACATGGTTACATACATAAGCCTTTTAATTCATATCGATTTCAAAATAATTTTGGCCGCCTGCCAACATATTATACAGGGTACCTCCGACTTCACCAAGCGTAAAATGCCAACAAAAGCGTCTGGAATAGAAGTGTAAGGACACCAACCACCGAACGCATATAAGCGACCAGGATTGCGAAGATGATGGGGGGCAGCAGCTCGAACACCGTCCACACAGGCGACCGGTACTGTATTTTGAAATCCTTCCATAACAGCGCGCCCAGTTGACGCAGCCACAGCGGCATTTCGCCCGTGGAACTGTCGTCGAGACTGTTATCCCGCGGGATTTAAAAGATTATCCAAACAGCAGCCCGCAAGCGCACCATAGTCGAGCCTGAAAAAGAGAGTACACAGCACATCCGCGCCGAGTCTGATTGCTCGTCGGCAATTAACAAATATCTAAATAAAACGTACGACACGATATGTTAAAAGATCTATGAATTTCCAGATGAGTCACGATGAAAAGGACATCGCTGCTTTAATCATTTCAATTCGGGGATACACCGCATAAAAACTTGGCCGCCGGCCAATACAATGTTTGGATACATCAGTTTGTATACAGAACCATAGTTGACGATAGCTGGGGCATCCTCATGTGTATCAACTGATCTGTGTCAACTCAAATTTCGCTTTCATGTGACGCAGAGGGATTTCTAAATGCACATGCAGCAATGTTGAAAAATAAATATAATGGCAAGTGCATTGAAACATCGCTCTGCTACACGTGAAGCCAAAATCTGAATTGACACAGACCAGTGCACATACATTTGAGGCGTCTAATTCTAAAGCGCTAATTCTAAGTCCACAAAATGCGATTTTGTATAAATCACATTTAAAGTTTCATTTCCTATTCCAGGTCCTTGGTGCATGTTCAATGGGGCTCTCTCATGCTCAACATTAAGTTCCAAATGTTAACAATAAAGTGTCAAATTTTCAGCCCCTGCTCTCAACATATAATGGAAAAATTGGGTGTCTAAAAAATTCTACTCGGACAGAACAAAACCGTTTTGGGGAGGTAAATGAACTTGTCGACTTCTTGCACTCGAGAACATTTTTGTTCCCCCTGGCATTGTGCTTGCCTTATGGGAAATTTATGGACTTCTCGACTTTTAGAAATCGGTGTTCATGATGGACTTATCACATTTCTTGCGTTTTTCCCCATAAAATAAGGCTGTGGAAAGTGGACTTCTCGACTTTTAGCCCAAAACTGAATGGACTTGTCGACTTCTTGCACAATTTTTTTGCATTTTTCCCTAAAAATGTCAAATTTGGCACTTTGCCTTATGGGCATGTGAGATCAAAAAATTTATGGAAAAGGATGAAAAATGTGCGGGAGTAGCCCCAGATGACGTTTCCGGGCCTAACTTAAAATTTTCATATTTTGGACTTGTCGACTTTAAGAATTAGACGCCTCATTTGTAACTAGTGTGTCAGCCGTCATCAGCGACAATTTTCGGTACCTTAATCGCATTCCGCGGCCATTATGAGTGACATGGACGGAACTTTATACGTATCCAATAAAGGCTTGGACGTGAGCCAATTTTAAATGCGGTGCCCCATTCCTTTAAATTTTGGCAGAGGTCACATTCGTTCAAATTTGATGGGAACAACCTCAATGTGTTCAATATTTCAAATGACGTCATTGATTTGCTTGTGCGAATTAGTATTACGAGATCGGCGTGCAGTATACGGTTAGTCGGAATATGTACGCGAAGGTATATTTTCACAACATTGACATCGAAATAGAATGGGGAGAAACGATAAGAGGCTCCGAATTTTGATTCACTGCGCGTTATAAATATTTATGCAAAAGTTTCCAAGAATGAGCAAAGTGGGACGAAGGTACAAAACCGAAAGGTTCAGCTGCTGTGAGTCACCGAGGCCTGCGATAGCGCAGTCACTGCTTTGTAATGCGACTGTGGCCGCGTGCGCACGTTTTGCGCAATTACCGCATCGTATTACGTTTTGTTTGACGTCATATCTTTTTACTGTGCATTTCACATTGTGACCATTACCGTAAATGCTCTAATAATACGACAGGTCTCCAATAATACGACATCTCCAATAGTGCGACAGGTTTGGGCATGTTGTGTGAAAATAATCCGACACTCTTCAATAATGCGACACTCTTCAATAGTGCGACACCTGCAAAGTGTAACGGGAAGTTCGGACGATTTTTGCATGGGTGGAATTCAAAGGCGCAATTAAAAAAAGGGGTGGAATTAAAAATCGTCCGAACCGACCCAAATTTCAGTAGTTTTTTAGATGTGTCGTAAATAAAATCATCCGAACTGACTTAATGGGGCCGCGCACACTGAAACCGAATATTTCGGCATACGCACTTTTCATCTGCCGAATCTGAATTGAAAAATTGCCGTTCAGACGGTTTTAGTTCAGCATTTTAGGCATTTCATATTGAATTTTGAGAACGTCTGGACGATTTTGGTTCAGCAAGTTTTTTTCTATTCAGCATTTAATTCGGCATTTGTCAAAAACGTGCGTATGCCGAAATATTCGGTTTCAGTGTGCGCGGCCCCTATAATTCTGCCCTGGTGGAAATTTAAACGTCCGGACCCGATCGTTACACTTTGCAGTGTGCAGTGCGCCTTTGACTGTGATGCCATTATGGTATTATAATATCCAAAACGGTGCCATTTTTCATGGAATGGTGTAGGCGTGTTAGACTTAGGGTGTCAAAAAAATTTTTTTACAGAAAACGGAAAGGTGAAAATTTTTAACTTTACGGAAAATGGAAAGGTAAAAAAAATTATGGGCCGGAAAACGGAAAGGTAAAAAAATTTCACTCAGCGGAAAATGGAAAGGTAAAAAAAATTATCTGCCGGAAAACGGAAAAATGAAATGCTGGAAAACGGAAAGCGAAATTTTCATGGAAATGTAAAAAATAAAGTGAAATTTGCATAGAAATGGACAAATTTGCAGGAGGAAAACCTGCATGCAAGTTTGGCTGTTTGGCTTTGATTGTGGTAGCTGTACATTCTGCAACTATAAATCATGCCAGTAACTTCACTTGTAGTTCAACCAACAAACTGAACCACTTGTAACTGAACCAACAAAAAATCATCAAAAGGTAGCAAAAGTACACTAAATACAACAACAATAAGAATTTAGCAAAAGTGAACTTTGATGTATCTGAATAGTAAAAAGTATACTCAGCAGACTGCAAAGTATGTGTCCAAAATTACTTTGTGTTTTTTACAGATTTGGATACAGATAAAAATTATGAATGACACAAGAACCTGGCAGTTAAAAACACCATAGTGAAAAAAGATAAATACATATTGGAAAAATAATGGAAAAATGCCATAAAGCTGAAAATCGAGCCAGAAAATGGAAAAATGGAAACGGAAAGGTAAAAATTTTTCAGCCGGAAAATGGGCTAGAAAAACGGAAACGGAAAGGTAACAAATTTTCAGCTGCCGGAAAACGGATAGGTAAAAAAATTTCAGCTGCCGGAAAATGGAAATGTAACAAATTTTCAGCTGCCGGAAAACGGAAAGGTAAAAAATTTTCCTGCGGAAAAGCAGAAACGGAAAATGGAAACAGAAATTTGACACCCTAGTTAGACTCCAAAATTGTCCCATTTTAATGAAATGGTGTCATCGACTTGAAAATGGCATCATATTGTATGTATGCAATGGTGTGATGGAGTACAAAATAGTGCCATTTTGATGGAATAGTGCTAATGGCGTAAAATATCACCATTCTCATGGTATAGTAATATAGAGTCAAAAATACCACCATCCTTATAGAATCATCGTATTAACTCAAAATTAGTGTCATTCTGACAGAATGATGGATGCTATTGACAAAACATGGTGTTATTTTTGCAAAATGGTGCTGTAGACTGAAAAAATATTGACACTGGTAGAATTGGCTTTTTTGTAAAAAGTGACACACTAAAGTATAATGGCACCATTTTCTCACAGTATTGGTTTTTATCTTTTTCATTGTTCAAAACATGCAAAATATTGTCCAGAGTTGTTGAATGAACTGGACTTTTTTGAAAGTATATGTAAACATTATGTATTTCTTTTTACTAACCCTGAGTACAGAAAATGTAAAGTAGGTTTTTTTACTTTTACTCATGAGTAAAACACTTTTGCCCAGGAAGTGAGTATTTTTGAGAAATTTTGCAGAAAAAGTCACTCAAAATCACCAATTTTCATACGTTTTTGCTCATTTTCAATTCAAATTCACTAGTTCATGCACTTTCTGTTTTTACATCCAAATACTTTCAGCCAGGGTTGGAGAAATCTCAGAAAAAAATAAAAATAAAATAAAAATAAAATGGAAAATTAGAGAATAAAATAAAATAAAATGGAAAATTAATAAAATAAAAATACAATTTTACTAAAATTTGAATTTTTGTAAAATTGTACAATAAATTGAATTTTTGTACAATTTGAGTAAAATTTTACAAAAACTCAAGTGTCTGTTAAATTCTATAGAAAGTTTTCTATCGTGTTGCTTAAGTTACTAGCTGCCAATTTGCAGAACTAGTGCCTTGTTGTATCTTTCATTGTTGTGATTGAAACACTGTTGCTCAAAATTGCAAATTTTCACATTTTTTAAAATATTTTCACCTTAAACATCACTAATTTATGTGATTTGTTTCCCATTTTCTTCGTTCCATACCTTGAAAAAGCATATATATTGAACCCCGCAAGCCCCCCCCCCACCCAAAAAAACAACAACCAAATTTTAGGTATCTTCCCTTGGGAGGAGCCATTAGATGCATATATCTAGGACCTCCTGAGGGTCAAAATACAAAATGCCTACCTCACAACTCGTGTCAAAAGTTTACATAAATTTTTTTTTGTATTCATCTGCATGCTTCTAGCATGCACATTGTTTTATGTCCTTGCATCCAAGATTTCCGATTTTTTGTAAAAATTTTGTAAAATATTTGTAAAATTTTTGTAAAATGGTTTCATTTTATCTTATTAATGACATTTCAGAATAAAATAAAATAAAATAAACTGAAACATGAATAAAATTAAAATAAAATACAATTTTAATAAAAATAAAATACAATTTTAGTAAAAAGAATTTTACTAAAACCAACCATGCTTTCAGCTATATACCTATGTGCTTATATATCCATTTTTGGCTATATTTCCATACTTTTAGTTTTTCTCCCTTTTTCCCTGCTTTGCCTAATAAAAGCATATTTTAAATACTCATATTTTCTGTACTCAAGTACTTTCAGAAAGTATGCATAAGAGCGAGTAAGCGAGGTACTTTTTACAGGTAATGTAAATGTGTACTCAGAACTCACATGTACATATTTATTTTCAAGTGAACATAAATAGATCTTAACAACTATGATACTGTCACAGTTTTCCCATGCAATAAAAATGGCATACCTTTTCATCATATGCAAACAAAAATACCTAGATGATGTATGTACATGTATATGTATGTATGTATGTATTTATGTTATAACCATGACACTAACTCCACATCCTTTTATCAAAATAGATATCTGATAAAAGTTTATGTGTGTAAATATGATAACATTTTACTTGGATCATCAAAATTTTGTAGCTAACGGACTGAATTATCAGTCCGTCAAAGTCTGCATATTGCACTCACAGTATCTAAGCCACTGTAACTATGACAGCAGAAAATTAAATGGAACACTATTCCACAGCAAAAAAAATGCAAAACTGATAAAATTGCTTCATGATGCATCTGCAGTCATAAATTTTCATGGGTCCCTTTGCATCATGATTTACGACATATCTAGGGGCAGAGGTACACTCCGGGAAAAATGTCTTTATGTTTTTGATTTTTTTGGTTCAATGCTGAACTATCCATGTAGTATGGGTTGCTGGGGGGTGAAACTCATACATAGGGGTTGTCATGATGTTGACCCCCCATAGTAGTAATAAGGCCCCACTCCTGCGTATATATTCAATTTTCCACTAAACAAAACCGCAGCACCTGTCACACAGTTTTTTGATTTTTTTCACATTTCAGAAAATCAGTGCAGTCAAGAGCTGGCATGGTGCCAACATTTTCAAATTGTTCTTCAATTAAAAAATATGCACCATGCCTGGTCAATATTTGTCTGATTCAGTCCAGAACAGACTGACAGAGTTGATTCATTTTAGTTGTGGGGCCCACTCACTATAAAATTTTGATTTCAAATTTGTGTGATATTTGAGCAGTGCAGGTTTGATGTGTTATTCGTTGTAGTGTTTCCACTGTTGTGCTGAAACCCGCAAAGGTCAGGTTTCAGGGTTCATACATAAGTCTGCATTAAGTTGTTATTATTAGTCAATTCTGACTCATTTATAGATCTATTTCCCTCTTTCCCCAGGTGTTTAGAATATGATATCCTGCGTTTACCACATGAATTTGTGATATCTTAGAAGGTGGAAACATTGATGTCAGACTTCTTCCATCCCAGGAGAAGAGGTCACATTCACTTTCTTCACACGCCGCGAAGAGCACCATTGGCAGATTTCAACACTTGCTCGTTGAGACTCTGAATGTGCTAGGCAGTTCACTTGTGGTGCACAAGTTGGATAAGTGAAGTCCTGAGTGCCATGGGCACAACATGGTGATCGTACTTAACTGAAAACATGTCAAGTTTTCAGTTGAATCCACTGCTCCCGTGCAGCATACACAAGGTGGAGCACCCAGCCGAGTGTCGGCTATAGGTATCGCTGTGAGTGCTCAGGGCGCCTGGGCAAGGGATGCAGATTGACCCTCGTGGAGCACATTCACTGAGCCGTGGGCTCAACACAGACTTACGCAGATTACACAGTGGTGCACTCAGCTGAGCATCGGCTAAAGGTACTGCGTCACACACTCAGGGTGCCTGAGTATAAAAAACAGCGCTTGTGAAGCGCACTCAGTGAGCCGTGGGCTCAACGCAGATCAACACAGAGTACATAGAGTGGTGCACTCAGCTGAGTGTCAGCTAAATGTACACACACTCAGGGTGCTTGAGTTGGAAGACTACCACTTGTGGAGTGCATTCATTGAGCTGTGGGCGCAACATATCACAGGTACAGCATGTACAAGGAATGGTGGCAACCAGCAGCCAGAATCCACCACCAGATGTAAAACGGGCAATTGTCGCCACTGCAGACTCAGACCTCTGGAAAATGACCACACAGGCCTCATTGTCCATACTGCAATATGACACCGTGCTGAATCAGATCATCCAAGACATTACGTTGTTCATTATGACTCCCACAGATGGCATGCAGTCCCTGTTGCAGGTGGTGTTAGCGGCACAGGTCCCCCGACAACAGAGTGGGCACCAGATTGCGAGAATGGTGCAAGCACGGCACACACCAGTGGAGTGACCAGCCAAGAAAATACCTTCCTGCATTTTGCATTGGAATGCAGCCAGCAATGGGCTGGTTACCAAGAAGTCAACAGTGGGCAACAATCACAACAACAGAAGGAAGTGTAAAGTGAAATGGCAGCAAAAGAAACCATGTGCCACTGATCCGTGATTTTTTACCATGGTTTATTTATGTTCTGTCCATTGTGAACACTGTATAGATTTTTTTGTTTTTCTGTTGCTTTTATCCAATTTATTCAAGCGAAGTCTACATGATTTGTAAATTCATGAAACTTTCTAGGGTTTTGACCTGTTCAACACATTTTTACTATTTTAATGGGTATTTCTGTTTGCTTTTGAGTGATTACATCATTTTTGTTTTCACAAGGTCTTTTTGTGTGTGACCCCCTTCAGGTGTCATGGAGGGGGGTGTAGTGTTTCCACTGTTGTGCTGAAACCCGCAAAGGTCAGGTTTCAGGGTTCATAAATAAGTCTGCATTAAGTTGTTATTATTAGTCAATTCTGACTCATTTATAGATCTATTTCCCTCTTTCCCCAGGTGTTTAGAATATGATTTCCTGTGTGATATCTTAGAAGGTGGAAACATTGATGTCAGACTTCTTCCATCCCAGGAGAAGAGGTCACATTCACTTTCTTCACACGCCGCGAAGAGCACCATTGGCAGAGTTCAACACTTGCTCGTTGAGACTCTGAATGTGCTAGGCAGTTCACTTGTGGTGCACAAGTTGGATAAGTGAAGTCCTGAGTGCCATGGGCACAACATCGTTGATCTATTTTTTGTTCTAACATGTTCTATTCACCGTTTTTACATTATTTCAAAAAAACAAAGACTTTTTTCTACCAGAAATTTGACTTCAGATGGCCATAATACGAAGAGCAATGCACTCAGAAATCTGAGAATTGACGTGTGACACAAAAGCACCTTCATCTACCAGAATTTATACTATATATACCTTGACAGTGCTCACACATTAAATGGGAGGGCGTCAAAAAAAATTTGTTCCTGCTCAGGAACATAAAGACATATTTCCCGGAGTGTAGGTACATATTTAGGTTGTGAATCTCATAATTTTTGGCTTCTGATATCAGGGCTTTTGAAGATTTGGACCCTCGCAGGGGTTCATATAGATAGTAAATTGCTCCTCCAGAAGGATAGATTGCTTTGAAAATTTCGAGGGTTGGGGGGGGGGGGGTTCGCAGTGGTTCAATACATATAAATATAGGCTCTTCAAAGGTATAAAAGGATGAAAATGGAGAAAAAATCACTAAAAGTAGGTGAAAAATATCTAAAACTAGGTATAAAAGCATATAAGAGCACGAAATAGCTGAAAATTGGCAATAAAACACATGAACAATGTACACATGTACGTAATTTTGATGGTGAAAAACTATAGAACGGTATGAAAATTGGTGAGATTGAGTGAAAATTGGGGTAAAATTTCTCAAAGATTCCTCCAGATAGGTAGATAGCTGGACGATTTGGGGGGGGGTATACGGATACTAACCAAAAAATTTGCTTCAGGGAAAGATAGATAGCTGAGGGCCTCCGGAATAGATAGATAGCTGAGGGCATCTGGGATAAATAGATAGCTGATTTGGGGATTTGGATTTGGTGAATTTGGGCAGGTGTTGTGACCCCCCCCCAAACCCCCTACTAAAACGCTGTCTTTTATTTTATATTGGGTCCAAAAGAAGTCAGGTTGTGTATCAGGAATTGGTTCCAAACTTTTTGTGGGTATCAGGTTCAGGTATCAAGGCTGGGTTTCAGGTCAGGTTTTTGGATCCAAGTGTCAGGTTCAGGTAATAAAATCTTTGGGTACTGGGTAATAAAATCATGCAGTGCATTGAACAACAACCAAAATTCACCATTGTGTATTGTCTACATTGTGTAAACCAGGTGTACAATGGTGTGCAAATAAGTGTGGAAATGCAGTAGCTTTTCTAAAAAAATTGTATTGCTCAAGAATACCCACTACCAATGACCTGTAAGACAAAAGCACAACAATCCAAATAACCTAAATTACCAAATAAATTTAAAGTGTATTTGTAATTCATATGCTCCAGAACTCTTTGCAAAAATAACTCTCTTCATTTTCTGTATTTGAAAACTCATTGTCAATGAACTGTGATACAAAAGTATGACAAACTCAACTGCCGTAATTACCAAATTAATTTAATCTGTATTTGAAATCCATCTGCTTCAGCGCCCTCTGCAAAAATTACTCTCTTCACTTTAAGAATCGACCCAGCCAGCCCATTTAAAGAATTGTTGCACGGTACACTGAACACTTCTTTGGTTATGCATACAAACGTTTTTGGTTACACATAGCCAAGGACGTAGCCAGGGGGGGGCGGGGGGGCGGCCGCCCCCCCCTTCCCGGGCCGGACCAAAAAATGTGCCAGAAATGGCACTTCCAGAAGACGATTTTGTCGACAGTTTGAAAAAATTTTGCGCGCAAGCGCGCATTTTCCCTTCACTCTTCACAGCATATATTTTCGGCTGACTGGTCCCCGCGGCTTCAAAGTCAGTGAAAATGGACCCAATTCTTGTCCATGTCACTCTATATGCCTGTAAAAAACAGACGTATACTGGTGTTTTGGTGCCAATGCCAACGCCAGTGGCGCCATGGCGTGGCGCCTACAAATGGCGCCAGCGCCATGGCGCCATTCCTTTACTACAGGGGTAAAATTTTAGGGGGGGGGGCGCCGCCCCCCCCCCCCCGTTCGCCGGGTTCCGTATACAATCCGCCCCCCCCCCCCCCCGCTCAAAAATCCTGGCTACGTCCCTCCACATAGCATTGAAAAATAACCCATGATTTATATTTTCAAAAATCACAATAACTATAAATAACCCATGATTTATATATATATATTTACAGTTTTTTTCAAATGTTGAGTGAAATATTTATGTATATTTTTGCAATTTGAAAAAAAAATCACTGATAAAATCACTCATACTAGATATGTTGTGATGCAAGTATTGCGCTTTATGACTAAAACATGTAATTTGTGCAAGATAATTTTGCAAGTGATTTTCTCCAGAAAATCTCTCTGCTCATGTAGAGCATTATTGAGTTAAAATAGTGTTCAAAGCAGATAAATATTGGCCCTACACACACTAGTTTTCACAGTGACTTGTGTGAAAACTGAAATGGCGACATGGTGACATTCAGACTACTTTTTTTGTATGCTATATGTGTATTAGTTTTCAAATTTTCAATTTCAAACTATCATAAATTTAAATTCACATTAAAATTAAATAACATCATTCAACCGTGTTGATTAATCTGCATTTGAAAACAATTCAGTTTCCCCACAAAGTCACAGTGAAAACTGAAATGGCAAATAATGGCCATACAGTTTACACATATGGTATGCAATGTTTGTTGTAGTTTTCCAAATGACATGCATTTGGAAAGTTTTTTCTCATGCATACATAATGTGCAAACTGAATTGCAAAATTTTTTCATCATGGGAAAACTGAATGGTGACATGTCTCCATACCCCATGGCGACATGGTGACATGGCAACAGTTTTCATATATGGGAATCAACTTGGGAAAACTGTTGCCATGGTGACACCAGTGCCACTAGTTTTGCCACAATGTCGCCAAATGTCGCCAAAAATGTAGCCATGTGCCCTGAGTTTTCACAGTTTTGCCAACTCCAAAAAAGTAGCTTTATAAGACACTGGATGGTCAGAGAAAATTCATATTTTCAGGTTATATACAGAATTTTATGCTCTATTTTATGGTGGGTCACATTATATGTGAAAATGGCAGAAAAACTGTTACTCAATAATAATAAAATTGAGTTTTCATAGCCCATTTTTTTGCTGAAAATGTAACCTGATGCACAAAATCACAGTGGCTGCATAGCAATTTTTTAGCATGAATTTAGCATATATTTATAATAGCATGAATTTATAACCCCCCTCGAAATCCCCCCCCCCTTTTGAGTGTAATGGGAATGTAAACGACAAAAGCTACAGTTTGTGATTCGGGTTTCGGGCAATGCAGAACAGATGTTAAAAACAATGACTGTGTGACGTGAACACCTGTTTTATACCATCTGCATACTTATATAAGTCTATAGACCCTTATACATGGTGCTTATTGTTGCATTTCACTATGTCTGCATGTCACAAACAACAGTTTAGTACTGGTAGTTCTAAAAATACCGTATTTCCTCGAATTACCCCCCAGGGGGTTTATTTTTTCAGCGTGAAAGTTTTGAGAGAAAAACGTGAAAAATGCAACAATAACCACCATTTATAAGTTTTTACAGCCTTATATAAGGCTGTAGATGGTATAAACGATGTTCTAATGTAACACAGTAAGTCTTTTGAACGTCTGTTATCCATTTCCCGGACCACAAATTCATAGTTCCATTTTGAGGGGGGTATTTCGAGGAAATACGGTAATACCCCCTCAAAAAACCCCCTCCTTTGTTTAACCCCCCTCAAAATTCTCACTCTAAAAATAAACCCCCTGGGTGTATTTCGAGGAAATATGGTTAATTAAGCCTGCAAGAACCCACAATATGCTTGAAATTGAAATAAAGCGCAAGTGATTTTTTGTGATTTTTTTTCAAGCTTAGAGTAATTTTTTCAGTAATTTAATTATATTTTCTGAGGACCTTGAGTGATTTATATATATATTTATATTTTTCCAAATTTAGAGTGATATATTTATATATATTTACCAAAAAATAGGTGATTTTTAAATGCTAGTTGCGGAAATGGTATTTCAATAAATCGTGAATAAAGGGACATCCATCACGGAAAATGTAAGCATTGACGTAATGGCTCGCCGCAGACTCAAAATTGGCAATATGAATTCGAACGTTTTTTGCAAAGCCATAAATCAAAGTCATAACTACAAAAGATCCTATCTCATATTGTCCGAAGCGTCCGAAATTAAAATTGTTCGAACTAGGGTTGGAAAAAAACGCAACATATTACGGCTTATTAACCCATGGTAGCAGATAGAAACGGATACTTTGATACTAAAAATGCCACAAAACCAATGAAAACAACCACCAATGTCAATTTGTGTGTGAAATTGCGCGCTTGCGCGCGAAACTTTGGCAAAATACCTAGTGCTTAGTACTAAAAATTTCGGCCGATGTTTAAAAAAAAAACATTTCGGAAGTCATGTTTTTTTTTGAAAAAAAACGTTTAAAAAAAACATCGGCCAACCCTAGTTCGAACCAAATTTAGAGTTACGTTATGACCGGTAAATACTAACTAAAAACCTTGGAATTCACATTGCCAATTTTGAGTGTGCGGTGCGGCAATTTTTAACTGGGGTTTTTTACCTTTGGATGTGTAGATTATAAAGGTGATAGTTGGCAAAATGGAGCTACCTTATTTCCACAAAATACCCCCCTCAAAATGGTCACAATGAATTTATACCCCCTCAAAATACACCCCCCCCCGCCCCCAAATTGAGTGTAAAGAGAACATAAATGCTTGTGTAGCTGCAGTTGTGTGTTTGTGTGATCCATGCAGTGCAGAACACACGTTAAAAATGACAGTGTTACATAAGAACTGGATTTAAACCATCTACATACTTATATATCAGATTTTTTCTACGTCTTGCATACGTTACAAGCAACAAATAAGTTGAGCGCTTTCACTAGGGCTCGAACTCGACTTGACTTGACTCGACTCGACTCGTGACTCGAGGGTAAAACAAAGTACCGACTCGACTCGTCTGACTCGACCGGAAAAATATGGCCCAAACTCGAGACTCGACGTTTTTGCCTGACTCGACTCGAAATTTTGGCAAATTTCGAGTCAATGTTCCCATTGAATAATGTCCTAAAAAATCAATTTTGATATGAACTTTTTAACATATTTTTCAAAAAATTTCATTTCCGCGCATTTCCACACCACATGTGTGATATATTGTCCATTGGCTTGGCGTATGTATGTAATGCGATAATCGACGGCGGGCCACCAAAGTGCCAGACCTATGTCTCTGGGACGGTGACCCAGCGTCAATTAACGCTACTAAATCCTAATTATGGCGCTTTAGTCGCCGGGGACGCCATATTAGGGTTGGGGAACCGAACCGACCCGAACCGAACCGAACCGAGAACCGAGCACTATTTTGGAACCGAGAACCGAGAACCGGAACCGAGCTTGAGAACCGAACCGGAACCGAGAACCGACACTTATACCCGGAACCGAAGTAAATACCCGAAAGAACCGAAATTTTCTAGGAATCTTTAATTTTTAAACAGCGTTTTTTCAACACCTACATCTAAGCCTTATAACAGCAGCTGAACATCTTCGTGCGTGTTCAGAATTGCAAAATTCATCTGTTTGCAAAATGATTGCGCGGGAGCGTGTAATTTCACATATACTCCAGCGACATTACACCTAACAATGAAATCTGCCATATCCCACCTGAATAAAAGAACAAACATAAAAAAATTTCATCATATTTATCAAATTGCTTTGATAAATATGATGAAATTTTTTCGGCGTCAGCATAAAAAATTTTGCGCGCGAGCGCTCATTTTTCACCCCACTACGGTATTATCATCAGATTGGCTCCATGTGGCCGCAAATCGTTCTAAATACATCATTAACCGATTATTACCCGATACCCGGTTATTTTATTACCCGGAACCGACATTTTAATCATTTTAGAACCGAAAGAACCGAACCGGAACCGAGTTGAGGAACCGAACCGAGAACCGGAACCGAAAATTTTCAGGAACCGAGAACCGATACCCGAACCGAAATCTTTTGGAACCGAGAACCGAGAACCGGAACCGAAAATTTTGAAATTCCCAACCCTACGCCATATTGACCCCTTTTTGGGCCAAGTGACGTCATCACGACGCCGCCCCATACGGAACCTAACTTATAGGAAACTTATGGCGCAACGAACGCCAACTATGGTAATTGGCGCCAGATCACCAAAGTGCCAGACCTACGCCTCTGGGACGGTGATTAAGCGCGAATTACGATAGAATTGTATATCGATGGCGCTATGTCGCCGGCCCTAATTAGCGAAACGGCCTGATTAGCCGTATTCACTCATGAAAAGGCCCGGGTGACGTCATTCGACACCTCCGGGAATGAAACCTAACTTTTGCGAAACTTATGGCGCTTTCATTAAAAAGAAAAGCAGCGCCGAGCGGAAATCGATTCCCCTGGGTATGGCGACCGAATGGGCGCTGGCGAACGACTCCGACGGCAGCGACAGCGCCGCGCCGCCGCCATTGGACGACCGCTGACCGCCGGAACCCGGGAGAGGGGGATTTTGGGCGTTTTGGGGATTTTTGCAGAGTGTCAAATCGGCCACTCTTGGCCGAGTGCCAACTTCTGAAAAATGGCACCAAGCATATTTTCGAGGGGGGTTAAGTGCTGCCGCCGTGTTTTGGCGACAGTTTATTGTTCAGAAACTTATAAAAAAACCCTACCCAGTCCCCGCGAGCATCGACAGCGATGGCCGCCGGAAACGTCCGCGGAGCGACAGAGTTTCGGCCGTTCAGAGAGCTCTTGGTGGGAGTGGCCACCGGAAGGGATGGCCCCGATAGCTCCTGAAGCCTACGTCCTTTGGAGTAGAGACGGGTCACCCCTTCTGGAGGGATATGTGCCTTAAGTAAAATAGTAAAATAGGGAGCGGCCCGATAGCTCCTGAAGTCTACGTCCTTCGGAGTAGAGACGGGCCAATCCCAAAGGAAATTGGAAGAGTGCCAAAAAGGCCGTTTTTGTGTGTAATTTGGCACATATCCCGTAGCCACTGCTGCCACAGGGAGGAGTTTTGTGATTTTGTAGGTTGTAGGTGTAGGGTTAGGAAATAGGTTCGCAGTAGGTGCCGCGATTGGTGATTTATTGCGCAGGTATTTGTGTTTATGTGCACTTATTTACCCACCTAACCCCCTTAGTTTGTGATAATTGCATGTGTTTGTGATTGTGCTTTTACATTTGCCATTATTTCTGTGTTTTGCACTTATTTCTGTGTTTTGCACTTATTTCTGTGTTTCGCACTTAATTCTGTGTTTTGCATTTCTGCACTTTGTGTTTGGTTTTGCGTTGGCCGATTGGTACGCTGGTTGGACAAGCTCACGGTTGAGCAAATACGGTTATCTTTGTATTTTTGGTCCTTTTGCACTTGTTTGCAGTTTTGAGTAGCTGTGGATTCACTTGGCTTGTTTTTAATTATATCATGTTTAGTTTTGAGAGTCTCACTCAGTTTAGGTACTTTTAAGCTGCTAGTTTGTGCGTTTACATTCGGTAGGTTACTGTAGGTATTTTACCTTCTAGTTTGGCACAGTTCCAGGTTTGGTTTTGCTAGCTGGCTGAGTGCCAGAAGAAAGGTGTTCCTGAATGTCAAGTCACCATTCCCTTTTGTTCCATTAAAAAGTAACCCTTGTGGTACATGGCTCTGTTCAGCTGAGGTCACTTATTTTGGTTACACTTTCGAATGTACTCTGGTGATTGGTTGGCTCCGCCCAGCTGCAAACCAGTTTTGGGCATTTCAGACCCATAAAAGAGAGCCCCAATCTTGTGATTATCATCAGTCTATTCAATCCAATTCTAATTACTAAGTCAGTGATTTACCAGCTGAAATGAGCCTACCCTTGGTTATTCATTCTCTGCTAACTCTGGCATAGGCCTTCTCTTCCCTCTGCACGGTGACATTTAGGTTCACAGGGGCAGGAGTGGCCACACGGAGCTGCCGGTATAGCTAAGATAGGGTGTTGTATGGGGAGAACCCACCATCTGTGATGCTTACTGTACGTCTGGACCTCTGTGGACTTGTTTTAGGCGTAGTATAAGCTGAAGTAGGCTGTACACCTATTGACTCGCTCTAGGCTTTCGTAAGGGCCCAAACAGTTGTGCTACGTCGTCGTAGAATTACTTTTGATAGTGGTGCTGTGCCAAGCTAGGACTTAAGTACCTGGACTTGTGTGGTCTCTTACCAGTGTACCGTACTGCTATCCTCACCTGTCTGGTTTAGCTTATATGACCCTGAGTGTTATTTAGTCATTTTTGTATTAATGTTTTGATTTGGAAGGTGGAAAGGTAAATTGGAAATATTCAAATACTTTGGAAACCTTATTTGCAACGTTATTCGAGAAACCCAATTAGTGTAATTCAAGCTTACTCCGGTGCAACTAATTCTCTACTCAGTCTATTGGCTCATTCCAGCTAGTGGATCCTAATTACGTCTAATTCTAATTTGTGAATCATGATGGAAGTCGCTTCTGTTTGCTTGCATTCGAATGATGTTCAGTTGTCGGTTTTCGAAGCGTGGGCTAGTCTTGTTTCTGTTTCTGAAAGCGCGCCAAGTTCTGAAGGTTTCTGGGAGGTTGATGATTTGGAAATGGGCCCAGTTTTTGATAGTTTTGAACCCATGTCGGAATTGTTTCAAATTCAGCAAAAGGCCACGTATGCGGAAAAGGTTCAGGGCGCTGGTGATTTTGTTATTGACTCTGTTTTGCCCAATGGCGAGGTGATTAGTGATGCTTCTCAGCAGTGGTTGCTCGATCACTTGATCATGGAGCCAGCTTTTATTGAGCCCGGAATTTGTGGTGTTTTGGAGAGAACCGCTGAAAGGCTGAAGAAAGTTGTGCAGCCTAGAAACCTTTGGTATTTGGTGGGTAAGAAGGGGAAATTACAGCTGCACGTGATTAGCCGCAGGCTTTTTGCAATTTGCGCGACCGGACTTTGTTAGCTGTGGCAACCAAGTAGACCAAAAAGTTCCGAAGCCTACGTCCCTCGGAATAGCTAGGTCGAAAGGCACCAAGCTGGTGAAGTTTGGCAGACAGGTTTCCTGCGCACGCGGCAAGCGTAAGGCTTGTAGGGCAATTGTTAAGCGTTCAGTGGACAACATGTCACTCGTTGAATTGTCGGAATTGTGCGATTATCTTGTTGGCGTGTTGCCATCGTTTGTCATTCCACGCGTGCAGAAGGTAGCCAAGTCCCCTGTTAGGTGCTGTAGATTTGGCGTCATTAGGCAGGATGGGCTGCATGAGCGCATCGTTGAGAGTTCTGACGGAAATGGGCATTGTCCAAGGTAGGGTTCAAACGATATATCGTATTGAATATCGAATATCGGATATCGACCATTTTTTAATATCGAATATCGAATATCGATATCGAAAATTTTGAAAAAATATCGAATATCAAATATCGATATCGAAAATTTTGAAAAAATATCGAATATTGAATATCGATATTGAAAAGTGATATCGTTTGAACCCTAGTCCAAGGTGTTGCTATCTGGCCCATAATGGTGATGTTGTAAGACCCGAGGGGTTATCGTATTGTATTAATGACAAGGTTGCAAGACCGGGGGGGTTATTCTATTATATTGGAGGTCCCACCTCGGGTTACGGCACCGTGTTGCACCCCCCTTTCACCCCCCCTTCACACCGCACACATAGCCACCCTCCATGCGTACAGGGCGTAGTGTTTCAGCTTAGCCCTATGCTACCGTGCACATACTGGAACCACAAATGTTGGCTTTTGCGTAAGCGTTTTGAACATTTGAAATGTGTGTCACGCGCCTATTATTGTTTGATTTCTTGGCATACTGCCCCATCCGTGCTGCAACAGAGTCAAATTTCCAAATTTGAGAGACTACGATACACCATGCCCTGGCGGCAATTTTTGATGCGAATTTTGAAATTTCCAAAATCTTTTTCATGCCCCGTGTCAGTCAATTGTCAGTTCAAAACTTTTGAAACTACTGATGTCGAGCCAGAGCTATGTCAATCATGTGAAAAATACGTGACCACTGACTACTCTTTTGACTCGTTTGATTATCAATATTTATATTTGTCAGCTGATGATGGTGCATCATGGTCCTTTGATGACCTTGAGCAATCAACTGAACTGAGCTCGTCGCCATGTGCTTCAATTGATAGTGACTCACTAAAATGCCAGACCAACGTCTCTGGGATTGTGGGTCAGGGTCAATTCAAGCATGATGTGGACTTGGCAGCTGGCCAGTATTCGTATTTGCCAGCTGATGATGGTGTATCAGGGTCTTCTGATGACCTTGAGTTTTCAACTGAATGGAGCTTGTCATCGCATGCTTCAATTGATAGTGACTCACTAAAATGCCAGACCAACGTCTCTGGGATTGTGGGTCAAGGTCAATTCGAGCACAGTGTTGACTTGGCAGCTAGCCAGCCTAGCACTCTAGATGACTCTACTTGTGACACGGATGTGGCTTTGGAACGTGTGTGCTCCACTACCTTGTCCGCAGCCCAATCGTTTCAAACAGTATTTATTGAGGACTCGCTCAATTCTTTCGAAATTATTGACGATTATATGGCCGACCCCGCTGCACTGAGTGGAGCGCACACGACGCCAGACGCCAATGATAATTACATGGTTCACGCTGTGGATATTAATATGTTGCAGTATAATTCATCCTTGGGTGTGGTTACTCGCCGCCGCAGCAATTCTAACCAGCAGAGCTTCTTTGAGCTAGACGGTAGGGAACGCGCGCGCCCTGTCGGCCAATGGGCCAGCACCAGCCGCCGCGGTATATTGTGTAATGATGTTGGCGATTCTGTGGGTTCTCGGGACCGGATGTCTGACCTAGCTACTCCAGCATATACCTCTGAGCCAGGGATGTCGTATGTTAACGAATCTCGGGATACAGTGTTAAGACGACCCCACAAGGACTTCCCTCAAGCTACTAGTTCCCCGTGTCTGAGCATTCAATCCCCTAGTAGACCCCCTACCGCTGTCTGTGACCTAATTACCCCCGTGAAACCACCACCTTCCAACCCTACTAGTAGCCCTCAACTCCAACCCCCCATTGGGTCGGTGAGACAACATCGAGAATTACTGACGAACAACCACCCAGAGATCGATACTATGATTTCCCCCTTGCAACAAGCATGTGAACCTACTAAATTATGGAATCACCTGAAACCCTCAGATCAGTGCATTGGGGATGTATTACAACCCTTTGAACAACTTCTAAGCGAGCTTGATCCCGAGATAGATAAGTTAGATCAGCTATTGTTCGACCTTGCTACTGTGACACCTTCTGACCCATCCCAGCAAACCACCCTGGATAATGTTACTTTGGCCCTGATGACCCTTCGAACGTGGTCACAGGCAATGTTGCCATTTCGTGGGTCCTTGCAAGACTCCATTGACCGTACCCTAAGTGTTCACTTGAAACCCCGGGTTGATTCCCTAGCGGGCGATTTACAGTCCCTACTCAGCAACTTCTGCACTGGTGTGAATGCTCGGACTAGGCTGCCCGTTGATATGGCTATGCCGGCTCAGAGGCAAGCGAACCAGCAGGTACTAGCAGCGTCAGACCCTGGTCCTGCGCGCCCACAATCACGCGCTTACCCTGTTCAGTGCGCGCTCGCGTTTATGCAATCCGTTTTGCTAGTTTCTGCACAGTCAGCTAGAGATTGGACTGCCCTTCGTTCTCAGATTCAGTCTAAATCAACGGCTGGTGTCTTTGGCCTAGAAAATAAGGGTGTACCCCAAACAGTACGCGCTGCAGCCCTGCGTAGCCTGACAGAGGCCTGGGTTTACCTCGATGTGCACCGGACCGGATTCAACACGTATATGCCATTGCTTGGCACTCTGCCAGAAACAGCTCGGTACGCTATGGCGCAATTTCACGGATGCATAGCTGAAGGCATTCGCCTCAACCATGCGTTTGCGGACATATTACCTGAGATTAAGCGCCAAGTTAATGGCCCTGTCGCTCATAAGACAAGGAAAGAATTGCTTGCACACCTTGGTAATACCCTGGACTCTGCCCGAGACCTTTTGTGCCATCTAGAGAATCTGGACTTTGCGCAGTACAATGCCCTTTGTGCGATGCATATTGGTCAGGTCTCAGACAGGTGTACTCCTCAGAAATGTCGGTTGGTGTGCCAGAATTTGCTGAATAATATCGGTTTTGGATTAGACTGGCTACACCAGTTGCGTGGAAAAACCCCTGTTTCGACACCCAAACCGCAACCTTCGCGAGTACTCGAGCCACACCAGAGTGTGCATCAACCATCCATGTATACTACCCCGTTGAACCGTAGCATTTCGACCTTACCCCCCGCCTGGAATAATGTCTTAATAGCCCACCTAATGAGCCCCGACCCTATGCGGCACATGGCGGCACATCAGTGGCCGCCTGACCCGTCTGTCAAAGTGCAAACCGACCCGCCGCGCATTGTATTGACTGACTTATCTACGCACGCTTGGGTAGAACCTGTAGGTCCGGAGTTCTCTGTTGGCCCAGTGGCTGAGCTTGACGTCAAAACCACTTGGGTTGGTCGTATTTTGCCTACAGTTGGTATTATGGACACACCCTGGGCCATCATTGATCCACGGAACACCGATCTTGTGCGCACTTATTCAAAGTTGTTGATTGCTGCCTATTTTGAGTCTGAATACATTTTCCAACTTGTGTTTCGCTATGGCTGGTTCCCAGATAGCTTACTTACTGCATTTCAGCGCTGTGCCTTCCTTGTGCAAAAGCTTGTTGATACGCTTGACCGTTCTATTAAGCATGGCGAAACGGTAGGCATAACAGACACTTATCCATTACCCGAACAGTACCATATTAATGGTCACTTTTTGTATAAGTTGGCTAGTGATGCTCGTCGCGATTACAAGCAAGTTGGGGCTAACTACACTAAGTTGGCACGACGATATTCGGCGGTGCCTGTGCACACTACCCCGATGCTTCCAATTGACCGAAATAATCGCTTCGAGCACTCTCGCCATCGCTTACAACTGCCTACCGCTCAAAACGCGCACTCACAGATTGTTCGGGTAACGAATAGTGTCAGCTGCGATGCTAACGTAGATATGATACAGCCGGATGACGTAGGAACGTGGGACAACCAATATGACTTTCTGTTGTCGCACCAGGGTTACCAGCAGCCTGACTCGGCTGGTGGAGCCCCTGCACCCGCCGCTGTGCAGGCGCCCCAGAGATTATATCATACGGGACACCAGCACACCGGTAGACTCTCAGTTCCACCAGCACATCTCAGTTCCTCTGTGGCCCCCACTTCGGCTTTAGATCAACTTAAGTCAGAAATGGACCAAAAATATGCTAATATGTGTGACCAGATGGAGGCTATGAACGCTAACATGCGAGCCCTATTAGACCAAAGACGTGCTCAATCACGAGCCCAGCCTCAAGTTTCACAACCGAATGTATCAAATGACCCGCCTAGTACCGCAACTAGCTCGGACGAGGATTTGGCTAAGCGTATTAAGAAGCTTAAAATGCTTGGTTGTCCCATGTTCTCGGGTAAAGCGTCTGTTGATGTCGGCCAGTGGCTAGCACAGTTTACCGCGAAATGTAGAATCTGCAAAATAGCCTCTGACGAAGAAATGGCTTTGACTCTGGCCGCTGTGTTGGAACATGATGCAGCCACGCTGTGTTATGGTCAACCACAGGAAGTCCAGACCTCTTTTACGAAACTGGAATCAGCTCTTAAAGCTCACTTTGGTCAGGCAAAACATGTGCTAGCTACATGCCGAGCGATTACACTTATGAATTGGAAACCGAATGATACAATTGATACTGTGCGACGCCGTTTGATGACCGAATCTGCGCAGTTGAAAGATGTGAATCACGGCGAGCGTGAATTGCGCATGATTGAGGGATTTTTGCATGCTTTGGGTCAGCATAATTCCGAGTTGCGTCAATTAGTTGAGTTAAACTCTGCTTCACTCGAGTCTTTCGACAAGCTGATCCAGCATGCTAAAGTCGCTCAACAGTCTCTGGAAAACCGTAAGCTTGAGCAAGACCGCTCAGCTAAGGACACTGAGTTTAAGCGCATGCGCGATGAACTCTCGCAACTGCGGCAGCAAATGTCTAGTGCACGCATGGGTGACAACCGTCAGCAGTTGGGTGGCGGTATGTTGGCTGGCCAACGGCCAATGTTTCGACCACCGATGGATATGCGCCAAAACCCGCGATTTGCCTTTTCCGCGCCACAAGCGCAGCCTAGTGCTCAACCTCCGTTCAATGCACAGCGCATGCCAATTAGACCGCAACGAGATATTCCGCCTATGCGTCTACCACCTGCCGTACAAGGTCCGCGTTTTGCTCCGCGTCCAACAGTTGATGTAGGGCCACCTGTAGTAGCTATTGACAAGCCCGGTCGACAGCCTCCCAATGCTTACAAGAGCTATTTTTGTGATAAATGTAAAATGGCTGGCCATACCACCGAGGAGTGTGGTTGTCGTGCAACCGGTCCTACCTCATCTGGCCCTGCACCAGCCCAAACGCCGCGTGAGCCACTTAAGTGCTTTAAGTGTAATAAGCCTGGCCATTTCTCGCGTGAGTGCCCCGAAAACATGCCTGTGCAGAATGTCAATGAGCTGTACGCACAGTATGATATCATACCCGACGATCAAATTGGTTACACTGATTTGCAAAATGACTTAGTTGAGGGAGTAGCAGACCCTAATGACTTGCAAGGTTATTACAATGAATACCCTTCGGAAACTATGCATCAGTACCAATATGATTATTCGGATATGGCACCACTAGAAACGGACGCGCTAGCCGAAGAAGAGAATGACGTGCATGTGAACTTTCTGGGTTCCTGTCCAGAACTTTATAACCATTCTGACCCAACTCCGATAAGTTATTTTGACGTTTGTGTTACGCAGTGGGTGGACACGTCTACTACTGAGCCAAAGGGCGCCGTGCCAAAGTGCCAAGCCAACGTCCCTGGGACGGCATGCGCGCTCAGTGACTCAGTAGCTGGCAAGAGGCCCACTGCAAGTTTTTGTAAAACCTTGACTGGTGTCCCCCAGGTTGATCATGTTTGTGACTCGATCCCACACCCAAGTATTCCGGAAATTCGCATTCAATCTTGCGAACCTGACCAGACCTCAGCCCTCGCGGTAACCACGCAAAAGTCCCAAGCCTACGTCCCTGGGATTCGTGATACCGCGGGCACTGATGACCTGGAGCATGTAGTGTTGGGTAGTCCAAGAACTGTGCAAGTACCAACACAAACCTCTACCTGGACACCCTCTATTAATATGTTTTGCCCTATTAACCCCGCGACACACACGTCTGTAGTTGCTGCTCTAGACCTCAGCACTTCTGATGCTGGCCGAGAGACCTGTCGTGACTGTAAAAAATATTATTGGGAGCAACTCTCCCCGGATTTAGGTGTCAAACGCGTGGAATACCAATGTAATGCCGCACAAGTTGTAGTAACCGAACCATTGGGTGCTCGCTTGCAAAGTGGTAAGATGACGCGCCCAAAGCACACTGTGCGTGATTTAATTACACCTAGTATTTATCACCGTGCTGTAATTCAAGGTGTAGGACCCTACCTAGTGTTAGCCGATACTGGCGCGGAATTAAGCGCCATTCCCGTGTCCTTATTAGAGCAAATTGAGAGTCTTTCAGGGAAATGTTTAGACCGTCGAATCTTTCAATTGGAAAAACCCCTTGTTTGTAAAGGCTATACAGGACATAAACATACGTTACTTTACTCGATCCAATTGACAGTCTCGATCGGTACGGAGACACGACGCATAAACTTTGCGATTTCCTTCGAAGGCACTCAGTGCATTATAGGTATTGGCGATTATGCTAAATTTTGGTTCCTACCTATTTGCCCTGGCGCTTGTATGACACGACCAGTTATGCACAGCAATAAACGGTACCTCATCCCGGGCGATGAACCTTGCTTGCTCTATGAAGGGGAAATTCCCTACGTAGACACCGGGTTACGTACAGGCGCCATTGCAAAAACAGGTGAAAATATTCCAGAAGCAATTGAACGAGTTCAATCTAGCAACATTTACACTGTAGGATCACTCTTAGAACTGTATTTGGCCCCAAAAACAGATGTAAATAGGCTTTGTTCCTCGTCACCCGTTCCCTATTTCTCTCCAAGTAAGGGCACCGGTGCTGTTGGGGTTGTTGCAACAGAAAACTGGGTATGCCCACCGCGCTCCGTGTCTTATGTGCCCGCTGAGTTGGCAGGTGCTCCCCAGGAGATACTCACCACGGTTCTTTTTAGCCCACATGCACACTTTTTCGAAAACTTCGAAAACACCTTGTTACCACTAGAGAACGGAAATGAACTCTTCGTTCCGTTTGCAAATCACTCGGACAAGGAGATGGTGTTATTTGCCTGCCAGTCTCTTGGCTGGGCCGAAGAGGTAGTGGTTGAATCAACTAATGACTTTCACATGAATGAATTGGCAGTTGAATTCGCTGACGTATGGTGGCAAACAGTACAGATACCTTTGTCTAAGGCTCTCTGTGAAGCCAACTTGGCTTCCACACAGGTAGAACCCCCTGAGGATCCTGTAATTACCGCCCAATCACCCTCTGAGACTCGATTGCACCAACTTGGGAAAATTCTGGACGAAGGAGTACTTAGCCATCTCCCCTTGGAAAAGCAACAGGTGTTGCGTGACTGGCTATTAGAACGCCACCACATCTTTTCACTGTCCGACTTTGATATGGGGGATACAGGCGATATAATCTACCACCCTATCGAAACTGGAAATTCTCCCCCGATTCAACAGAAAGTCCGTAGATTAGCTATCGGGTTACGTAAGGAAGTTGAACGTCAAGTGCAGCTGTGGTTGAAATTAGGAATAATCGAACCGTCAGTGTCTCCCTGGGCTTCCCCAATTGTCCCGGTGCATAAGAAAAATGGCGCGCTGCGATTATGCGTCGATTACCGTCGTGTGAACTTAGTGACCAAGCGTGATTGTTTTGCATTGCCAAATTGTGCTGATCTGATTGACATGGCTGGCCTTGTGCACCCCCAGTATTTTTCATCGCTTGATTTAGCGTCTGGGTATCTGCAGATGCGCATTGACCCTCGGGATATTCCAAAAACTGCATTTACTAGCCATGTTGGTCTGTTTCAGTATAAATTCATGCCGTTTGGCCTAGTCAACGCGCCAGCCTCATTTAGTCGGCTCATCGCCAACGTACTTGCGGGTTTAGACCCAGACCGTGTGCATTTTTACCTGGATGATGTTCTGATTTGTGCCGAAACCGAGGAACGTATGTACTTACTTTTGGATGATGTCTTTGCTCGTTTCGACCGATACACCCTCAAAGTTGGTATTAAGAAATGTGAATTCTTTAAAGAACGCGTTAACTTTCTGGGTTGTGTCCTAACAAGGGAAGGCATTGAGATGCAACAGTCAAAAATCACCACTATCCAAAATTACCCAGTCCCAGTAACCACTAAGGAAATCCGTCAATTCCTGGGCATGTGTTCTTTTTACCGTCGCTGGGTTGAGGGTTTCTCCTTTATTACACGACCGTTGCATTTAAAAATTCAGGGTGCTAAGACTACCTGGGATGACGAATGTCAGGCTGCCTTTGAAGAACTTAAGAAACGTTTAGTAGAAGGCCCAATTTTAGCCTACCCTAAAGAGGGTCGCCCATTTATTTTGCACACGGATGCCTCTCGCAGTGGTTTAGGCGCGGTTTTGAGTCAGATGGATGATGCGGGCCGCCATCGCGTGGTCGCTTATGCTAGTTGCGCGTTAAAAGGTGCTGAGAAACGTTACAATACCACGGAACTGGAGTGTTTAGCTATTGTCTGGTCCTTGAAATACTGGAAACATTATTTGACACAACAAGAAGTTATTATTGTAACGGATCACCGCACGCTTACATGGGCACTGGAAAACCGTTCTGAGAACCCTCGCTTAGACAAGTGGTATGTGTTTTTGATGGCTTACCAACCTGAGATCATTTTTAAACGCGGTAGTGAGAATAGTGTGGCGGATGCGTTGTCGCGTATTGCCGAGTCGGTTAATTTCCATAAGTGGACTGAGGATCATTTACAAGGTAAATTCGACCCCGAAGAGGTACCCGCTGGTATCTGCCCCCTGACCACCTTTACTGATAAGTGGCAAGCGCACCCGTTGAATCAACCCGAACCCGACTTGTCTGAGTACTCTGCTGTTGAGATTACAAAAATTTCTGACGAAATTCACTACGAATGGCACCCCCCGCTCGGTGTAGGTCACATCCAAGTATTGGACAATATACCTCAACCAGCTAGTCAGGATAGAACACCAAAATCGAACAACCCCTCAATTTTCGAAGCTAAGTCCACCCCCGTTGAAAGATTTAACATGACCGGTAAGGATGTCGACGTAATCCGCGATGCAGGTCTCGCGATAGACGGTATCGTGGGTTTTACGCTAGAATCTGTCGCTGAGGAAACCCAAAAGTTTTGGCAGTGGATTATAAAAGGTCAGGAAGCCGACCCCGATACTCAGTCCATTAAGCTGTTTTTGACCACTAGGCAATACACAAAACACGCGCGCTTCAATACTTGGTTAGATCGCAACTATACTGGGTTTTGTGTGGCGCATGATGTATTGTGGTTTATGGGAAATGCTAGTCGTCGTGCGTGTCTGGTGGTTCCAATAGAAATTACTTCAGAGCTTTGTGAAAGATTTCATTCCTGGGGGCACCCAGCTGGTCTCAAGTTGTCTATGTGGCTAAGGATTTACTTTTGGTGGTTCACACTGACCATGGATGCTCATCGTGCTGTGGATAAATGCCTGGAGTGCGCTACTAGGACAGGACAGGGTCGTAAACGTCTCAACCCGCTCACCCCTATTTCAGTGGTGGCAGAGCCATTTTTCCGTATTCATATGGATGTTCTAAAAATGCCAATGTCGCAAAATGGTTTTCAGTACGTATTGGTCTTGCAAGATGCATTTACAAAATACCCTTGTGCGTACGCATTGTCGATTAAAAGACGCGGAAACAGTGGCATACCATTTTATGCAATTTGTTTCAGATCATGGTGTCCCACGCATACTCGTCACTGATAATGGATCGGAATTTTGCAACGCAATTTTACATGGGTTGACTCAATTTTGGGGAACAGACCATCGTAAGACCACCGTGTACCGCCCACAAGCGAATGCATTAGTAGAGCGTTTCAACCGCACTTTGTTAGACATGTCGGCGAAAATGTGCACTCTGCGCCCCACTGACTGGGATGAGTGGCTTGCCCCTGCCTTGTACTGGTATAGAGCCATACCTCATGCAAGTACTGGCGAATCTCCGCACTTTTTGGCAACAGGTCGCGACATGCCGCTTCCCGGCGACACGTCGTTTTTGGAAACGTCGCAACTTGTGTATAATGAACATCCAAAGTACCATGAACGGATTGTCCAGTATACGCGTGGCTTGGAAAATTGCCAAAGAGTTGATCGATTTGGCGCAAGCACAACAAAAAGCTCAGTATGATAAGAAATGTAAGCCCCTGACTTAGGGCAGCGTGTGTGGTACTTAGCAGAAGGTGTCGTGACTGGCCCTGCGTATAAACTTGCCCGTCCGTACATCGGTCCTTATCGCATTTTGGAGCTTAAAGGGAAGACAGCCAAAATTAAACGCATCGACCAATGCGATGCGGCAGCAATCCGTGTTAACCTGGATAAACTACTTCCGGTGAAGGACTCTGTAGCTTCCGGTGCGATTTGGACCGGTCGCGCTCTGCGCAAGGTGCGTGAGGTTCCGTTGGACAGTGAACTGCCGACACATGATGTTTCTGGTGAGGAAACTGACACTGGTGTGACGCCTGGTGGCAAGCCACTGTCAGGTGATGGCATGGTACTCAGAAGTGGTAAATGTGTGCGTTCTAATTCAAAGTGAGCCACCCTGGAAGTTATATTTTGAGTAATAAGCAATATGTGTGAGACCGTAGTTTAAGTTTCTCTTTTCTTTAAGTTTCGTTTCCAAGCAACCTGTGGTTAGACCACGCAAGGGGGGAGGAGTGTGATGCCAAAGGTCCGGTATAGTATGTAATTTTTTTCATGTAATTTTGTAATTTTCTTCTTCTGTAATATGTAGTAATTTTTCCTTCTTGGTAATTCCTTCTAAGTATTTCGCTTTAATTTCTTTCAAAATATCTTCTCCTGGATTTTATGATACCATTGGCATCATAACCCAACCATCGAGCATGTTGATAACACCCCTGTATGGACATGTCTCTATAAATTTTAATAGTCAGGTTGGAAGTAACGTGTCCTAGGTGTCGACCACAGGCACCGGGAAACGTCTTGCTACTGCATCTTTACATAGTCCACCTCGTTCATGTGGTTATCCTGTTGTGTGATATAGGACACCTTGTAGACCATTACGGGTGAGTAAAAGAAAAGTTGCACCTCCTCAAAAGATCGTGAGGCCCAGCTAAAAAGATTGTTGCTTTCACATTTAGACTGCGTGAGTGGTATACTTAAGTTGTTGGGAACACGGTAGTGATGCAAAAAGTGAGAGCATGTTTTTGTGAGGTCGCTTGGGTGCTGCGGTGTCCTCAATGCGCGAGAGACAAGTGCTCGCTCATGTCTCTCGCCCATCGAGGACAGGCGTTGTCATCGGCAATTTGAGAAGTGACCGTCTGAGTGAGACTCTCCATGCATGTTGATTGCCCGTACTTACGGCTATTATTCACCACTGTCCGTCCATTGTCTGAGAGCGCTCAGCTGGTAGTGCACTAACACCACCCTATTTATTCTTGTGATCCATGTGTCCTTTTAACCATTGTCCAACTCGCACGTTATTATAACCTTGTCTCTTAACAGTATGAAGACGTGCCATGTGGGGCGTGCGTCATAAGTTGCTGGTGACCCTAAAGTCCCAAGCCTACGTCCCTGGGATTGGGTTCATCAGCCACTTTGCGCCGTTGTGTTAGTTTTGGCTCTGATGCTTTGGGTAAAAGATATGCACCCACATTATGGAGAAAAGATCATCTCCGTCTTGATTGAGCCACACTATGTTTTGTTCGCCTTAGACCGCGCCCCATAGGTCTCCACCGCGGACTCGTTAGACAACCTGACACCTAAATTCTTACTAAATTTACAACCTTCCCAAGCGCGGTAGTTCGCTCTGGCCCGCTGCACTTAGTGAGATAAGCGCTGCCTTCCTGCTATTTTTTCCACCTTTTTTATTGCATACAAATTCTGACAAAAAAAACCCTCTCAATACAGACTTGGGTATTAAACTTTCCCGCCCCCGCACCCGGCCCGTAATTATATTTCTCGGAGGGCGACTTCGCCCGCTACCAGCTTCCCCCCGCTTTATCGTACTTCGTGGCCATTTGGGCGTACTAGTCGCTGTCTTTTGCCTTTTTGGTGAGTGGACACAATTACCCTTGTGAAGATCTGTCATGTTGTGAGGTGTACTGATGTTAGCCTTGATCACAGATTGTGTCGGCAGTGGCTCGCTGGGCGCCCTTCATTTCGCTGCCCTCCAGTTCTGTTGCTAAGGTGACTTACTCACTTTTTGTTGTGCAATAATTTAGTTGCGATGTAGCCAGTTAGTGGAAACAGTGTGAACCATCAGCTTTGAACACCGCAGTGTTTCACGATCGTGCAACGTGCACACGCTCGCGATTGACACGCGGCCCGTTTCTGCCGTGCCTCGGTTGAGTTGGGACCACTGGTTGTGTCCCCCTGGAAGTTGTTGTGTGATTATATTTGTTACGTTTGAAACTTAATTTTTCTGTATATTCCTTGTTTTTCGCGTGAATTTTTAATGTCGTAACCCTTTTCGTTGGAATTTTTTTGATCCCGGTAGAAAACTCGTTTTGGGTTGAGGGCGCGTTATAATGGCACAAGCGCACACTTCTACTTCTGTATATGATGATGACGGTGTGTTGTGGGATGTACCTCACAGGGACGGCGTAATTCGCCGCAGCTTGGGCGAGTTGGATAGCCCCGATTCGGTAAACGTGTCGCCGACGGTGTTCGAGTTGGGGAATCATATCGCCAACTTTTCACCGACGGCTTTCGAGGAGACCCTAAATAGTGGCAACTATCGGTTGCTCGACCAGGCCCTGCTCAAAGACGCAAATGCGTTTCTCCGAACCTGCAAACTGCCCACTCTTAGCGACGCGCCAAACCGGCTCTGTGAGGTGCTGACCTTTAATGCGGCTAGGGGTTTGCCTCCGAAATTGTTTGTGACACCGCGGCGTAATGATGACTGGCGTTTAGTTGACGTGAACGTGACGGGGCGTCAATTAGCCGAGCAGATGTTGTCCGCCGTGCGGAACCATGCATCAACCATCAGAAGTGCCAAAAGAGAGGTTGTGGCGGCAGTCGCGACCTTCATACCGGAAATGTTTCTGTACCCCGTAAATGAACCGGGCAGACAGCGGTTCGGATTCCGAAGCCTCTTGGATTACACATCGGAGGACCCTTTTGATGGTTGGATGCATACGCGCCCCGCGTTTGTGCGGAAATTCAAACAGATTTGGGCGTGTCATCCTGGCAATCCCATCGTGCAAGTCTTCATTCAGAATGCCAGGCAACTGGAGAACCTGGGCGATTACTTGCCCACCATGGGACAGGACCAGCCCAGCACGATTTCAATTTCGCTCGGCTATAAGAAGCCCCGTGACAGCCACGATAAGAACCCGTTTTTGGTTTCATTGTGTTTTCCGAACCGCGTCGTGGTTCACGTTCCGATCGCCTTGTTGCGCTCCACCACGAATGACTGGACCCCCTTGGCTGGGAAACTATTGTTTGCGTGGAATGACCCCCAGTCTGTTCGGTTGTACGCATCCGAGGCGGAGCAGGCAACCTTGATTGGAATGTCCGGTACACCGCCTCCTCCTTGTAACACCACCGGAGTCACCACAACCACCACACAATGGTTGAGCTGTATTCCAGTGCTGGAAAAATTGCTGGTGACCACCGATGAATTTCGCGCGGAGTATAAGGATGACTGTACCGACATTTCAGTCGAAGTGCTCGTTGCCGCCGCCTGGCAACTATTTTCCGGACAGACACTCAAGTGCCCTATTGGCTCGAAGCACACCCCAATTGATACCGTGGAGGTCCCGGTGAACGACGCTTGGTTTGCAAACGCTTTGAGCTCCACCCCCAGGGACCTCCAGGCTATCTTGGAGATCCAAGGGTATCGCGCGCAAACAATTTTGGACCTGTTCATCTTCGCATGCTGGAACCCCATTCGATCCCCGACGTCCCGCCCCATTGAGGCGGTCGACCACTTCCGTTCGATTAGCGATGATGGGGGTACCGGGTTCATGCCGACACACCAACTGGACGTAGTCGGGCACAGACTCTCTCACAGATACCCGCCAAAACAGTTACGCCGGTTGTCAAACGCCTTTTGTGAACGTAACCAGAAATCGGCGCCTTCGGATCCTCGCCTGAATTGGCTGGAGGATTTGGTCGTAACTTACCTGGGGAGAGTCCTGTACCGACTGTTGACAGACAGGTCACTGACGACATGGGCTTGGCCCCAGGCCGGTGGGATGCCTGCGACTGGCCCTCAGTGGTGCAGGTGGTTACAGGAGTTAAGGGATGTCTGGAGATTTTCTGACGTGGCAGTCCGCATTTTGCAGCGCTTACGTGAAATTGTGCCGTGCGTGTTGACGTCCATGTTGGCGAGTTATTTGGCCGCGGGGAGCCGGGCGATACCCAAAATTGTTGATTGTGCTCCTCCCGCAAATCTTCCAGTATGTCAACTGGTTCTTTTTGATGCTGATTAGGCACGATGAACCTTCTATGGAGACCATGATGAGCGTGCACATTCGCACCTTGTGGCGCAAATTGAAAATCGCCAGATCGGTGACCCCGAATGATGGTGGCCCCCCTACTTTAGTGGTGTCGCTGGATTTGGAGCAGAATCACGTTTTCGGGTCGACCGACGCTCCCATGAGCGCGCTTCGGTGGAAGTTAGCGGCGCAGTTATCGCCTACGCTCCTAAGTTACACGCGGTGCTTCCTGGAGTGGATGAATTACGCGCGCTTTCAACAGCACCCGGACATTGCATTTAAGCCGCAACCGCACCCATTGCTGCCGGCCGATGTATATGCGCGCGCCACGTTTTTACTCTGGCAAGGCCCCGCCCCTTACCGCTATGACGAGCCGGATTTGGAGTTCGACGAGAACTTGCCGAATCACCAGCTTCGTGGGCTACCGCGCATAGATCATGCGGCGGTGTATGGCGACTTTCGCGGTCGCCTCGAAGCGGTGGGCCATGGTAGGTTCTATGGGACCACGCCGCTAGCAACTGCGCTGGATTTTTCAGCAAAGACCAACTCATGCGGGCCAGTGCCGATGGCCAATATCCACAACACGCGCACCCACCCCCTTCTGCGTTGGCAACTGCCCACCGTTCCCTGGGCTAGCCCGCGTTCGGACTTCGGAAAAATGCACGACGGAGTGCCGCCCCTCCGAACTTTGAATAGCAAGTCATGGTCGTTTTTGAATCACGGTCGCGGCGCTTGGGATACAGTTGCTGCCTCAGAAGGGGTGTTTTACTTGTTGCCGCTGTGCGCCGGCACACTCTCGCCCCTGCTCGCTTGCATGCACATTCTGCGACAAGCGCACGCTCCTTCCGCGGACTTTCCGGCTCGCCTGTTAGCCACGGCGTGCGCAATGGCAAGTGTGGATTGGTTGGATGTCGTCACGGGTAGAGCCGAGGTGCCTCGCCGGTGCTGGCTCAGTACCCTGGCGATACATTATGGTATCCCGACCGTTTTGCTATACTCGGAAAACAGCACGCCTCCGAACGCCTTTAGTGTTTTCGGCCAGGGCACCCAGACCGCCCTGCACTGCCAGTGCGCTGTAGTCGTGGTGGTGGGTGACGATTGGTTTGTCCACGATATTGAATTTGGGCAAGTGCGCTGTGTTTTTCCGCGCGGCCGCTGCACTGCGTTGGCCGAGACGCACATTCTCGACGAGGCGAATTTGTCTGACGAGGTTACTGCTCGCGTCAGCCTGAATTATGGTTCCATTGCAGCCTACAATCGCGAGCCGCCTCGGGTGGACACCGTCGAGTGGAAGACGTGGGTGCTGGTGTGTCGGCTGAACCAGATTTACTATGGTTGGGCAACGCCCCCAGTCGGCACACTACTACCCACGCTGGCCGCCGACACGTGCCCCCTTGAGAAGGCTCTGTTCGACTTACAAGTCCAAGGGGCGCAGCCGGCTGAAGTTGAGGCGCTAAATTACTTTCACGCTTTGATTATGCATGTCGGCCTGGTGGGACCACGCCTCGCGCGGCCGGAACAGCCAGCGGACATCGGTGCAACGCCGCTCGCCTCGCCATTGTGTCACTTTTACAATGAAACGAGCCGACTGGCGGTGCACATCATCTGCGGCTGGTGCCCGCGCGATTGGACTTCTCGCTCGATCGAACGAAACATGCGTATTTTTCAGCCCTACAACGAGCGCCCGCTGCCCCCCGGTATTCCGGCCAAGTCGACCCTCGATAGGATCATATTCTGCCAACAATTGGCGTGGGAATTTCGCGAGCAGTACTTCGCGGCGTTGCTAGGGGCACCCACTTGTGAGCCCCTGGAGCGAGTCCGATTTGGTGCCTCTTTGCCCTATCAGCTATGCCACACACCGCCAGTGCTTTCGTTCACTGAGGCTTTGGAGGTGTTGCACTCCGTGAGGAGCCAAATTGCCCCGCCAGAGCCGCAGCAGCCTCTAAGGTTTGAGGTTATCCATAACGCGGAGCACTTCCTCCTGCGACGGTTTGACAATGGGGACAGCCCCGTAGAGCCCATTGAGAAGATCTGCACGAGCGAAGCTCCTGACGGCAACCCCGTTCACACTTGGCTCAATAAGAACTACCCGCTTCATGGTTGCTTTGACGACGGACTTCCTGTGGAGGACGTCGCGGGTTTCCAGGGTGCGCAATACGGCTCGGCGCCTAACCGCCTGGTCAACTTCTTCTTCGACCCGCATAAGCGCCCTTTTACCCAGTTAGATTCTGGCGTGCGTACGTGGGATGTCGGTCTGGTAGAGCCTCGCGCCTTGCCAGCTCCCGATGACCCCCGCCGGCGCATTTTGAACCCTGATGAGTCGGTAGATGAAGGGATGTCCTCGGCCGCCTCTAGCGTAGCGGGACAGCTGGAAATTGTACTCCCAATGGAGGTCGCAGCCAACGAGGAGCAGTCCGATGCGGGTGTCTCGGCCGACCACGTTCCGGCTAACTGGCTCCAAGAGGTGGAGGCGGCAAACCGGGCCGAGGGCACCTATAGACTCCGCATCGTACCTCTCCAGCCGGTGCGCAACCAGCTCGCTAAGGAAGTGTTCGAATGCGCAATCGACGATAGAATTCGCGCTTTGGCGGGGACATTGCTTGGTCACGATGACTCGGGGGACAAAGAGAGACTGGACGCGCTGGGATTTTCTAAAACAGCAGTGTGGTCCTCATTTGGCCTGGTTGAACCCTTAGAACCGGCAGCGTATTTCGTGCCGGAACTGGGAGACGACCCCTTTGACGGTTTTGGATCGATCCCAGTCCGCGATGCCTACGTGCCACCGGCTGCATTCATCCAGCCGGATGGAGAGGTCCAAGTGGCCCCGGTTAACCTGCCCGTGAATAACTTCCACACTCACGAGCAGGGCCGACAGTTCTTTCGCGAGCAAAATGCCCCGTATATTATGCTCGAAACAGGTTTGGTCTTGGGGATTATGAACAGCACC
Organism: Sphaerolaimus hirsutus; assembly: GCA_964036195.1. Classification (NCBI taxonomy): domain Eukaryota; kingdom Metazoa; phylum Nematoda; class Chromadorea; order Monhysterida; family Sphaerolaimidae; genus Sphaerolaimus; species Sphaerolaimus hirsutus. The sequence goes on along the minus strand of OZ038452.1, from coordinate 15,509,981 downwards.
CCCTATTTCTATTGCGAAGTCTCTATTGAGGGTCGCATGATCCAGGTTTGGCGCCGGGAGGCCTGGCTACCCATGACGCAGTACTGGGATGATCTGCTCCCAGAACACATCGCGCAGTTGTTTGATGTTTTTCGCCAGTATTACGCGGCAACGATGCAAGGGGAAGACGTCCGACCGTTCTTCAACTTGGAGACTAAACAACTGCAGTTGGTGCGGAACGCAGGACTCCCACTTGCGGCGCCAGGGGAGGCTCAGCCGGATCACCGGTTGGCAAATGCGTTTGGGCCGGCTGAACTCGCGCGCTTAGTGGCCGTCGCGAGGGGTAGAGGGCATTATGACCCTGATTGGTCCCCGCGACACCCGCTGAGGAGGCCCATGAGCGAGTGGCTCCAGCCGGAGCAAACGTACGCGCCCAGTTGGGAGAGGTTGCACGTCGAAAGCGTACCCCTCCCACTCCGCCCCCTTTATGCTGAGATGCTTATGAGCCTCAGCTTGGACGAGTCTCGTTACACCCCAAATGTGGGACGCACTCTGCGCTTCTTCCTTGATAGCTTCAGCGACAAACCGCCCTTGACCTTGGAAGTGCCTGTGCCACCCAATGTTTTCACCAACTCGGAGGAGGTACTGCCCATTCTGCCAATAGGGCACCACTACTTTGGCGGTGGTAGGAATACGGCACTGACTAGGAGCATCCTTAATTGGCTGTCGTTCTGGCGCAAACAGCGGGAGCTCCTACGCGTGTTGGTGCTCTCGAACAAACAGTGGGCGGCATATTGTGTGCGTTTCCCCGAAGCACCACGAACCTGGGTCAGATGGCAAGACCGACTTCGGCAAGCAGACCTGGACCAGTTGCGGACGATGCTTGATGAGACTCGAGACGAGTTTACGGCCTTCTTGTTGCGCGCGAAGATCGTGTGTGCGACTGTCAAGAGACCCTCTGACCTTGTCTTGCAACCCGTGCTGAACACATCTTTAGGCCGTTGGCTTGACTTTCGGTTGTATATCCTCCGGCTGCTTGCACTGGATGGAAGTCCCGGCTTGGGAAGACCGGACGTGCACGCAGGCGTGGGTACAATATCGATTGGCAACTACCACACGTATCTATTTTTCTCTGGAGATAGTCCGTTGGGGAACTTTTTTAGTGCCCCCATTCCACTAATGGGTGATCTGTACGTGCCATCATCTGAGCACTTGTATCACGTTCTGCAGCTGATCTTTAGCGGGGACCACGAGCTGATCGTGCCCCTTCTTAGACACTCGGAGCCTAGTCGCTGCAAGTCTCAAATGACGTCCTGGCGTAGGGAGGGTAGAATCGCCAACTGGAAACTGAAACAGCGGGAGTGGCACGACTGCGGTCTTGCCATCGCAGCCATGCACGCTGTTTTGCGACTCAAATTGGCGACCTGCTCTGTCTACCGGAACGCCCTCGTCAACAACCCCGATTCGATTTTTATCGAGGCGAGCCCGTATGACTTGTTTTGGGGTATTAAGCAAGGTATGAATGACCGGACTCCTTGGACAAACGTAGAGACGTGGGGTGACAACTGGCTGGGCCGGTTGCATATGACAATGGCGGAGCAGCTAGCGCGTGAACCCGTTCAGCGTCCGTGGCCTGTTCTGAGCCTAAATGAATTGGCAATGTCCATTCTCGCGAAATGCCGAGGCGCTGTCCGACGCCCGCGGCCGCTTCAACCGCTGCCCACTGCACTCTTGGATAGAATTGCACGGTGCAGGGCGGTTCGGCGGTATGACCCTAACGAAATCCCGCCAACTATCATGACCGTGCAGTTTGTCCAAGGTCAAGATCCAACCATTGCGATCGGACAACAGGTGGAACTGGGCCAGCGTCCCATTCCACAACTTGCAGTAATCAAACGCGAGCACAATTTGCCGCGAGGTGCAAATAAGGCCAGCCGTAGGGTGCATCACCTGCGCCAGGCTCGCACCAAGTAGCATCTATCAGATATAGAGGAGCGCGGTGTATGGGTGTCGGGACTAAAGTGCCAGACCCACGTCTCTGGGATTGTCTCGACGCAAATACACCCAACTCCTTGATTTCTGACCATTTTATTCGACAACTGTGTTGATGGCTATACTTTTATATGAGCTAATTAAGCCGGAGGATTAAAGTCCCAAGCCTACGTCCCTGGGATTATCCAATGGCGATGCCAGATTTATTGAAATTTAACTATGCAGTTATCCTTGCCATGACGGCGCAATGCGGTGTTGAGGTCTAAAGTGCCAGACCTACGTCTCTGGGATTGCCCCCAGCACTGCACGGCGACGTACTGACGAGGTCACTGTTATAAAGCCTCACACAGCTGCGCAATTTTTAAAATGCTACTTATTTTCGAAATAAAAGGGCTCCTTTCCTTGCAGTGCATGTGCACTATGATGGCTGACTGGTGAATTAAAGTCCCAAGCCTACGTCCCTGGGATTATTCTAAGGCCAGCCGCATAGTTGCCAGAATATTATACCCTTATTGACAGCTTTATCGTGTAATGTGCCGTCGGTGGCTAAAGTGCCAAGCCTACGTCCCTGGGACTGCCACTGGTGGCACACGGCATGGTATTGCTGGTCTTTTCAAATTGAGAATCATTTGTTTCGCCCTTTAACCCCATCGGATTTCGCAATTCAACCAAATACTTTGAAACCAACAACTGTAATCATTTATTTTTTCGGAAACAGTGTCACTTCGCAATGCGGTCTGGTGCCTAAAGTGCCAAGCCTACGTCCTTGGGATTGTCACCAGCCGTGTAGCGTTGTGGTGCATAAGACGGGTTCAAGCTACCTCAGGAAATAAATTAAATGACCTCAGAATTCAACAGTTACGCCATTGTTTCGCTTACAATTGAAACTGGTATTTCCCCATTCGCGCATTTTCTGTCATTTATCTCGCATTTTGGGACTTTTTCCCTATTCTTGTCATTTTTGGATTGCCATTTTTACTTTTTTTTGTGTGACGAGCAGTAATTTATAGGGGCGCGGTGTAGGGTGTCAACAAAAACTTTTTGGCGGAAAACGGAAACGGAAACGGAAAAATTTTTGCACTTGCCGGAAAACGGAAACGGAAACGGAAAAAATTTTGCACTTGCCGGAAAACGGAAAACGGAAAAATGAAAGGCCGGAAAACGGAAACGGAAACGGAAAAATTTGCCAAATATATGCCGGAAACGGAAATAATTTGCTGAAATGTTGCCAGAAACGGAAAAAAATTTGCAGAAATTTTGCTAAAAATGGGCAAAATTCACATAATTAAGAGCCTGCATGCATGTTTACCAGTTTGGCTGAAACAGAAAACAAAAAATTGAGCTGGAAAGTGAAAAAAGCTGGAAAAACAGATAATTGAACCGGAAAACGGAAAAAAGGCGGAAAAACCAAAAATTTAGCCGGAAAACGGAAAATGAGCCGGAAAAACGGAAACGGAAACGGAAAAAAAAATTTAGCAGCCGGAAAACGGAAACGGAAACGGAACAAAATTTGCCTGCGGAAAGCGGAAACGGAAAACGGAAAATGGAAAGTTGACACCCTAGCGCGGTGTGTGTGCGTTGGAACCTAAAGCGCCAAGCCTACGTCCTTGGGGTTGGTATTGACACACACACACCTAACTCTTTCTTTTAAATGAAAGGAAATTCTTCTACTTAGACTGCAATTCTGCACATATTTTTGGTATCACGTCTCTGGGGACCATGTCGAGGGGTTAAAGTGCCAAGCCTACGTCCCTGGGACTACCCCATGGCCTGGACCCAGAGGCAAGGTAAAATTTGTATTTCTTCATACCGCATATTTTCAGTTGTTTTAAATATTTCTACCTCAAACATATCGAGTATCGCTGCGAACAATTACCCCTAGTTTTCTATGCCGCTTTTTTTTTGTACGTTATTAAACTCGTGCTTAAAAAAAAACCAGCGTGGTCACATTAAGGAGGGCCCCTGGCTTTACATGTGTATTTAGAATTGTCAGGACGGCCCCGGTCATTGTGTAACTATTTGGACTGGACTCATGGAATTTTGTGCACACAGTTTTCCTTTAAAACTCCAGTGACCTTGAACACTTTCTTGTAAACAGCCACCTGGATAAAGACTTTTTGCTTCCCACATTTAAAGTAATCACCAATAATTTTTGCTGGTTATGGCTGGGAACAAATTTTTGCAGCCACACAATGGCCATATTAGTGGAAAACAGTTTAGTTCAGTTTCACTTCAATCTTTATGTTTTTCCAAAATCCTCTCATGTTTTCCTTGAAACTTTAACGGAATATTTTTGCACAGGAAACATTTTTCTGCATCTATCTTTCTTGACCATGGATCAAAATCAAAATGCTGGCCATACTCATTGCTTGACAATGACTGGTTCACCAAATGTAAATTTCCATGAATTTATGTACCAAGGAGACAATGAAATTGTCATGCATGTGACCGCTGGGGAAATGCGGCTCACACAGCCACTTCAACGTGAGCTTGACTGGCAAGATCCCCGTCGCGAAAAGTGAGAATTTTCATGGGTTCAGTGTAAAAACTGTGCACAATGACCAAAATTTCTTTCAGCTTGAGTGAGTCTGTCCTTCTGTGGGGAAGCACGGCTTTTGGGAATGACCAGCCACTGTTGGCAGTAACTGGCCATGTGGCACCGATCCAACAATGTCAAATCCATGGCACTGGCACCTCAATGCAAGTACCGGCCCACTGCCTACCCGATAGGGAGCCGTCGATTTCACCAACTGATTTCACTTATGACCCGCATCTTTCCGTCGGCCCTCCCATGCATGTGACCATGCGGGTTATTAACCCGAACACTTTCCCAATTAGCGTTACTTTGGAACAGACCGGCAATTTCGTAGATATTAAACTGCAATTTTAAATGATAATGGCTCCAAATTTTCGTTGAGTATTATTTTTCCGCTTTAGGTTAAACGTAGTAATTCCAACAACAATTTGTGTTAAATTTAGTTTGTATTAGTTATCACCTTTTATTGTGGTACAGGTGAACCAAGACGCGTATTAATTTGGTTTCTAGTGTAAAATTAGGTGCAGCGGTCTAAAGTGCCAAGCCTACGTCCCTGGGACTGACCAAAGCACCCATTGTGTACGTTTTGATATTGCTTTTCTGAAATTTTCTTTTAGTAAGCGCAGTCAATCAGTTGCGCGTGGCGATTTTTGTAATTTTGTGGAGGTAAACCGTATGAGTTATGGGTTTTGTGACATTAGCCGCGAATTCGATTAGCAGCGCGCTTGTGCCACCAAGATAAAAATGCCCTCGTTTTGCGCTTATGATAAGTCTAAAGAATTGTTAGCTGGATATGTTTTCTACCGGGATCCCTTTTGTGAATTGTTGTATTTCGTGCTGTTGTGAATATTTTCTAGCCTGGTAGTTGGTTTCACTTAGTCGCGTTTAGTTTATATTTTTAGTGGCATTCCACTTGTCTTACGGTCTCATTTACGGTTCTCATGATTCTTGCCTTAAAATTTTTCTTGCCATAATTATAGATTCTGTTTCGACGCTTTACTAGGGTGCTTCCAGTGCACATGTTTGTGTATTTTCCAGGGCTCCACTTGCGATCTCGTAGCAATTGTAACGTACTTTAAACATTTACCTGAAATACACCGCAACGCTTTAAATACATGAAAAATATCAACATCAGTTCAGCAGTTCCTTGAAAACAGTATTTAACACCCTCTTCGCCGCTGCTACGCTGACTAACCCGCGCTTTTAGAAAAGGGGGGAGGAAGTGTAATGCCAGTTCGCGCTGGGCCAGCGCTCAAAAGGTCGGTATAGTATGTAATGCGATAATCGACGGCGGGCCACCAAAGTGCCAGACCTATGTCTCTGGGACGGTGACCCAGCGTCAATTAACGCTACTAAATCCTAATTATGGCGCTTTAGTCGCCGGGGACGCCATATTGACCCCTTTTTGGGCCAAGTGACGTCATCACGACGCCGCCCCATACATTACCTAACTTATAGGAAACTTATGGCGCAACGAACGCCAACTATGGTAATTGGCGCCAGATCACCAAAGTGCCAGACCTACGCCTCTGGGACGGTGATTAAGCGCGAATTACGATAGAATTGTATATCGATGGCGCTATGTCGCCGGCCCTAATTAGCGAAACGGCCTGATTAGCCGTATTCACTCATGAAAAGGCCCGGGTGACGTCATTCGACACCTCCGGGAATGAAACCTAACTTTTGCGAAACTTATGGCGCTTTCATTAAAAAGAAAAGCAGCGCCGAGCGAAAATCGATTCCCCTGGGTATGGCGACCGAATGGGCGCCGGCGAATGACTCCGACGGCCGCGACAGCGCCGCGCCGCCGCCATTGGACGACCGCCGACCGCCGGAACCCGGGAGAGGGGGATTTTGGGCGTTTTGGGGATTTTTGCAGAGTGTCAAATCGGCCACTCTTGGCCGAGTGCCAACTTCTGAAAAATGGCACCAAGCGTATTTTCGAGGGGGGTTAAGTGCTGCCGCCGTGTTTTGGCGACAGTTTATTGTTCAGAAACTTATAAAAAACCCCTACCCAGTCCCCGCGAGCGTCGACAGCGATGGCCGCCGGAAACGTCCGCGGAGCGACAGAGTTTCGGCCGTTCAGAGAGCTCTTGGTGGGAGTGGCCACCGGAAGGGATGGCCCCGATAGCTCCTGAAGCCTACGTCCTTCGGAGTAGAGACGGGTCACCCCTTCTGGAGGGATATGTGCCTTAAGTAAAATAGTAAAATAGGGAGCGGCCCGATAGCTCCTGAAGTCTACGTCCTTCGGAGTAGAGACGGGCCAATCCCAAAGGAAATTGGAAGAGTGCCAAAAAGGCCGTTTTTGTGTGTAATTTGGCACATATCCCGTAGCCACTGCTGCCACAGGGAGGAGTTTTGTGATTTTGTAGGTTGTAGGTGTAGGGTTAGGAAATAGGTTCGCGGTAGGTGCCGCGATTGGTGATTTATTGCGCAGGTATTTGTGTTTATGTGCACTTATTTACCCACCTAACCCCCTTAGTTTGTGATAATTGCATGTGTTTGTGATTGTGCTTTTACGTTTGCCATTATTTCTGTGTTTTGCACTTATTTCTGTGTTTTGCACTTATTTCTGTGTTTCGCACTTAATTCTGTGTTTTGCATTTCTGCACTTTGTGTTTGGTTTCGCGTTGGTCGATTGGTACGCTGGTTGGACGAGCTCACGGTTGAGCAAATACGGTTATCTTTGTATTTTTGGTCCTTCTGCACTTGTTTGCAGTTTTGAGTAGCTGTGGATTCACTCGGCTTGTTTTTAATTATATCATGTTTAGTTTTGAGAGTCTCACTCAGTTTAGGTACTTTTAAGCTGCTAGTTTGTGCGTTTACATTTGGTAGGTTACTGTAGGTATTTTACCTTCTAGTTTGGCACAGTTCCAGGTTTGGTTTTGCTAGCTGGCTGAGTGCCAGAAGAAAGGTGTTCCTGAATGTCAAGTCACCATTCCCTTTTGTTCCATTAAAAAGTAACCCTTGTGGTACATGGCTCTGTTCAGCTGAGGTCACTTATTTTGGTTACACTTTTGAATGTACTCTGGTGATTGGTTGGCTCCGCCCAGCTGCAAACCAGTTTTGGGCATTTCAGACCCATAAAAGAGAGCCCCAATCTTGTGATTATCATCAGTCTATTCAATCCAATTCTAATTACTAAGTCAGTGATTTACCAGCTGAAATGAGCCTACCCTTGGTTATTCATTCTCTGCTAACTCTGGCATAGGCCTTCTCTTCCCTCTGCACGGTGACATTTAGGTTCACAGGGGCAGGAGTGGCCACACGGAGCTGCCGGTATAGCTAAGATAGGGTGTTGTATGGGGAGAACCCACCATCTGTGATGCTTACTGTACGTCTGGACCTCTGTGGACTTGTTTTAGGCGTAGTATAAGCTGAAGTAGGCTGTACACCTATTGACTCGCTCTAGGCTTTCGTAAGGGCCCAAACAGTTGTGCTACGTCGTCGTAGAATTACTTTTGATAGTGGTGCTGTGCCAAGCTAGAACTTAAGTACCTGGACTTGTGTGGTCTCTTACCAGTGTACCGTACTGCTATCCTCACCTGTCTGGTTAAGCTTATATGACCCTGAGTGTTATTTAGTCATTTTTGTATTAATGTTTTGATTTGGAAGGTGGAAAGGTAAATTGGAAATATTCAAATACTTTGGAAACCTTATTTGCAACGTTATTCGAGAAACCCAATTAGTGTAATTCAAGCTTACTCCGGTGCAACTAATTCTCTACTCAGTCTATTGGCTCATTCCAGCTAGTGGATCCTAATTACGTCTAATTCTAATTTGTGAATCATGATGGAAGTCGCTTCTGTTTGCTTGCATTCGAATGATGTTCAGTTGTCGGTTTTCGAAGCGTGGGCTAGTCTTGTTTCTGTTTCTGAAAGCGCGCCAAGTTCTGAAGGTTTCTGGGAGGTTGATGATTTGGAAATGGGCCCAGTTTTTGATAGTTTTGAACCCATGTCGGAATTGTTTCAAATTCAGCGAAAGGCCACGTATGCGGAAAAGGTTCAGGGCGCTGGTGATTTTGTTATTGACTCTGTTTTGCCCAATGGCGAGGTGATTAGTGATGCTTCTCAGCAGTGGTTGCTCGATCACTTGATCATGGAGCCAGCTTTTATTGAGCCCGGAATTTGTGGTGTTTTGGAGAGAACCGCTGAAAGGCTGAAGAAAGTTGTGCAGCCTAGAAACCTTTGGTATTTGGTGGGTAAGAAGGGGAAATTACAGCTGCACGTGATTAGCCGCAGGCTTTTGCAATTTGCGCGACCGGACTTTGTTAGCTGTGGCAACCAAGTAGACCGAAAAGTTCCGAAGCCTACGTCCCTCGGAATAGCTAGGTCGAAAGGCACCAAGCTGGTGAAGTTTGGCAGACAGGTTTCCCGCGCACGCGGCAAGCGTAAGGCTTGTAGGGCAATTGTTAAGCGTTCAGTGGACAACATGTCGCTCGTTGAATTGTCGGAATTGTGCGATTATCTTGTTGGCGTGTTGCCATCGTTTGTCGTTCCACGCGTGCAGAAGGTAACCAAGTCCCCTGTTAGGTGCTGTAGATTTGGCGTCATTAGGCAGGATGGGCTGCATGAGCGCATCGTTGAGAGTTCTGACGGAAATGGGCATTGTCCAAGGTGTTGCTATCTGGCCCATAATGGTGATGTTGTAAGACCCGAGGGGTTATCGTATTGTATTAATGACAAGGTTGCAAGACCGGGGGGGTTATTCTATTATATGTATTGAATGGTGTTAAAACTCAAATTTCTTGTTACCATACAATTCTACATAATGAAATACACACACCATCCATGATATACACACCACCTCAAATGCATTGCACAATGTTGGCACTGAACCAAAAAAATGCTGTAAAAAGCGTTAATTATCCATCTGTAGGCTGATTTTCTTTTTGCAACCTTATTTGTAGCAGCATGAGTGATAAAAAGTTCTATTTTTGCTTTATCTTGATATTCAAATGAACTGTTGGCATTTAGACTTCATTAAGTGTGTGTGAAAACATTGAAAGGGAAACCAGTATCAAAAACTTCTGCAAGGGTCATACCAAAAAGTAATGCATCCGACTCGACTCGAGACTCGAGATTTTTGCCTGACCGACTTTTCACTGGCTTGCCTGACTCGACTCGCCGACTCGACCGTAAAAAATTTGGGGTTGCGACTTGAACTCGAATTTGAAAAAAATCGTGTTTCGAGCCCTAGCTTTCACTCTCGTTCGTACAATACGCGACTGATAACTTGGCCATGGGCCAATTTATCATACGTGACCCGATCCCCGAATTCAAAGAGGTTCGAATGCGGAACGGAATTTTTCATTGTTTTCAAATTTCCATTGAGAAAGCACACCATGCGCCAGAGTTGCGAAAGCGTATTTACGCTTACCCGAAATACCCGGGTAAATGGGTATTTATACTTACGCTTACGCTTACGCTTTCATAAAATACCCGTACGCTTTTTTACGCTTTCCCGGCCAAAATACCCGGGTACTAAAAGCGTAAAAAAGCTTTTCACACGGTTCAGTTTTACACTTTTGAAAAAGCATAAAACCACAAAAAAAAAGTGAACGAAACTTCGTACCAAAAAAATTACTGCGTGCGTGCAGTAATGTGCTGGAAATAGTGGAACAAATTGTGTCGCAGCCTGAATGTCTTGCTAATACTGTGTCGTCGAGCAAAATCGTGGCTTCAGATCAGAAATTTTGGGCTGAAAATGGATTATAACGACGATGTTGTCGCCGTCGACAGCACGAACTCCAAGTTGGAAGATAACAAGATGACTTACCGTGTTTCTTCTAATATAACGGCAGCCTCCAATAGAACGGCACCTCCCATATAACGGCAGGCAAAAAAAGTTGACGAAAAAAATTGAACGGTGCTCTCCTATTATAAGAAATACGGTAAGTGTCGCTGCCGATGAATTGCCAAACAACATATGACGGCAGACTACTAAGTGGACATCCGAAAAATGTCGCTGAGAGCTTGATTTGGAAAGAATTCACCGAGAAAACGTCTCTTAAAAATTTTTACGCTTACGCTTTTATTTACGCTTTCCCAGGTATTTTAAAAATACCTTACGGTACGCTTTAAGTATCCATACTGAAAATTTGGAAAGTGTATTTACGCTTACGCTTACGCTTTCCAAAAATACCGGTATTTTAACAACTCTGCCATGCGCCAGTGATGGCATTTTTAATATTTGGCGTGGGCTTAACATTTTTATAATTTCGGTAACTGCTGTCGGGGTTTGGTGAATAATGTCATGTGGTCTTGTTCGCGTTATTATTTTTATTGTATCCACTTCTGTTGAACCTGGCACGCTGCCAGAATACGCTCTTGCCTGATTGGCAGATCAAAACCTAAGTATTGCGCAATGAGCTTGAAATTCGGAAGCGTCAGGTATCTGTGGAGGCCTCTAAGTGTACGTCATGACCACAGCTCTATTGCTGCCACCACCTGCCGTCCATACAGAGAAATTCCAAAAGTTCCATCATGGCCAATTCTTGGCAGCTTGCCAGCACTGCGATTTGGTTGGGAGACAACATTGAGAGCCGTGCAGGCTTTTTTGTTCCTTGGAAAATGACCTCCGAAATCTGTACAAAGGTCGCCTGTCTCCTATCAGCGAGTACCACAAAACTCTGGATACACTTCACGCACAATATGGGCCCTTGGTTGTTGAATGTAGAGGGTTTGGCAGGGAAGTTCTGCATGTGTTCGAACCTGAAGATGCGAAAAGTGTATTCACGGCCGACGGAAGGACGCCGCACATTGTGCCTCTGCAGGAAACTGTCCAGTACTACAGAAAAATGAAGGAAATGAGCTTGGGATTGGGCAACATGTGTGTAACGAGTATTATTTTATTTATCTCTTGACAATTATTGAATATATCTGCTGATAACTTTTTTCTTTCATACGTATATTCGAGGGGATGTGGTTTTGTCCATGTCGTTTCAATGGGGGATATATGTGATGGGAATTTCCCCAATTCGTTTATATGATGGATCTGGGGGGGGGGCTTTTTCAAGCATATACGGCGTGTGCTATAAGTGCTGATAACCTCGATTATTACATGAATTTACCATTTGTAATGTGTAAAATATTTATTTAATTGAATATTTAACCAACTTTATTTCTCAATGATGTAGGAACGGCGACGAATGGTACAGACTTCGTTCGGCAGTGCAGCAGGCGATGTTGCGACCGAAGGCTGTGGAGCAATATTTTGAATTAGTTGATGAGGTCAGCTTGATTTTACAGCAAAAAAGCACAGTTGTTAATGAGTATTTACTTTTACTCAAAAAGTACGCATACTCAAGTACCGAGTAAATACGCATACTCATACTTTAAAAAAAGTATCTGTACTCGCCTGTACGCTTACTTTTTGAGAGTACTCAAGTACAGTAGAGTAATTTTTGCAGTACAGAAATAGTATTTTTTGTATTCCAGACCCCTGCTTTTCATAAAGAATAGTTATTAATAGGAAAAAAACACCTTTTTGTTGTCTAGCTTAAACATTCTCCGCAGGGACGTAGCCAGGATTTTTGAGCGGGGGGGGGGCGGATTGTATACGGAGCCCGGCGAACGGGGGGGGCGGCGCCCCCCCCCCTAAAATTTAACCCCTGTAGTAGGGTTCAAACGGGATCCCGATCCCGGATCCCGTGAAATTCCGGGATTTACCAGTCCCGATCCCGATCCCGAAACCCCAATCCCGATCCCGATCCCGAAATCTCAAAAATACCAATCCCGATCCCGAAAGTTTTCAAATCCCGATCCCGATCCCGAGAAACTCCCAAGTTTGGGATCCCGATCCTGGAAAAATTAGTGGAAATTATAAAAAGTGAAATAATGACGTTTTTGCATGCAAAAAAGTTGATGCAAACCCCCAGCGTCAATTTTATGCCACTTTTCTGGCATCCAACAGTGTTTTGAGACCTTTATGAACAACTGTGAATGCCAGAAAAATGGCCAAAATCTCTATCCCTAGAACCCAATCCCGATCCCGGAAAAATGCGTATCCCAATCCCGATCCCGTGACCCCAATCCCGGCCAATCCCGATCCCGAAATCTCAAAAAACCAATCCCGATCCCGATCCCGATCCCGAAACCCCAATCCCGATCCCGATCCCGATCCCGAAATCTCAAAAAGTGAATCCCGATCCCGATCCCGAAAAGTCAATCCCGTTTGAACCCTACCCTGTAGTAGGAGAATGGCGCTATGGCGCTGGCGCCATTCGTAGGCGCCACGCCATGGCGCAAATGGCGTTGGCATTGGCACCAAAAAGCAGTATACGTCTGTATTTTACAGCGTATACAGCGACATGGACAGGAATTGAGTCCATTTTCACTGGCGTTGAGGCCGCGGAAACGGGCCAGCCGAAAATATTTGCTGCGAAGGGCAAATGCGCGCTTGCGCGCAAAATTTGTTCAAACTGTCGACAAAATGGTGTTCTGAAAGTGCCATTTCTGGCACATTTTTTTGGTCCGGCCCGGGAAGGGGGGGGGCCGCCCCCCCCGCCCCCCCCCCTGGCTACGTCCTTGATTCTCCGTAAACAGCGTAAACAACAAAAGGCTCCCTTCTACTTTTTCCAGAAAGAAAAGGTGATTTTACTCGCTTTTACGCTTTCCTGATAGCGAAAATACTCGAATTTACGCTTTCTGGTAAAAAAAATATTTTACTCATATTTACTCGTGAGTAAAAGTAAAAAATTTCTACTCTACGCTTTCTGTACTCGATGGGTGAGTAAAAACAAAATGCTTTACGCATATGCATGCTTTGAAAAAAGTTTGGTACTTTTAACAACTCTGCAAAAAAGATGGAGATTTAGCTGTTCTAAGCGGGTGTTTTGATCGTTTTTTATTTGAAAGCCCCTTGGGTTTTAGATACCGATACCGATTGGGGATGGAACTTGCTATAAAAATATTTTCAACTTCAACGGAACCCGACAAACGGAGGGGGGGCTCAGCCCCCACCCGAAATTTTTACCTATAGAGTGACGGAATGGCGCCACGGCGCTGGCGCCATTTGTAGGCGCTACGCCATGGCGCCATTGTCGTTGGCGCCAGCGCCATGAAATGCTGTATATTTTACGTATGTAAATATATAGATACAATTACAGCAAAAACGCACAGTTAGTAAATTTTGATGGGTATTTCGGCTACAGGGAGTAATATAGTGATATTCCTAATGCCTGGGAGCAAATGCGCGCGTGCGCGCAAAAATTTTTGCATGACACCTTTCAAAATCGTACCGAAACTTGCATTTTCCGGTATTTTTCAGGTCTCACCCCGGGAAGGGGAGGGGGGCTGCAGCCTCCCCCCCGCCCCCCCTGGATACGGCCCTGAAACGTGGTAAATATGCAGGTGGCCATCGACTTCGTACAATGTGTATTGGGTAGTGCCAACCGCGAACACCGCGTTGACAACTTCAAGGATTTGGTCTCAAGATGGAGCTTTGAAAGTGACTTTCATTTACCCATATCAGTTTCTTTCTAATAGCATCTTCCGAGAAGATACTATTGCAAAAACGACCACGCAGCTTCTGGTCAACTCGTTTTTGAAAAACGACTTGGCGCACTTCATTCGCATCGTCCCGGATGGGAGCTCGCTGGCACCATGATCAACGCCAACAGAACCATGTTTGACATTTCGAGTGAACTCAGATTTGCCTTGCCATTGTGGCAGTACATTGCCACACCCAAATGGAGAAGACTCATCAAAGCTGAAGACGTGTATTACAGGTATTTACATTTATAAACTTATGTTGCATAATACTACATTCAACTTCGGTCAACTTCTGTTTCGTCGGAGCGTTGGATAGGTTATTTGCAAAATCAACATAGTCTGAACTAGGGTTGGCAAAATCTCTGGGAAAAAATGGAAAATTGAATATATTAGGCGGCGGTTACACGCATTTTCTGTGACGACAAAAAAATGCAGTTTTTCAACTGTTCTTGTGGAATCAACGGAAAATATATTACATGTGTGATATCTCAATTGATCGTGATTGTGCCAGCTTCACTGTCTGGGGCAAACATCAAATTCCATAATTTCCCTTATCTAGGGTTCAAACGATATCACTTTTCGATATCGATATTCGATATTCGATATTTTTTCAAAATTTTCGATATCGATATTCGATATTTTTTCAAAATTTTCGATATCGATATTCGATATTCGATAGTTTTTCAAAATTTTCGATATCGATATTCGATACGATATGGACCCTCGATATCGATATTCGATATTCGATACTAAAAAATGGCCGATATTCGATATCGATATTTCGATATTTTCGATATTTGATATTTAGCTTTTGGTATAGCAAGGCATATTTCAAGCAGCATGTTGTATTTTCATATGGTTGCAAACATGGTTGATTATCTCTTTACTGAAAAGTACAATTGATTTTAACAAGGTTTACAATGGTCAGAATGAAAAAATCGAAGAAAAAACATGACGAATCAAATTGTATCAGACAAACAAAAATTGGTAGATATTACAATTCATACTTATAACCCAATTGTTTAAGGGCATGTTGCAAAAAAGCAGCATATCAGCATTTTCTGGCTTCAAATATGAGGTAGGTAGTTCAGTAGGTATGTGGCCAAACCAAATACAAGAAATGTGGAGTAAGCACTCCAACAAAGATAACATTAAATACTTTACTTTTACTCATCAACTTAGATACTATAAGCAAATCAAATTAATCACAAATATCTCAAAACAAAAATAATAACTTAATTAAGGACATTATACAGGTTCGATATATCGATAATATGGTCGATATTCGATATCGATATTCAATATTTTTTCAAAATTTTCGATATCGATATTCGATATTCGATATTTTTTCAAAATTTTCGATATCGATATTCGATATTCGATATTAAAAAATGGTCGATATCCGATATTCGATATTCGATACGATATATCGTTTGAACCCTACCCTTATCACGCACACTAGATCGCACTTTTTTCATGTTGTCGTAGGTTTGTCGGAGGGTTTGTTCTACGCGGCCTCGCTAGCGAGTCCGCATAGAACAAACCCTCCGACAAACCTACGACAACAAGAAAAATACATTATCTACTGTGCATTATTGCGTAATCTATAAAGATTAATTATTGTTCCATGTAATGGGGTTGATCAAATAATGATCAATTGAGGCATCCGATCTATCTACTTATTGGTTTTCATCCCAAAATATGGTTGACAAAATCACAATTTTTGTCGTCACAAAAAATCCATGTAAACACCGCAGGGGTATCTTGAATTTTGACCCTCCGAGTGGTTGGATAGATAGCAAATCGCTCCTCCGGAGGGATAGATAGCTGAAAAATTTTCTGGGGGGGGGGGGTTTGGGGGGGGGGTTGTGGTGGTTCGATATATAGGCTTTTTCGGGGCATCGAAGGAAGAAAAGGGAGAAAAATCGCTAAAAGTAGGTGTAAAATAGCTCAAAATGGGTATACAAGAGCATATAGTACTTAAAATAGCTGAAAATAGGCAGTTAGACGCATGAACCAGTGATTTTGAAGGTGGAAATCTATATATAGGTATGAAAAATAGCGATTTTGAGCGAAAATTGGGGTATAGTTTCTGAAAAATCGTTCCAGATAGGTAGATAGCTGAGCGATTTGGGGGGGGGGGTTTAGGGGGTAGTAGCCCAAAATTTTGCCTCCGGGATAGATAGATAGCTGAGCGGCCTCCGGGATAGATAGATAGCTGGGCGGTTTGGGGGGGGGTAACCCCCCCCCCCCCCCCAACCCCCCCCATTCGAGACCCCTGAAACACCGCCTAATATAAATATAGGTAATAAAATGGAAAATTAATAAAATAAGTTTTACTAAAATTCGAATTTTTGTACTTTTTTTGTAAAATTGTACAAAAATGCGAATGTTTGTAAAAAAAAAAAAAAGTTTGTAAAATTGTACAAAAGCTCGAATTTTTGTAAAAAAAACAAATAAAAAAATATGAGTGTTTGTTAGAGTGTATAAGTTTTCTTTCGTGTTAATTAAGGTCTAGCTGCCAATTAGCGGGACTGGTGTCTTGTTGTTGCTTTCATTGTCGTGATTGGAACATATTTACTTAAAATTGCAAAATTTAACACCTTTTTTCTATTTTCAATTTAAAATCACTAATTTATATCATTTTTCCCATTCTCTTCGTCCCATACCTTGAAAAAGCGTATATATTGAAGCCCATCAGCCCCCCACCCCAAAAAAATTTTTTTTAGCTATCTTCCCTCTGGAGAAGCGATTTGCTATCTATCCAGTTCCCACGAGGGTCAAAATTCAAGATACCTAAACATGTCGCATTTGCAACCCGTGTCAGCAGCCTACATTCAATGTTTTTGTATTCATCTGCATGCTTCTAGCGTATACTCGGCAGACACGATACTCTACAAACACGATACTCTACAAACAGATAGGAGTTATGTCTTCGGCTGGCAGACGGCCAGCCGAGAACTTATGGAAGGCGTGCTGATGACGAAGTGGTGACGTCATGAAGAGGAAGACGACGTGATGGCGACGAAAGTGATCACGTCACGATGGAGCAGGGGTCTCCTAGCGGGGGGGGGCTGGGGGGGGGCTTCCCCCCCCCAAATCGGCCAGCTATCTATTTATCCCAGAGGCCGCTCAGCTATCTATCTATCCCGAGGCAAAAATTTTTCGCTACTAACCCCATGGACCCCCCCCCCCAATCGCTCAGCTATCTATCTATCTGGAGTGGTTTTGAGAAATTTTGCCCCAATTTTCACTCAAAATCACTAATTTTTGCACCTTTTTATAGTTTTTCACCTTCAAAATCGTACTCTCCCGCTATATACATGGTTATATACCTATTTTTAGCCATTTTAAAGCTGCTTTTGGCTACTTTTAACTGATTACTAGCGATTTTTTCCCCTTTCTGCATTCTTAACCTTGAAAAGGCCTATATATTGTGCCCCCGCCAGCTCCCCCCCCCCCCAAGCACCCGCCCAGCCCCCACCCAGAAAAATTTTCAGCTATCTATCCCTCCGGAGGAGCGATCTGCTATCTATCCAGCCCCCGCGAGGGCCAAAATCTTGGAGACCCCTGCGATGGAGTGTTTCCTCCGGAAAAATGTACGGCGTAATGTCATCCGAGTATAAATACACATTGTTTTATGGCCTTGCATGCAAGATTCCGATTTTTGTGTAAACTTTTTGTAAAATGGTTTCATTTTATTTTTTTAATGACATTTCAGAATAAAATGAAAAATGAATAATAATAAAAACACAGTTTTAATGCAATTTTACTACAAATGTAGTAAAAAAATTTTTACTCAAACCAACCCTGGTCTGAACCATTTCTTACTATGTACTTCTTTTCAGTGGCGCTAACGAGCTTATTCAAGAAGCGTTCGGTCGGATGGAGCAGTCATCGAATGAGGCAAACATGCTTTTCATGAACTACCTTGTCAATCAGGCAAACAAACAACACATCTCCATGGAAGATGTAAAAATAATAGCCCTCTCATTATTTGGCGATGGCCTCAACACGGTTGGCAACTGTGCCACATTGCGGCCACGCGATTGGTACACCATCGAAAGTTGGGAAACTCATAAATCTGTTTTGAACGCATTTGAGTTTACCACAATGAATTATTTTTGATCGCCGTCAACAGTAGTTCACAGATTCTTCATTGTGGTAAACTAAAATGTGTGCAAACATGTATGAGTTGCCCAAATTTCGGTGGTGTACTAGTGTGCGCAGCGCCAATCGATTAATTTTCCAACTGCGTACTCAATCGTGCTGATAAATATCTACCTTCCATCATTTCAGACCGCTCCAATGTTCATCTACAACCTATATTGCATAGGTTCGAGCCAGCGAGCCCAAACGAAATTACACGATGAGTTGACTCGCTTGACTGATAACGGGCGCAATTTCTCGCCAGAAAAATTGAGGTCAGCGCCGTATTTGAATGCGTGCATCAAGGAAACCTTCAGGCTGTTCCCCATCGGCACTGAAGTGAGCCGAGTGACGCAACGGGATCTTGTTCTCAGCGGGTATCACGTGCCTGAAGGGGTGAGTTTTGTGTGCTTTTTTGGCGACTATGTGATTCGGTTAATAGTGTAAGAACTATATCAATTAAATTAATGTAACAAAGCGATACGCAACTTAATAAAAATTAGCAGGCGTAAATATGTCAATCCCTTGCGGTGTTGTAGATTTGTAGCGCACCTTTAAGCTATCAGCTGTTAGCTTCAAAGCCACGTTGTTGTATGTTCAGTGATTTTGATATCGATGGGTTATTTTTATTTATTATTACTATTCCCTGACTGACATTCCCTGATTGACACCCTTCTCCATATGGCAGACTGCAGTTGACATAAACATGGCATCATACCTGAAGTCTGAGCGGCACTTCTCACCTGAGCCACTGGAGTTCTCGCCCGAACGATGGGTGCGCAACCATGCTAGCTACGTGGGCCGGTCGGTGCACCCGTTCGCGCTGCTACCGTTTGGACACGGCACCAGGATGTGTGCAGGTTTGTGTTTCCGCGTGTCCTATTGTGTTCCGACTGATAGGTGTTTTTTAATCAACAGTCGTCGAATTTGTACACGCGTATTTAGGGATGGAAAAAAGCGCTTTTTTTAAAAAAAAGCGCTTTTTTCGCTTTTTTTTAAAAAATGTCAAGACGTTACCTAAAAAGCTCCCAAATATGGTCCTGAGTCAATATATACAGGTATATCAGACAAGTGGCAGTACTTGTGATGATATATAGCCATAGAATGGCTGTGCAATCATCTGATAGCATTATAAGTGCTGATTTCTGCCAAAAAAAATCCAATTTTATGTTGACTCATGATGTATATCGCCGTTTTTGAATGTTCCTTGACTGCAAGTGATGTAAGGCATGGAATAGTGCTTAAATTTGGCTATAAAAGAAGGCTAATACATGACACTGATGTTTCACACTGTAGAAAAATGGAAGCACATTGGCTGGATATTATTTACTACACTGACATATCTCCTCAACTTATTATTACTAGAAGCAATGCCACTCAAATGCTTCAAAACCAATGAAAACAACCACCAATGGCAATTTGCATGTGAAATTATGCGCTTGCGCGCAAAAAAATTGCAAAATACCTAGTGCATGAGTACAAAAGTTTTGCCAGCGCTTTTTTAAAAAAAAAAGCGCTGGGACCCTTGCGCTTTTTTTTAAAAAAAGCGGCGTTTTTTAAAAAAAAGCGCTTGCCATCCCTACGCGTATTTACAATCCTTTTGACGGGTCATTCCGTGGGTCAGCGGTCAGCTGCACCACTTTTCTGTTTCGCGTGTAAATAGGTTTACATACTGATGACGGTGACACGATTCTTGTGGGCAGACCCTGCAAAATGTCATGTCATGCAAAGTATCAAAAGTAATTTAAAAGCCCTGTGAAATGTCAAATGACTGACAAAAAATAATATTTGACATTTTACGAACATTTAGTACACGGCTATGACACTGCATTACATTTTTCGTTTGGGTCTGGAGATGGCATCTGGGCGCAGGGCCAGCTCCCGAACCTAACGGTTCCGTCATTCGTAAATCCTCCACTAATTTGTTGTGTATTTTGCTCTTCGCACTATTTATGTGTGAATAATGGGCCAAATAGACGGATGACAAAATAGTGACAAGTGTTAGGTTAACTGTTAAGTCAGGTGTAAAGCATTTTTATCTGCAAGAAGTGAACTTGTAAATGAAAATACTTTACAGTTATCGGTTTACTTGTCCTTAACTTGTCATCACCGATCACTTTTTTGTCACTTGTCTACACTTGAAATATAGTAAGATTTGTATCGTCTTTGAGTGGTTGCAGGTCGTCGTTTTGCCGAGCAAGATTTGCGTGTGTCCATCGCCAGAATGATTTTGGCCTTTCGCTTCGAGTACGTCGATGACAAGCCACTGGAGCAAGAAATGCACTCACTGTTACTGCCTAAAGGGGATTGTGTCTTTAGATTTGTCCCCAGAAATTAAAAGAGTTGTGGTGAAGTTTAGACTTTTTTTCAGCAAGAGTTGCCCTTTTTACGTTTATTTATTTTTATTTTTTACATTCCATTCACTTGGTGCTATTGATTCTACCTACTCACATTTTTTATACGGTTTCGTCGTGTCTATTGCCTAGTAGAATAACTTTGATGTCATGGTAGAGTATAAATTGCTGAAGGTGTGAATATTTTGATTTTGTAGTTATAATGCACTTGTGTATCTACGTCTTTAAAGAAAGTACTCATTATCATAAATGGAATTTCATTTTTACCATGTAGTCATCTGAATATAAGGTAAATACATAAAAGGTTTGGGGAAAACAGTTTAAGTTTTTAAATCCGGCCAAGTTTTTAAACTATATACCTATCCGATTTCTAGCCTGATTCGTTGACTCTATTTTCCTAAAGCGCATTGACCGACGTTTCCATTATACCCCTCCATTTTTTCATGATTTTCAACTGGATTACTTTGCCGTTGTTTAATCAACGAAGAACACGAATTTATGGGCCGTATCGCGATCTTCGGTTTAGCTTTTTGTTTGTTCTTTCCTGTTTTAGTAGTTGTTTGAACTTACTACAAGTAACAACTACTACACTGTGTTAGTACGTAGGTATGCATGTGATAAGCATTTTGTACATTTGCTTTGCGTAAAAAAAGCAAGCATAGAAATATTGATTGCACTGTGTCGTGCGGCTGAGAGGAAATAAGTTTTTGTGACTGGATCATATATATATATTTACCTCAATGTGGATCTTGTATCTATGTAATATGTTGTTGTATTCTACTCCTTTTGCATTCAGGATTGCATTGCATTTCTTCATTATGTCTATTTCGAATATGTCTTCTCAGTAACATTTCTAAAATAGGTCTGATCTAAAGGAATGACAAAGTTCAAACATCGCCACCACCTAGAATGGCCATAAATTTCCTATTAAAAAGCAAATGTACTTTCACGTTGCTGACTACTAGTACTTCTACTGACCGCACATTTAGCAGTGAAATCTACCGTACCCCATCTGAATAAACACTTTCATTTCTTTCATCACTTCCTGTGACCATCGACGAACTTGATGGATAACTGTCCGGTTACTGTATTCATCAAGAACATTCTTGTACCGTAAATATTACCTCGAATTATCCCCCTTGAATAAACCCCCCCTCGAATTAACCCCTCGAAATAATAATCCCCCCTCGAAATACCCCCCGGAATGATGTACATCATGTATGCAATGTACATGATGTATTTATTACTGCTAATTTGCATTGCAGCTACACACGAGTAGTTTGTGTAGCTATCTACGTTTTATGTCCAAATATATACTGTTTGATCACATTTATCACCTGTTTTGGGTACGCAAATGCCTACGTGTTACTACGATCCTTACGAAAATTTCTGACGACATAATAACCCCCCCCCCTCGAATTAACCCCCCTCCCCCCTCAAATTTTGCTGGCGAAATAATAAACCCCCATGGGTGTATTTCGAGGTAATACGGTATTTTAACATTGATGATGTGTTACATTTCATGTAAACCGTCAGTTTAGTGGGGCCTGTGAGTGAACCCGCTGTCTCCGAAACCCCAAAGAAATTAATAATGGCGGTTAAATGATGTAAATATCATGTTGAAATCAGATTTTTTATATTTACCACTAGGAAACACCCGAAATACAAGTGCACCTTTTTTATGACAAGTGAACCATGGTACAGTTTTCAAGTACTGCATATGTTTACTACCAAAATATATTCTTGTAATGCTAACAAGTGCAGTATCTACATCACTCCCATTTATTTCGCAATGGCAAGTTCTGGCAGGCTGCGAGCTCTTACATTAGCCGAGCTTTGTTGGTCGCGTTCTGCTCGTGGTATCTTGAGGCACTGGCCGCTTACTACGAGCGCGCGTGTGCGTCGACGCGACTGCTAGCAGGGGGCGGCCGGCTCGCAGCGACTGCTAGCGCATGCAATCGATTATACTGGCCGGGCGGCGGGGCGGCCGCCCGTCGGTTCAATAGGGCAGCCGAGCGTGGCGCCGCCGTGCCGACCCAGACCGCTCGCATGCGCGCGCTCACCGGCTTGTTGCAGCGCGCGCGCCGCCTGTCATTGTGCTAGTGAGCTATGGAATATTTCATTCCGCGCAGCTAGCGGCGCTCAACCCGCCATTCGCCGCCATTCTTTGGCAGCCTGCCAATATTTTAACCTTATAACTCGGCCTAAAACGACTGTTTGTTGTCGGTGAGCCCCGCTAGTTTGCAATTTAAATACCTGTGATAAAATAGCAGTCGGCGCGGGGCACTGAGTGTGGGCAGGGAATTGTGCTCGGTTCGGCACGAATCTGGCCCAAGCGAAGCCAGCAGCTGGTAGCGGCGGCGCTCGCGAGTTGGCCCAATGGCTCATGCGAAGCACGGCCGCCGCGCCCCCACTGCAGCCAGCCAGGGCTCCATCTCTCCGTTCTATTTATGCGTTTTCACATTTGCTCAATCTGAGCGTCATTCCCTATCTCACGCGAAGTTGTGACTCGTGTCTTCCGGTATTGCACACCGAATTGCCTTCTCGCTTCAAAGTGTATCCGTTTTGTGCTTTTTATGTGGTTAGAGCTGTGCGCATGCTTTATTCATCTTAGATAACAAACTTGTTCCAGCGCCATAATTTTCTCATTTTTCTTGCACCGGTAGTCGTTACTCAAGTTAGCTGATTAAATAACTGATAAATAGTACGCAAAAATTGCCACATCGCATTAAAATAATCAAGCGCCGATTAATGCATATTTATCGACAGTGGAGGCATGAACTGCCTCAACCAACGACCAGTGAACGCTCGGTGGGTCGCTAGAGCGTATTGCTCCGTTTGACTTCATGGCGCTGCACACACTAGTTTACTGTCAGATTTTGGTAAACTCATAAATCAGCTTTGAACGCATTTGAGTTTACCAGAATGAAGTGTCTGTCAACTGCAGTTGATGGAGATTGAGAATAACTACTTCCAGCAAACTCAAATGCGTTCAATGCCGATTTCTGAGTCAACCAAAGTCTGGCAGCAAACTAGTGTGCGCACACGCAACAACTTTAACGATAACAGAGGCATGCGGCTTCAGTAAAATAATGAAGTTTATTCCTGTGAAAAAATTCAATGTTGAAATTTTGACAGCAATGATTTTTTCTAATTTTTACAATCGTTGAATGCGTTAGTTTTCATTGGCACACTGCCAACGTAAGACATAACTAATTGTACCCGCATAGTGTCAGTTGACTACATGGAGGATAGAAATGGAAGCGAGTCCGGCGAGGGGTCAGACAGTGGCGCTGCGGCGGGCGGCGGCTGCCTCGGCCCTGTCCGTCCATCTCGGACGCGGCGCGGCCGCGGTCTGGCTTTCCTCTCTTCCTCCTAGTGAGTGCGGCCCGGCGGCAGCGGGAGACGGCCGCTCGTCCCCCTCACTCAATGCCGCATATAAACACAATCGGCGACGGCAGGGCATCATGCGTCACTGGTTTATATCTGCCGCAGTGCGGCGCTCGCGGCGCCCCGCCGCCCCGACTATCCGACTGTGTCCGGACGCTCCTGAGAGCTTCGCTTTCGAGCCCCGCAATTAAACGCGCTACCTAGCGAAATGATAAGTTTTGGGCCGTTTTCATGGCGGCAATTTTCCCGTGCGGTGCGACCGCACCCCGCTATTTATGACATGAGCCGGAAAAGACTGGCTTTATCGGCAGCGTTGCCACGGACTCCTTGAATTACTTCGTCGACTGATTTTATGGTACTGCTCTATTAACTAGTTTACGGTGGAGCGCGAAAAGTTGTGCATTGATGCGAGACCACGGAATTCACGGTGCGGTGCGATTTCAGTTAACAGTAGCTCGCATGTAAATGGGGCTGAAACATCAGGCAGCTTTGCAGTCGGCGCCACAATCCGATGCGTGCAATACCCCACGCCCACATCACTTTAATACATGCAAAAGTGGAAAATCACCCAGTAAATCATTCCCATGTGATAAAACGGCCGACCAGACCGCGTGTTTTTCTGACGTGCATTATGATAAGCACGTGGAAATGGATTTCATCCAAGTGGAAAATCTCAGCTGCGCCGATACCTATTGTTTTTTCGTGTGCAAAAAGTTGCGTCGAAGTGCGAGCTGAAGCTTTGAAAGATACCCGCTGCGACCGACTCGGCTCCAATCTCGTCGCTACCTCATGTAATTATGTTTCTGCGCCTAGGGGCTTTATCTATTGCAGGGGTCTTGTGTGTTTTACTCATGAAAAAGCCTCGGTCGATGTGTACAGAGCAGCGATGTTTACCTCATCATATCCTTTCTGTGATGGTTCTTCGAACTACGCTATTTTACCTATTTTTGCCGCCCACTCGTTTAATGTGATATTTCGTCCTGCGGCTGCACTAGCCGGGAATCCTCACGCGTTTCATGATCGTTTATTTATTCTGTTTCCAAGTAGTTACACATACCGTATTTCCTCGAAATACCCCCCGGGGGTTGATTGTTTCAGAGTGAGAATTTTGAAGGGGGGGGGGGGGGGTTAAACGAGAGGGGGGTGGTATTTCGAGGGGGGCTTATTATTTCCCCAGAATTGTTTTAAATTCCAGTACTAAATTGTCGTCTGTAACGTACGCAGATGTAGAACAATTCAACAATAACCGCTATATCTAAGAGTCTATTGACTTGTATAAGTATGTAGATGGCATAAACACTGTTCTAACGTAACAATTCATTGTTTTTATCGTGTGTTTTGGATTGCTCGAGTCACAAACCGCAGTTTTGTCATGAACGTTCTCTGTACACTTAATTGGGGGGGGGGTATTTCGAGGGGGGTAATAAATTCATGGTGGCTATTTTGAGGGGGTATTTCGAGACGGGGGTTATTTCGGGGGGGGGGGCGGTATTTCGAGGAAATACGGTACCTACTTTTTGCCATAATACATAATCATTAGGTATTGGAAGCACTAATTTGGTCGTCACACTGACGTCACTAATTTGATGAAGCTGACTGGCGACACTGAAACTTGATTGCCGCGGCGCTAATTATGGCGCATCCTTTTTGCGTAGGTTCACGCCGTAATCAATCGGCTCTACATCTACCTAAACGCGTTGGTTTTGTCAGTTGCATTCACCGCCGTGATAGAAAACTTTTTTGCTGGTTTACCTGCTATACTTACATCATTATACATCACATCACATTATCGATGTATGCCACGTGTTACCTATGTATGTATTTATTCATGTAGTATCGACTAGCACGGACGCATGGAATTGAAATGCTGCTATTTTACCAGTGAGAATGTGGTTTCAGCTGTATTTGTGCGCTGTGTGCGCATCTGCCGCGGTCGATCTGAAAAATGGTCCACTTTCACAGCATAAGCCGCCCGCCCACGCATATTTTTAAGCAAGCTGACACAATCCGTTCATTCATAAAAATATGAACCGGTGAATATTTCATTTTCCTTGAGTATTTTGACAGTCGGTAATCTTCTTTCAGCAGTAAGTTATTTGCGTAAAAAGTCATTGAAATGGCGTCATGTTCTATTCACTCAGAACAATGCCACCAACTCGGCACCCTTGTCAGCGATACTGAGGTATAAATGCGTTAGGTAATAGGTACATTTCAAATTATTTATGGTGCGATATGTGAAGAGAAGATGATTTTTTAAACATGCATACAAGCATTCTTTATAGCTCAAGACACCCAATGCCTGAGGATGCCTGTTTCAATAATGCCTGTTTCAATGCCTGTTTCAATAATTATCTTCATCTTCATGGTGTGGATTTTTCCATGCTTTTGCATGAATCGATAGTGCCATTTGTGCCCCATAGACACCGGAAATTAAAATCATCATGTTCTATGTATTTAGCACCTCTTCTGCGAACAACATTTACCCCATATTCTTATTCTGGTTTAATGATATTAATTTTTGTGTGTGAACTTTGTGTCAACGATTATGTAAGCGACTCTCCTTGCGTTATCATGTTGAAAAATGGTGAAACCACATTTAATCACATGTTGTTTCAGCTAATCACAAGCATCATTTAGCACCGATGTCACAAAAATGTGTCATATTTTTCCTCATATTTGAATCCATTGCATATTCAAAACACCCCCTCCCCACAATTTGTTATAAATATAATCATCCATACTTTGCAGAGATTTAATTATGACATTATTATCCAATCTAACATAGGTAAACTATTAACCAAAATAAATAGCCTCACGAGTCACGAGGGTTGTTTCGTTTGACCAAGGCTGTACATACCCACGAAACATCTAAGTGCCTGTAAATTCAAATCAAACAATTCGAACAAGTATAATGGCTAATCAATATGGCGGCGGTGGGGGTGCCGGCGGCCAACCCGGACAGACAGAGCAAAATTTCGATTACATGTTCAAACTGCTTTTAATTGGCAACAGTTCAGTGGGCAAAACGTCATTCTTATTTCGATACTGCGACGACTCGTTCACATCCGCCTTCGTCTCGACGGTCGGAATCGATTTCAAAGTGAAAACTGTTTTCCGCGGTGAGAAAAGAGTGAAGCTGCAGATCTGGGTATGTTCTTTACTAAACGTGGCCAGAGTAGGAGCCATTGCAAATCTCGGGTAACTATGCTCGCAGGACACGGCGGGACAGGAGCGATACAGGACCATTACTACGGCTTATTATCGCGGCGCAATGGGTTTCATACTGATGTATGACATCACCAATGAGGAGTCCTTCAACTCTGTTCAGGACTGGTGTGTTGCCATTGCCAAACTTTCGTGTGTTTCATTCAACTAGATGACGGTAAACAGTGTATACAAATAGGCAGACTTTGTTGTCGATCATGGAGTGTCACCATATTGACGTTGTTAGGTGGAGTGATGCGTCACGGCTGAACAGCAAATGACAGCATAGTTGTTAAAATGTATTTACGTTTTCTCGAATATGTACACTGAAGTACTGAGTAAATACGTTTATGTTTCTTCTGAAAAAGTACCTGTTGTCGCTTCTACGTATACTTTTTGAAAGTACCTACTGGAGTACAGAATACGTATTTCAGAAAGGCGTTTATAAAGGATTTTTAAAGAAATAGAAAGGAGAAAGGGAGAAAAGGCTAAAAATTCGGAAAAAGCTCAAATTGGCTGTATGAACACATTTAAAGCAAGAATAGCTTAAAATAGGTAACAAGCATATTAACTAGTGAATTTGAAGGTAAAAGTTGGCAAAAATATATGAAAATAAGTGATTTTGAGCAACGATTTGGGCTAGACTTCTCAAATAGACTCACTTTTACGTTTTCTGGAGACAGAAGTATTTTACTCACGTCGCGAGTAGAAGTAGAAAATTTTTACTTTACATTTTCTGTACTCGGGGGGTGAGTGAAAACGAAAAAGTTTACCTTTTCGTATTGGTACATTGGAAAAAGTTTAGTGCTTTTAACAACTCTGCATGACAAATAACGAAAAATAATAAAAAATTAGAAAATAGCTGGAAATGTACTAAAAATAGTAACACTGGCTTTTTAGCAATTAGCTTCAGTATCAGCAAAATTAGATGGCTACATGGGTAGATGGTATTCGAAGGTACTGTCATTTGCCCACCTCCTTAAATACAAGCACATGGCGCTCATGAACGCTGTGAGATAACATTTCACCACAGTTACATTATTGCCCTCGCAGGTGCACCCAGATAAAAACTTACTCGTGGGACAATGCGCAAGTGGTGCTCGTAGGCAACAAGTGCGACATGGAAGACGAAAGGGTAGTCAGCTATGACAGAGGAAAACAGCTAGCTGATCAATTAGGTGAGCCCGAATAATTCTTACATTGTCTGATCTTTTTTGCTTTTAGAAATGATGTTATTTTGTCATAAGCAAATGAGTGTGATAAAGTTGCACCACGTTCCAATCAGAATTACCGTATTTCCTCGAAATACCCCCAGGTGGTTTATGTTTTCACGAGTGGAAATTTTGAGGGGGGTATTTCGAGGGGAAGCTTATTCGGGGGGGGGGGGGGTACTATTTCGCCAGAAATTTTCGTGAAATTTGTAGTAAAGAATACGCTTTTTCATAAACGCAAGAAAATAGGTTATATTGGGGCTATAGACCTACATCTGTACACAAATTAGCGTATATGCGTATCAGCGATGCAAACAGGCATCAATAAATACATCATGTACATGTACATTGCATACATGATGTACATCATTCCTGAGGGGGGGTATTGCGAGGGGGTTTATGTTTTCCTTAGCTCGAAAACACCTGGGGGTATTTCGAGGGGTGGGTTTAATTCAAGGGGGGTATTTCGAGGAAATATGTACACTTAAAGTGCACCGTAACTTGATATGCATGCACACATCGCAGGTTTGGAATTCTTCGAGTCATCGGCCAAGGAGAACATCAACGTGAAGGCGGTGTTCGAGCGTCTAGTTGACATAATCTGCGACAAGATGGCCGAGTCACTTGACAACGACGCGCTTGCTCAACCCAAGGGCACCAGATTGGACGCGCAGTCGGGCGGGCGGCAAGTTTCGCAGCAGCAGTGCAATTGCTAATGCACTTTACACTATAAATATGTACTTTTTTTACACGAAAATTTATCCTGTCATTTCTACCTGCCTGCATTGTTTTCCCATGTCGTGTACAATCCGTTTATGCGTAACACGTGCATATATGTGAATTTGAAACCAGCGACAACCTCCAAAGCTTCTTTTTTGATTAGGTATGCAAGGGTTTTCCACCCTGCGAATGGGTTTCACACCTGTCTAAAATATGGCCATATTTACGTGTTCGTTTCGGCGGTGGGTGTGGTAGAAACACTTTTGTCAAACACAGGGACCCATTGAGGTTTCTTTTTTAATCTTTGATAAGAAGTAAAATATTTTCAGGTAATTTTTTACAAAGGAAGCTGGTTGGTTATTGCTTTGTTAAAAATGACCTGTATGTGTACCTTTATTCAAAGCTGGCATAGGGTTCAAACGGAATCACGATACTAATCCCGAATCCCGATATGTTTTGGGAAATTTTGGTCTCAATCCTGAAGCCCCAATCCCGATCTTGAAAGTTTGAAAAGTCAATCCGAATCATGATCCTTATCAAATTTCTCTAATGCCGATTGAGCAAAAATTTTTAAAAATTGCCAAATGACTTTTTCGCACTAAAAAATGTGAACTGAAACCTCCAGTGTGCATTTTATGCCACTTTTCTGACATCCAAGCATGTTTTTTAGACCTTGTTGTGGGATTTAGATAAAAGCATTAAATACCAGTCCCGATCCTGATCCCGATCCCTGGACCCAAATACTGACCCCTATCCTGAAAACTCGAAAAACCAACCCCGATCCCAAAAAGTCGATCCCATTTGAACCCTACTGTGGCACAATCGACATAAAACCGAGTAGGTAGGTAATATCAGGTATATTTGAAGTTGAGTGATATGTATGTAGGTAACAGTGAAAGCTTTATGATTGTTCAAATGAACATTTTCGCACCATTCCAAAATTTTTATTATTTCGGTAGAAATTTTTTCAAATGAAATTCATTGTATTTATTTGAGGGCATTTTTAACCGACTGGCAGGCAACTACAGCGATTAAAATCTTCAATTTACATGTCAGTCAACGGTGTAGTCGAACACATTTAGGTAGCTTCTGTGTAAACGCCTTTTGTGAACTGCTTGTAAACCCTTCAATGCTCTTCAGGCCATAGGGGCAGCCCTTCTATCTACCTAGCGTATATCCTCGAATAATCCCCCTTGAATAAAACACATCTAAAAAATCCCCGCTCCTCCCTGTTGGATGGGAAACACATAACATGTCTTATGTATAAATACAGACATGTATAAATACAGACATGTATAAATACAACATGTATAAAAACGTTTTTGTACGTGAACTTTATTCTGTATTCTTTTGCAAGTGACGTTCATTTGCATTGATTTCGTTGCTTGATGTATGGAATTTTTATTCTGACTCGTGTATATGGAAAGCCGATTCATACAATATATTGATCATGAATTTTACCAAATATTCTGATGAAAAAATGACGCCTCCCCTCGAATAACTTTCACCTCAAAAGCTTCTGACGAAATATAACCCCGGGGTATTATTCGATGATATACGGCATATAATTTCATACGTATTTGTTACGGATATGTTTCACAGAAATGGTAAAGCTTTTTTCACGTTACTCATACTTCACAGCAGTTTTTTTCTTCTTTTAGAATCTTGAAGGCTGCAAGAAAACACTTGAGTGAGTGGTGGTACTTTAACTGCAGCAGCCGGTCAACGTTTTCGCTTAGCATGTCCTATTTGTCAAGATCCAGTGTACACATAATTCACATATTTACAGGCATAATCTTTTACGAAATATACTTTTTACATGTACCGTATTCGCTCCAACAATTGGGGGAGCTTAACAATCTCGCCGACCTCATACGAGGTGCAGATTTCACAAGTGGACAAGGAACAATAAGTAATTAGCAATCAGTGCTAAATCACTTGAGTGATTAGTACGAAGTAATTTTATTCATTATACTATGAATTTACTGGCCTCTAATCACTTGTGACTTTCCACTTGTGGCTTATCGTTTTTTGACCACGTGATCAATTGGCTCTAGGTCCATGATTAGTTTTGTGAGGCTAAAAATGCGCCAAAGTGCGCAAACGATTAGAAGGAAAAGGGGGTTTCTAGAGCAAATACGGTGCTTACATTTTCCCTACCCTTTTTCAGATGTTCATAAATGTCTAAGCATGTATAAATACTTCATCAATTTTCCATGAATACCTACTTTACAAATGCTACTTTAATGTCAGTCATCAATGCACTTTGAGTTGTGGGAAAGCGCGACGCATTGTCATGTCACTATTATAAATATGCTGAATGAATGATGTCAATATAATATTCACAACCTCAAGGGGCCGGCTCGAACCCTGTAAAGTCTAAAGTCAAGTTTCAAATGTCAATCAAAACAAAAAAGAAAGTGCCTTTTTTATTACTGAACTTTGCATGACCATTGACAATTTTTTTGACATTTTACAGTACATTTGTCACTTTACTTTACACTTTACAAGGCTCGAGAGTGGCACCAGGCCGGCGTGAGGTGATTCTAGTAGAGTTGCCATTATTGTGTATGATGAGTTCAGCTGCTTCCCTATTTAGATATTTTTGGATGCCACAAATTACTTCAATTCAGTTTGAAAAATGCAGGCAATTGTCTAGATTCAATTGGGAAGGTTTACATATCTTACGAACTTACATAGGTACCCGACGAATTTGTTTGCATCGGAGTCATGGTTCATGCAACTCTTCTATTGTTTTAGAGTTCAGGAATAAGCAATTTTGAATTTTTTTGGTGAAATCAATTTTAATTTTGCATAGTCAAGGATCACCAAAAGATTTTTCTTTTTAAGTTTCCATACAGTTATCGGGCAAAATTTGTATGACAGAAGCTGTACATCACTTATTTGACACAAATGTGTGTCATTTCTTTGTTGAATGAAACCTTCACGTCCTTGCGATCATTTTATTTATACTTAGCATATTGAGTGCATATTTGCACCGGAATTAATCATGTTCCATCTTATGATGAACCAAAAAAATTTAAGTGGGTATACTTCATTCCGATTCACCATACTTTGCTTTCACAGTAGCAGAATCTTCCACGACATTTTTCACACAAATTTTCATCAAATGACCGCAACATTCAGGGCAAAGCTGGGTAGTTCTTGTCGGTGATAAAAGTTAGGCATAACAAATGTCATTGAAGTTTTTCAACACGTGCGACAGTATAAACAAAATCACTTAACAATCCAGTTCGCGACTTAATATTTTATTATAAAATGAGTTCGACCGTACAGATAATACAAATTAGTTATTTTTTCGTTCATTTGTCACGATGGCAGACGGATGCAAATAACAAATGCACGTTTAAAAAAAACTGTCGCAACAAATCAGCGTCGCTTGCGGCTAAATGAACCGACTGTATCAATGAACACCTGGATACCAGTTTGCACCAGAGAACTTCGACAGATGGTGCGAGACTGGAATGACGGCATGTAACAGTCGCCCAGGGGGCAGTCCCAGACCCTGTAAAAGACCAGTAAATGTCATTTGTCATGTAAAAGACCCTGTAAAGTGTCGGGTGTATCTGAATCTTATTTTATGCTATCCAAACATTTTTTGGATAATAAAAAATATTTGGATAATGAAATAATCTTTGGATACTATAGAATAAGATTTGGACACATAAAACACTTTACAGGGTCTTTTACACGACACATGGCATTTTAGAAGGTCTGCGACTGGCACCAGGTGTAAGTAGTCGCACGCATTGCCGCGCATGTACCTGCAGTGTGGTGTAATGGTTATGTGCCGCTGCCAAACCTTAGTAGCGTGGAATTGGATTTTGTCACCATCCGGGACACTGCCTGCGTCGCGAGGATCGTCTTCCATACATTCCACGTGTGTAGCCAGCCTTGTTGAAGTAATTTTGAGGTCGTTGGAAGTGTGAGTTATAGCCATAGGTACCGCCGTATGAACCATAATTCTCAGAACGAGCAAGACCGTACCTTGGGGCTGCAACGCACAGAAGGTTTTGGCATCATCCACTTTACACTATAAATACGTACCTAGACAATATTTTCTGATGTGGCTTTTTCACTTTGTGCGGTGCTCTGGCACAGGAAATGAAAGTTTAACCAGATTGAGTTAAAAGAATAAATGAATTTTAAGGAGAAAACGCATTTCACGTAGTGTTACGTACGCGTATATGGCTGCAAGCATGTATAGTCGCAACGAATTCTTTGGCTCATCGTGGGATCGCAGGTGTCAATTCTGAATTGCCCATAAACTGTTGTGCATGTGTCATATGCCCTTCGACATTCAGAAAATCTGAACATAGTAAATATGTATTTATGTGCATGTGTGATATAAATAAAAGCGAGGTGCGGAATTCGGAATATCAAATTTGGTGATGGAGGTGACAAAAAACGCCTTTCATCAATGTGCCACGTTGGAAGCGTGCCAATGACTACCTTATTTCTTCTTATAGAAGAGCGCCGTTTAATTTTATTCATCAATTCTTTTACTGCTGTTAGTGATCAAGATGAATCGTTGTGAATGTTTAACGTATAACGTTAAAATGGTAACGAATTTTTTCAACTTTTCATGAAAATCGCGTGCGTTATACCTATTTAGATCGCTGGCACGCTTCCAGCATGAACAATCCGTGCAAGGTCTGAAGTAACTGGAGTATTAGGCGTGGCCACATTCCATCACCTTCTGAATTACCCGTAGCAGAGCGCACAGACAGGTGGCGATGGGACATACAGTAGTAGCAGCCATACGTTTTTGAACATCATTGTTTACAAACACTAAGTAGTTGACAACCAAAATTTCCAGCTTTTATCTGTTTTGAACACATTTGAGTTTACCGGCAAGTATCATCGTTTGTCGCCGTAACGGTAGTTTATGGATTTCTCATTCTGGTGATCTCAAATGTATTTATCAGCTTTAAAAATTTCGGTTGTCAACTAGACTGTGTAGAAACTTATTTCAAGTATTTATTTACGCTGCAAAAAAACTACACCTTGTTTTGATAGAACATAGCTTCAACGCTCTGCTTGTTCGCCCATCGTAAAGATAACATCCATTTTTATTTTTACAATATGTCGTGTTTTACAAGTAGTGATGGAATGGCGCCATTCAATGGCGCCAAAGGGCGCCCGCGCCATGGCGCCATTGGCGCCTGGCGCCATTTTCTCTGGCGCCCTTTTGGCGCTGGCGCCATCATTTCGAATGGCGCCATGGCGCCCTTGGCGCTTGGCGCCATTTTTGCTGGCGCCAATTTGGCGCCCGGCGCCATTGTTTTTCATGGCGCCAGAAATGGCGCCAAAATGCCGCGATGAGTGCTGACATTATTCCATATACAAGTACCTTTTCTGCTGAGTGACATCATTTGATTATTTATCATATTGAACATTATTTATCATTTGTCATTTTTTTGCTAGAATTACAAGTTTGGCTTGCTGTTCATTGTTTTTATTCCACATAAACAGCAACACTATGCCCCCACGCAGAGATTAGCACCAGAATGTTTTCATTTGGCATGGCAAAAAATGGCACTAGTGCATTTACACAAGTTTTGTTACACTCTAGTGTGATAACTTCCATATATGCTTGCTAGCATGTAATCATCTATGATAATGGTAGTAGCAGATATAACAACTAGTCAATTTCCTTCTATACAAAATACAAAATATGAAACATCATTCTCAATGCATTCTTATTGTGATCTGTCCTATTTTAAATACTACCCTATCTAATTTCATTTCTACATGTCACAAAATTTTCATTTGAAGGTGGTATAAATACGTGGCAACTCAACATAAAATAGATTTTCTGTACAAATCACCAATTCAATGCTGTCTCATGTCACTTCAGGGTCAATTGTAAATTGTTTACAACCACAAATGACATTTGACTTGATGAATGTATTATTTATATCCTTGATTATGATGTTGTTGTGTCTTTTGTTCATCAGGTAACTGTTATAACATATTGCCCTTAACAAATAAATGCTTCTGTTAGAATATACATGCTAAAATGGTGACTTTTATCGTTTGCGCCATTATGGCGCCTGGTGCCATTATTTCTGGCGCCCTTTGGCGCCTGGCGCCATTTTTTCAGATGGCGCCGTGGCGCCATTGGCGCCTGGCGCCATTTTCTCTGGCGCCATCTTGGCGCTGGCGCCATTTTTTTGAATGGCGCCATGGCGCCATTGGCGCCTGGCGCTATTTTTCCTGGCGCTTTTCCATCACTATTTATAAGTCAGTCTTCGCCGTATGCAGTTGGTCATTAAAACGTTCGGCTTTTTGTTTCATACACGTTATTATTACACACGAACACATTCCTAAGAGTACCCCTCCAAGACTTCGTGTATACCTAGCTTGTATGCGAGAAGTCGGTAGAGTTGATAAAGTAAATTGGTATCATTTATGTTAATACCGTATTTCCTCGAATTACCCCCCGGGGGTTTATTTTTTTCAGAGTGAAAATTTTGAGAGAAAAACGTGAAAAATGCAGCAATAACCACCATTTATAAGTTTTTACAGCCTTATATAAGGATGTAGATGGTATAAACGATTTTCTAACGTAACACAGTAAGTGTTTTGAACGTCTGTTATGCATTTCCCGGACCACAAATTCATAGTGCCCATTTTGAGGGGGGTATTTCGAGGGGGGTATTTCGAGGAAATACGGTATACATGTCATAGAAACCATCTGTCTGCGGTTTTGGAAACAGATTTTGATTCCAAAAATTTGAAACATTTTTTGTTCGTGATTTATTGTTTTTATACATGTCATACAAACCACCTATCTGCGGTTTTGAAAACAAATTTTGATTCCAAATTTTTTAAACATTTTTGGTTCCTGATTTATTGTTGTTTTTTTTTTGATCCCGTTGATCAGTTTTTTTGGTAGATAATTATTATGGAGAACATAATACTCTGATATTTATATTGCATACAAAAAATGAACATCCACAAATTTTACATAGGATTGAAAAAATCTTTGGGGATTTTTTTAGTTTAAAAAATCTCAGAAAATCTTATATTTTTTGAGATTTATATTTTTTCACGATTTTCCTGAGAGATTTAATTATATTTTCTTTTGAGAGATTTTCTGAGATTCTTAAAAATATCAGAAAATTTTTCAAATTCTGATATTGTTTTAACTATTTATATTTTTTCCAGGGGTTTTTTTCTGAGAGAGATTTATTTATATATTTTTCTTCAGCTATTTTCTGAGATTACCTATATTTAATTATATTTTCGAAAAATTGATGACTTTGATAGAATGCCGACGATGCTGAAACCACAGAATTCTTGCACACATTTATATATATATCTAGGTAATTATATAGGTAGCTATAATAATTACCGGCTATTTAAATGTATATCGTACCTGCACCCAAATATGAACGTTCCAAGTGCAGCCATTCATGGAGCTGTTACCAGATTCAGGGTACCCCATTTTGCTTCCACAAAAGATCTCATGTTTCATGTTTAACTTCTGTTGTTCACATAATCGGACAGGTTTTAGTGGAGGCCAGACCGTTTCATATGCTGACCGTTTCATATGCTGCTGTAAAGCATCACCTCATATGCCAATTAGCTGCGATTCATATGCCAGCATAAAATCGTTTCATGCTCGCCAAATGCTACATCTCACATGCCATACTGCATCAATTCATATGCTGTAGTACTATTGTTTATGTGCCATACTTTTTGCTTCATCTCTGTTACAAGTTGTTACAAGTACAGTACTATTACTCATTGTTACAAGAACAGGGAAAGGCAATGAAACAAAACAATTTCAAAATCAATGCCAATACGCACAACTCATCTTTGGTTACTGCACACACTTTACAATTCACTTAATTCATAACTTGATTCTTGATTTTTGTGAAAAAAGCGAAGCTAGCAATTCAGAACTGAAAATTTGGTGCCATTTTCAAAATTTCAGCCATAATTTTCAGTGAGAAAAAAGTCTGATGAAGCTTGTTTGTATGGACCAATAATCTCCACAACTATCTTAATCAAAATCCAAAATATTACTTTGTTAGATAGTGTAACGCAAAAGTTATGAATTTCCAACAAAAAAAAAACAGCCTTAAAAACGATGACTTTTGACCTTGATCAATTTTTGTGGTTAGTTCCTGTGGGGCATGTTTGGTTCTTAGGCAAAGCGAGACTTAGATGTGCGCCTTGTACCTTTGAAAACTTACCACACACAGCAATGGATGGGATCGTGATTGACGCTGGGGGGGGGGGGGACGCGTGACCCGGATCGGGTTAATCCCTTTGAAATACCGCATACATAAATGGCATAACAAGTGTGTTCAAATGCAGCACATGAGACGTGTAAAAAATGTGTATGAAACAATAGTGAGTGAGTATATGACATGTAGCATTAAATGGCATATGAATCGTGCATAATTAGTGTCATGAAACAATTTTTTTCCGGCATATGAATCATAGCACATTAGCATTTGAAACAAAGCATTTCAGCATATGAATCAGTGCTTTTTCCTAGCATTTGAATCGGCTAGCATATGAAACAGTGCAACCTCGTTTTAGTGCGCTGCTTGCT
This sequence comes from Sphaerolaimus hirsutus, assembly GCA_964036195.1. NCBI lineage: Eukaryota > Metazoa > Nematoda > Chromadorea > Monhysterida > Sphaerolaimidae > Sphaerolaimus > Sphaerolaimus hirsutus. Next base: position 15,472,359 of record OZ038452.1, on the reverse strand, counting down.
TACAGAATCGCACACAATAAAGTCAAAATTATATACATAACAGGCGGTAGATTTACTCCCATAAAAGTTACCACTTTATATTTAATTACACAGTAAAAAAACGTTGCTCTGCTAGTCACTTGCATTTGTTGTTCGTTTTGTTTATGTCGTACAAAATGTAGTTCCTCTAAGAACCAATTTACAGGAACATTTTCTTGAACATGTTTCAAGTCAGGTATATATTAACACGATTTTTTCGCACCACATAATCTTCAATGCAATAAAATTCACGGGTGTCGGTATTCCAACAATGGTAAAGTATACTAAATATAAATATCTACGTACGCAACGCACTGCGCACTTTATTTCCTTGAACGACTCAAAGTTATAGGTAATTAATAGGTAAGTTACATCCAAAAAGTTACTTCTGGGCCTGGTGTCAACCTAGTCCAGAGCAGAGTTGTTAAAATACCGGTATTTTTGGAAAGTGTAAGTGTAAGTGTAAATACACTTTCCAAATTTTGAGTATGGATACCAAAAGTGTAAGGTATTTTAAAAATACCTAGGAAAGTGTAAAAAAAAGTGTATGTGTAAAAATTTTTTTTAGACAGAGCTCTCACTGTTGAGCATTAGAAAACACCGCTGTTCTCACCTTTAGATCAATTTATTTATCATTTTCATGCATTTTTTCACATTTTACAGCATTTTATTAAACATTTCAGACTGTAACAAATACTGTAGTGGTATGAGATTCCCTAATAATGGCAGTTTTTCTGTGTTGATATTTTACCGATTAAGCAATGCGATACACACTGTTTAAATGCAAGAATGGACATGCAGCAAATGTCAATGCAAAAGTTGACTTTGTGTCCAGTTGGTAAACTTCCATTGATCTTGTCCTTTTTACAAAAGTATGATGAAACTGTAGAATACCATGAGTAGTGATCAAAGGTTGTAGATCAAATGCTAGTTTGTACATTTGCCATATTTTCTACATTCAATGCATTTTTTGTACATGACCCTATTTTATGCTCTCTGAAAAGCATAAAACAGGGCCATCTGAAAGAAAACAATACACTTTCTGTACCCGGGTATTTTGCCCTGGAAAGTGTAAAAAAAGTGTATGGGTATTTAATGAAATTGTAAGTGTAAGTGTAAATATAAATACCCATTTACCCGGGTATTTCGGGTAAGTGTAAATACACTTTCACAACTCTGGTCCAGAGTGCTTGTGACAAGTGATGACCAAAGTGACCGGTATTTTTGCTCACAGCTTTGCTTATCACTGACTTACGATCATACCTATATATTTACAATTTATAACTTGACTTACTTTTACCAATATCTGGTCACTTGGTTTTATGGTTCCTGTGTTTCCTATGCAGATACCGTATTTCCTCGAAATACCCCCCTCAAAATGGGCACTATGTATTTGTGGTCCGGGAAATGCATAACAGACGTTCAAAACACTTACCTACTGTGTTACGTTAGAACATCGTTTTTACCATCTGCATCCTTATATAGCTGTAAAAACTTATAAATGGTGGTTATTGTTGCATTTTTCACGTTTTTTCTCAAAATTTCCACTCTGAAAAAATAAACACCCTGGGGGTATTTCGAGGAAATACGGTATGTTTAATAGCCTACCGGAACCTGTCTTTCCTGCATCAGAATACCAGGCTCTAGAATACATCTAGAATACGACCAAATTTTTCATGCTCCAAACTACGAACTTCATTTACCTCAAAATTCGTTATTAACAAGTCGGCAGGTTTAAGTTACATCCTCCTTATGCGAAAAAAATTCTGCTGATTTTACCTACGATTGAAATTATTATACCTCGGTCAAAAGTTATGCGGAATAAAAAGTCTGAGTGAGTAATTCAAGGAAATACGGTAGGTAAATAAGTGCACAACAAGCGCCATTCAAGTACAGTATCACCAAAATGATTACGGTAAACTATCAAATAATATCACTGTAAACAGCATTTACCCTTCTTTTTGCCAGCGTTCCCATCCACAGTCAATGTCAATTGTCTTCGCTTCTCCAAATCCAACAGTTTCTGGAACATCTCGCGCACATTTATGTTCTCCTTCGCCGACGTCTCAATAATCGGCATGCCCCACTTTTCGGAAAGCTTCTTGCCTAACTCAACGGAGACTTGTCTGCGCGTTCCAAACAAGGTTTGATCGAACGATTTGATCGATTGGGTGGAGTTAAATTTCAGATGGAAAAACGGAACCAAATGTTACTGTTGTCGTGAAAAAAAACATTGCGGCCACGCACACTGGTATTTACACCATCGAACGTTGGAGAACTCATAAATCTGTTTTGAACGCATTTAGGTTTACCGCAATGACTTGATTTTGATCACAGCACAGTCAACAGTAGTTGACAGATTCCTCATTGTGGTAAACTCAAATGTGTGCAAAACAGATTTATTAGTTTCCCAAATTTAAGTGGTGTACTAGTGTGCGCAGCGCCATTGTGGGCCATGATTGCGCTTTTGCACGGAAATCCTTGTGTAGTAGTTGATTGAACTTACTACAAGTTGCAGTAAGTTCAATCAACATTTAGCATCACCCGGTCACCTATAGAGGAATTGCTATACTGATGGTGGTCGATGGCACCAAAGATAAGTGCCTATTTGCATCAGTGTTGATCACGCCCGCATTCAACAACCCTATGTGTAGCTGTCCCTGCGCTGTACAGTGCACCATCAGCGCACCTGGTGCTCTCGTCGCACTTGGTGGCCACGAGCAGGATGGGCGTGTTCGCCAGCGCCGCGCCCTTGGTCTCCTTGAGCATGGTCACGATGGGGCCGAGCTCCTCGAGTGTCTGCTTGCTGCTCACCGAGTAGCACAGCAGGAAGGCGTCACCCTTGGAGATGGCCAGCCGCTGCATGGCCGGGAACTGGTGCGACCCGGCCGTGTCCGTTATGTGCAGCGTGCACACGCCCTTCTGCGCGCAGCCGATCACTGTTCTGAATGGGCGTGGGGCTGGCGACTCGTTTGGACCAGTGTTACGGATGACATAGAAGCGACCGTATTACCTCGAATTATCCCCCCTGAATTAACCCCCCTCGAACAATCCACCCACGAATTAACCCCCGTCAAATTCTGCTGGCGAAATAATAAAGTCTCATGGGGGTATTTCGAGGTAATACGGTAGCTGGATTGCAGTGCGCCGTACCTGAATGTGTCCTCGATGGTGGGATTGTAGCTCTCGTTGAAGGTGTTGTTGATGAAGCGCTGCACAATGGACGACTTGCCCACGCCGCCGGCGCCGAAGATCGCCACGCGGTAGTCGGACGATTGGTCCGGCATGCGGCTGCCCTGCGTTCCGCACCGTACTTTGCATAGACTGTCACGCTGGTTTGTTTGACTATAATGTGATGGACCATCAGAACTAAGGAGTTTGTGCAGTCAATGCAAGCATGATAAACACTACAGGCCGCACCCACACCAGTCACGGTTGGCGAGTTGAATTCCGCGCAAAAAGTTTTCACTCGCGGAGCTCCTTTTTCAATCGCTACCTTAAATTGATATCATCGCCACATCACTCATTACAGATTAGTGCACATATTCTCGAATAAGCCACCTCGAATAACTCCCCGTGTAAGCGACCTCAATGATAATAAACTGTCAATCTTGAGTAAATAACTCCCCCGTCCTACGAGGGAATCCCGATTGTTAACCTTCCCGATGGGCAAGCTCTCGATTGGTAAGCCAACGTGTGTCGATGGGTAAGCAGCAGGCAATTTTTATTTTTGATTCAATCGGTAAGCCACAGTGTATCGATTGTTAACCCGACTGTCTCGATTGGTAACCCGCGTGCGTACATACTAATACATGGAATAATTACTGAGGTAAATGTACAAACAATAAATGAGGCAATTATGACTGGGCGCCTTTCATCAAATGTACAAACTGCGAAGAAAGAAGTAAATATGAGCGGAAAATGTCTGATTATTGATGTCTAATTTCTATACGCCGATTTGACACGGTTTTGCGACACGAAAAAATTGGCTTTACAATCAATATACCATGGGTTAACAATCGAGATACTTTTTTAGACTTCGTGTGGCTTTATTATCGATACACTTTGGTTTACCCATCAACATACTTTGGCTTACCGATCGAGAGCTTATCGATCGTGAAGGTTTTAATCGCTATATACTCCGTCCTACGCCTGTGGCAACCACCGCAACCCGAAAAATGTCAGGCAAGAGTTGTCAGGTGTCATGTAAGATATAAAATTTCCGGTAAAATGCCTCTTTGACAAGAGCCAACGCCACAACTACCTACACGATTTTCCGGGTGTGGTAGTGCCAGCCCCGCCCACACAATGGCATGCACACGGCGAAAAGTCATTCGAATAAATATTTACGATTAGCACATGTGTTGCGATTAGCAAATGTTAGCACATTTGAATGAGATTGTATCCGGACTACCTAGCTTTGAAAATCATCTGGGGAATTTCTATTTGAAAAATATCCGAAACCGTAAATAAATACCCTACCAGAAAATACCATAATTGACGATTTAATTTGAAACCATCAAAAAATCGGTATCTCCACGAAGGGTGAAAAACAACTCCCGGGGGACTTATTCAAGAATACATGCTATCCAAATGCGCTGCCGAACTGAGGTGTTCCGAGCTTCTATACTACACAGAACGAAATCGCTTTGTGTGCAGCTACTTGTACCGTATTTACACAGCAACTCGATAGTAAAGTCTAGAGAGATGTAGAGAGAATTTGATACTACAGAAATCAACATCAAGGTAATCGTTAGATTATGAGTGATGGGAACGTTTCACATGACACCGGACACCAGTCATCATGTGACACTTTATACTCAAATAAATATTGCGTGCTTTTCATCATATTTATCACCAATTTCGATGAAGCTACAACCTGTCGCTTAAAACGGCGGCCTTTTGCGAATGTGCTGGCGATCTATGCAAATTTGGTGAAGACTCAAATTCACTGGATCCGAACTAAGCAACTAAGGTCAATAAAGAGTCTTTAAGACATCTATTTGAAATCTCCGCCTTTGAAAAGGAGCATTGAACACAAGTGGTGAAACGGAAGAGGTGAAATGTTTACAATGACCACAACATAAATTCACACGCGTTTAATCAATTTATCGGCGGTAAATACCTTGCTGAACGAGTACTTTGCTGTGTACTCCTGGTTAGTCATTTTAAACCGTTCCTTAGCCGCCGTGCGATATCGCTAAAAGTTGGGTCGACATTCTAAACAACACGAGATTGAATTATCGCTGCGGTGCTCAAATCGACAAAAAAGCAACCAGGTTACCGGCGAATTGAATTCAGAGAACGATGGGGGGTACTCAGCCGCTTTTAGGTAGTCATCAGTCAATTTAGGGCCAAGTGTGACACGCGGCTCCGAAATTCTATTTGGGCTGACGTCACATTCCGTTCCGAATATTTGATTGAACACAGTGGCACTGAGCTCGGCAGTTGGCTGGGCAGGCACTGTGTTGTAGTGGCATGGAGAGTTGTTAAAAATACCAAACTTTTTCAAAGTATACATAAACGTAAAGTAAAGTAAACTTAAAAGCGAGTACCTGCAGGTACTTTTTAGAGGAAATGTACCAACGTATTTACTCAGTATGTATTTTTCGAGTAAACGTAAATAGGTAGGTTTTAACAACTATGGTAGCATGGCAATCACGAAAATAAAAAAATGTACTTAGGTATTTGTATAACTGCCGAACGTTTACGAAAATGGGAAATGCCCAAAATTATATCCGAAGTCATTAAGATACAGTGGAAAAAATTTTAGGTTAAAAAGAATATCTAGTATTTATGTAGTTATATTTTCAATGCTTTGATGAAGCTAAATCTGTTTCAAGCTAAATGATGAAGCTAAAGCTAATTCTAAAACAGTTTTATCAAATAATAGTCAATCAGTGGTAATTTTTATACAAACGATCGAAATTTTTATTTATTTATTTATCGTATATAGGTACTTTGATCTCGTCGGAAGAAACAAAAAGGTACTACAAAAAACGTACCTATAGGTAAACATTTTTTAGTTTTATCAATTAAGAGGTTCAGTGCGTAAAAGTTCAGGCTGATGTTTGGGTAGTGTCAGGTTAAATGTGAAATACATTACCAATGCCAACTATTTACCAATTACCGTATTACCTCGAAATACCCCAGGGGGTTTATTTTTTCGCCAGCAAAATTTTAGGGGTGGTATTTCGAGGGGGGTTTATTCGAGGGGGGTCTATTATTTCGCCAGAAATTTTTCGAAATTCCCCATACTCAGACGTACAATCAAACAATTACATAAATAGATGTATATGTGTTTATAGGCATATATAACTGTATATACACATGAACCCTTCCCTAACGTCACTCAATCATCGGTTTTCACGTGTGTTCTGCATTGTACAGATCACAAACTGCGGTATTTGTCATGTGCGTTCTCTTTACACTCAATTTTAGGGGGGTATTTCGAGGGGGGGGGGTTATTATTTCCTCAGCCAAATTTTAGGGGGGTATTTCGAGGGGGGTTTATTCAAGGGGGGTTAATTCGAGGTAATACGGTATTTTACAATTTACTAGACACTACAAAAAAGTGTGACATTTTACATTTTACAGGGTGGGACAGGCTGCAGAAGCTAGAGACATCAAAATGGACTAGTTGCAGCTTTTGTGATACTTTTTAGCTATACTCCGGTTACTTTACACCTTGCACGCGTGGTTCCCGCTGAAAGTGTGCCAACGATGGTTAACGCATGCAAGTTTCATCAAAACATGTTTAAATTGATTGTTGTTATAATGTTTTTCATTAACATATTCACATCGATGACTTTTTTCATCTTTTTACAGAAATCGCATGATTTAATAATCATTGGCACGCTTCCAACACGAGACATAAATCAGTGCGAGGGCAGAGTATCATGTACGCTGACTATAAATATAAGCTCAACTTGAATAGATATTGAAGTATTCCAACATAGGTATCTATCACAGCACGCGGAAAGTTAGATACGCGATACGTAGCCGCGAGGCATTTTTATGGCCAGTGTCTGCACTTAGCGCAAAGCACTGCGACGTTGCGGCCAAGGGGTGGTTATACGTACATTTAGACGGGGAGGTATCAAATCAAACATTGCGTCTAGCTCGCTAATGTTGCCTAGTATCCATGCGGCCGCTGGTGTTCTCAGGCCAATCTAACGCCGGCCAGAGGCACATGAAAAGAATACGTCAATGTGCCCAGTTTGCATTGCACTCGCATATGAACCAGAGACAACTGGGGGTGCAATAATTTAGGGCCATTTACCGGTTTTCAAACGTTGCTAGAGGGTCGAAAAAAATTCAAAGTTAAAGCTTTCAGAATACGACAGCTCGATGCATTAGGTTCAAACAGAGGCAATAAATGTTTACTTTGAAAGCATGTTTAGAGATAGAGGCCAACCCAAGCGGCCAAAACTTGAATTGTGTGAGCGCATGTCAGTTGGAAGGCTACCAAATGAGGCCAGCTTTGCAGTGGCGGCGGGTAGACGCCCGCAGTGTCTGGGCTATATAGCTTGTACGCAGCCAATACGACTGCGGGCTGCTTGTATTCACGCAGCGGCGCAGCACGCTACATACACGCGGCTTAGGACCCCCTTGCGAGAGCTGCAGGCGCTGCGAGCAATTGATAATGCTCAATTGAGTTTGGAACTGACTATTTTCTTTCCAGCAGTTTATGCGGCTGAAAGCGATTTTCTACCACGCATGTTGGCGTAATACGTGCCGCACTTTCGCCGCAGTGCACTGCATGGAGCCGCGCGGCCGGGGCGGGGCGGGTGCGCGAGCGAGTTCAGCCCGGCCAAAATGTGCCAAGTATCCACGAGCGGCCAGCCGTAGTCTAGGGGCGAGCGGGGCGCGTGTGCCGCGTCGCTTGCCCGCGCCGCCCAGCCAACTCCACGGGCGGGGCCGCCCCTCGTGCTCTAGCATTCGGCACTGCGCTGCATGAAAACTGCGCCGCGCTCTAAACTACCTAGCGCCGCGCCGCCCCAAAATCGATCATAGGGCACCGGACCGCTCGGCTGAAAGCGAGTGGCCGTCGACGTCACCGCCCCCTCGGACGACCGAGGCAATTTACTCGGACCAAAAATGAATCGCTCAGGCTACCCATTATCATATGTACACGAGCGAGGAGAGTTAAAGGGGAACGAATTATAGGAGGAGAGACCAAAAAGTGAAAAAATAGGAGAAGTGAACATGTGGGAACTAAAGGGAGACATTGGCGGTTGGTTCGAAACACGAGCAAAGAAACTCACCCTGTCAGTTGAATCAGCCATCACTATTACCGATGAAATTGTAGAAATTTGTGGAAAGATAGAAGGTAGCGTGGACTGAAAGCTGCGTTGCTGCGGTCTGTCAACTCAGCGGCAGTGTGGTTCACAACATCTTGAATTGTACGTATACGATGATCGCTGGCTTCAAGCGGCCTCCGATGCATGGACGTTGCCGATGCGACGTTGGGGAAGTATTTATATTTACGTCGACGTTGAATCGTTGTCGAGTTTGACGAAACGCACTGCAAGCCGTGAATATTGAGAGTTATTGAAAAACTGATCGTGTCGTGGTTAACATAAATAAAAAAGCGACATGGCCAGCGAATTTTTAAACTTTCGTGCCGTATTTACCTAGTGCGCACAGGGATGTTGTAAAGTCACTAGTGAATGAGATCCTAACTGCGTTTTGACATTGTTCCATACAATTGAATTCACTTTGGGAATGGTATAAGACCATTTGTAGATGGATGCACTCGTGAAGTGGCAACGCACGGAGACGATCCGCCGAGTGGCATCGCAGCCGCAGTCCAACGAAAGTTAGGCACGTCTGATTACGTACATCATCATACATCGTAAATGTTTACCACTCCGCCTTAATTTGGATTTTCTATTCATTGACTTCTGTATTTACAAACCTTCAACGTTCAATTTACTATGTATGTATTTGCAGCGCTTTTAGACTTTTTAACATACGCAAACTCCACTAGCAAAAATTACTTTGCACTCGATAAAAACCCTATCTGCCTGAAACAACACGGCAGCACCTAGAAAGAAAATAATGTGCCAGAAACTGATTTATAGCCCAATTGAAGCAACCTTAAAATGCTTAAGTATGAGCAAAATGGATCGCATCGTCTTAGCTCTCGATGGATTGTGGATGTTGGAGTTTAATTTAAATTTGGATTTTGTTGCAGTTCGTTGTCGCTAAAATCGACATTGATTGAGTTCGGTTGGTCACCTAAACAACCGTATTTCCTCGAAATACCGATCCCTTGAATTAACCCCCTTCTAAATACCCCCTTGAATTAACCCCCCCTCGAAATACTCCCACGTGTTTTCGAGCTGAGGGAAAAATAAACACCCCCCCCCCGAAATACTCCCCGTCTGGAATGATGTACATCATGTATGCAATGTACATGATGTATTTATTGATGCCAGTTTGCATCGCAGATACTCATATACTCTAATAAATGTACAGATACCTATGTCTATTTGTCCCGGACCCCGGTATATCCGATTTTCTCACATTTATTACCGGTTTTGGGTATGAAAAAGCGTATTCTTTACTATGAATTTTACGAAAATTTCTGACGAAATAATAACCCCCCTCGAATAAGCCTCCCTCAAAATACCCCACCCCCTCAAAATTTTCACTCTGAAAAATAAACCCCCTGGGGGTATTTCAAGGAAATACGGTACGTTATCAAAGCTTTTTTTAAGATTCCGCAGAGTTCCTCACTTATGATGATGACTCAACTCAGTCTGCTACTCTAGCAGTAGGTCGTAACTAGCATTTTTAATTTCCTTCATACCTAGGTAATAATTTACTTAAATACCCATGGTTCCTTTCATTTCTATGTTCAGTAACCTGCTATTTTCCCCATATTGACCAACTAGCAGGGTTCTCCTACGGACACATGGTCCCTTTTTCCAATATTCTACACGTTCACACATATTTACATACTAACGGACATTTTCTACAGAGATCAATTATGGAAATAGTTGGTCATTGAGTGACTAGTTTAGTAGGAAACAGTTAAAAGCACCTTATGTAAAAAGTGTGCCTTCTGTCCTTTCCTCCTGTGTTATCCATTCATGTTATAATACACTCCTCATTATTTAGGAGGGGGGATGAAGTGAGGTAAATTTTTGCAACATGTTGATGTGTGTATATTTACTGTATTTCTTCTAATAAAACAGTATACCTTCAATAGAACGGCAGGTTCTGGCACTTTTCGCAACTCCAGTAGAACACCTCCAGTGAACGACAGGTAAAAATTACGTTGGAAGAGTGCCAAAGCACAGTCATAGGAGAATTAAACGACAAGAACGTTCAACGCGTTCAAATAGTGATATCGAATTACAAATACCTAGGTAAATGCTCTGATATTAAAATGTTGCTCATGTTTCACTAAAAAAATCATTGAAATCCAATGAAAAATGTGGTGAAAAATTGGTGAAAAACATAGAACAGCAGCCTCCAATAGCACGACACCTCCAATAGAACGGCAGGTACAAAAGTTGACGAAAAAATAGCACGGCGCTCTTCTATTAGAAGAAATACGGTTCAACTTTATGTGAAAGACATGTGACACGACTAAAGCGGTGCAGCTGCAACGGACGCGCTGCAATCAAGCCGGCACGCACGTTAGCCGCCAGTAAATACAATCCCGCTCCCACAATCACGATCCCGCAAGGTGGCACGTTGAATTGAAAGGGAACTTGTTGGCACTAACACAACCATTTCTGGGTAATAAGCCAAAATGTGGTCATGCGCGCAGGTATCGGGGTCACAGGTTCACTGAAGGATAGCAAAGAAGGATGGAGGTCCGCCATGAAGCGCTGTAGTCTAGTGATGTGAAAAGCGCCAAAAGCGCCATTGGCGCTGTTCCGACCCCTAGCGCAAAGCGCCAATGGTACCAGAGCAAAATAGCGCCAAGCGCCAGAAGCGCCATGGTGATTTTCATGGACATGGTGCCAAGCGCCAATTGCGCCACAGCAAAATAGCGCCAAGCGCCAAAAGCGCCATGGTGATTTTACATCACTACTCTAGTCATACTAGGTAACTCTGGAACCGATCATCCAAAACTGCTCAAGTTTGAATATGAAGCAGTTTCATGTCGGGGCTAACATGGAACCTGAACTTATAAAATGAAACGAAGGAACCTTTCTACGACCCGCTTGATCGGAGGTCTCAAAAATGTAAAGTTAAAAAAATTTCTCAGTAAAGTCAGACAGACCATGCAAAATTCGAGCTCAACAACTTGGCTATTTTCCAGACGATTTTTGTCGCTTAACTTCCCAAAATTACAAATACAAATATAAGTAGATATTATACATACAAAATTGTACATTACCGATTTGACCTAAAAAATCAGCTCCCCGAAAATGTTGATCATTTAACTATTGAATGATAAAAAATTGGTTGAGAAATACCGTCTTACTTCGAAATACCCGCAGTGGGTTATTTTTTTCGCCAGCAAAATTTGAGGGGGATATAATTCGGGGAGGGGGGGCTTATTCGAGGGGGGTCTATTATTTCGCCAGAAATTTTTGGAAATTCCCCATACTCAGACGTAGAAAAATCAAACAATTACATAGATGTATAAGTGTTTATAGGCATTTATATTACTGTATTTACACATAAACCGTTCCCTAACGTCACTCAGTCATCGGTTTTAACGTGTGTTAGCATTATACAGATCACAAACTGTGGTATTTGTCATGTAAATACGTTCTCTTTACCTTCAATTTTAGGGGTGGGGGTATTTAGAGGGGAGTTTATTATTTCCTCAGCCGAATTTTAGGGGGGTATTTCGAGGGGGGTTTATTCAAGGGGGGGGGGTATTTCGAGGGGGGGTTAATTCAAGGGGGGTAATTCGAGGTAATACGGTAGTCGACTGATTGAGTTTCAACATGTTTGATGGGCAAATTTCAGTCTTGCTTGTGATTTTGTATTATTCTTTTTCGCATCCATGGTTTTATCGCAACAAGGGAAGTAATTTACATATTAAAAAAGTTATGTTTAGCAGCATTTTCGGCAGAAAAATCGTATGTGGTTTGTTTCTTTGGGTTCTGTGAGCTGTGGCATCCATTTTGTCTGTTTTACTCATGGTAACTACAAAATACAAATACCTAAATATCTGCATTGCATCTGTGTTCAGTCGTACCCAGTGTAGAGAAAAGGTGCGGTCAAAAAGCCCACCTCGATTATATGGGCGTACTCGGGAGAGGGTTTGTGTGATGCGCCCTTCCGGCAGTACTCCCATATGACCACAACTACGGAAACGAGCAGCTGGCCGCGCCGCCAGTTCATGAGCACGCCGCATGGGCACAGAAGAACCTACACGACAGTAAATCGACAGCGCCGGCAGTAAATGAAGCGGCTGAACCGTGCGCGAACTCGCAAACCTACAATTTCGCTCGCCGCCGTGCGCCGCAGCCACGGCATAGCGGCGCGTACTCGCACACGCACATTAGCGCAGCGCAGCGCCGGCCACACACCGCGGCGCACCCACGTCCAACGCACCTTGTCATTTCGCGGTGCTTCCGATCGAGCGACAAGTGAACGTTGATACGATGATACGCACGACGACGCAACGGCGCGCGCCCCCTGTTGCGGGCGGCCGCGCGTCGCGGCAAACTATCAATTTACTCCGGCTTCAGCCGGCCCACTGCGCAGTCGAGCGACAGTGTCCAGGAACGTCGAAAGCATGCAAAGCCGCGCGCCTAGATCCAAGTTTACGACGAAACATAAAATAAATAGCGTAGCGCGACCGCGGTTTATGTGGAATGCAAGCGGCCGGCGCGGTGTGCAACGGAAGCTAGTTCCGCTTCGTTTTCATTACGCGAGATGGATAAAATAGGACGTTCGAAATTACGGAAACTGATAATTAAAAAGAAATACAATGGGAGGTACGGCGCGAGACTGTAGGGTTGGATGGGCGCCGTAGGTTGCGGCTGCGGGCGCGGTGGTTCCATTGGCGCCACACGACTCGTTTTCATGGTTCCAATTTGAAAACTCGATCAAAATCTTGTCGATCTCCTCAAACAGTAGTTCATGGACTGATCATTCCTGTAAACTAAATAATAAATACTAGTGCGCTGAGACTAAGTAAGTGGTCAAACACGGGATGGTGGAAGCGTCAATCAGCGTTCGCGTCGCCATTCAGTTTTTGAACAAGTTTTAAAATTGTAACCATCAAAACTAGGTAGCTTGTGTGCAGTGCCGACAAAACACGTGAGAAAGCGTCACATATTTTAAGACACATACCCAGTTCTACGGCAGAAGGAGACGCTAGCTCCAAGCTCCGCGACGCAGCGTGTGGATATGCAAATGAAATTCACATGCTTATTTAATTGAGGTAGATGGCGAAGCCCAACATGGCCAATTGATAAACACTTGCCTGCGACGGTGAACTGCGAAGGGCCTGAAGACGCCGCTTTAGTGAATGCAATGGCGGCGGGCTATCCACCCACTGTACAACAACGTCTAATCAAGTATAATGTATTGCGTCAAACGCAAACACATGTGCTGAATGAATAGTTCTTACCCGATACCTACATATCTACCGTATTTCCTCGAAATACCCACCTCGAACTACCCCCTCGAAATTTGCTGGCGAAATAATAAACATCCTGTGCTGGGGGTCTTTCGAGAAAATATGGTAGCTGATTGCGATTTTATATATGCGCACATAAAATACAGCAAGCGGAGGGTTACAATATCTTCCAGCCAGATTGTTCAAGGGGATTACGAACAATTACGAATGTAATTATAACACAGGGGTGAGCGATGCAAAGAAACCTACAGGGTGTCTTTATATCCACAATTGATGTCCGTAGAAATAAAAAATAAAGAACTGAGACGGGAGGCTTAGTGCTCGCTATTTCACCCGCACGCATTGTTTTCGAATTGGCTTTGCGTGTTGCATAGTGTAGTAGTTTATTGAACTTACTACAATTTTGTAGTAGGTAAATAAGTTCAATCAACTACTACAATAGACAGTTTTTGTGATGAAAGTGTAGAATACGGTGAAACCGGACCGAAGGTACACAAGAGAATCCAGCTAGTATATTTATACATACCGTATATCCTTGAATAAGTCCCCCGGGGAGTTATTTTTTCGTCAGAGTTTTGGAGGGGGGAGTTATTCAAGGGTGGGGAGTTATTCAAGGGGGGAGTTATTTTTTCATCATAACTTTCAGGAAAACTTGCAGGTAGGTAGTGTGTATACACTCGTAAAATACACACTGTGCATCCTGCTTTCGCTGCGTAGGCTAACATCATTTAGTATTTTTTGTCTCATACGCAGCACTGCATTTGTACTTCGTTTTTTTTCGCTTGTTGCAGTATCTTCTCCATTCATCATAGGGGGGAGTTATTCAAGGGTGGGGAGTTATTCAAGGGGGGGAGTTATTTTTTCGTCAGTGTTTTTGAGGGGGGAGTTATTCAAGGGTGGGGAGTTATTCAAGGAGGGGGGGTCTTATTCGAGGATATACGGTACCTAGTTATAATGCATTTATCAGCATGCTTAGCAATTGGCATGCAAAGGTCATTCAACGGATGTTTATAATTTTATATAACCGCAGTTATAAATTTTAGCGAAAATCTCTTTAAATATGCATCGCAATACAACATATTAATTATACGCGCAATATACTACAAAAAATTGTGCTTAAATTTATAACTTCTAGTACAATTAGAATAAACTCTGGAGCTTTAGACACAAGAAACATATGTGCTTTCTTTGACCGAAATTACAATGCCGTATCTTTACCCATTTCCCGGTAAATTTTACCTTAAATTTAGTATATTTTACGAGCATAATTTGAGCACCTTATGCTGTACACTGAGTATAAACACATTTCCGCTGTCTCAGCGTGTTTCCGACAGTGAGAGCGACTCCGAAATTGGACTGGCTGGAGCTCCAAACCGGTATCATCTCGTCGCAGCGCTATCCAAACACCACACATAGATCCGAAGTGCCAGTGCACGGACAGACAAAGAACGCACCTCGCCGCCGGCGGCGTTCACGCTGTACATGTTCACGGTGGCCTTCGAGTGCGATCGGGTCACCCGCCCGCTAGCCATCGCTGCTGTCCGTGCTGCGGAACGAAAGCGCCCAGCTAGGTGCGGCGCCCGTTTCGGATCAACGCGGATTATTGAATGAATTTCAGTCGCCGTGCGGCGATAGAGGCCATAAATCCAGTTCGCGATGGACACGGTTGTTAAAATATAGGCATCTGAGGAGGGAATTGACATAGGGTGATTTCTGATAGTCGTAAAAACAACTGCAAATCGAGGTATGTTCTCTGCCAGGGACAATGCTTGCGAAAAGGATTTGCTCGTTACCCATTGTGATAGTGAGACATACATTCTTCGCGTTTCAATGCAACAATTTACCACTTAAGCCGGAATTAGAGCTCAGCGTCGATTCGACGTGAAATGACGACGTGAAATGACGTTGTGAAATTAATTACACGAGTGTGGATCATGCTACGGGTCTACAATTTTCTAAGAAAAATATATGAATCAATACCTTAATCGTGTCCAATACTGAGTGTTATCAGCCACAACCAGAGCGAATTGAAAAATTCAATAGTCTGACGTGAAATGTCAAGTTGTTCCCTGACGTAAAATGATGACGTGGAATGATAAAAATTGAATTTTTCAATTCGCTCTAGTTGTGGCTGATAACACTCAGTATTGGACACGATTAAGGTATTGATTCATATATTATCCTTAGAAAATTGTAGACCCGTAGCATAATCCACACTCGTGTAATTAATTTCACGACGTCATTTTACGTCGTCATTTCACGTCGAATCGACGCTGAGCTCTAATTCCGGCTTTAATGAAACAACAACCTGAGCCTCCCTCCCGTTCGCTAGGTCGGTATACGAACCAACTCCTCCCGTAAAAACTCACAAAAAATCACGGCCCTGTCTGTTGCATCTGTATGAATCTTTGAGGAAAAGCATTTAAGTCGCCCAACGCGTTGAGCAACTGACTCTTCGTCTTATTTTGATTGCCTTGTTGTTGTTCAGATAGAATTTGATGGTGAAATACGTAGTTGTCTCATGCATTTCAAACTTATATGGTGCAAACGTAGGTAGGTATATGTCAAATTAAATTTCCCCAAATGAATAGCTTTTATTAGCAGAGTTTCCTAGCAAAGTGACTACATGCACATGTGTTCTTCAATATCCAGTTATTTACTGTTGATGGTGCATGGCACTACCTAAATGGATTACAAGGATATAACGAGATAAACACAAATACAGTCGGGTGATAGTGGTTTCTTGTTATTCTTCAAACTTTATTTATGCTGATGTAAATGAAATTGAATCAAATACT
This sequence comes from Sphaerolaimus hirsutus, assembly GCA_964036195.1. Lineage (NCBI taxonomy): Eukaryota > Metazoa > Nematoda > Chromadorea > Monhysterida > Sphaerolaimidae > Sphaerolaimus > Sphaerolaimus hirsutus. The sequence goes on along the minus strand of OZ038452.1, from coordinate 15,455,976 downwards.
AATTTGTTAATTTTCACTTTGCTTTCCATTGTATCCAGTTGTCTTAAATACTTATCGAAACAATGCAGTGCAATGCTTGCGCCCATTTGCCTGGCGCGGCAGATTTTGCATACAATACTTTGGTGAAAATTGGGGCAAGATTGATACAAAATTTGCTCCACGTATCCCCTGAAGTAATCGAAGGCCAACTACAAGGTGTCTTGATATCAATATTTGATATCCATGATAACAAGAAAAAAGAAATGGGACTGCGACAGCTACATATTTTGCCAGCTATCTTTCCGTTTGACGTTTTCTAAATACCCATGGTTTTTGCGATGAAAATGTGGAATACTGCGAAACTGGACTGAAAGACTGGAGGATAATCGTGCTGGGATATACCTAGATAGCTGGGCGGTTGGGGGAGGGGCGGTTGGGGGAGGGGCGGTTGGGGGAGGGGCGGTTGGAGGGTAGTTGCCCACATTTTTTGCCTCGGGATGGATAGATAGATAACCGATAAGCTATGTGATGGATGTGTGTACGTTAACATTGAAAATCCCTATTACCATATACATTATCGGCCTCAGTTAACGACACTCATAGCCGCTCAATAACAGCCCGATAACCCCCTTATTAAAGCACTGCTCGCACCAGTGTCAAAATTTAGAATGCAATTATGACAAAAGAGACCCCCCCCCAAAAAAAAAAAAAAATAACCAGCCAACTTAGTCGGCCACGGTGGTATTTCTAGAGAAAAAGTAAATTTTCGTCACATTAGATGTATCAGTTTTTTTCCAAAAATAATGGCAGGCAAGCGAAAAAAGTATGTTACAAAGGCTGGTTCCATCATTCTTGACTCACAAAGCGAATCATATTACTGAGCTGACGAGTAAATACCTCGACCGAGATTATCAACAAATCCATGCTTACCAAAATAGAGGAATTTGCAGCCTGTTTACGTTTGCACGCAAACAGCATCGAAGGTAACAAACAACTTCATCAGTCGGCTCAGCTCGGCTTACTTGCATGCGCACGTCATCATGCGCCCTAATAGCGATACACAAGCTAGTTTTCATGGTTCCAATTTGAAAACTCGACCGAAATCTTGTCCATCTCCTTAAGCAGTAGCTCACAGACTGACCATTTCCGTAAACTGAAACGGATGGTGGAAGCACCAATCAGCGTTCGCGTCGCCATTCAGTTTTTGAATGAGTTTTCAAATTGGAACCATCAAAACTAGCTTGCGTGGCCACATTATGACAAGTTTCCGGGTACTTGTACTGACCGACGAATGCCATTACAAAGGCGCAAAACATTTTTTCCAGTCGAATTTAAATGGACAACGTCGCGAATATTCCCACCAACGCGGCAACATCGGAGGCAATTTCTGGTCGCTGAATGAATGCTTCTAATGCACATAAATATGTATTGTATAGAGTGTAGCCTTTCAAGCTAACACACTTTGTTCGATCAATCATCACAAAAATAGTTACCGTATATCGTCGAAATACCATCATGGGGGTTGTTATTCCGCTGGCAAAATTTATGGGGGGGGGGTAATTCGAGAGTGCTATTCAAGCAAGATTAGTTTTTCTTTCATTATCTCAAGAAAGTCTACGACAAATCAATTTCATGCACATCTATCCGATGAGAAGAGTCCAAGGGGTGGGGGTGTTTTCAAGGTCACTCGGAAAAATCACAAAAAAGTCACTGACGCCGAAAAAGTAGGTACCGTATTTCCTCGAAATACCCCCCCTCGAAATACCCCCCCCCCCTCGTTTGACCCCCCCCCTCTCGGGACCACTATGAAACAATCACCCCCCCCCCCTCGAAATACCCCCCCCCCCAAATTGAGTCTAAAGGGAACGTACATGACAATAACTGTAGTTTGTGATCTGTGTACTGCAAAACATACGTTAAAACAATGTCTGTGTCACGTTAGAACAGTGTACATACCATCTACATACTAATATTAGTCTACAGAACCTTATAAATGGCAGTTTTTGTTGCATTTTTCAACGTCTGCGTACGTTTCAGACGACAATTTCGTACTTGGTTTTCAAAAATTTTCTTGTGAAATAATAACCCCCCCCTCGAAATACCCCCCCTCGTTTGACCCCCCCCCTCTCGGGACTAGTGATGTAAAGGCACCGGGGCACCGGTGCCCCGGTGCTGGGCACCGAAGGGCACCAGCACCGGTGCTGGTGCGGTGCCATTGCAATCTTCAGGGGTGCCATGCCGGTGCCGGTGCCATTTTTTTCAGAACAGCACCGGTGCCGGTGCGGTGCGGTGCCATTTTTTTGCCGGTGCCAAAGGTGCTAGCACCAGGGCAAAGTAAAACGCACCGGGAAAGGCACCGGCCAAGGCTTCAAGTGCTGTGCAATTTTGTCCATAGTATGTGCTTACCGTATTTCCTCGAAATACCCCCCCCCCCCTCGAAATACCCCCCCCCCCCTCATTTCACCCCCCCCCCTCTCGAGACCACTATGAAACAATCACCCCCCCCCCCCTCGAAATACCCCCCCCCCAAATTGAGTGTAAAGGGAACGTACATGACAATAACTGTAGTTTGTGTTCTGTGTAATACAGAACAGACCTTAAAACAATGTTGGTGTCACGTTAGAACCGTGTTTATACCGTCTACATACTAATACTAGTCTACATAACCTTATAAATGGCGGTTTTTGTTGTATTTTTCGACGTCTGTGTACGTTTCAGACGACAATTTCGTACAGGGATTTAACAAATTTTCTTGTGAAATAATAACCCCCCTCGAAATACCCCCCTCGTTTAACCCCCCCCCTCTCGGGACCACTATGAAACAATCACCCCCCGGGGGGGTATTTCGAGGAAATACGGTATTCATATTTCAAAAAACAGCGATATATTTACCCAACCGTTTTTGCCTATTTTGTAAACCTCCCATCAAATAAATATACCTACTGTGAAATCCGTTATACGCGATACGTTATCTGATGAGCGAATCTAAAATTTTGTTGAATTTTAAATCATTTTTATATTTTATATTTATCTTACTTTTTTGTTCAAAATTTGTTGTCAGTTTATGACAGAGATAGTTCCATTCTCTGTACAGCAACGACTCCGATCAGTAGACAATAGTGGCTATGGACATTGTAGTGAATTAAATATTTTATCTTTCATTTGTAATCATTGTAATTGCTTCATAAAAGTGATTGCCACATCATTCTGATTATTTTAAGTGCTCAACCATCAAAATCGGTTGAAAATTCATGGAAATATGCACTTCCAAAGGTCAGACCACTGAGAAACTGCCCGATATTTACCTCAGAAATTCCAGCCCGGTGCGGTGCCTTTCGGTGCTAGCACCGGCAACCCGCCGGTGCCCTTCGGTGCCGGTGCCATTTTTTCCAAAAGGCACCGGTGCCGGTGCGGTGCGGTGCCATTTTCTGGCCGGTGCCCCAGGGTGCCAGGTGCCCTTTTCATGCGTTGGCAAAGGTGCCGGTGCGGTGCGGTGCCATTTTTCCCGGTGCCTTTAACATCACTACTCGGGACCACTACGAAACAATCACCCCCCGGGGGGTATTTCGAGGAAATACGGTATTTTTAGATTAGCATTTAACTGACAGATAAATGTACAGACTGATGACGAGCATACGTAAAATACATATTGCATACCGTAAATTCTCGGATAAGTTCACATGGAAGTTATTAATTCGTCAGACACTTTTTAGGGGGGTTATTTGATGGGGACTCATTCAAACCTCACTGCTCACCAGTAACCGTAGCCATTTTCGCCGCCATTCGCCACTTTTTCTAGTTCACCCCATAACTACCGTTTCCAACTAGGTAGGTAGTTATTTAGAACTTTACGGGGCAGGCCCGATACGCACATCTGCCCGTTACGCACATTTGCCCGTTTTTTCACTTGACACTTTTTCAAGTGATTTTCAGATATGAGTGAAGTGAAAAAAAGTTGCGCAATTACATTAGTGAACTTTTTTCACTTCACTCGTATCTGAAAATCACTTGAAAATGTGTCAAGTGAAAAAAAACAGTGAAAAATGGCCATTTTTCACTTGACACATTTTCAAGCGATTTTAAGATATGAGTGAAGTGAAAAAAGTTCACTAATGTCATTGCGCAATGTTTTTCACTCCACTCATATATGAAAATCACTTGGAAAAGTGTCAAGTGAAAAAAACGGGCAAATGTGCGTAACGGGCAGATGTGCGTATCAGTGCACCCCCATCAACAGCATTGTCCAACAAGCAACAAATTAAGGATGCCTTATATATGGTCAACTATGTATTTATGTGTGTATCATTTTGGTACACTCGAATGTTGTTAAAACGGGTGGCAGTCTGGCCTGAGCAGGGTTCTGTTTTATACAAATTTATTTTCCTTGGCTGTATATAAATTGTCTAAAATTTTTATTTCATTCATGTTTCATTTTATTTTATTCCAAAATGTTATTTTTTAGTATTTTTATTTTGAACTTTTCCATTCTATTTTATGTTATTCGTTGTTAATCTTCGATTTTATTTGATTTCATTTTTAATGAGATTTTGCCAACCCATGGTGTGAGATGTAAAGTTCGGGGGTGCACTGATACGCACGTTGATCATTGCTACACTTTCATCCTTGAATGGATATTGATTTTAAACTGAATATTTGAAAAAATAATCGCATTCCCCTTGTAAAAAAACTTTACAAAAATAAGAATAGTGCAATTCACTTTAAAAAACAACTAAAATCGCAGGTATTTATTTTTGAAAAATCCAAAACATGGAAAGGGTTCCCAAAAACCATCATTGGTATTTTAATCAAGATTGATGCTGATCACCGTGAACAAGACAGGTGCTTATTTTATGCATAATTTTCGTAATAGGTTGGGTGCATGTGGACGCATTGTGTGTCTGGTAGCTGATCATTTTGACAGCAGTCAGTTGTCAGATGTATGTAGAGATGTGGCAAGATGTAACATGTGGGGTGTAAAATATCCGTTTTACTTTTTCCGTTTCCAGTATCCACAGGTAAATTTTTCCCTCTTCCCATTTCCATTTTCTGGTCCACGATTATTTCTGCTTCTGTTATTCCAGCTCATTTTTCGTTTTCTGACTAATTTACTTTTTCTGCCTCATTTTCCGTTTTCCGCAAATTTTCTGTTTTTCCATCTCATTTTCCTTTTTCTAGCTCAATTTTATGCTTTCTGTTTCAACCAAACTGGTAAAAATGCACGCAGGTCTTTCAATTATATGCATTTTTCTGTTGTCAGCAGAATTTTTGCCATTTTTCTGGCTAATTTCTGCCAATGTCCAGCTATTTCTGCAACTTTCCTTCGTTTCTGGCTAATTTCTGTACATTTTTGTCTGTCCCTGGCAAAATTTTGGCAAATTTTTTTCCGTTTTCATGCAAATTGTTTTCTTCCATTTTACGGCAAGTGCAAAAAATTTTCTGTTTCCATTTCCGTTTTTCAGCCAGCGCAAAAAGTTTTCCATTTTCAGGAAGTGCAAAAAATTGCCGTTTGCGTGCAAATTGTTTTCTTCCATTTATGGCAAGTGCAAAATTTATTCTGTTTCCATTTCCGTTTTCCAGCAAGTGCAAAAAGTTTTACATTTTCATTTCCAATTGCAATTGCAAAAAAATTTCCGTTTGTTTACCGCAAAAAATTTTTTTTTAACACCCTACATGTGCTATTAGTTCAGCGCGAAGCACCTCAATCGCCACCGTTACGGAACATGGGGCCACAGTTGTTAAAATGTATTTAGATTTACACGAAAAATACATATACTCAAGTACTTTGTAAATACATATACATATACTTTAAAAAAGTACCCGTACTCACCTTTACTCATACTTTTGAAAAGTACACGTGTACAGAAAATGTATTTTTGTGACTAAAATCACTATTTTTTTGTTGCAAATATGAGAAAATCTTGAAGAAATCATATCATTTTTCTAAATAAACACTAAATAATCACTAAAAAAACATATATTACGTCTTCCAGTGTAAAAATCGTGTTCACATGTGAAAAAGTACTAACTGTTACATTTTCTATGAAAAAAGTATCCACTTTTACAATTTCATTGAAGAAAAGTACTCGCTTTTACATTTTCCCAGGGAAAAAGTACCTGGTTTTACATTTTCCTGGGGAAAAAAAAGTAATTTACTTACATGTACTTATGAGTACGGGTACGGGTAAAAAAAGTATTTAACATTTTCTGTATTCGGGTGTGAGTAAAAAAGTATTTTACATATACATATACTTTGAAAAACGTTCAGTATTTATAACAACTTTGCATGGGGCGAGGCGTGAAGATCACCAGAAGTAATGGCATCAAGTCAAACAGCGCTACGGTATGGCACTTTTTAGAATTGTAGTGAGGAATGTAAAAATACTTTATGTCCTGAAGGTTATTATTTATCAGATTCTATTTTCACATTTTTAATATCTTAATAATAAAATATAGCATAATAGCATATAGCATATAGCATAAATTGACAGAAAAATTATATATTTTTTTTGTAAATGCGAAATCTCGCAATGGCCGTAAAACTGTATACCTAGGTATACTCGGCAGACATGATACTCTACCAATAGATAATATTTATGTACGGGTTTTTTCAAAATCAAATATCTATGTCAAACTGAAAAGTTTAAGGACTCATCTTTCACAAAAAAATTAAGAAAAGAATGGATTCGTTTGTATGCCGTCCGACCATACTATTTTGAAGTAAATATGTCGCGTTTCTGGAGCCAGAAATATTCCGATTATCTTCAGCGGAACTTATCGCATTCTTTTACACTGTTCTGCTAAACGTTTCTTATACGACCTTGACATTCAGGAAAAATTTTGTACTTTCCATCAGAACGAGTTCGAGCGCAGCCGAACATTTCAATAGGTACGCAGATTTTCGCTTTTGTTTTTCACACCAGTACGAGTTGGACAGCGACTAAAAAAATGACGATTCACACCGACGGAGTGTTTCCTCGCGAAAAATGTACGGCATAAAGTCCCCCGAGTATACCTATGGATGGCGAATAAATGGACGTCGACAAGACTGTGGCCGTACCTTTAGCACGCACGCCTTAGGTGCAGAGTTGTTACAAGTACCGAACTTTTTTCAAAGTATACGTATACGTAAAGTATTTACTTTTTACTCACCCCCTAAGTACAGAAAACGTAAAGTAAATTTTTTTACTTTTACTCATGAGTAAACGTGAGTAAACGTACTTTTCCCCTCAGAAAACGTAAACGTGAGTGCTTTTGAGAAATGTCACCAAAATTTTCGCCTATTGTACGCAATTTTTGACTATATATTTGGCTTTATACTCATTTTCGACTAGTTTACCATATTTTTAGCATATTTTCCCTTCTATGCCTTTACAAATCTGTATAAAACATGATCCGAAATACGTTTTCTGTACTCGAGTACTTTCAAAAAGTATACGTAAAAGCGAGTACCGGAACTTTTTTTCTGAGGAAACGTAAACGTATTTACTCTGTACTCGAGTATACGTATTCATCGAGTGAAAGTAAATACGTTTTAACAACTATGCTTTGGTGTATGTTACTGTGTTGCATTCAGATCCTCTCAAACAGCTTTCATGAGCGCGGAGAAAAACTGTCAGCGAATGGGGTACTTACATAAAAGCATTATCGGATCAGTAAACGGATGAGTGTAGCACGCGACTCGGCTTTCTTGTTTTTATTTATGCATTTTAGGAAACGATCCGAATCGTTTTTGGGTACGAAGATGAGTCTTTTTTAAGTGAGTTTTTAAGTCTTATATTTTGTAATTGAAGGGATCAAACAATTTTTTACACGAAAAAGCAAAATTAGTAAAAAGTAATGGTTTACTAGCTATTTTGCAACGTTTTGAGCAAGCATGCAATTTCACATACAAATGAACAGTATGGGGGTAGTTCTCATTGGTTTTGTGGAATTTTTAGTGGCAAGCCATACAGTTCTGCACACTACCACAAAATAAGCGATGATATGTTAGTGTGGTATATAAAATCCAGCCATGTGCTTACACATGCTTGTGAAGTATGAAATAGTACTCTCAAGAGTACCTTATCATCTGGGCTTATTTAAGAAAGAATTCAATTTTTAAATTGACTTGTTTAAGTCACCAATGTCTGATAAAATGCAGGGGTCTGTAGATTTGGACCCCCGTGGGTGTTCAGATAGATAGCAAATCACTTCCCTGGAGTGGTAGATAATAAAAAAATTCTGGGGGGTCATGGAGATGCAATATTTAGATGCTTTTAGAGTGTAAATGACAGAAAATTGTGACAAACGCTCAAAATAGGTCCCAAATAGCTGTCCAAAATCCAAAAGGAACAAAGTTGTTGTCCTAGGTTGCTGTCGCTTTTATTTGATACCCGAATTACCGTAAGGATTCATATGGATAGGTAGCATGCAATGCAATCTTATCCCTATTATAACGTCGCGGCAACAACCGTGGCTACGGTGGTTAGGTGGCGGCGTCAAATTCAACACAAGAGGCAACACTCGGAAATTTTACACCGTCAAGCTCGTCAGTGAAATATACAATATTTATAAAATACAATATAAAAATATTTATAGAATACAATAATACCTACCTAATCGAATATTTCCCCAGGGAAACTTTTTTTTCGTCGGACCGTATTGGGGTAATTACTACTCAAGGGGTAATTATTCAAATGGGAATTTTTATATCATCGAAATTTTTAATTTTATCTATCACACATCACACTACATACTCGTTAAAATATATGCACATAAAATGACTGTTGACTGTTCTTCCATCATTGGGGGGGGGGGGGGAATTATTATTTCCTCACTCGGTTTCAATTCAGATGAATGGAAGACAACGCAGAACCACACCGTATAATAAGTATTTTATGTGCAGGGGGTATGGCTGCCAGTGCAGTCCAGCGGTTGAATGAAGAATCAATGAACTCAAACGAAAAGAATACATCAATCGGGGTAAATGATGGATGATGGATATCGTCACAATCGGGTTACGTTGCAGCAAAAGTGCTAGAAGTCATGCAAAATGATGCTCTGGCTGCATTACTTTGGGCGCAGAGTAGCGGGTGAGCGATGCAAGATTCACACGCTGAATAGTTAATACATTCTTAGGAGGAGTGATGGAAAGGCGCCACTCTTGGATGCCAAAGGCCCCATGCCATGGCTTCTGTTCCAGAATGGCGCCATCGCACAATTTTTTTCTGCCACTTTTCCATCACTAGGTAATCGCAGACGATTTCTGCACAATTTCCAGCAACGAGTGAAATCGTAGATTTCGTCAATTTTAGGTCAAGTGACAGCTCAACTTATAATTGACGATAAATTTATGAATTAAGATATATTTAGGTATATCGCAAAAATAAATGTTTAGATACAGTCACAAAAAGAGAGATTGATTGGATGTAATTTTCCCGTTTGACTTTTCTACCCACTAATTCTGGCATAACAGTGCACACAGCAACTTCAAATAACATACTTTAAATGGTGTTTACCTACGACGTCAACACACAGGACGAAATCTGTCGGATCTAGAACCTATTTATATTCACCACCCATTGGCATTTTGCCAAAACTCATCTGAACACCAATATTGCGGTGTCGTCGAGACAAGTATCGATGTAAATGTATTTTCAGCCCAACATCTTCCCTCGGTATTTTTATTGATAAAAGGAAGCTGGGCCAAACAGACTTGTTTTTAATAAAAATACGTGCAAGAAGTGAAGTGAGAAGACAGCTTGAGCAAAAACAATTGCACCACTCAGACTGTCTGTCTTTGCAATATACACGACTGCGGTCGGGGCGCTACTTGCGCAGTACCTACATGTGTATGCATTTAGCTGCGAGTGGGGTGCGCAAACAGTGCGGCCGCGCGGCGTAGGTTGCATGCAATTACGAGGGAGCAACAGTGGCCGGCGGCGGCGCGCCGCTGCAGCAAAACAACCATGCGGGCTTCTGCGACGGCGCCAACAAATTAGTGGACGGCAGCTCAGCGGCTAAGCCGCGCCGCTGCAGCAGTGAGGCGGTCGCGAAAAGGCAAACTGAGCAACAACGAGAACGCCTCCCCGTATTTCCTTGATTGGGTCCCCTTCGAATAACTTCCGGTGTCAGGCGAGCGGGCAAACATGACCCCCTCCCATACAATCGCGAGGGGGGGGGGGGGGGGGGCGTGGTGGCGGTGTGGTCGGGATTTGACGCGGGCTGATCCACTGTGTGCCCTTTCGTCGCAGTATCAGTATGACTTGGGGTCTGCTTGTCTGAATTCGACACGTCTTAATTTCAGTTTGCCCGGCTATGATTTGCATGTGGGGCAGTGAGATGTGTAAAAAAGTTCGGTCTCTGGTAGATAATCCATAAGTATTTGTATCAATAAAAGAATATGCTGCGGTGTGTTGAGTGTCCGGAAGTGACACGCGGTGCCAATAATTTGTGATAAAAAAACTTGTGACATTAAGTGTCTCTGTCAATATAAAATGACCACTGAAAAACGAAAATATCAAATCGAAAATCGACCCAAATCAACAATCGAAAATGGCTGACGAAAATAACATTTCATATTTTGACAGTTATGACATTTAACATTTGACAAATTGACATTTAGACTGGTTCACATTTTGGCATATAATGTTTTTTACAGTTCACATTTTGACAGATAATGTTTTTTTTTACAGTTCACATTTTGACATTTCAAATTTCCGGTAGGTTCGCGGTGGTCAATGAATACATAACCCGCGTTTACTTAGGGCCGGACACTAAAAATATTTTTTCACACTATAAAAACACTTTTTTCACTTACTTACCGAGGGTTTGCCATCGTTAGTCACCACACACGCAACATTTTTTGCCATTTTCAATGCTCCACTGTGGTTTGTGATCAGGGTTGGCAAAATATTGGGAAAAAACAACAAAATAATATGGAAAATTAAAGAATACTGTAAAATAAAATGGAAAATTTCAAAATAAAAATGAAAATTGTAAAAAATTCGTTTTTTGTGTGTGAAATTTTTGTAAAAATGTATTGTATAATTCACATTTTTGTAAAATTGTATAAAAATTCATATTTTTGGTAGAATTTTTATCTGGTTGCTTAAGTTTCTACCTGTTTATTTGCAGAACTGGGTGCACTCCCAAGCTTTTTAAAGTGTCAATGTAAAATGTCATGCAGTGTCAATTGTCATTACAAATGTAAAGTAAAGTGTCAATTGTCATGACAAATATAAATTTAAGTGTCACTTGTCAAACAAATTGTATCCAAAACATAAGTTTTGTGCCCAAATATTATGTTTTGTATCCAAATCTTGTTGATTATGAATCCAAATCATTTGTGAACACTTGGATATAAAGCATATGATTTGGATACAAAACATAAGCTTTAGATACAAAAACATATTATTTGGATACACAATTTACACTTTGTATGACATTTGTCATGACAATTGCCACTTTGCTTGACATTTGACATGAACCCTCAACAGTTCTCATGAAAATTGACACTGCTTTACATTTGTCATGACAATTGACACTTTGCATGACATTTTACAAATGTGGCTAGCACACTCCAGTAGTCCTTCTACTGAAAATTCAAATCATTGTTATCAATAATTGTTAACTTTACACTTGCAGCTAGCTAACAATACCTACTGCATGCAACTTTTGTAAAGTAATGGAAAAATTTGTGACAGGTTTTTCATGGATAGGTCTAATGATAACATTTTTGTAGAGTTTTTGAGAAATTATTGCAAAATTTTTGTAAAATGGTGTGATTTTATTTTATTAATGACTTTTGGGAATAAAATAAAGTGAAACAAGAATTAAAAAAATAAAATCCAAGTTTTATACAATTTGTACACAAATACTTTTTAATAAAACCAACCCTGGTTGTGATGTTTGAAGTTGAAATACACTACTGCGCCATATCTCCAGCTCTGTGGGTGAAAGGGCAAATGATGACAACACTGATAGTATACAACACCCTAGTATATAAATACTGGCAAGTAGGGTTCAAATGATATAATTTTCGATATTTTTTTTCTGAAAGTCTATATTCAATATCGATACGATATTGATCCTCAATATCGATATTCGATATTAGAAAATGGTCGATATTCGATATTTAGATATTTTTTCTCAAAATTTTCGACATTTTTCCATCGTGTTGGCAGGGTAGACGATATCGTGTTGGCAGCATTCCCTCAATTACCGTATTTCCTAGAAATACCCCCCTCAAAATGACCCCCCTCGAATTAATAAACCGAATGAATGAATTAATAGACCCCCCCTCGAAATAAACCCGCAACTTGAGTGTAAACAGAACGTAAAGGACAAAATGTTATCCAGGCAATGCAGACACACACGTTCATACAATGACTGTATTACGTTAGAACAGGGTTTGTACCATCTACATAACTATATTGAAACACCTTCCCGGTCAGGTCCGGCACCCTATTTTTGATTTCACTTCAGTTGCCTTTACTCCCGCTGCGCGGGTGGTAGAAAGCTGAATATGCGGGGTTATAAAGTTGTAACCCCCTCTACACCGCATCAATGGGGGAGCCACGGCAACTCACTACGGGGTGGGTTGCCGTATATGCAATGTTTTTTAGCCTGTTCAGTGTCGCACACAGATCTGGCACCCATCGGATTTTGTGTCACTATGTGTGCTGTATCTCCAGCTGTGTGGGGATAGAGAGCTGAAATTTGGAGTGAGTGTAGCCAACACCCACCACTACTAATTTTACAGAAAAGAGAAAACAGAAAAGTAAAAAACTTTTTACTTGGTGGAAAATGGAAAACAGAAGGTAAAAAATTAGTGGCCAGAAGACATGAAAGGTGAAAAAATTATTGGCCAAAAAACCCGAAATTGGAAAGGTAACAATTTGTCCTGCAGAAAACGGAAAGCGGAAAGTTGATACACTATGTTTTTGGGATCAGGATTGTCATTGGTAAGTTTTCTGGATTTGGATTTGGGTCAATATTGAGGCCACAGGATTGGGATACTTTTTTTTGGTTTGTTTTTAATAACTTGAAATGTTGGAAAAAATAATTCTTAGCTTTGCATGGGCTTCGCTAAGGTGTTCTATTGCAAATTTTCACTCTTGTGTGCTATTGGGACCTTATAAAAAACACAGATGGCTGCTGGACTGAAATGGGACACTTTGATTTTTTTAAACTGAAATGTGACAAACAGCACTGTAGTGAGTCACCGATGGTCACCCCACTGGTTACACCGACCTCAAATTTCAGCTCTTTACCCCCACACAGCTGGAGATACAGCACCCATAGTGTAACAAAATCAGATGGGTGCCAGAGCTGTGTGGGACACTCAAAATGCCCCCAAAAATGTTGCATATATGGCGTCCCACCCTGCAGTGAGTCGCCATGGTGCCCCCCCCTCCATTGATGCGGTGCAGAGGGGGGTTACAAGTATATGCCCACCCTACCCTGATATTTGGCTTCCTATGCCCCCCTACAGTGCGAGATAGTACATGTAGTGAAAGCAATGATAGGATGTGGGTCCTGACCGGGAAGGTGTTTATATAGTTTGTAGACTCTTATATGACAGTTATTGAATTTTTCTGTTTGCATACCTTACACACAACCAATTAGTACAGCGAGTTCAAGAAATTTTTGGTGAAATAAACCCCCTCAAAATTTCAACTATGAAAAATAAACCCCCAGGGGTATTTTGAGGAAATACAGTATAGCTTTTTAAATCCCCAGAAGTTGAATGCCAACAATGTTATACTGGGTGAAAATTTTGTCACAAATATGACATGTTTATCAGCGGCGGGGTGGCATGGCGTGGAGCTGGAGATATGAGGTCAGTAGTGAAAGCAAAAACTGGCTGCCAAACCTGGTTGGGCAAGTGTCTATGAGCATTAAGGATGGATTACAGCTAAATTGTTTTGCACAAAATTATGATGCAATATTTGTGGCAAAATTTCGACCAACTCAACATTACTTTTTTGCGACGACTTCAACGTGTATTGCAACTTTATTGCAAATAGATCGTACAACAAAATGCTATCAATTGAGTTTACGCAATGTAAATGATATCAGTTTTCTGCCAGGTCATTTCATGCAATTGGTGTAAAATTGGTGAACGTAAAATTTATTTTTCGTAGCATTATCACGTTCATTAAGTACATCTGTTTCTGAACGCTCTATACCGCGAAAAATTGAACTGATAACATTTACATGTGTCAGTATTGTTTTTAGGCAATAAGTACAGTTTTGGATATTGGTGTCAGTTATCCGGCATCGGGATCGGGTTTTGGTAGTAGAGTCAGATTCGGGTATCGGGTCTCCGTTCCAAAAATATCGGAATCGGGTCAGGTTCCTAACCTATCACGGCTAAAGCCTAAGTCCTCATAAATATTACAAAGCCCTGCTTAGGTAAATCAACTCCGTCGGTTCATGTACATTATAGTTGTTATACTCGAGTACAGAGTAAATACGTTTATCGTTCCTCTGAAAGATACCTATATGCATTACGATAAAAAATACTTAAGTACAGAAAACGTGAATACTTCAGAAGTGCTTTTATATAGGTAGGCTTTTTCAAGGCTAAAGAGAAAAAAGCTAGAAATAGGGAGAAATAGCCAAAAATGTGTATACCGTATTTCCTCGAAACCCCCCCCCCTCGTTTGACCCCCCCCCCCTCTCGAGACCACTATGAAACAATCACCCCCCCCCTCGAAATACCCCCCCCCAGATTGAGTGTAAAGAGAACTTACATGACAAATACTGCAGTTTGTGTTCTGCGTAGTGCAGAACACACGTGAAAACAATGTCGTAAGATCGTTAGAACAGTGTTTTTACCATCTACGTACTACTATTAGTCTACAGGAGTCTATACATGTCAGTTATTGATCAGAGTTGTTAAAATACCGGTATTTTTGGAAAGCGTAAGCGTAAGCGTAAATACACTTTCCAAATTTTGAGTATGGATACTGAAAGCGTAAGGTATTTTTCAAAGACCTAGGAAAGCGTAAATAAAAGCGTAAGCGTAAAAATCTTTTGGAGGCTTTTTGCTCAGTGAATTCTTTCCAAATCAAGGTCTCGGTGACATTTTTCGGATGTCCATTTAGCATAGTCTGCCCTCATATTTTGTTTGGTTATTCATCGGCAGCAACACTTAAGTCATTCTCATCTTCTAATGTGGAGTTAGTGCTGTCAAGGGCAATAAAATCGTCGTCGGGATCCATTTTCACCAACAAATTTTTCTCACCTGAAGCCACAATTTTGCTCGATGACACAGTACATATTTATAAGACATTCATATTGCGACACAATGTGTACATGTGCCACTATTTCCAGTGCATTACTGCACACACGCAGTCATTTTTTTGGTACGCAGCCTCGTTCCTCATTCACTCTTTTTTTGTGTTTTTACGCTTTTTCAAAAGCGTAAAACTAAACTGTGTGAAAAGATTTTTTACGCTTCTAGTACCCGGGTATTTTGGCCGGGAAAGCGTAAAAGAGCGTATGGGTATTTTATGAAAGCGTAAGCGTAAGCGTAAGTATAAATACCCATTTACCCGGGTATTTCGGGTAAGCGTAAATACGCTTTCGCAACTCTGTTATTGATGCATTTTTCTACCCCAGTGTACATCAGAAACGACGATTTTGTACTAGGATTTGAAAAAATAACCCCCCCCCCCACCCTCTCGGGACCACTATGAAACAATCATCCCCGGGGGGTATTTCGAGGAAATACGGTACCTCTAAACACACACAAAAAGACAAAAATAGCTGAAAATACGCAAAGCATATGAACTAGTGAATTTGAAGGTGAAAATGTGCAAATGTATGAAAATTAGTGATTTGACTGAAAATTGGGGGGAAAATTTTTTAATCAAAAATACTCACTTCTACGTTTTCCGGAAAAAGTATGTATTCTTATGTTTATTCACGTTTACTCATGAGAAGTAAAAAACGTCTAACATTTTATGTACTCAGGGGGTGAGTGAAAAATAAATACTTTACATTTACATATACTTTAATCGAAGTTTGATACTTTTATCAACTTTGGTGTACAGCTAACACCACGTCTCGAGCCATGCAACTCCGGTAAAATGTAACAGTGACTTTGTTGCATTCTGAAACTGTAGCCAAAAGTAGCTGTTTGTATCACTCATGTATATGACTATGTAGGTGGAATCTCTCCTACATTTGATCGGGATTCGTGGTATTCGGAAAAAGCAGGACAAAATCAACTAAAGGACTTTTGTAAATGGAACAAAACCAATGGTAATTCAGCGGTCGAACGCAAGGATAACTGGTGCCAGTCCCAAAATACAAGATGAGAAATGAACTCGGATAAGTATAAATAATATCGGTTTTGGATGGATCCTAAATGCATGTGGAAGAACGAACAATTGACGCCAGAAAACCACGACCTAGTGATGTAAAGGCATTGGGGCACCGGTGCTGGTGCCCTTGCAATTTTCAGATGTGCCCTGCCGGTGCCATTTTTTTCAGAATAGCACCGGTGCCGGTGCGGTGCGGTGCTTTTTTTCGAGGGTGCCTTTAGTTACTGGCACCGGCCAGAAAAAGTGGGGCACCGGGAAAGGCACCGGCAGGGTTTCAAGGGCGTGAAGTGCGGTTAAATCCAGGACATGAGTGTTCATTTAAAAAGTGACCCAATCAATTTCATGTTGAACACGTACTCACGGCCACTCTTTCATTGTTATTCTTTTGAAAAACATAAAAAACTAGCGATTTTAAACAAAACAATGATTGATTCTGAGTTGGATAATAATGAAATCGATGTGTCAGAAAGGATCGATATTGTTAAAAATCAAACAAGCGGCCTGACGCCTGCGTAAGCGCATGGCGCTGATGGTGGCGCCAACACAAAAAGAGCCACGAATCTTTTGGCGTCAAGTGCCATTTTTTGTGGCACTATTGGTGCTCAGCGCCAATGCGGTTTGTGCCATTATGCCCTGGTGCCATAATTTTCGGCGGTGGGGGCGAAAAAAGCGCCAGGGCACGATTGGCTCTTTCCGCCGAAGTTCTGGCGCCTTGAATATCACTACACAAAATTTTACCCGATGCGGTGCTTTTCGGTGCTAGCACCGGCAGCCGGCCGGTAAGGGTAACCCAGGGTGCCGGTGATATTTTTTTTTAATGGCACCGGCGCCGGTGCGGTGCCATTTTTTGGCCGGTGCCCCAGGGTGCCAGGTGCCCTTTCCACGCGATGGGAATTGTGCCGGTGCGGCGCGGTGCTATTTTTCCCGGTGCCTTTAACATCACTACCACGACCACGAACTACAACTGGCGTTTGACAGCTTGATGGAGGAACGCGCAGTACCTCCGAATTGTGACATGTTGCGTAGTTTTGCAATCGGCCATATCAAACTAGCCGAACGATCGAATTAAAAATTCCGTTTTTCAATAATATCTCAAATAGATTCTGAAAACGGCTTCACTTCAAGATGTTACACCACGGAATGTTACCGGCTGCTCGAGCACTGGTTGGACTGTGTTGCCGGAATACAAATGAGGCCTCTACTTCTAAAAGTCTACAAGTCCACAAAATGTGATTTTGAGTAAATCGCATTTTAAGTTTCGGACCAAATTCCAGGCCCGTGGTGCGTGTCCAATTTGGCTCCCTCATGCGTTCCATTAAGTTCCATATGTTGACAATAAAGTGTCAAATTTTCAGCCCCTGCTCTCAACCTTTATGTGAAAAATTGGGTGTCCATAAATTTCCATTCGGTCAGAGCAAAACTGTTTTGGGAGGGAATTGGACTTGTCGACTTCTTGCACTAGAGAACATTTTTGTTCCCGGGGAAGCCGAGGCTGCCTTATGGGCAATTTATGCACTTGTCGACTTTTAGAAGTAGCTGTCCATAGTGGACAGATCACATCACTTGCTATTTTTCCCATAAAAAAGGAAGCGGAGGGATGGACTTGTCGACTTCTTGCACTAAACTAGGTGGACTTGTCGACTTCTTGCTCGAAATTTTTGCATTTTTCCCAAAAAATTTGTCAAATTTGGCACTTTGCCATATGGGCATGTGAGGTCAAAAAATTTTTATGGAAAATGATACAAAATGTGCGGAAGTAGCCCCAGATGACGTTTCCGGGCCTAACTCGAAATTTTCATACTTGTGACTAGTGATGGAAAAAGCGCCAGGCTTTCGGCGCCAAGCGCCAAAAGCGCCATGGCGCTTTTCTGATCCCGGCGCCAAGCGCCAATGGCGCCAGAGCAAAATGGCGCCAAGCGCCAAAAGCGCCATGGCGCTTTTCTGGACCCCAGCGCCAAGCGCCAATGGCGCCAGAGGGTAATGGCGCCAAGCGCCAATAGCGCCAGCGCCAAAAAATTTGTTCTGCAATTTGATGGTAGAAAAATGAGTGCATAACTGTGTAAACTTTTGCCCATTCAAACAACCACTACAATGTGAAAAATTGTTTAAATGACCAGAGATATATTTTTCAGTCAAACATCATGACTGGGGAACTTTCAATGGGGAGATCTTTGTTTCTCCCAGCTAAGAGCTGGAGTGATTTAAGGGGCGTATATAGCCATAAATAGTTGAAAATAGGTGATAATACACGTTAAAGATGATGATTTTTAAGTCTGAAAAATCACGATAGTGATTTTTAAGGTGAATGCTATAAAAAGTATGAAAATCAGCATTTTTTGTGAAAATTGGGGCAAAATTTCTCTAATAATCGGTTCGTATCTGGTTGCAGGTTGATTGGGGGGGGGGCTCGAGGGATAGTAGCCTAAAATTATGTTTCAAGTTAGATAGATAGCTGAGCGGCCCTGGGGGTGGATAGATAACTGCAGCATTTAAGGGTAACTCCACCGTCCCCCCTCCAAACCCCGCCAGACTGAACCCCTGTTTTAGACAGCAAGAAAGAATTGGGAGCAAAGCATAAAAGGGGATTTATCGCCAGCACATTTTAACACCTTTGCTTTTATTCGATGTAGGTACCTATATAAAGGCTGCCCTAAAAGTAACTTATATTTATTCATTTGTCCTCAAAATTGATCATCTGGAGTGGCGATTTCACCGTATTTTAACAATTTCATATTATCATGGTTGGTGCTTTTTTGGCGCCATTTAAAATGCCGGCGCCAGGCGCCAATAGCGCCACCGGAAAATGGCGCCAAGCGCCAAAAGCGCCATGGCGCTTTCGCAGACCCCAGCGCCAAGCGCCAATGGCGCCAGAGCGTTTTAGCGCCAAGCGCCAAAAGCGCCATGGCGCTTTTTGCTTTGGCGCTAGCGCCAGGCGCCAGCGCCATGGCGCTTTTCCATCACTACTTGTGACTTGTCGACTTTTAGAAGTAGACGCCTCAAATGATTCATGATCACTGCGCTGAAGTCACGAATATGCTGTTTTAATTGTTTCAACGGTAACGCAAAAACTTTGCCTGTAAGGTAAAAAACGGTAACGCCACCAGATATAAAAATGTGTAGGTGTCAATAGCTACTTGGTCGTCTTCACATCCATAAGCAAAACGGCCGCAAGCAAGAGCATTATCAGCAATTCATTTATCTTGGAACAGGGCAAATTTGTAACTTGTGAGCTCTTTAAACAATAAATATTCACACTCAAAGCATTTATTCACCGCAGCCAGTCTTATCTCCCCACCATAGTTGTTTAAACGTATTTACTTTTACTCGCTAAATACGTATGCTCGAGTACAGAGTAAATACGTTTACGTTTCCTCAGAAAAAGATTCCAGTACTCGCTTTTACGTATACTTTTTCAAAGTACGCGAGTACAGAAAACGTACTTTGGGTAGTCTTTTATATAGATTTTCAAATGCATAGAAGGAACAAAATGAAAGAATATGCTAAAAATAGGGGAAAATAGTGTAAAATGAATATATTAGCCCATATATAGCCAAAATTTGCGTAAAACATGCAGAAAGTTATGAATATTAGTGATTTTGAGTGAAAATTGGGGTGACATTTCTCAAAAATACTCACGTTTACGTTTTCCATTGGAAAAAGTACGTTTACTCATGAGTAAAAGTAAAAAAAAATTACTTTACGTTTTCTGTACTCAAGGGGTTAGTAAAAAATAAATACTTTACGTTTACGTATACTTTGTAAAAAGTTCGGTACTTTTAACAACTCTGCTCCCCACCATGACGGGTAACAAACTTCAGGCAAAACTTGAAATTCGCGGCGAAACGTTGTGGAAAAATCTCCAGCGAAAAACATTTTGGCGCTGCACATAAATACATATTTAAACAGGTTAGTAGATCACCGAAATTTGGGAAACTAATGTGTTTTGGACACTAGTTTACAAGAATGGATCTGTCGTGTCAACTAATGTTGACGGGGATAAAAATTATACATTCTAGCAAACTCGTGCGTTTACAACAGACTCTAGTTTCCAAATTTCGACGGTGCGCGCCTCAGACTGTCGGGCACCATAAACTCAATTCAAAAACTTGCCTTGAGATTGATACCGGTCGAGGAGGTTATTGTATTGCTATTGTTGCCATGGTTATTAGGTGGTGATTTATGTTGGAACGTGTCCAAGAAAGTTGTTGACGTGGGTTATGGTAATTATCAGCTGAGACTAAAATATGGGCGTGGCAGGTTGTGTGTGGGCGTGTGGCCCGTATAAAAGAGAGCATCTGCCAGTCATTCGGGGTTCGGAACCGGAATAGTGAAAATATACCAAGCTAGCCAAGCTAAGCTGCAGCTGAAAATAGTAGCTGAAAGTCTAAGTGACTGGATTTGAGGAACCCGTATGCTTGGCAGGTGCTGAGGAAGTTCAGTGCCGTGTGATCCAAGTATTGTGAGTGTTTGATATATTTAAGTGTTTGATTATCAATAAACTTGTGCCAAGGGGCAACGACCGGCTGCGTTTGGTTGATAAAGTAACTCAGCACACGACATCGAACCTGCACTTCATCACGAGCGCTCAACCAAATCACATCAATAAACCCACATGAATAACATCACATGTCATCGGTGAAGTCGCCGGGTATCCTTGTCATCCTCCTGAAGTTCGTCGTAGTCAGAGTGGACGTTGGAGCCTGCAAAGGTGTAGGTCCAACTTCACATAGAAAAGTGGTGATCGTCTGTGGCGCCACGCAACGGTACGACCCAGGTACGTTACAAATTTTGGTTTTTGTGAAAGTTGAAGTCTGTGTGAAATTTTAAAAAAATTTTTTTTTGGGGGGAAGCCACTTCTGGCGACAGTAGCCACACCTGGCAAACAGCAGAAAGCGTCTGACGCTTTGAAACAGAAGATAGGCACCTGGTGCCTATATCCACACCGCAGTGCAGGTGCAATAGGTGCGAGGCACCCATTGCCACTTTGCAAGTCCACAAGTTGGAAGCCTTTTGAGCAAAAATATACAAGTGAAAGACTAAAGGGGCACTCACACTTGAAAAACTCACGATGGTGTTTGAGTTGCCGCCTCTGGTGCCCGAGTTTGACGCCGATGGCAAACTGATACTGCCCAGTCTGCCCGAGAACGTGGTTGAGGTGAAAACCATGGAGGAACTGGACGAGCAGATTGCCAATATCACTCGCCAACAGCAAATTCTGCAAAGTAAAAATTACTCTTTCGAAGATCGTAGCCCGCGCACACAATGTCGCGCCTATTTAGCTAGACTAGACGGTTTACTAGCCCAATTGAAAGCAGTGAAAAAAACATTAATCACAGAAGAGGCGCTGCGTCGCGCAAATGCACGCCGAAATGACCCGGGTGAAGTACAGGGGGGGTCAAAGGGAAACCCAAACGATCCCAATGCACCCAATGCAAACCCACCCGAAACAAACACCAACCCACCCAGTGTGCCTCCGGCGTCCGGTGATCCAAATGGGGGTCCGCCTACGGGGGGTACAACGGCGCCTGCGGCTGCAAACCCGCCACCAGGACGAGGTCTGCCTCGCACCCCACCACCAGGCACGGCCAGCACGTCACCAACAGCGAGCGCGGTACCGACCATCTCTGCACAAGGTTCGATGGGGATGGGTGCAAATCCCCGCACCACTGTGATGACAACGGCGCGCCGCCGCGCATTTAGTGGATCTTTTACAAGTAATGTACATGGTACAACTATGGTCACAGCCCCCGGCTCAACCAACAATGGTATGACGTCACCAGGAGGGGTACCACTCTTACAAAGGGATCCATCAGGGGCCCAGAGTCCACATAATAGCGCGTCAACGCGTGCAATGTCATCACAGGGGGGCGGAGTTGGGGGAAATTTTCCAAACCAAGGGATACCCAACCGACCTGGTACCACTATTGATCTGGTAGGGGATGTGAAAGCGCCAATGACTGGGGGTACCGAATGGTACCAAAGGTATATGGATGACCGGGAACAGACGGTCGACTATTTGCGCAACGCCACAAACCAGCGCCTGCAAAATTTAGAACTTGAAATAGCTCATGCAAAGCGCGCCGCACTAAATGACAGCGTGAACCCCTATGAACTGGGGGGGGGTAAGGACTCTGTACTTACAGGACCCTACATCACCGCCCTGAGCCAGAAATGCTGCGAATATGGGGGGGAGCGTGCTGAGGGAGCTATAAATCCCTCAGTGTGGATCAAACAACTAGAGGTAGCACTATATTCACTTTGTATTCCAAAAAAGAAGTGGCCCTTGTGTCTGTCACTTCGCTTGAAAGGTGAACCCCTTCGGTGGTTGGCGGGGGTAGATGATGCAACTAGGGCTAATTATCAAGAGCTAAAAAGGCAATTTTTACTGACCTATGAAAACACAGAAGTGCAAATGCGGGCACGAGATGAACTTTCTCGCACAAAACAACTCAAAAGCCAATCTGTAAAGGAATTTTACCATATTTTGAGGGACATGCACGCATCTGCATTTGCACATCTGGATGAGATGACTAAAGAGCGTGATTTTTGCATATTGTTTGCCAATAGTATATCCCCCCAATTGCAAATTTTCTATAGGACCTTATCGCCAGCTGAACAAAACCAACCATTTCATACTCTGCTGGAGCGTCTATCCACTTATGAAAGCCAAGTGACAGATACTCGTGCACCACTGTCATTTGAGGGTCGCCCTAGTGCACCGGGCGATCAAAATAGGCGGGGCGGTTTTGTGCCGCGCGGCCGGTTTGTGTTGAATAGGCGGCGGTTTGAAAGGCGCCCATATGGAGACCGCGACAATGCCCCCACAAATCAGGCAAATGACCCCCTTAGTCAGCTGGAACGCCCGGCAGAAGTGTTGCAATCTGCGCGTACGGTCCATAAAAGTGATGAAAATGAATCTGTCCCCAGGGGTGTGGACATAGCCAAGAAATTGGATGAAATTTCTGGCGAAATAAAAAAAGGCACCGAAAGGGTTGATAAATTAGAAGCCGAGTTTCGGGATGATGCCTCGGAAATGAGGCGTGCTATCTTAGAAGTAGGCCGAAAAGCGGCGGAAAATTCCACGCAGGTGCGTGGGACAACTTTTCAAAGGGGGGGGGGAGGAAATCCGAATTTTCCAGGAAGTTCCCCAAACCGTAATTTTCAAGGAAGTTCCCCTAATCGAAACTTTCAGAATATGAACCCAGGTGGTCAAAATCAAAATTTAAATTCGAGCTTTACTTCAGCTCCCCCCAGTTCACCTAACTACGCTCAACAAAATTACCAAAACCAACAAAGCATGCGCGGCGCTGGGTGGAACGCGCCATATCGTTCACAGGGGCCAGGTCCAAATACGGGCCAGGGTGCAGGTCCACCGCGCACATGCTATCAATGCGGCCAAGTTGGTCACATTGCCCGTGCATGTACAGCCCCGCGCGCACAAAATAGGCAACCTGAGCGAGTGAATCATGTTTATCACTCTTTGTCAGCATTAGCCGCGGGGGTAACTTTTGAGGGGGACAAGGGTGAAGGGAATACCGTGGAACATTTGTTTTCCATTATTTCGGGGGTGTGCAAAAGTTCTACAAAAATAGTACATAGCACCAGCTATGGCGCAAAGCGGCGCCGATGTTCTCATTTGGCCCCAAAGCCAAATGCAGGTGGGAAAAATGTGGGACAGGGACTAGAAAAAAATAAAAAAATAAAATTAGTCCCTTCGCCCTTCAACCCACAGAGTGTGGAGCGGCCGCAGAAGTCTGAAATAGGTGGCGCAATGCAAGTGGTCCCGTTGAAATTGGACCCACTGCAGTCGGGCCCAAAACGCATGGTCCCAATGGAGCGTGCGGGTGCGCAGAAAAGTGCAACCGCGGCGCCAGACGCGGCATGTGAAATTATCTGCGGCGGCGAAAATCACTGCGCACAGGAAAATGTAACATTAAGTAATATTAATAAAGTAGGGAAGGGTAAATCGATATTAAATCCATCTCTTTGCGCGAATTTGTCAACTGAATTACAAGCAGAAGGAATTGTTTACGGAAATGAAAAAGGGTTTCAAGTTAATAAAAATTGGCGGTGCGCTGACAAATTCACGCAACCGTTTGAAAACGAAAAAAGGGACTGCATTGTGCCCCCCAAGATTGTGAATATTTACGAAGTTCAGAACACAAAAATAAATAAAAAAACAGCTAAAATAGGTGAAGGTCATAATACATTTGCGAATGGGGAAATACCAAGTCCGGGGGACTGCGCGAAAATGAGAAAATACCAAGTACGTCATGGCGTTTGCGCCATGGAAAAGAGTCCACGTAAAGTAACGCTATCTGTGCGCCCCGGTGATATGCGCACGCAAAAAATGCAGTCGCGGCACGGCGGCGGCGGCCGCGCGGCGCGTGAAATGAGGCGGCGGCCGGCTGCGCGGCAGCCTAAGCAACCGCAAATGAATGGATCCACAGGCCCGCCAGCTAACTTGTGTCGGCCGCGCTGCGTATACAATGGGGGGTGGAATTGTAGACAGATTTTATCTATCTCATATACCAGGTATTCTGGGCAAAGAATACCTGTGTTTCCCGCAATTGCGCTCTTATATAGCGCGCTAGGCATCTTGACCTATCACTCTTACTCAGGCTATCTTGAGAAGCATAAATTTGAAAAAAACATGGAATCCGGAAGGCCCGAGTCCCCGGACTTTTTCGAGCCACGCCCAAATTCACCTGCAAATCCAATGCTGGATCAAATGATCCATGCAGTCGATCGCATGTCGACTGTCGACGAAATAGTGCAGTCGCTGGAAAATGCGCATCGCCCGCCACGCTTAGTGCCAGGTAAACATGCTGCGGCGTGTAAATTAAGTAGTTTTTGGTGGCGCATAAGTGGGGTGTTGGGCGGAAAAATGTGTGGCGGAAAAGGGCCTAATGCAAAAGTGAAGGTTTATGATAAGAATTTGACCAGAAATGGTGATAAAATAGACACTTGTAGTTTAGAAGAGATAAATAGTTATTACTTGAACTTTGATACTTCAGTTGTGCATGAATGTCGGGACGCACCTAAACATAGAAAAATGTGCGCAGGGTCCAGCGACATGGCCACGGCCAGGGACAACAGCGCGGCCGAGATACTGGCCAACCTGTTTGACGACGCCTCGCCCGAGGTGTTCGCCGAGTACCAGCGCGGGCGCGCGTTGGTCACTCCCGAGCCCGGCGTGCCCCAGCCCGAGCACGGCATGCCCGAGCCCGACATGGACGCCGGCGGCGCCTGGAGCGGCATGTACGAACCCATGTCGCCCGACCAGCCGGACGAGGCGCGCGTGTCAGTCACGCACGTGCAGACGCCCGGGGCGTCAGAGTTGGCAGTGCCGGTGGCGGCGGAGCCAACCACAGGGACAGGTGTGCATGTGCACATGCCACAGCAGCTGTACACGGGCGAGATGGGTAAGTATAGCGTGGCAAACAAAATTGTACAAAAACTTTCGGGGGAAGGTGAGCATTGTTGTGAGAGTGAAAACATGTTGAAAAACAAGAAAATACATAAAAAATCAAATTTTGTCAAGAAATCGCATGTGAAGGCAAATTCTGATAAAAAACTCCACATGAAGGGAGAGTCTGGCAAAAAAATGCACTTTAAAGGAAATTTTGGAGTAAGAATTGATTGTAAAAAATGTCCCTTATACATGAACTGACTTTTACAGGGCCGGTGTCCAGCGACATGCCGATGCCCGGGCGCACGCTCGAAGGGTATCCCACCCAGGGTGCGTGCACTTCTTGTTGCGGCCCTAGCTTTACGCAAAATTCGGTTGCAAGATGTAGTGCACGTGTAGGTATTGACGTCGCGGGCACGTGCTACATCGTGGCGCCGGACGTGGGGCGACGCGTGGGGCAGCAAGCCGAGGGCGCCGCACCGGCACAGGCTGGAAGTGAGTTCCGAACGCTGCCTTATGAAAACCTTTGGCTTCATAAGGCACGTCTTGGACTCTCAGGCCCAGACAGCGGCGACGCGGCGCAGGCGGGGCTGGACGAGCCCGCCTCACTGGCGAAAAGGGTCAGATCGGCGCCGACGGACGCGGCGGGCATTCCCCGACTGCTTCCGGGCAGAAGGAAGAGCACCAGGCCGAAGAGGGCGATCCGCCCGCCCTGCCAGTACATGTCCGCCGAGTCGGGCAGCGAGTTACACGCAGAGAAAATGCCGCACAAGGCCAAAAGTAAGCCATTTTGGAGGTTTGCATTTGTTTTGGACACATTTGAAAAGGTGAAATTGGCTGTTGAAAAGATAGGGTGTCTAAATAAGCAAATTTTGGAAAGAAATGATTTTCAAAAGTTTTTGGGGTGGCTTTTCCGCCGTAAATGGCTGACTTTTGCGCCCATGCAAATTCTGGAAACGAGTGTTAAGGGGGCACAGATAAAGCGGCTAAATAATTACAGAAATGCCATGAATTTACGCCCCATTGACCACAATAGACGGGCCCACGTGAATAGGACACGTTTTACATTTCTTACCACAATCTTATCGGGGCAAATCTCCAGACGCGGCGCGGCGTGTTTTCGCGGACACGTGAACGCTATTCATGGCGCGCAGACGCGGCGATCTGCGTGCAATAGAAAACTAATAAATAGATACCTAAGTGAAATGACTCATGAAATTTTATTGCACGCCGATCACCGGGAAGTAGCGTTGGGCAAGCGCCAAAAATTAGTATTTATCCTAACACGGTCAAATGAATGGCCTAAATACAATGAAATAGTTTTTGCGATGATTCATGAACGATGGAAAAGGGGGTGCTTAGGGGGATGCAAGCTTAGTCAAAGGGAAAATGTACCTTTTAAAGACATTGTCATGGGCACGCAAAATTGCGGGAAAATGTTTAGCCACCTACGGTATGTTATACAAAATTACCGCGTGAAAATGCCCCCAGAAGGATTAGTAAAAATATATGAGAAAGAAGAATGCCTGTACAAATTTACACATAGTTCGCTTGGCGAGAGATGGCGCCGGTTTTACAGGAAATGTTGCAAAATAAATAGGAAATACGAACTATTTGAGGCGCAAAAGTATTGTTTGGCAAAGGCGAGCTTATTAGATAAAATAAATAAACATTGCGCACAGATAAATTCGCTAAATAATGAAGAAAGTAAAATTGCAAAAGTAAAGTGCCACTATTCCTACTCAAAATGGTATGAAATAAAATGCAAGCCAATTGCCCAGAACCCAAAAGTCACCCCCAAAAACGCCAACTCAGAAGGTGCCTGGCTTTCCAGGCAAGCGCAAGAGCAGCGGGTCGTCGTCGACCGCCAGCAGCAGCGGCATGCGCCGCGACATCAGCAAGAGCAGCGGCCCGTCCAAGCATCCGATTTCGGACGCGATCGCCGCCGGGCTTGGCGGAGAGCCAGAGGTGATGGCCCAACGCCTGCGTGCAGAGATGATTGCAACGGCCGCAGGTACAAGGGTGGTGATAGTCGATTACCGCTACGACTTGCGTGTGGTGTTGCCATAAATGGGCAACATGCCAGACCGCAGACATTTGTAAAAAAACAAATAGAGGGAAAATTGAAGCAGGGGTTTGCATTTTATCTTACGAGATTCAGAGGGAAAGATGTAGGTTTGATTTGCGAGAAGAAAAATTCAACATTTTTGACTATAAAAGGTAAATCATGGTCAGAGATGAGATCTGATGTGAAAATAAAGGTTACAATAGAAAATGAAGGGGTCCTGTCGGTCTGGCACGTCCCATTTAGGCAACAGCCGCAGCTAGCGACTCGTGGCGATAAAAATTCTGGTTTCATGTGCATCATAATAAAAGATTATCGCTCGGGGAGTGATTTTGTGAAATTGTATCGCTCGGGGAGTGATTTGGTGACATTGTATCGCTCGGGGAGTTTGAGTATCAAATTTCATCGCTCGGGGAATCATGATAAAGTGCCTATCTGGTACGAAAAGTTCGCAAGATACAAATTAGGGGTGTCAAGGACCAATTTGAGTTCTTTTACAAGTTTTCCACTAACATCCGAAAAATGTCCGTTTAAAGTAAACCTAGAAACCAAAAATCAACACGCTAACCCATACATGTACTACCAAGACCAGCCTGATCCAAAATCGGGTCTGACGAAAAACGTAGTCCGCGAAATAGGGCAGTCGTCCCAGAGTGGTCCAAAAAACGGCGTTGCAGTAGCGTCAAGTGTCGCGGCACACATTTCGATCAAAAGTCTGCGAAGTAACATACTGTTAAAAATGGTATTGCCCTGTCCCGATACTTTTGGAGCAATGTTTCCTGAAACTCTAAGTATTGAAGTGGAATCCCAAGGGAAAGTGCCTAAAAAGCGACGGGACCGGCTTAAGCTAGGTGCAGAGCCGTGTTCTGCCCATCACCCACCTTTTTGTCATCATGTCCGAGCGGTCGGCGCTGTCGAAAGTCGAGAGTCGACACGCGGTCGAAAGGGTCGCTGTTCCGCTTGTTTCTCGATGACGCAAGTCTCTGGTTTCAAGGCCGGAGACGATTATCGATTTTTTTTGGAGACTTGCCAAAATGGGGCAGAAGGGACACTTGTATCTAATGTCCGGAAAAGGGCTGGACACAGACTTGCGCCGTCGGGAGACACGCGGGGCAGCTGGTGCGCTGTAAAAGGGATGTCGGGAAAGGTTGAAAGAATTGTTTTCTTGGTAGGTATACCCCCAATGTATCCCTACATTACCCCTTCAAACATCGAACAAAGTATCAACTTTGGGTTAATTTCGGTGAATAAAAGCCGAGTCACACAGTCGTACCCGGGTCAGGGTTGGTATACACATTTGTACACGGGGCCGGAAAGCGACCGGCACCGATTAGAATTCGAAGCAAGGGGTGTCCGAAGGGATTCCCTCAAGGTAGAAATTGGGCATTTTGAAGAATGCATAAAGCTTGAATGTGATCTCACACGGGGGAATGAAATCAGGAATTTTGGGGAAAGTTCTGAATATTTCGTAATTAGTCCCACTGGACAACGGGAAACCCTCTGGACATCCCTTTCGCTAAAGTGGATCAGTGTCCTTGACAACGTGGAAAAAAATAAAGAAATAGCTTTTGCATTTACAGGCGAGTCTGCCGGACCATCAGAACTTGCCTCGAATACAGGAGAAACGCAGCATGAAGAGCCAATTGCTGAAGAAACGGTTGATGCTCTGGACGTGGAGGTCCCGCCCACTGAAGAGGGGCCCAGGATCAAAATGCGGGACACGCCTGGGAGGCACCCAGCTGTCCCACGGCCGATGAGCATGGCGCCACAGCGGGTCGATTCAAGCAACGTCCCGTTCAATTTGAATTACGAGATGGAATACGGACACCACCATGGTGAGTACATGCAGGAAGTTGAGTCTAGGCCGGTAGAGATGTTGCCTGAGTGTAGGGGCCCAGTTAATGAGGTTATAAAATCACAATTGCTTGAAATACCTTTTGTGCCCAATTATGGTGTGGTTTTGAAGCAAAATTTAAGTAAAATTAGGGGTTTTTATGTAGCTAGAGGGGAAAGAAAGGGGAAGTTGCGCAAAGTTCATGTTTCATACGCAGCGGTGCGGGTCCCGCATCGACCGGTGCCGGTCACCAACTTGGTGTTCGACGCCCCGGTCCCGATTTTTCGCCATGTGGTAGGCCTCCCCCTGGAGTACTATCAAGCCACATACTTCCCATTGGCATGTATGCTAGGCGGGTGTGGCACCGACAGAATCACCCTAGCGGCGGGCGACATTGAGTTGACAGTTCCACATTTGCCAGAGGGGCCGCTACCTTTCAAGGATTTTTCTGTCAATTTTGTGAACTCAAAGCACCGGCTGTGCCACATTACTGGCGCCGATTGCTACTGGTGGGGAGTGAACTTGATGGTGGCGTCAGCCATGGGGAACGACCACCTGATTAGAGGTGAGTGTAGGGCAGAAAAGCACGTTACCATTAAGTATGAATTTTACGAGTTGACCATTTGTAAGACTTTTCCACGTTTCATTGCAGATTTGTTGCTGCGCCCGCCCATGGTGTTGGGGCGCATTCCCATGGTGTGCACTGAGCACCAATACTTCTTCCTGGTGAGACCGACAGACATCCTCAACAAGACGCCGGGGTCCGGCGTGATGTGCTTCACGTACTTGGACTGTGTGGAGCACCTAACCATGCGTCACACCTTGAAAATGACGCCTGTGACAGTCACAGCGGCCGTGGAGGCGCTGAACGGTGAGTATTCGAGTGTTGAGTTGTCCACTGACCTAGGTAGGGATTTTGGCACTTTGCCAGATACTACTAGTGTTTTCTTTTCTCTTCCAGCTGTTCTGAAAAGTGAAATTGTACCCAAGAGCGTGTCCAAATTGGTGCTGAGGGACAACATTGAGAAGTGTGCCCACAACATGGCACTGGCATTGCGTTGGCGGGTGGCCCGCGCAATTTCTATTGCCATCTACAACAGGTACCCAGTCAGCACACACAGAATGACATTTGGGGTGAGCATTGAGCAACTAAAAGTCATTGCCACAGAGAATAAGGTGCTGAGGGTGGTCAATTTGCCAGACGGTGACAAGTTTGCCCTGAAGTCCAGACAGATGGCATATGTGGACCCGCTTTTGTTTGACCCGCAGTTCAAACAAAGGGCGGCAGGCCAGGAAAATTTGGTTGGTTTGGCGTATGTTTTGCTCTTATTAGGTATGTGGAAGGTGAGAAGTAGGGCGATCTGGTTCGTGTTACTCTTGTCATTTGTGACATGTGTAGGGGCTGAACCCCCCCTGTTGCAAGTCTGTCCCAAACCAACCGGGGCATGGTATCTAGATTTACCCGAAATACCCACGTGTAATTTGTATAGTTCCACGTTGTTCGGCGAGTCACAGTTGTCCCCAGTATATGACGTGTCTGTGACAGTGTACGCACACAGACGTCGTCCAGTTTCCGCCAACGCCACCTTTTGTCAAGCTAGAAGGCATGAAGTAACTACGTGTACTAATGCTTTGTTTTCACACTACATTTACGAGTATCACGACAGCTATGTGCAAATGTCGATTGAGAATTGCGCTGAGATGTATCATGCAGTGTTGTCTGGTGACCTACTGTCACGAGGGATAAAACAAATAGAACCGATGGTGTGGTCAACTATGCATAGTATTGATTTGCAGTTCCCCACCTGGAACGATTGTTTCACCCAGCATGTCGACAACTTTGTGATGACTAAAGGAACAGTATCGACATTTGACAATCAACGGCTCATTACCGATTTAGACTCTGCGCCTACATGCAGCCCAGCTGCGGGGCGATGTACAAGTAGCAGGGGTGTATTATTTTGGGAACCGTCAACGCTGGCGCCTGCATCGTGTCCATTTGAACTTGTAGGAAGTTTCCCAGGGAAAAGACAGAACGAAACAGTGATTTTAATTCATGAACAAAGCGCTTTCACAATTAAGGGAGGTCCGGTACACATTCAATGTTTGGATCCGGCGGTGTATTTAACCGATCAAGGTCCCTTGTTAGCAATTTTACAAATAGATAACTCATCTACCGAGAGTATGTGTCAAATAATGTTCAAGAAGAAGTGCGCGTCAACTGTAAAAATGACTTTTGCCGAGTTTTGGAGTGGAAATCTGACACCGAATGCCGCTACGCAACACCAATTCATTTACCAGGTACTTACGCAACAAGCGCACCAGAATTTCGAAACATTACGTCATCAGATATGTGTATTGGCACGAAGTAATGCCTTGATGGTCAGGGCATTAGCGCACATCTCACCAGTAGCCGCGGCACGTTTGCTATTAGCTGATGAAAACATTAATGCTGAATATACTGGTGATGTACTGTCTGTCACGGCTTGTCACCAGGTACAGCCTGACCGAATTTACATGTCACACAGGGTGAATGACACCTGTTATGACATGATGCCAGTCCGTGTGCATGGGAAATTGTTATTTAAGATACCAGGAACACTTGATTTAGTGGAACATGCGAATCAAATTCCATGTTCTCAACTGCAGTCGCCAGTGTTCAAGACAAACAATGGGACTTATTTAGCTTTGACAGATGGTAATATGGTTAAGGTTCGCATGCATCAAATACCTGCATTCGTGAACCCGAAATTTTTGACAGATGGAATTAGATTTAATAGGACACTCATTAGGCCAGGAATGGCAATGGAAAATGCGATGATTTATGCTAATGTGCGCAGTTTGCACATGCGCCAAGCCGAAGCTAGGGAGAAATTAGATAGACTGATTCATTACACCTGTCTGTTTTCAATTGATAGTGCGCATACAGCCAGCATGTTGCATGGACAGGGTCTAGAACACATGGTCACGCATGCTGGCGAGCTACTACTCAACGCATCAGGGCGTGTCATTGATCATGAGTTTGATTTGGTGCACATGATAACTACTAGTGCTGTGCCCAAAGCAATAAGGGGACCCATGCAACTGATTTTGAACATTTTGTGGATAATTTTTGTGACAGCCGTTTTGCTGGCAATCATTTATGCATGCATACGCTATGAGTGGTTTAGAGCAGCAGTTATTTCTGCGTGCAAGTGGCCCTTTGTGATGATTAAGTCCTTTGTGACATGGTGTATTCATCAATACAACATACATGTGAGGAATGCTAGGTGGAGAATGAGCCAACAAAATGATGAGAGCGCTGACAGGCCACAATTGGCGCGGCCAGATACTCTTGACTTGCCTCCAAGGCAGGCAGGAATTAGTGGAATTGCGGGAAATAGAATTCGTATACCCAGAATACGCTTAGGACCACAGTTGTTGCGCACGTTGCATGAGACACGCGCTGCGAATGACGCAGATGAGGCAGTAGACCCTCAAGTGCTCGGTTCTATGCGCACACGACTTTCTAGGCAGGTGTCGTTCTTAGTGTTGTTGACACTTTTGTCATTAATCACGCCGGCACACGGCTTCCAGACGGAAGAGAGTGACTGGTTTGGATCATTAGCCAAATTTGCAGTGACGCATTGCTGGAAAATTGCAGCATTTGCATGCACAGTGCTTGTTGTGATGGTGAGTAGGGCGTTAGACAACAAGCCAGTTCAAGCTGGGAAAATCACGCCGCCAGTGTCCGAGTGGAGTCATTTCGAAGGCAGAATGAATACTACCCTGCGGAGGGCAAGTGACCAGTGGCCAGCGTCCTGCAAAGGGAGTGACCAGTGGTCATTTTCAGAGAAAAAGAATGCCCAGTGGTCATTCTCGAAGGAAGTGAGTGACCAGTGGTCTCTAGAGGAAGCTGGTGTAGGTGTGTTTGAACCACACCCAGAGTTTAGTTTGCGTTCCAAGGCAATAAATTGTACGACGACGTTATTAAGTTATTTTTCCTTTACTGAAACCACGGAACCGGTGTTGGAGCAAAACATGAATTCATGGGGAAAACTGGAGGGTGAGACATGGCTGCAGAAATTAGACAGGGTTCGGGGCCTGCTACTACAGAGAAAAGGGCGCAGGAATGTGAAGAAACATAGAGTTACCAAAGTCACAAGTACTATATGCTCTAGGGGGCGTGTCAATGAATGGCATTGGCGGATGCACATGATTTTCGCCACTACGTGCATTCATCAATTAAATTCCTTGCCAACAAGTTGTAGGCTGGCGTCTACTGGCACAGGGGTGGTGCTAGGTGCAAATGGCATGATAAAAGATGTCGAAGTGCATTGCATCATTGACACAGGAGCGTCCATGTCATGTTTAAATAAACGATTAATTGACAGGCTGAAAATTCCATACAAAAGCACACAGATAACCATTACGGTGGCAGACGGAGCTGACATGGTGCCATTGGGTACATGTGACATTCAGCTCGCTATAGACGGCACATTGTTTAATGTACACGCATTAGTTTTGGAAGGAATCACTAGCGACATATATATTGGTTTCAAAACTTTAAAACAATGGGGCGACTTCCAAGTCACCTTCTACCGTAATAATGAGAATAAGAATTTGGATATGGGAGAAATTAAGTTTGTGACAGGAAAGAAAATTCGTTTCAATGTACCCAAAGAGCGGGGAGTGAATCACATTTTGCTCATGCATACTAAAGACAGAGTAAAATTGAAACCGCTTGCTGTCACGTCAGTGACAGTATACGCGCCTGATATCACACAGGAATTCTTGACTATGATTTTGAAGGATAGGAAATTAGAGAAGCATTATGTAGGAGCCCCGATTGATAGGATGATGAGAGTACACAGGATAAAAATTTACCCCACTTTGGTTGATTTAAGCAGACAATTTGACAGCGAGCGAAAGTGTTTTATGCTTTCATGCTCAATTCCAGTCTTCAACCCAAATAGAAGTGACATCACTGTGCCAAGTGATAGACCCTTAATTAAGATTACTCAACTAGGCGGAGAATTGCATAGGGCACTTGGGGTGGTGCCGGAGAAGCAGATTCTGATTTCTGCACCTACCAAACCGACCAACTTAGGTGAACAGTCCACTCCAGTGTATGTGACTGGTCACACTACTTTGAATGGGACACAAGTCCCAGTAATATTGACGCCACAGTATGGAGAGAATTTTAGGAAACTAGTGATGACTGGGCAGGAGTGCCAGCAACGAATAGGAGAGTGGTTAGACAGTTTGCAGACAATTCATCCCGAAGCAAAATTGTCTGCAATGATACTAAATGAAAACAGTGTGAAGCAAGTTTTCCCAGAGTCAATAGCCGCTATGACCGAGGACGCGGGAGAGAAAAGGGTTTCTGAGCTGAAAAAGGCTGCAGAGGCGGTTAGAAAAGATTCACCGAATGCTGTGGCTACGGTGACAGTGCAGCCCGATCTCGAAGGAGAAAACAGACTAAACTTGCCAAATCTGGCGAAACCTATGGTGCCACAACTCAGTTTGAAAGAAAGACATGAAATCATCAAACGTGACGCAAATTTTAGTGACACAGTTTTGAATGAGGAACAAAAGCAGGAGTTTTTAGAGATGTTGCTGCGTTATCATGACGTTTTCGTCTTAGAGTTGGCCAACCGCAGCTCATGTAGTGCCCTCGTGGCCGACATCCGGCTTAAGGA
The DNA here is from genome assembly GCA_964036195.1 of Sphaerolaimus hirsutus. NCBI lineage: Eukaryota > Metazoa > Nematoda > Chromadorea > Monhysterida > Sphaerolaimidae > Sphaerolaimus > Sphaerolaimus hirsutus. Next base: position 15,420,689 of record OZ038452.1, on the reverse strand, counting down.
TGAAAATCATCCTGGCTTTCAAAGTCGGCCTTATCCTATCAGTTTTTTTGAGGAAAAAATCCTAGATCATTGGCTAGTAAGGCAAATATCCTTAGGATTAGCTGAATTTGGACTCAGTCGCTTTTCGAGCCCGGTCTTCCTGGTTCGAAAGCCGACGGCAGAGCCGGAAAAGGTGCCAACGATTAAAAACTGGCGTACAGTGTTTGACCTCAGAAAAATTAATTCGCTGACCCGTTTAGAGCAAGGGAACGTAACACCCCTTAAGCAATTGTTAGAAAAACTCCTGTTAGGAGTGGTGTGGTCCACTTTTGACGGATTATCCGCCTATGATATGATCAAATTGTCAGAAAGTAGTAAGGATTTATTCGCAATTTCGACTGCGCGTGGTGTTTTAAAATTTAATTCTTTACCACAGGGGAGTAGCTTGAGCACATCAATATTTTCTCTCGCCATGACCGTGATCTTTTGGAACAGTCGAAAAACTCTAACGTACGTAGATGACGTGTGCACGGTGTCTGACAAGGTGGAGGACCATGTGCATGACGTGGAAGATGCTTTGAAGCGTTTTGCCCGCTACAAATTCCGCATTTCGCTGAAAAAAACCGTTTTTGCGGCCAAACGCGTAAAAATGCTAGGGCAATACATCAGCAGAGAGGGTAGAGAGATGGACAAGGAAAAGGTGGAGGCAATCTGTAAATTGCCCCCACCAAAAGACAAAACTGGTGTGCGCAGTTTCCTAGGAATGGCAAACTGGCACCGAAGCTGGATCAAAGACTTTGCCATCCACACGAGGCACTTGAATAAGCTTTTGACAGGAAAAGATAATCAACCCTTTGTATGGAACGTTGACGCACAAGAGGAATGGCAGTGGCTGAAAGACCAGCTCATGAAAGCGCCAATCTTGGCCGCTCCAGATTACAGTAAAGGTTTTGAGTTGCGTACAGACGGTTCAAAGAAGGGCATTTCTGGAATTTTGTCACAGAAGGCTGACGGAAATAGGCACAACGTCATTGGGTATTATTCTAGGGTGCTGTCCAAGCAGGAGCAGCGCATGGCTAGCTACGACTTCGAAATGCTCGCCATTGTGTCTTCCTTAATTCACTGGCGCAGCATTATTTTTTGTTACAAAGTGGAAGTGCACACTGATTGTGCGGCAGCATGTTATTTGTTGAGGGATAAACATGCACAGAATCCCAGAGTCGCTAGGTGGTCGCTGGCAATTAGTTCATTTCCTGGGGTTAACATAAAATACACCCCGGGGAAAACTAATCCCGCAGATGTGTTGTCCAGAGAGTTTTGCGCTGAAGATATTTCAAAACAGCCAGAAATGGTACCGGATCCATCGGAGGAAATATTGAATGACGACCGCATGGAGATCTGTGGAGAAGATTGCGGAGATTCTTGTGAGTTACAGCAGACTGTGAAAGATCACGTGCAAAAGCACCTTTTGCAGGTGATGCAGACTAGGAGCAGGACGAAGGGTGTAACCAAAGATGCTAGTCAGGCGACTGCGGCGTCCGTGCCGACTCCAAATGTTCCAAACAGTGCTGGGGTACAGCAAGGAGCACCAGCACCGGCAGCAAATGTGCCTGTACCAAATGTGGTGGTGACAAATGACCAAGGCGTCAGCCACTCACTAGTCATCCCAAATGACTCAAATGTTGATCAGACGCCAGATCAAATTGCTAGAAGCCAATTGCCCAGTGCGTCAGACTATGACAAAGAAAATTTTTCTGATTTTTTAGAAGAAGATGGTGTAGTGCAAAAGTTTCGAGACGGACAGGCGGCAGATGAGTTTTGTGCCGCAATGAAAGAATTTTTAGTAAATGGAAATTTACCAGTAAGTTCTACCTTGGCCAGACGGGTGGTTCTGGCGGCACAACAGTACGTTATGGAAGATGACCTATTGTATTACTTTGATAAGCGTAAACCAGGCTTGGAACCGGCCTTGCTGTTGTACGTGCCCACCGACATGAGGCGGTCGGTGATGGCACTACATCACGCATCTGGCTGGGGCTCACACCAAGGAGCGGCAAGAACCTATCAGAGGCTTTTGCATTGTTTTTATTGGCATAATGCGTATAATGATGTGGTGGATTACATTCAAAAGTGCGCAAAATGTTTTGCCCACAAGGGACAGACTGGACAGGTGGTGTCACCAACAGGCCAGCTACCACAAGCTGACAGGCCTTTTGATGTATTGTATTTTGATATTTCGAATGTAATGCATTACAGTGCCACATGCCAATACAAGGCTGTAGTTACGGCAATATGTCCGTTTTCAAGTTATCCATTTGCTGCGCCTTTGTCAGACATGCGTACGATAACAATCGCGCAGGCACTTATGACACATGTTTTTGCATTTACAGGTTTCCCCAGAGTATGTATTAGTGACCATGGTGCCAATTTGATGGCACTACGGGAATGTTTCAAGTTTCTGCGTGTAGGCCACAGAAATGTGTTGCTGGCCAACCCACAGGCAAATAAGGTAGAGAATTGGCATCGTTTCAAAACATCACTAGGTATTATGATTACGCAATATGCTAGGAGTCATGAGAATTGGGACGAGACTTTACCAATGCTGATGCTGGCCCTTAGGACCAGTCATTCTGCAAGCATCGGCATGAGTGCCTTTGAGGTGGTGTTTGGTCACAGACCAAATTTGTTTTTTCTTCCCGATGCTTTGAGTCGACCAAGTCTCGCTTTACGGACCAATGACTCTGCCATTGGGTTCGTTAGAGAATCAATTTATCAAGCGTGGAAAACTGCAATTAAAAATAAATTAGAATATGAACAAACTACTGCTAAACAAGTTGAGTTGGAGAAAAATAAACTGCAAGTAGGCGATGCAGTTTATGTGAGACAAGTCTTTGTGCCAAAAGTAGGGCAGACCAGTAAATTCCTGCCTAAACTTTTGGGACCATTAGTAGTGCGTCGTGTTTTAAATAGTGCAGCATACGTAGGTGCGATAGGAGAACCAGATCGCCCTGCTCAGTTGATTCCGTTTAGGAGAATTTGTAAGGTTGTGGGTGATGCTGAGGCGAAGAAAAACAAGAAAACGGAGGCTTTGAATTGCATTATTCATTCTGACAACATCCCAAAAACTCTTGCAGCCATTCGCGGTGCTGGCAGTCACTCAGGCGGTGCCAATCCAGGTCACTCAGGATGGAGCCCTGGTGGGCATGGTGGAGTGTCACTGGTGGCCTGCTCTGTCCAACGAGATGATAGAACTGCATCATTGTGTGCAGCAGTACGAAGTGCCGTATTTGAAGAGGCTGTGGGTCCGCGTGCGCGGGGGAGTGCGGCCATGGGCGATTGGAGTGCGCCCATTTCTGACGAGTTTTCACTCCCGCAGCACGCGCTGGCCAGTGGACAGCAAGGATGCATTTGGGGAATCAAATCTGTTATACAAGCTGCCCAGAATCAGTCTGGACCCCAGACAGACTCAGTTTGGTCAGGTGATGAACGTGGGCGCACCGGCGCCGGGAACCAGTTCTGGCAGGCAGGAGGTGCTGATGCACCCGTGGCCGGCAGATGGGCTAGCTTCTGATGAGGTGGACAGGGAGACCCCTCCCATTCGTCCACAGCCACTGGGAAGCACAGCAGTGGTGGGTTTTTATATGTACTTTGTAGTATTTTCTGGTCAGATAGTAAAAGGGATGTGTTTTGTGGAAAAATTTTTTTCTCAATTTCCAAACGTGTTCATATTGATTCCTAAATAAGTCTCAAATTTTCAGCCTCTCAAGCCGCCGAGGCCCATGGACAGTGACCGCAGGTATGTGAAGGCATTTTCGTGCCATAGGTGTGGCCAAAGGGGTCATAAACAGCATGAATGCAGAAATAATAGGTATTGTCCTAAATGTAAGGTTAACACCCATAAGGCTGGAAATTGCATATTTGGTGCCACTGAAGATCGAGAAGCTCGCTATTCACGTAGTAAAAACAATATTCAACAATTAGCCCAAGAAATTAAGACTGAAGTGATGAGTGCAGTAATTTCTCAATTAGCCCCATCTAATCAGTCATTCCCACAGAATTCTAGAGGCCATGTGCAAGCGCGCGGCCGAAAACGTCGAGGCAATGTATAAGCTTGCCTTGGACCAGGGCAATTGGAAGTCCCATGAAGTGAGCGCATTGGTGACGGCGGGCAAAATCATCCCTGCAGACGAGTTGCATACCACTGACTTTATGTGTGTTCAGTGCAGTTTTGTTCAGTAGTGTTTGTGGTGGTGTTTTAGATGTAACTTTGTGGTTTTTTTAAAGGAGCTGGAGCTGAGAAAATTTTATACCTTTTTTTTCATTAAAATTTTTTCTCAGTTCGGCGATGGTTACAGGCACTATGCGTTTTTTTTATTCCTTTCTCTTATATTTTTTTACCTATTTTATACATTCCATTTTATTAAAATAAATTACTCAAAATTTAAACCCAAATCCAATTCCTTTTACACATAAAACAAACTTAAAAATCATTTTACTTTCAAATTTAATCATAATGTGGGGTACACATTAATACCAAAGTATATTGGAAGGTGTGTGTTTTATCTTTTGTTGTGTCAATAGTAAGTGGATGTATTTGTTAGGAAATTTTAAGTTTTCACTCTAGTCAGCTTACACTTATGTATCGTCTACCGCATGCCATCATTCATACCCACATAGTGTAAGGCGCCCTACCACAATAGACAATAGCTCCTGACCAATGTCCATCTACAACACCAACACAACAACTACCATTTAGTTCCAGGAAAAGCTGTTTGCTGACATTCATTGTTGACTTTGTCGCAGCGAGGAGGCATCACTGACTACAGCACTGAAGCCAGAAGATCATCAGCCAGCTGTCGTGCACACCAGTTTGTCAATGATTCCAGTGAGAGCAGTTGCCAGAGCCTATGCACAGAGTGTTCAGACGCCGCATTTACTAGCCACGGGCAACAGATTGCTGACAGCTGCCAGACAGACTTACATCCCGGTGCCAATGACGGAATCAGTGCCACCACCCTCAGCAATTTCCACCAGACATCCAGCAATCAAATTTAGAAGGAAAACCAACAGCAGTTTCTGGGCAGAGACCGAAGGAGAGTAGGTGGATAGGTTGGAGTGTATTGCGTGGGACAGGTGCATGGTGATTACTTATTTAGGAAATTTTTGGTTGGTTCATTTTTGTGTGCCTGCAGAGCTGGCAAAGGTTGTATTAGGGGGTGATCCCATTATCCCATTATCTCATTCAGTAGTAGGATAGGTTTGTTTAAATTAAATTTGTGCAAATTTCCAGTTATGAAGCTAATTTTGGTTTTATTTGTGAGGCTAATTTTGGTTTTGGTTTTGTGTAGGAAGTTTAAGGACCAAGTTTGTGTCAATTTTGAAGGCCAAATTTTGCTCTAAGGTGTCTCAAATTGTCTTTCTTGTGTACAGTCATAAAAATTCAAAATCTCCAAAAAAATATTGAAATCTCATTTTGTTTTGTCTTTGCTCATTACTTGAACATTTTGCTCAGTTTACAATATAAATCATTCCAAATTGTTTTGAAGCAGTGGTATGCTTACTCACTGTGGCTTATTTAGGAATTTTAAATATGTTGTGCACGTGGCTAAGTAAGTGGTTGTGTAGTTTAGGTGTAGTATAAGCCCTTGGTACCCATTTCTTGTGTTTAGGAGTAAATTTCCCTTCTGTGTGGAACCAGAAGTTCTATTAGGGGGTGATCTATTGTATTGCTATTGTTGCCATGGTTATTAGGTGGTGATTTATGTTGGAACGTGTCCAAGAAAGTTGTTGACGTGGGTTATGGTAATTATCAGCTGAGACTAAAATATGGGCGTGGCAGGTTGTGTGTGGGCGTGTGGCCCGTATAAAAGAGAGCATCTGCCAGTCATTCGGGGTTCGGAACCGGAATAGTGAAAATATACCAAGCTAGCCAAGCTAAGCTGCAGCTGAAAATAGTAGCTGAAAGTCTAAGTGACTGGATTTGAGGAACCCGTATGCTTGGCAGGTGCTGAGGAAGTTCAGTGCCGTGTGATCCAAGTATTGTGAGTGTTTGATATATTTAAGTGTTTGATTATCAATAAACTTGTGCCAAGGGGCAACGACCGGCTGCGTTTGGTTGATAAAGTAACTCAGCACACAACATCGAACCTGCACTTCATCACGAGCGCTCAACCAAATCACATCAATAAACCCACATGAATAACATCACATGTCATCGGTGAAGTCGCCAGGTATCCTTGTCATCCTCCTGAAGTTCGTCGTAGTCAGAGTGGACGTTGGAGCCTGCAAAGGTGTAGGTCCAACTTCACATAGAAAAAGGTGCTCAATTGGCTTCTGTTTTTCTATAAACAATGGATATAGACTAAATTTAATTAATTGAAAAGAGATAATTACAGAGAACGGTGACTGTAAATACGGTAGTCATGGAGGCATTGTACAATCATCGGAAAAACTTGATTCTTTTGGCCACGTAAATAAATATACGGTGGATTCTTGAAAAAGCCCCCCTCCTCGAAAAACTTCCCATAGGGATGAACTCGCCTTCGCCACTTGAATACCCCCCTCCCATCAAAGAAGAGCATAACATGGAGAGACCCGCAAAGACAAGCGTTTCTTTCAAGGTTAATTATTTTACTTTTTACTACTTTACTTATTTTACAATTTTAGATTTAGAAGGTTAAGATGATGGTTTTGCAAAAAGTATTTTGCGAAAATTCTGGTGAAAAATGACTCCCGAGGGGTCTGTTCAAGAACAAATGTTAGCCATGTACATGCATTATATTTATAAACAGTAATTAACCGGTGATGCAATGTGAATACCACACAAGCGATGACGATGCACTAGAAAAAAGTGCTAGGCGATAAACTGCGATAAACAGCTAAAAAATACTCGCGGTTTTGATGTCATGTGCTTGAGTGAGACTCAAAAACGGGCGCAAGCGCCATGGCGCCATTAAATCAACGTACAAATGTATTTGGCCAGGCTAAAAGTTCATTACGGGGTCTTCAAAATTTATGTCTGGAGCTCACTGCGTCCATAACATCAGCACAGGCGTCATGAATGTTCGCATAAAATTTGAACCCTCAGGCTCAACCCTAAGAGTAGCTATGGGGAAATGTTGGTATTTGTGGTGGTTGAAAGTTTGGCAGTCGCGGACCGCAATGAATATTTTGCTCTCACTTGACACTGGCTTTGGCAGTGAAAACATGTGGCACATAGTGTTCAAACTCTCGCATCCACTCTCGCTCGCAAAAAAATCCATGTATCTTAAATCATTGAACGAGTGCCCGGGAGAGTTATTTTTTGTCAGAATTTTTTGAGGGGGGACTTATTCGAGAGGGGAGTTACTTTTTATTCGTCAGAATATTCAGGATAATTTTACAAATAAAATTCGTGTCCATTGGTATCGGAATCATTCAAATACACAGCATCATTATCATTGCCATCTTATCATTTTATTGTGACACCATGCATTTGCGACATTGATCAAAGGGAGGAGTTATTCGAGGGGGGGGGGTGGTATTTTTCCCTCACGCTCAGAACAGGTGGGAGATATTCGAAGGCGGTTATTCGAGCAACGGGCGAGAAACGTGCCTGTGGCAGCGAAAGCAGCGGCAGTGCAGACAGTCAGAAAGGCCCCTACCACCAAATACCAATATTAACAAAACAATTACACAAGTATGATATTTACGACTGGTAAAGTGGTAAAGCGCGATGGTTCACTCATAAAATAAGTGTTGAGCGAGAGCAGTTTGTGATGCAGTACAGAGTATGCAACTCTCACAGCTCCGCAGGGGGCGGAGCTAGATGGTCCAATTTTATGTGCACACCTGAAACTTCGACCCTTGCTGATATCATGAATTATTCACGTAGCATATTTACTTCCGACAATGGTGGGGTGCCCAATGACTGTTTAATCGAACTTTAAACACGTATTGCTCCGATACATATGGTATTTACATACAGGAAAGAAGACAAATCTATGAAGAAATTCAACGGAGATGAATAACAAATTGAGATAACGATCGAGGCTTTTCAAGCCCAGAACAAATTTCTAAAGAAAAAAATCTCAATAACATGAACTCTATGGCATAGAAGGAAAGGCAAAACGGTAAATTAGAAACAACAAAACCATGAAAAATGGCAGCTTTCAATGTGCGTCGAAAATGAGGCCCAGTGTTCGTAAAGTGGGAACGAGATTGAGAAGGCACAGTTGTAAAAATACCAGTGTTTTGGAAAACATTGAAAATCGAATAGAGAACACTTTCCCATTTTGTGCATTCCAATGTTTGTCAGAAAGTAAATTCATATCGTAGGTGCATCTCTGAGGAGGTTTCACACAATTTACAACTATTTCACCCACAATTCAAGTAGCAAAACAAGATCAGAAATTTTGCAAATACATTTTATTAAATTATAAATTCCCCAAAAAATTGTTACCGTATTTCCTCGAAATACCCCCAGGTTATTTATTATTTCGCCAGCAAATTTTAAGGGGCGGGGGGGGGGATTCGAGTGGGGTCATTATTTCGCCACTTTTTTTTATATTCCACATACGCAGACGTAGAAGATTCACCAGTATGCACTAGTGTGTAAAGTATGCACCATGACAGAGATGTATACGTGTCTATAGACCTGTGTATAACTATGCGTAAAAATCCCTGTCCTAACGTAACTCAGTCATCGGTTTTACCGTATGCTCTGCATAACACAGATCACAAAGATGTATTTGTCATGTACATTATTTTTGGAGCTCATGGTAGCCGCGAGGCACCTCTGGAGTTCACTTTCCCAAATTTTGAACTAAAATTGGACTGCCAATCCCAAAATCTAGTAAATTTGCCAGAGCGGGGACAAAAGTTCCCCAATCCGAAATCTACAAACATTTTGAAATATAATTTTATTCGTTTGTGTGAGATAGAATAACTAGAAAATTTGGACTCAATTTGGGTGGGGGGGGGGGGTTTCGAGGGGGGGTTATTATTTCCCCCGCTCGCTCAGACCCGGTTTTATTCCGAGGACTGGAGGTAATTCAAGGGAAAAGCGGTATTTCTAATGACTTTCGCACATTTTCACAACTGTGCATTGCGTTTTGACTCACTATAGATGAGCTCTACAACAAAAAAAGCGGCAGAAAGAAAACAAAGATGGTATTCGCAACTCTAAAATTCCAGGAGATACAGGAAATAACTTAATACCTATTTTACTTTTGAAACATTGCCACTAGAAAACAATACATAATTTTACGAGTAACAATATTAACACCGTCACACGTTATTTGAATTTTAAATAGATCGTAAAAGTTTGTAATCTATACCTGTTTCCAGTGACCACTCTAAATAAATTCACCGATACCCCAACAATATAAATAAACCATCAAACAAATCGGATAAGCAATGTCATCATTACATCCATAACTTAACAAAATGGCGACAAAAAGCGATCAATAAATCAATCAATAATCCACCAAATAAATACTATCTGCTTTGCGTGATAGGCCCGAGCGCCTGTATACTCTCCGGGTTGCACCTGGCGGCCACGGCCATCAGCAAGGGCAGGTCCGCCAAAGACACGCCCAGCGAGGCGGCCAGGTGCCCCGTGTGTATGCCCGCCGCTGAGCTGCTCGTCTCGGCGGCGTGATTCTGCGCGTCAGCCATTGACTCGACCGTCTGAGCGAGCGCCATCGCAGTCGTGTACAGCTCCACCAGGCACGATTCCACGTGCCACAGACACTGCGCATTCGGGCGTAATATTTACCTCTTACAATGCAACTCCGGATGAATAAAAAAACACCTACAAGCGTGGCATCCATGCCGCCCTTTCTCATTTCAGCCACGGTCTCCACACAGGCGGCGACGATGTCGCTGGGCACGCTAAGCTGCTGCACGCCGCCGCCGCCGCCGTTCGGCCCCGTGGCCGCCGACAGGACCTCCACGGTGCACTGGTCCACGTCGGCCACGATGCACACCGCGTCGCCGCTAGACGCCGAGCTGCCGTGCGACCGGTGCGACGGCGGCGGCTGTGTGAGGCGTAGGTGTGGAACGATACAATTTGCTACAATTGAAAGTCTTTTATATAGATAATTTCTCTATATTACATAGAAAATACATGCATGTTGAAATGGAAGGTTTGACTTGAAAAATGCCACGAAACTAATGGAAAGTATCTCCGATATGTGTGAAATCGCTTGGACATTGTCAGCAGTAAAAAGTAAGGAGCCTTTTAAAAACACTATGGAGCCTTTCGTTTTAAAAACGTTTGAAAAACGGCTACCTATCCCACCCTGGCGCCCTTTGCCGAGACCATCACAAACTCACGCTAGTTTCCTCGCGCAGCCTACCCATCAGCTGAGTCTCCTCGTCACACTCGGAGCCGGCGAGCAGCTCGGTGAGCACCCGGTGCCGCAGACCGCCAGCGTCGAATCTGCCGCCGCTGCCGCTGCCACTCTTCACCAGCCCCGACAGCACCGCGTGTCTGCGGCAGGTAAAAAATGATTGAAGAAATTGTGCACTACTACGTGGGGATGATTAATGTTTTCTTTCTAACGGTTTTATTTTTGTCAAAATTTTTAAACATGGTTTAAGTTTTGGAAAAACAACGGCCAATTATTATAATAATTTTTGATAAGCTGCATAAGTTATGCACTATGTATTTTGCATTTTCGCAAGCGCGCTTTTTCACGTACCCATTACCATTTGTGGTCGTTATCATTGTTTTCGAGCCCTTGTTGGTGTAAAAGCTTCCATTTGTTCACGCTATTGTGTAATGACAAGCCGTGTTTTTCCATCCCTACTACTAGGGCAGAACTGACCTTACGAAGAAGTCATTGGCAGCCCACAGGAGGCTTCTGCCCAAGTCTCTGGGACAGCCCACAGAATGGCCGCCGCTGTGTCCATCAGACGCCGGTGCAGAGTTGTGAGATGAGGACGTACTGATCGCAGAGGATTTGCGTGAGCAATAGGGCTCAGACCTGTAAAATGACAGGCAGCATTGACGCAGCGTAAGAGGGGTAAATTACCGTATTTATTCTAATAGAAGAGCGCCGTTCTATTGGAGGTGCCGTTCTATTCGAGTTATGCCGTTTTATTAGAAGAAATACGGTACGTTCAAAAAAACCAGCAAGACACACCCACCATTGGCTAGCCGGAGACAGGACACGCATTTCACACTGGGCAAACGTATCCATCAAATCAGCAGCGACGGGGCTCAGCACGCGGACATTCTCGGCCAAGCTGTTGGGCCGCGGCAGTACCCTGGTTTTCCTCAAGCGGCCGGCCGCCGCGCTGGTCTCTTCGATGCCGCTGTCCACGGACGTGAGCGGTCGCGGCAGCACCAGATCAGGGCCGCTCTGCCGCCGCTGCGCGCTGCCGTGTGAAAGTCGTGCGTGGTTCAGTTGTAAGGAGTTGCCAGTTTTGTTCGCGCTAGTCGGCCAGCGCGCGTCGTGTTGCTGCCTGTCCAAGGATCGTCTGCAACGCGTTCCGCGCTCCGGTCCACCTGTGCCACCAATTAATTGGGCGAAAGTCAAGGAGAATTTTTCACAAAGACAACACGTATTTCAAACTGCGGATTCTTTGGACAACATTAAGAAAATTTATATTTATTTCAAATGTGCGATAATAGGTATGAAGATGTGGAAATTGCTAAATGAGAACATAGGTGGTTAACTTAGAATAGTAAGCCGTTTCACACCTAGAGCAAGTTTCACCAGAATCAGTACCCAGTATGTTAAGTTTCACCAGAATTCCTATTCTGTTCTATCCACACTTAAAATACATAAACTGACCTTCTTCAGCGGATTTGTCAGAGCCAGACTCGTGCGCAGAGTCGGAAAATCTACCCAGCACGGTCATACCAGGCGACAACACGCTGCAGTGTTCGCTTGTTCCAGGATTCGCACTATTGGCGGCTGTAAAAAAATATAGGCTGTTTTAAGTGACTTCTGGGGACAATCCCAGATCCTGTAAATGTCATGCAAAGTGTAAAAAGTCAACGAAGTTTTCCAGGGCATTTTACATAACTTTTGACACTTTGCGTGACATTTCACATTTTACAGGGTCCGGAAGTAGCACCAGTGAGGAAACACTTCCCAAACGCACCGCCTTTGGTCGACTTCGCCCGCCTTCTCGCACAACCCCCGTTGGCGTCATCCCTGGCACTGTCTTCATTCCCACTGGACAGGTCCGCATCTTCATCTGAGTGGTTGCCCAATCGCAATCTGATAGCTTCCTTGATTATGAGGGGCGGCGGCGCTTGGCGCTCGCACGTGGACGTGGAGGGCAGCCGAGGCTGACCGAGCAATAGGTGCGAGTCGCTGCCGCCCGAACGCATCTGCGATGGCAATGGCAATGGCAATGTGGCTTGTGGTGTGAATTTAGCTTTAAAATGGCTGTGGAGCAAAGCATTGAAAATATGCGTGTGGTGATTGCCACAAAAAATCAATCTTTGTAGACTTTTTTAATTTAAAATGGGCTGCCGATAAAAATATTATTTTTTTGTGTGAATGAAACGACTTTAAAAAATCTGACCACCGCTAGTGGCTGGTTACAATTTTCCGCCAAGTGAAAAAGTGACCCAACCAGAAATGCACTGACCAGCTGCGCGGCACGGGCGCCGCAGGTGCGCACATTCTGGTCGCTTCTGCGGCGATGTCTTTCGGCGGCCTGCGCAACCGCTCTTGGCATCTGTCCAGAGCCGAGCGTGCGTCTCCTCCTAGAGCTGGTCTGGTGGCGATTGTGCTCAGCGACGTGCGAGGAAGCGCGAACTTTGGACACGTTGTCGAGTTGGTTTGTCCAAGTGAGTGACTCGGTGTCCAGCCGAGTTTCGACCGTGTGGTCGAAGGTCGACGTGGTGGGAGTGCGCGGACCTGAACATGTGCGGGGAGGGGTTATGTAAATACGAGTTGAACCGATGAGTCTTAGGGCTCGCAAATCGATTTCTTTCAAACTTGTGTTCGAGCCAGCCCCAATTTTTGAAATGCAGTCTCGAGTCGTGTTTGTGTAAAAACATCGAGTCTCGAGCATAGCTGAAATAGGGGGTAGCATTTTAGGGGGGGGGGTCTAACCTGCCAGCACGTGTTTATATCTCGGGAACCGCTTGGCGAAAATTGTTGATATTTGAATATAATATGGTTTCAGGTCGGGGCTAACATGAAAATTGAGGGCATCCTCGAATAGTCCCCCATTCCCGAGATAAGGGGGTCTATAAAAAGGTGGTCATTTTACATGTCCGATGTGGCACATTGAATTTAAAGCTCAATAACTCAGCCATTTCTGGGCCGATTTGGGTCATTCGACACTTCAAATGATCGGGATAACCGGCAGATTCCATTTTTCGACTATTTCTCAGCCCATTTTCATCATTGAACACTTAAAATGATCAGAAATACATGGAGATTTTATTTTTATTCCCAGATCATCAGCATATTTTATCAGATTTCCCATACAAGAAAATAATGCGAACTTTCGAACAAAATTATCACAATGACAATGCATACAAATATACTGTGGATAAAAACAATATCTCCATGTCATGCTGATCATTTTATGTATTCATTGGCTAAAATCGGCTGAGAAATGGCCAAGATATGGACTTTTGAAGTTGCATGCATCATTCTTCATGTGGTTATTTATGTGGATGGGAGGGAAAAGTTTGAGGCGTCATAACTTTTGATCGGAAAGAGATATTGAACTCGTTTTTGTTTTATGTGAATCCACGTTGTCTAAAGTATATGATAGCATGATTAGAAAAATTTATTTTTCGAGTCGAAAAACTGGGCCAAATCGGCATACGGAATTTAGACATCACTAATACAATTAAAAATTAAAAATCGAATTTATAGGTTGTCCCGATCATTTTAAGTGTTTTACGATCCAAATCGGCAAAGAAATGGCTGAGTTATTGAGCTTTAAATTCAATATGCCAGCTAGAGCTTCAATATCGGACATGTAAAATGACCACCTTTTTTAGACCCACCTTATCTCGGGAATAGGGGACTATTCGAGGATGCCCTTGATTTTCACGTTAGCCCCGACCTGAAACCATATTATATTCAAATATCAACAATTATCGCCAAGCGGTTCCCGAGATATAAACACGTGCCAGCAGGTTAGACCCCCCCCCCCCTAAAATGCTACCCCCGATTTCAGCTATGGTCTCGAGTCGAGTCAGATGCGTTTACATTTTCATAACGCCTTGCAGAAATTGTCGATACTGGTCTCTTTACCAATTCCAACAGCCCAACAGTTTATATCAAGAAAATATATAATATACGCACGAAAATATAGTTTTTTTGTAACACTTTCATTAACAATGTTCAAAAGTCGATGGAAACGCACAGTCAATGCAGTCGGCTCTAGTCTGCACAAGTGTGAGCGCCGACTCGCTGATGTGTGCAGGGCTGCCGCCAGCGAGAGACTTGTCGCCGGCGATGTTGTCTGTGGCGCCATTGCACACTGGCCAGGGCACGACTGGAGTTTCTGCGTTACGAGGACGACGTGATTATATGTTTACCACAACCCAAAACTTATCATTAACATGTACGTACCTAAACACATGCTACGTATTTATATTATATAAATAATCACTAGCATGATTCTATGCTAGTGATTATTTGGCGCTGGGGTTTAGAAAAGTCTCATGGCGTTTGAAGCCAAAGGCGTATTTTACATCACTACCCCCCACTATTCCAGCGGAGGGAAAATCCACAAATCACACACCATTGAGTACTAAATCCAATGTATCTTTAACCGCATCCAGTTTATGCGTCTCGGCGGCGCAGTCGGGGGAGTCCTGAACGCTGCAGGCTGGCCGATGTAAATCCGACAACTGGACGCTTTTCACGTCGCCGCATCGGATGAAGTAAGACAAGACGAAGAGAAACTTGTCGAGCAGAGTTCGGGACTGGCCGACTAGAAGGACGCGCGCGCGCCGCACCGGGTAACCGAACCCGGCGCCAGTGATGTCCCTGCGGGCAAGGGGGGGGGGGGGGTAGGTATTTCAAATTTTGTGATTTTGTCAGCATGCAAAGACTCACAGGTATTGCGCCATGAATGGATTGTACGGATATTCCTTTGAGACGTCCGAGCTGTCTACCTGCGTGCGCAAGTAAATATAAATGATGCAGTATATGAAGATGTCCCGTTAATATGTCCACCTCGAATAACTCCCCATTTTGGCCTGGCTCTGACTTCCAAGAATCCATAATAATATGACATAATTCGCTTGAAATTAACAAATTTAACCAGTTTAAGTGCTAACCAATGACACGCAGCTACCCCTTCTCATTCTATCCATTTTTTGTCCCTTCGCAGCTGGATCGTCACTTTGACTGGACATTTTTCTGCGCGTCGATAATACGCCGGCGGACGTTTCCACGCCAGAAGTGCGCCACTGCGGCGACGCGGCCTCTTCGCACCGGCCGTCCACGGGCGCCACGCTGTTCACCCAGGCCAGATGGTGCATCAGCACTGCAGTGAGCACTTTCGACAAGAAGCTGGGCAGAGGGGGGTCGACTACTGTTGACGGATTTCGGAATTAATCAGTTGCGGTAAAATGAAATGTGTTAAAAAGTAGTAGTCATTTTCCGGAATTTCCGTGGTGTGTGGCCATGATAAGTTAGATTTTGAATGAATTTGCCTTTGACTTTTCAATTCGCACAAAAACACGATCAAAAATTAATTGATTAATAAAAATTGTTTTAATTGTTAATTTAAAAACATCCAAAATAAAACATGTTCCTTTACTATATTTACTACAATATCCACACCGAACACTCGAAAAATCTCAGAAACACTCACAATCTCTTATCCTTGCAGTCGAACTCATCAACCAATTGAGCCAGCGTGTCGACCAACACGTCGCCAGTCGCAGCGCTGCCGGCGGAAGTTAAATTCCGGCCGCAAGTCGGCGACAAAGATGTTAGGCAAAGCCACGCCGGTCGGCACAGTCGGCGCCCATTGTGCAGACGCGTTATTTCAGTGACGAAACGTTGCCATGCCTTAAAACGGTCAATCACAATATTAAAAAAAGTTTTAAATTTAAATAATTAAAAAATTGAGCTGACCGCATGCAGCTCGGCGTAAAATCTGTCCCTGCCGTGCAAGAAGCACACGGACACGCTCGCCTGCAGCCGCCTCATCTCCATGTCTATTAGCGCGGCGTGCGTCTGCACAAACTGTCGCAGACACCTGCAACGAACCAATTTGTGTCTACAACACCACAACACTTACTAGTGCATCAACGAACGAAATAAAACATACCTAGCACGGGCATCGTTCACCTCGTCGGGCGGGCACAGCCATTTGAAGTCGGGCCACGAACCGAAAATCAATTTCGACCCGGCAATCTTGCGGTCCTGGACGGGCGGCGATACTGCTCTGCCAGTGGCCGCGCCGCCGCCGTGGCCTTCCAACGAGAAGATGATCGCCAGCGCGAGCTGCCTTTGCTGCGGCTGACCGTATTCCCCAGTGGGTGTCGAATATAAGGCACACTGAAATGTTTGTGTGACGGTTAAACAGAATATTTCAACAGTTAGCCTTTTTTATTAGCCAGAGTCTTTGAGGGGGGGAGTTATTCAAGGGGGCAGTTATTTTTTCCTCAGAATTACATTATGAATCAGTTGTCGCTGCCGCAGGCTAATATGTATTCTTGCGTTTTCGTTTCACACACTGTACTACATTTTCAGCGCAGGCATAGCTTTATTTGGTCCGTACTCCTCCATTGTTTTTTTATTGACCCAACATATTTTCCACTTATCACAGAGGGGAGGTTATTCAAGGGAGGGAGTTTTTCAAGGGGGTTCTTATTCGAGAATATACTGTATACAGACACACACAGCGACAGGTAAATCTTTGAGTGCATTTTCAGGGATCTCAAAGACGGGGACCAATCGTCATACAGCATTGCAATAAAAGCCTCACCTCAAAATCGCTGCCGCTACCACTGCTCATTCTCCTATGTACGGGCACGCGGGTAGCCCTATTCAACTTGATCCTAAGCGTGCCACTGAGACTGGTGGGTCTGTTGGCCGCGCCGGCGCCCATCAAAGTGGACGCCTTCAAATTGGGACTCATGGAACGCGCAAAGCTGGCGCAGGAGGACGACTGGTGCTGGTGGTGCGACGCGGTCGCTCGGTGCTGGCTGCTGCCGCTCGGCGACAGGCACAGACCCGACGATGAGGTCGATTTGCTGTGAGGGGCATGCGGTGTCAACGGTGAGCGTCCATGGGGCACGACCAGAGTTGTTACAATTACTGAAGTTTTTCTGAAGTATATGTAAAATACTTTTTTACACACCACTGAATACAGACAAATGAGTAAAATACTTTTTTCCATGTTAAATCGCTTACTTTTTCCCCTAGAAAATGCAAAATTGAGTAATTTTCTTGACATATATATGTAAACGTGGGTACTTTTTTTCATTTAAAATGTAAAAGTTACTGTATGAGAGCGATTTTTACCCAACATATGTCAATTTTTATATGAGTATTTGGTATTTTTATAGAAAAATTATATGATTTCTTCAAGGTTTCTTTATTTTAACAAAAAAATTGTAATTTGAAATTTCTGAAAGAAATTTTCTGTAATCGTTTATTTTTCAAAAGTACGCGTACAGGTGAGTACAGGTACTTTTTTGAAGTAGGTATATGTACATGTATTCACACAGTACTCGAGTATTTTTTCGTAATATGTATTTTCCAAATAAATGTAAATTCATTTTAAACTCGGCAGACATTATGCAAGTCAATGGTCTAACGAATTTTTGTACAAGTGCCATTCTAACCCAATTTCATTGTTATTGACACTCGTATTTCATGCGTAGGGATGACCATCAACAAATTTTTCAATTCGATAAGTGAACGTCACCATCGAAATTTGAATTTAAGATCTACACTTGATATATATACGATAATTTCTTATTATTACGAACATAGTGAGCATTTTATGTTATTCAGAGCAATTTTTAGATTTTCAAAACGATCCAGATTTCGCTAGTGGTGTACAGTGTACAGGGTCGTTCTTCCCTTGTTCTATCGCACGCACACATACGTACTTTTTTGTTGGAATTTGTCCGGACTGTTACAAAAAAATACCTTGTTATCTGCTTTCATATGACAATATGCGTGTCCAGTTTATCCTGTTCTCGCATAAAACGTCGGATTGAATAAGATTTACCATGAATCGATCGGAATGCATTCATTAAAATTCAAAATTAACTTAACAATTTTAACGAAATTCAAAATTGGTACGTAAGGGCCGAATCACTGATTCCTTTCATGTCTGCCGAGTTTAACAACTGTGGCCACGACACCGTCAAGCAAGCGCGTGCACCAACGTGATATCAGCCAAGTCGACGGCGCTCATTAGTCTGCTGGGGCAGGTCCTGTACACCCTGTCGGGCACGTCGACGGGAATGGCCCTGGGGCTGGCGGGCCCGCCCAAGTTGGCGATGTGGCACCCGTCGGGCATGGACCTGACCGTGCTGCACTGGCTGTCACCGCTTTCGCTCGTGTTGCTCGCGCACGCCCACCCGCCGTCGGGCCGGCCGGGCGTGAACGCGGTCGCCGCTTGGCCTTTGGCCGCGCGCGACGTGCTCGGCGCCATCCAGCAGCGGGACAGCATTATACGACTCGGCTGGCTGCGTGGTTCAAGCTCAGTGAGTCACATGCATGCAAGCGGCGCACTGATGCTGATCGACAAAACAGTGCATTCTAATGGGACGCACCCGAACTCGTGCATCTTGAACGGCTGCGAGTGGCTCTTGGGCAGCGTGCCGAAGACTGTCTTGCCCAACGGAACCCAGTCGTCGCGACGCGGCAGTCGCTGAACAAAATCACGCAACATCTTGTACATATTTTACTCGTATGTAAATTGATGTACCGTATTACCTCGAATTATCCCCCCTTGAATCAACCCCTCTCAAATTTTGCTGGCGAAATAATATACCCCATGGGGGTATTTCGAGATAATACGGTAATTTATTGTGTTTTATATAAATAACTTATTTGTGGACACAAAATCAACTGACCACAAACAGTCCGTCGGCAGTGACTGAAGAACCCGACTCATCGGTGATCACCTGAGATAAAAAACAATTTGCCAACGAACATCTCCAACTAATATTGACAGCGATGCACAGGTAAAATATCAGGTAATAAGACAACGCGGTGGTTTCTCACAAAAATGATGTCAATTTCAAAAAAAATAAAAGTGGTAAATTGGGAATGATGTGTCTTAATTATCTTGTCACTGACAAGAAAAGTAGTCAAGTGTCAAGTAAAGTAGGCAACAGTTCCAAAAGATAAATTACCTTCATGGTTGAAACCGGTCACATTTACTCAATTTACATTACATTCACTGGCCACTCACTATTTTACACGTTGCCTCTTCCTTACAACTTTTCTTGCCATCAATCACTTTTCTTATCATTTGCAAACGTTCAGAATTGGACCTGGCCACAGTAGCACCCCACACAGGCTAATTCAAAGTAAAGAAATTGGGAGGAACATACATTTTGGTCGGTGCTGGGCACGATGGTGAGCGAGTCGAAGAGCACCCGCTTGGAGGTGGTCGAGTCGGCCAGCACGAGCAGCCGCAGGCTCTGCTCCGACAGGCACATCGGCGAGAAACTGCACATAGGTTTCGTCATGTTTATTATGCTATCCGTTTCAGCATGCTACGTGTGATGAGGTATTTCACGAATGGACAACACTAATTTTGGTCTAACCCTGTGCAAAATTCAGAGTTTTCACTTATGATGGAACACCGGTAAATTACGGTAGCGCATCAGCCTCACAATGCACAAGCGAAAAGGTGTAACATTTGTCAGAGCTGTAACATCTGAGCTGTTTAGTGAATTCACAGCCAGTTTTTATGGTTGAACACGGAAAATGAATGCAATACCGTGGCTACCGTATTTCCTCGAAATACCCCCCCCCCCCTCGTTTGACCCCTCTCCTCTCGTGACCGCAATGAAAAAATCACCCCCCCCCCCTCGAAATACCCCGCCAGATTGAGTGTAAAGAGAACGTACATGACAAATGCTACAGTTTGTGTTCTGCGTAGAGCAGAACACACGTTAAAACAATGTCGGAATGGGCCCACACACGCTAGTTGACATCGACACCAAATATCAACTGGTGCCGATTCCGATTCAAAGCTTGCGGACGAGTGGAAGAACAACATTTAAACGCAATCTTTGAATTAGGAACGGAACCAGTTGACATTTGGTGTCGATGTCAACTAGCGTGTGTGGGGCCAATCACGTGAGAGCAGCGTTTATATGTACCATCTACATACTAATATAAGTATACAGGAGTCTATACATGTCAGTTATTGATGCATTTTTCTACCCCAGCGCACATCACAAACAACGATTCTGTACTACCATTTCAAAAAATTTCTGGCG
Source organism: Sphaerolaimus hirsutus (assembly GCA_964036195.1). NCBI lineage: Eukaryota > Metazoa > Nematoda > Chromadorea > Monhysterida > Sphaerolaimidae > Sphaerolaimus > Sphaerolaimus hirsutus. The sequence continues at coordinate 15,400,306 of OZ038452.1, read as the reverse complement.
AAATAAACCCCCCCCTCGTTTAACCCCCGGTCGGGAGCACTATGAAACAATCACCCCCCCCGGGGGGTATTTCGAGGAAATACGGTATTTGATTTTTCGGTTTCAGTAATTTAACCCGAATATAACGCCTTCAGCGACATCGAGCACTGAAAAAGCGTTTTTTCGAATGCTTTTAATCTTCATGGTCAATCCTTTCGGTATACCGCATTTCCTCGAAATACCCACGGGGGTTTATTTTTTCATAGTTGAGGAGGGGGGTATTTCGAGGAAGTACGGTATTTCACCACTGAAAAAAATGACACAATATCGATAAACAGCACACAAATATTTAATTACCCAATATCGTCTACATGCTTCAACTGGTCATCGGTAGCCTTCTGTCTTTTGGCGCGCAGCCAGCGTAGTGCCATTATACTCATTTAGTGATTTGCTTTCGGAAATATTTGAATGAAGTACGAACTTTCAATGGACTGATTCTAGTGGAATACGTATCAAATTTTGTTGCTTCTCATGTTTCTGCGAAGTGTGCAAGTTCTTTTTACATACGCATATTTCAGTGAGGTGCAGTGTGAAAATATTGCAATGACACATGAAAATTTTTGGGCGCTGTTCCAGAACTAATGACATTTTGGTAACAACTGTCTGCGGTAAAAAAACCGCAACCTACTTAACTTCGGGTTTCACCCAAATTAGCATTGAAAAAATTTCTGCGAAATTTTTATTTAAAAATATATATCAGAAAATACAAATTTTTATTGATATTTTCCAGGCTTTTCTAGATAGATTTAATTATACTTTTTTGAAAGATTTTCTGTGATGTTTAAAAATATATTTACGAACTTATAAAAAATATATGAGATATATATATTTATTCATATTTTCGCTGGCTTTTTGAAAGATTTTCTGAAATTATATTTGATAATAAATATTTCCTCACCATCACAATTTTTTTCAATGCTAACCCCAATACCTCAGATTTCTCCGAAAAACAAATGTCTAAAATATGTTCGAATTCAAAAGAAAATGGGATACAATGCATGTAAATATTTATCAAGTTACAATATATGTTGCATGAAAGTATAAACAGTGAGAATAAAATACTGGGTGTGAAATACATGACAAAGGAGGAAATAAGGAAATTTTGAGCAAAACTTTGCAGTACTGGGAGGACAAAAATCAACATGGAACATTACAACATCACGACTTTACTACTGTTGTCGATGTTCGAAATCTACGACACGCGGTAGACTGCAAAGTTTGCCCCGCCTCCGAACGTTTTTCGGACGCAAAACTATTCCACGAACGAAGCAGCAAGAAATTGAACGAAAATAGAAGGCTGCTTCGGGATAAAAAACCGGGCATAAAAAAGCACAAAGAAGTCCAAATTCCTTCAAACATTCCGTGATGGAAATGTCCTTTTACAAGAACACCATTTTCGACAATATAACTTCCGCACATGCGGAACCAAAAACGTTCGGATGCGGATCCAAAATTTTCAGTGTGTACAGCGTGAGCATGCGCATGTGAGTAATCCTGGCGGCAAGTGCAAACTTGCAAATTTGAATGGCCTGTTATAGGAGAAAGCATGATAGCAACGGGTCATTTGAAAATGACGCGTTTGCGCGACACATCTCTGCACCACATAATTTTTTCCATGTAACACGATGTTCATCGTAGACAGCAATTTCAGGTGGGGCGCCAATGTGAAGCAAACTATATTATGGCAGTGTGTCTGTCTGTCTGTCTGTCTGCGAACTACCAGACAGAGTAAGTAGCGCTACACAAAGCTGAACAAACAATACCATGGACGGTATAAATACCAGATTTAAAAGAACTGAACATGATTGTCATTAAAGCCATGTACTGGTTCTTACTTAGGATGAGATAATTTTGTACGCATTTACATGCTTGTCTTGCTCAATGATTCGATGCACCTCAGCCACAGCCTCGGTGAGCCAAACAAAGGCACATGGACTTGCAACAATTTATCAAATGAATGGCGCATGGGGTTTTGCCTTTGTAGGGCTAGACTGTATAGTTGCGGACAGATCAGCGGGGATATAAATATCTGGGGTTGACAAAAATAGCACATGCTAATCCAAGCAAAGATAAACTGATCGGGTTTGCAGCCGCTGGAGCTGGGCGGTCCCAAAATCGGTGCTTTTTTGGACCCTACTGGCTTGCATGGGCCTGTTAAAAATAAGAGATGAAACCAAAACAGAGCAATGCAATAACTGATGCTTTTCAGTTACTATTTATGTGTGTAAAATATGAATCAGAGAATTATGGCTCCATAAAAGGAAGAACTCAGACGTAGCATGACCTTCACTTTCCTAAACTAAAATGGCTTTATAAACTATTTGTGGTCCTTATTAGGCGGCTTAGTGTTTAATCATTCCAAACTTTTTGACACCCACAAACGACTGCCCAGGCCACAACACGGATATTCACTGGCAGAGTAAGATTACAAGACCGACAGACGGATTGTGAACGTGCAACTTAAACGCAGCTACGTTACCTACATATGCGTATTCGGTGGAGTGGGTACTCACTCGGCTGATGAGCAAAAGTGTCGCCGAGATTTTTGTAAATCTCATAAGCAACAATCTCAGCCAGGAATGGCCATTTTAGGGGGTATTTTTCCCCAGCAGGGGGTTAGATAGAAAAACTGCAACCCCCATATCCCCAGAGGAAACTGAACTAGGATATTTGACAGAGCACAATGGTGTGTAAAACTATACTTTTAATGAAGTTTCTGATAGGTGATGTAGATGGGGTTACAATTTTTGTATGGTCAAAAGCCCCTCCCACAGCTTCTAGCGGACCTCTGTTGAAGAGAACACCTGTCCATCAAATAACTGCATACAAGTATACACCTGATAAAGCTTTTGAAAAATGACAACAATGAAAGGCTTTACACAAAAAGTGTCTGTGAAAGTGATCATCCAAGTACCTCACCGGTGGACACCTCCGCGCGTTGTCTAGCGCGTCGCAGCGGACTACTTGGCAACTAAAGACACACGTACAGTACAACTATTTTTGAACACAGCAAACTTCAGAGCCCAAGGTCAGACAGACAGTGCAAACATATGCGCTTGGCAATTTGCATAACATCATTACTGGATAATGGATATAATAATATAATACCAAACAAAATTCAGACACGTGTTGGCGTATGGCATTTGGATTTATTGTTGTATTAATTCCGAGTATTCTCACAATGAATGAGAGGATAACTGGCTGTGTGGGCACTTTCTTTTGTTTTATGTACTCACGAGTATTTAGTTCATTTATAAGAGTGAAAAGATTGGACTGGAAATGACTTATCTATACCCCGGTCACTTTACACCCTGCTCGCGTGGTTTCCGCTGGAAGCGTGCCAACGATTTTTTTACGCATGCGATTTTCATAAAAAGTTGACAAAGTCATCTCTGTTATAACGCTATAAATACGTTAACTTTTTCACAACAATGATTTTTTCATCTTTTATACAAAAATCGCACGCTTTGTCATCATTGGCAGGCTTCCAACGTGAGACATAAATGAGTGCGAGGGCAGAGTATCATGTCCGCCGAGTATACATGAATATTATGCAGACATTTTTTTATACGCAGAATTTAAAAATATTAAAAAAATTCCTACCACTCGCTCATTATTCACGTCAATAAAAATGAATCAAAAATTGAAAAATTGGCACCATCAAAAATGTTTGTGGGTGGCTGGCTAATGAGTGCTCGCAGTAGGGATGACTGCGGGTTTTTTCAAACGCTTTTGTATAAAAAAACGTGCAAGCATCGAAACCGTTTTTTAAAAAAACTCAGCCAAATGTTTTAGCACTAAGCAACTAGACATTTTGCAATTGTTTTGCGCGCAAGCGCGTAATTTCACATACACATTACCATTGGTGGTGGTTGTCATTGGATTTGAGGCATTTTTATTGTAAAAGCTACTATTTATTCATGCTATTGTGTTGTATCCTGTCCTGTAGCTGTGATATGTTACTGTAGTATATAATATCCTGTCAATGTGCCCACACATGCTACAACAGTGTGAAACATCACTGTAAATGTATTAGCCTTCTCTTATACATTAAGCACTATTCCATACCCTACTTCACTTAGTTTGACAAAGGCAATTTATGTAATGGGTCGACATAAAATGGATATTTTTGACACAAATCACCACTTATAACCATATCCCATGGCTCCAGAGCAGGGGTTCAGTATGGGCAGGGGTGGGGGGGGGGGTTCCCCCCAAACCGCCCAACTATCTATCTATCCCGGAGGACCGCTCAGCTATCTATCTACCCAGGAGGCAAAATTTTGGGCTACAATCCCCGTAACCCGCCCCCAAATCAGCCAGCTATCTACCTATCTGGAGTGTTTTTAAAGAAACTATAGCCCAATTTTCGCTCAAAATCGCTATTTTTTATACCGATTTCTAGATTTTCACCTCCAGAATCACTAGTTCAGCTATTTTTAATACTATATGTGGTTATATACCCATTTGTAGTTATTTTTCAGTTACTTTTAGCGATTTTTCCCCCTTTTCTTCCTTCTATACCTCGAAAAAGTCTAGGCGAACCCCCCCAAAAAAAATATTTTTTTTTCCAGCTATCTATCCCTCTGGAGGAACGATTTTCTATCTATCCAACCACCCAGAGGGTCAAAATCTAGAAGACCCTTGACTGTAAGTGGTAGTTTAGACACATTATCAGAAGCAGCAGGGGTTTCCAATGGGGGGATGGGAGTAGTGTCAAATTTCCGTTTTCTGTTTCCGCAGGCAAATTTTTTCCGTTTTCCATTCCGTTTTTTTCCGTTTCCGTTTTTCCGGCTCATTTTCCGTTTTCCAGTTAAATTTTCAGTTTTTCCGCCTTTTTTCCATTTTCCAGCTCAATTTCCAGTTTTTCCGCCTTTTTCCGTTTTCCGCCTCAATTTTCTTCTTTCCGCCTCATTTTACCCTTTTCTGGCTCAACTTTCTGTTTTCTGTTTCAGCCAAACTGGTAAACAGTCATGCAGATTGTCAATTATGTAAAAAAGATTCTGTTTCCAGCAAAATTTCAGCGAATTTTATCTTTTTTTGGCAAAATTTCAGCAAATTTTTCCATTTCCATGCAAATTCTATTTTTCCATTTCCGTTTTTCCGACTCTTTTTCCGTTTTCCGGCCACTGAAATGTTTTTTCCGTTTCCGTTGCCGTTTTCCGCCAAGTGCAATTTTTTTTTCCGTTTTCCGTTCCGTTTTCCGGCCGCTGAAATTTTTTTCCCGTTTCCGTTTTCCGTAAAAAAATTTTTTGACACCCTAGATGGGAGTAGGATTGGCAAGCGATTTTTGAATTGCCTTTCCATTCCAAAGTTTTCAATTGCAGCGCCTAATCCGATTTTTCATTAAAATTCTTAGTGCAATTTTTGGTACTTATGGATTAGACAAAATACAAAAATATTGCGTGCAAGCACCAGTGGCCCAGTCGGGAGAACAAGAAGAACAACAAGAACAACAAGAACAACGACAACAACACTGTCTAGAAAAGAAAATGTGCAATAACTTCCTCCCAACTCGACCATTTGATCTGAAAATTTGCATGGGGGTACTTTTTGACACGGGCTATTCAATGGTATAATTTGTTTTGCCGTAGCTTGTCGCGCTCCGAAGTTATTGCGATTTCCGCATTTTGGTGTGTCGGACCATATTATGGGTGGGTCGCTTGCGCCCTCCCTCGGCAGCGAGGGATGGCGCTGGCGCGCCCACCCGATACCTCTGGAGAAGTGATATGCCATCTGACGAGCCCCCGCGAGGGTCAAAATCCTGGAGAGACCCCGGGAAGAGGTACAGTAATGCTGGGACTCACACTAGTGACAATCAAAGTATCCAAGATGATAAATCTGTTTTAAACATATTTGAGTTTACATAAAATGATCCATAATGGTAAACTCAAATGTGTTGAAACAAATTTATCAGTTTTGGAAACTTCAGTTGTCAAGCGGGGCCATGGGAGGATGGAAGTAACTGAACACAGTGAAAAGGAACAAAATGTTACGGCTGCCTTCTTCAAATAAAACGTTTAGAATAAAGCTTTAAAAAAAGTTCCATTTACCTTCCTAAAAAAGCGCTATACAACACCAAATCAGCCGAAAAAAACTAATAGAGACTCTTCCAATGTTTATACATAGCTGTATCTAACCATACAGCAAAAATTTTGGTAAACATTTGGTGAATCAGCAGTAAAAACTAGTGATGAAAAACCGCCATGGCGCTGGCGCCTGGCGCTAGCGCCATGGCGCTTGGCGCCTTTTTGCTGTGGCGCCATTGGCGCTTGGCGCTGTGCTACGGAAAAGCGCCATGGCGCTTTTGGCGAGCGATTTCCATTTTTCATCCCATACGGTTTACATGCTCACGGTTTTCATGCCATTCTGTGTCACTTTACTAGCTAAGTGTGACACTTTACTTGCTACTCTACTGTGCCAGTTTTCATCCAAAGTATTACACTTTACTTGCTTTAAGTATGCCACTTTTCAAGCCAAAGTTGTGTGTTTTGCTCCAATTTACTCTTTTACACGAAATGTGGCATACTGTATTTCTTCTAATAGAAGGGCATCTCCAATAGAAGGTACATAGTAAAACTGCTGGAAGCGCTGATGTCAAACAGTTCCATCATTTAGTATAGTAGGTAGGCAGTAAAAAATTTGATATCGTTGTTATTGTTCTTTTCAAATATTCTATGAATTGTTTTGAATGATGCTTCATAAAGACTGGTCAGTATGCCCTGTACAATGTTTATGACGTTTGAAGAAAATGTCTGAAAAGATGACAAAAAAAATAGAAGGGCAATCTTCAATAGAAGGGTGGGTAAAGAAGTTGTTGAAAAAATAGAAGGGCGCCGTTCTACTAGACGAAATACGGTATTTAGTGGCGTGCTTGTGGCTTGTAAACCGTAATACTTTGGCACGTAAAGTGGTATACTCTGGCATGAAAAGTGACACATAAATTTGACATGTAAAAACATGTCTGGGGCTTGAAAACCGTACGTTTCAGCAAGTAAAACGGAGCATTTTAGATGAAAAACGTGAGCATGTAAACCGTAAGGGATGAAAAACGGAACACACTCCTTTTGGCGCTTGGCGCTATGATGCCCTGGCGCCATTGGCGCTTGGCGCTTGTGTTTTAAAAAGCGCCAAAAAGCGCCAAGGAGTTCAAAATATACATCGTTTTTTAAGCAAAAAGTTCTTGTGTAATTGTAAAAAGTCCGGTAACTTCCAAAGAAAACTCACTCTAATTTCGAAAAGTAATTTGGAAGAGAACACTAAAATATTTAAGCACTTTTTCAAGATGGTTTGCCATCGTTAGCCCAAACTCCCAGTTCCGCAAATTGAGAAGTAAGTAAAATATGGCAAATGCTAAGTGAAATGGCAAGTAAATTGGCAAGTAAATTGGCAAAGCATAAAAAAAGTAAAAAAATAAAAATAAGATGTCATTTCTCTGCGCTTTTGCCAATTTCCTTCTCAATTCAATTGTCACTTCTCTTTTCACTTCGCATTTGCCATTTTATATCTCACTTCTCAATTTGTGGAACTCGCCCCTGTAAAATCATATGATAAAAATAACAAAACTTGACTGGAGCACTGAAGTTCACTTACATTTAGGTATTTTGCGAGTTAAACGAATAAGTCGCTGTGTATTAGCATGGCCGCATATATCAGCAGCAATTTTTTTGGCGCTGGCGCTATTGGCGCTTGGCGCCAACTTCCCCTGGCGCCATTGGCGCTTGGAGCCGTGGTCTATAAAAGCGCCATGGCGCTTTTGGCGCTTGGCGCTAAATTGCTGTGGCGCCATTGGCGCTTGGCGCTAAATTGCTGTGGCGCCATTGGCGCTTGGCGCTATGCATGGCAAAAGCGCGATGGCGCTTTTGGCGCTTGGCGCCAAAGTTCTCGCGCTTTTCACATCACTAGTAAAACCTTATTTAAAAACACCTGTCAAAGTGTGAATCATGATATTTAGGTTTGCTCAGCTGCTTACACAGCAAAGCATGTGACTATGAATGTGCTCGAACACATGACATATCACTCGTGATGTTGGAATCAGTCCAGAACATGGCTTAAGAGACGTCAAAATCAATGTAAATGAACATCAGAGTGTATTTCTGAGAATTGTCCAAACCTACACACGCGACTAAACAGTTAAGCCGCTTGCATAACCTGGTGACGTTTAATCACCTGACGCGCTCACAGGTTACCTAGATACATGCTATAATGTAATTGACGAGATGGCTGCAATTTCGTTGACAGCTAAATAAAACGGATCAGCTGCTAATGTCTTTAATGACGTGTGTACGTTTTTAATTAGTAAAATGAGCCAATCTAAAAATGACATGTGCAATTGAATCCTGTGCAACAAGCTATGAATAGCGACGCGGAAACGTGTGGGCAGGTTTGTGCACGTGTGAAAGTGAGAAAATATTAACTGTGTAAGAAACTTCAACCATGCGTTGTTGCGTTTCTTTGTGATCCCATCCCAAATAAAGATAATCTTAAAAGTTGAGCGCTTCAATTTAGGCATTACACATGCACATGAAATGATGAGCGTTATCAAGTGCGTGATAACACAAATAATACAGAAATGGAAGCGGGCGATAAGGGTGATAAGCACAAAGTTCACGCTTGCGGAAATATGCGGAAACTTCCTAAAATCAATGAACTGTTTAATGTAATAATAATTGCGAAATGAATAGACGAGTTGGAAACACGCTGCGCACGTGAATATCACGAAGGTACCAGGGCCCAGCCGCTAAATCATGCACTGTCTAGTGGACTGTCAAGTGACATATTTCAGACGTTACTTTCAAGTGTCATGTCAAGTGACAAGTAAACCTTCAGATGTCCGTACACATTTTCATGAGCGGAATTGAAACGTGTCTGAAAGTCGCCATTTGACAGCATTTGGAATTGGACCCAGATTGTAATGGCGAGATGGCTCTTACTGAATCAATAAGAGAGATCACTATAGATTAGAGTCATGGTGATCGATTGCACGCGCGGCCGTCGTCGAAAGGTGAAGTAAGGCGACAAGGCGCGGCCACACAAAACACGGGAAACTGATACACGAAAAGGATCAAAAGACAAGTAAATGAACAATCAGACAAGCCACGATAGGGACGCATTCCAAGTGGACAGCAATCGGCTTATTTTAGCTCACTGTAAATAGCAGCGTGTTTACTCTGGGGCGGGCCGGCTGGCGCCGGGCGAAGTGCAGCCAAATGGCAGGTAAAATGTCGCTACCCGCTTTGGCGGCCACGTCATGACCCGCCCGACGCGTTTTACCGATAAAAATGGCCCTCCCGCCAATTAGAAGCGGGCTGCCCGACACAACGGGTCGACCTAATTAAACTCGCTGCATAGTTGACCGGGGGGCAAAGTATAGGCGCGTGGCCGCCCAGCCTTTTGGCGGCGGTGCAGCGCGCACACGTGGTGCACGTGAGGACAGCCAAGCGATACATGGCGGCCCAACATAGCGCGGTGTACAAAAAAATAAAGCGCAAAGTGAAAAACTTAACCGCGATTTGATCGAGATTCAGTTTGACGGCGGCAAAAAAAGCAAACGGTCGCAGATGAAAAAATTAGCAAAACTCGACAGCGGCGGCGGCGCGTCAGCCGGCAACGGCAGTGCAGCAGGAGCGGGCCGCGTGCCAAAACGTCTCTCAGACATTTATCGACTGTCTGCTCGCCGGCCACGTCACAGCGGGCGTGGGGACGGGCGCTGGGGCGCCGCACCGCGCATATGCGCACCGAGGCAGCGGCGCATTCCAGCCGTGATAATTTGGGCGTGATGCAGTCAAAAAAGTGCCGTTTGTATTTACGCGTTAGCGCGGAGAAAGGCCCAGACGAAGAAAAGTTGAAGCGTGTCTGAATAATCGCTTGGACTACACAATTTCCGTCCGAGCGGCACCCAGACGGGAACGGCAAACGAACGGGACTACGTGCACTTTTGTGCGCGGTTTATAGCACCGGCTGTTGAACTAACCCCGCACGCGTAGGCGAGATGCAACTGCGAAAACAGCTGAAAAGAACGGCGAAAAAGGGCCGTCGCAGCCAGCTGCAATCAGTGGGGAATGCGGAAATAGCGAATGCGGATGGGGAATGCGGAGACAGCGACTGAAAGGCGCACCGCACACTGCAAAGTGTAACGATCGGGTCCGGACGTTTTAATTTCCGCCCGGGCAGAATTATAAAGTCAGTTCGGACAATTTTACTTACGACACATCTAAAAAACTACTGAAATTTGGGTCGGTTCGGACGATTTTTAATTCCACCCCTTTTTTAATTCCGCCTTTGAATTCCACCCATGCAAAAATCGTCCGAACTTCCCGCTACACTTTGCAGTGTGCGGTGCGCCAATGATACGCAACATTTCGGTGATGTATTTTTCATGGACATCATTGAGAAATGAGAAACATGTTTTCCAGGGAAATAACAATTTGCATCATGTGCTTCCAGAAGCTTCCACAATGTGCCTACACCAGAGTTGTACAAATACTGGTATTTTTGGAAAACGTAAACGTAAATACCTTTTCCAAATCACAGGTATAAATACTAAAACGTAAGGTATTTTACAAATACCAAGGAATAAGTAAAAAAACGTAAATGTAAGATTTTTATACATGTAGTATTTGTCATTTTGCTCTGGAAAATACCATTATTTTCAGCTTTATATGGGTCAATTGCTGATTTCCATACAATATTTTTGTTTTTAGCACTACATGCTCACCATAATGAACTACATCAATCAGGTCAGACAACTATAACAAATGATAATCTCACACAAACAATGATGATATAAACATCAAAATGGAGCAAAAGTTACACCTTTTTGTCATTCAATCTGATAAATAACTCGCTCAAATGTTTCCATATCCCAAATGGATCCTTTTACCAAATTTCAAAAGCCCAGCATGGGAAAATGGACGCTCTACAGCACCGTTTCAGTGCATTGCAACTTTTAAAACTGTTTGTTTAGCCAATTTTGAAAAAATGTCCCATAAAATATACTATGACATCTGCCATACCTATATGAAAACGGAACCTAAAATTGTGTTGTTTTCATCATAAATATTACATTTCTTTCACTATTTTGTTCATAATTTGTTCAGTTTATGACAAAACAGTTACATTTTTATGTGCGACATTGACTCCAGTCAGTAAACAATAGTGGCTATGTATTGGACTGTATTAAAATTTGATGTATTGTTTGTAATCATTCTAATCGATGCACTAAAGCGATCGCCACATCATTCTGATCATTTTAAGTGCTCATGCATCATAATCGGTAGACAATTCATGGATATATGCAGTTCCGTCTGAGGGCACGACCACTAAGAAACTACTGAATATCGGAATTTTTACGTTTTCCCAAGTACCCGGGTATTTTGGTCAGGAAAACGTAACGGTATTTTTGGAAAACGTAAACGTAAATATAAATACCCGAATAACCAGGTATTCCGGGTAAACGTAAATACGTTTTTCCAACTCTGGCCTACACACGCTAGTTTTCACCGTGACTTCGTGTGAAAACTGAAAAAAATTTAAAATGCAAATTCCTGAACACCGTTAAAAGATACAATTTAAATTAAATTTGAATTTAAATTGATAAAAGTAAAATAAGAGTAGGCTCAATGTCGCCATGTCGCCATTTCAGTTTTCACACATGTCACGGTGAAAACTAGTGTGTAGGGCCAATATTGCATGCAAAAATTTTTATACCGCCCCGGCCAATGTTTTTACAACGGGTGGAATGGCACGGACACTAGCAAATTTTGCACGCGCCCACCGAGCTAGTACCATCAGAAGGAAACTGATGTCTACAATCAGGTTTGTTTAAAAGTACCGAACTTTTTTCGAAGTAAGAAGTATACGTAAACGTAAAGTATTTATTTTTTACCCATGAGTACAGAAAACGTAAACTAAAATTTTTCTACTTTTACTCATGAGTAAATGTGAGTAAACGTACTTTTGAGAAATGTCGCCAAAATTTTCCCTTAAGTTTCTCCTATTTTTAGCATATTTTCTCCTTCTTTCCCTTCTGCCTTTAATAAACCTTCGTATATAAAAATACGTTTTCTGTATTCGGGTACTTTCAAAAAGCATTCATAAGTGTGAGTACAGTAACCTTTTTTCGGAGGAAACGTAAACGTATTTGCTCAGTACTACAGTATACGTATTTATCGAGTAAAAGTAAATACGTTTCAACAACTATCGTCTACATGGAGCACTCTAGAAATATTTACCGTATATCCTTGAATAATTCCACTCTTTATAACTCCCCCCTGTTGGCCAGGCGAGGAAATAACAACTCCCCCTTGAATAACTCCCCCTCTGGTTATTTGATGTTTATCCACAATGTGTATTTGAATGATTTGGATGCTGATGAACATGAATTTTAGAATGGATACCTTGTATTTGCTGTTGTTGAACTAGGGATGGCCAGCGCTTTTTTTCAAGCGCTTTTTTTAAAAAAACGCCGCTTTTTTTTAAAAAAGAGCGCTGGCCAAAAATTTCTGTACTTATGCACTAGGTATTTTCCAATTTTTCGCGCGCAAGCGCGCGATTTCACATGCACATTTGCACTGATGGTTGTTTTCATCGGTTTTGTGGCATTTTTAGTTCCATTGCTTCTATTCCTGTATGCTATCATGTAACATGTTAGTGATATGTTAGTGTAGCATAGAATATCCAGCCAATGTCCTACCACATACTTCTACAGTGTAAAACATTACTCTTAATGTATTAGCCTTCTCTTATAGCCTTATTTATAAGCACTATTTCATGCCTCACTTCACTTGAAGTCGCGAAACATTCACAAAGGGCGATATACATAATGAGTCAAAATTAAAAGTTTTTTTGTCAGAAATCGCTACTTATAATGCTATCCTATGGCTACACAGCCATTCTATGGCTATATATCATCACAAGTACTGCCACTTGTCTGATATACCTGTATATATTGATACGGAACCATATTTGGGAGCTTTTTAGTGAACGTCCCGACATTTTTTGAAAAAAAGCGAAAAAAGCGCGTTTAAAAAAAAAGCGTTTTTAAAAAAAAAGCGGGGCCGTTAAAAAAAGCGCTTTTTTTCCATCCCTATGTTGAACTGTTAAACACATGAGTTGACGGAATGCATTCATGCAACGAATAAAGTGCAATTTGTGAGCAAAGTAAGTCCTCCCCCGGCTGCTAGACCACCTGCAACATTTTGGCATGTCTATCAACTATTGTAGACATTTTATAGCAAAATCTACCACATCCTGGTAGAATCAGGGACGTATCCAGGATTTTTGAGCGGGGGGGGCTGCTTGTTTACGGAGGCCGGCGAGGGGGGGGGCTCAGCCCCCCCCCCCCTAAAATTTTAGCTACATAGTGGCGGAATGGCGCCATGGCGCTGGCGCCATTAGTAGGCGCCACGCCATGGCGCCATTGGCGTTGGCGTCAGCGCCATGGAATGCTGTATATGTATGTAAATATACATACAAAACAGCAAAAAAAAACACAACATTGAGTGTATTTATAACGATTTGTGGCCACATGGAGCAAATCCGATGATAATACCTTATGTCTGGTGAAGAATGCGCGCTTGCGCGCAAAAATTTTTACGCTGACGTTGAAAAAGTCGCATTTTCCAGTCACTTATGGTCTCGCCCCGGGAGGGGGGGGGGGCTGCAGCCCCCCCGCCCCCCCCCCCCTGGATACGGCCCTGGGTAGAATAATACAAAAATATCGCTTTTTCTCACCATACTGCATTGCTTTCACCATGGATGGCTTTGGCGTACAATCTATCAATTATTCATCAAAATATATCGCTGTAGGTCGCAATTTCTCAAATATTTAGTATCAGCACAAATTCACTCCCATTTTGTAAAATGCGGACACCCGCAGAAAACCATGTATAGATACAAACATGTGCGAACAAATCAGTTAAAAAAACACCACGATGATTTACAGTTTCATTTAGGTAAATACAAAATAATTCGAAAAAATAACAACACACTAGACATATTTATAAACAGTTACGAATAACCTAAATTTGGAGAAAAAAAAACAAAGACTGTCACATCCGCGGAATTTAGCTCACAAAAATACGAGAAACGCGAGAGGAAATTAACAACAGACCACAAAGCGGAATAAACTGAACACGAATTATAATCAGCGATTGTATCCCATATAGCCACCGCCTGCGCCGCCGACGCCACCCCCTCCATATCCGCCGGAACTGAAAATTGAAATACATATACGGTACCTCAAAAACCGAATAAACATCAGAAATAATGCCCTCTTAAAAAAGTCCCCATTATCTCAGGATAGGGTTAGCAAAATCTCAGAAAAAAATACAATATAAAAAATTGAAAATTTAAGAATAAAATAAAATGAAAAATTAATTTAAAAAATACAATTCTACTAAAATTCGACTCGACTCTGAAAAATATAGAAAGTTTTCAATCCTGTTGCTTAAGATTCTAGCTGGTAATTTGCAGAACTGGTGCCTTGTTGTTGCTTTCATTGGTGTGATTGAAAAATATTTTTGCTTAAATTTTTTGTAAAATATTTGTAAAATGGTTTCATTTTATTTTATTAATGACATTTAGAAAAAAATAAAATTAAAAAAGAATAAAATTAATATAAAATACAATTTTAATAAATAAAAAAAACAATTTTAGTAAAAAGAATTTTACTAAAACCAACTATGATCAAGATATCGGAACGACAATGGTTGGCACTTGATTTTTTTGAACAGATTTTTTTAAATCACAGGGTGATAACCGATTTTTATTTAGAAAAATTATGGGCGATATACGCAACAAGTCGACATAAAAATAGATATTTTTGAAAGAAATCACTGCTTCTAATGCTATGACATGACTAGGGTTGGCACTTGATTTTTTTACACTGATTTTTTAATTTTAAATCTGATTTTTTTTTTATCAAGGGGTGGAAACTGATTTTATTTTAAAAAAATCAAAATGAAAAATTTCTGGTAGACTTGCACTAGGTATTTTGCCATTTTTTTGCGCGCAAGTGTGCAATTTCTAATACACATTACCATTGGTGGTGTTTTCATGGGTTTTGGGGCATTTTTCAGTGTAAAAATTGCATTTATTCATGCTACAGTGTAATAATAAGCCGTAATATGCTATTGTAGTATATAATATCTAACCAACGTGCTCCCACATACTTCTACAGTGTGTAGCATCACTGTCAATGTATTAGCCTTCTCTTACAGCCTTACTTAAGCACTATTCCATACTTAACTTCACTTGAAGTCAGGAACGTTTGACAAAAGGCGATATACGCAACAAGTCGACATACAATGGATATTTTTGAATGAAATCACTGCTTAAAATACTATCCCATGACTACACAGTCATAATATGACCACAATAGACATAACAATACATTGTCTGACACTTAACATGCACATATTTTTTCTCTATACCCCCATTTTGGGCGATTTGAAAAAAAATCTGATATTAATTTTAAAAAATCAATTTTTTTAAATCAAGGCATTTCAAAAATTGATTTTTTCCAACCCTAGACATGACTCCACAGTCATAATATGACCATAATATGACCCTTAACATACACATATTTTTTCTCTATACACCCATTTTGGACGATTTTGAAACGTCTGATTTTGATTTTTTTAAATTTATTTTTTTCCAACACTAGGAGTAACTCGGATGCTGATACTCGTAGTCGCAGGCAGTAATCGTACTGAAATTGAAAAATTGTTGCAAAATGCAATCATCCAGAATTCATGGTTGGATTGGATATCAAATATATCGTATCGAATATCACCTATATTTATTGAAAGAATTCAAGATATCGATGGACCAACATTTTTATATAAAAAAACGACGTAGCACAAACAACAAACTCTGCCTCAATGCAGTTTATACTAGACGGAAATCAGCTACCGCAAGTATCATTTAGCATCCTTTTTCTTATAGGTAGACCAAAAAGTTGCCATCGGACGTTAACGTTGGCGAAACGTGTCGAAAGTAACCATAACACCAAACTCGTCAAGTAGCCGACAAAACGAACCCATAGCCCCTTTGAGTGGCGCCAAAAGCAGCTGTGCCGCTAGTGTTGTACGCCGCCGGGCCCCTCTGATCGACGGCGTAGTCACTAGCGGCGCCAAAGCCCACGCCGGATGCGAGTGTGTGCTGGCCGCCGGCGCGAGCGCCGTCGAAGGCGCCCACGGCCGCCGGCCGCCGCACCTGCTGCAGCTCGGACGCCAGCTCCCTGCGAGCGAATAGTTGAAGGCAAACGTGAAAAACTAAATACAAAAAGTTTGAAAATTGGGTAAAATTGAAACTTTGAGCGAAAATTGGGGTAAAATTTATCAAAAATCGCTCCTGATATGTAGATAGTAAACCGATTTGGGCAGCCCCCCACGAGACCCATGTATCTATTGGAACGATTTTTTTAGAAATTCCTTTTTGCTTTTTTGCCCATTTTCACCTTGTTTTGCTTATTTTCAGCCATTTGTGGCTACGATGTGCTTATATTTATACATAACTTTTAGCTATACCGTATTGCCTCGGAAATACCCCGGTTTATTGTTTCATAGTTGAAATTTTGTGCGGGTATTTCGAGGAAATACGGTATTTACCTATTTTCAGCGATTTTCCCCCATTCCTGCCTTCCGCACCTTGAAAAAGCCTTTACATTGAGCACACGCGACCATCCCCAAAAACACACTTTCTCAGCTATCTAACTATGCGAAGGAGCGATTTGCTACCTATCCATCCTCGCGAGGATTAAAATACAGGATACCCCTGCCACAGACTCGGAAGGTCATTTCCTCACGAGATCATTTCCTAAACTCACGAGATCATTTCCTGCTGCCGCATCAGCTGCTGCTGCATCTCCAGCTGACGAGTGTGCTGCTCGAGCACGCCCGACTGCATTCCGCCGCCGTATGTCGGCGCGGCGCTTTGATGTTGGTGTTGGGGTTGGTACTGGGCCGGGCCGCCCTGCTGAGGGAGGCCGCCGCCCCCGCCACCGCGACCGCCCCCTGCGCCATTGGCCACAAAGTCGATACTAGGGTTGGCGCCAAACTTTTCAAAAAGAATTTGTTTAATGTTCAAATCACAGCAGCTAAACGACTTTTGATCTAGTGATTGAGTGCAGCAAAAGCACTGGCACCATTTTAACCATAGTTCCATTTCTGTGGTATCCTTAGCGCAATGGCCCTACACACACTAGTTTTCACCGTGACTGATGTGAAAACTGAAATGGCGACATGGCGACATCCAGCCTACTCATTTTGTATGCTTTATGTGTTTTAGTTTTCAAATTTTCAAAGTTTAACTATCATTTATTTAAACTCAAATTTAAATAAAATAAAATCATTCAACGGTGATTTTTAATTTGCATTTGAAAAAATTTCAGTTTTCACACGAAGTCACGGTGAAAACTAGTGTGTGCAGGCACAATGGAGCCAGTATGATTTCTGGGTAAGTTTTGCAGAAACAGCAAAATTGAAGTGAGTGCATCAAAAATAGATTTTTGTCTGATAAAGCTCTGAAAGTCCTATTTGAATTTAGAATTTGGGGTGAATTTACTGGAAAAGACTTTCGAAGTGAAGGCAAATGTATTTACATTTTTTTTGTCATTTTACCTAGTGTATCAATGTTAAAAGTGTTGCCCCATTTGACGAGAAAAATCAAGATTGCTGCAAAATTTCTTTAAAAAACACTTGCCAACCCTAGATGCGAGACACTAGTCGACCGTCAGTCAACGGAAATTGGTGCTCAACCAAAACAAATTTTCAACTTTGCCAGAATACACAACCTTTTACCAATTTACGGAAGCAAAAATTGTTTCCAAACAAAATCGAACTTTTAGTCGATCAACGGGCTAGTAGTGTGCCCAGGCTTTTTGTTATAGCTACGAATTTTACAAACTCACAGGCAGCGCGATCATTACGTGGCTCCATGTAGCGCCTGCAAAAAAATTCGGTAGTGCAATAGGCAACATTTAAAAGACAACTAAAAACCGCACGGAAACTACACTCACGGTTGGTTGGCCATGGTCATCATGGGCCTATTCACAGGTCCGCCCCTGCCCCTGGGCGCGCCCCTGAACGCGCCGCCGCGGCCGCCCCGCTGCATGTTCATGCGCCCGCCGCCGCGCTGCCCCATCGGCTGCTGGCCCTTGGACGGGAAGCTGTGAAAACGACCGCACGGTAAAAACCCAATTGAAGGGTGGATCGCCGGATGAAGGCCGCCTCTCTGACAAGTGCCCCCGCGCCGCATAGGGAAATGGTGTTTGTCGTGCTCGCGGAGTAGCACACAGATGGCATTTTTAGAGTTTAAGGATGTGGAAATGAAGCCTATACTTCGAAAAGTCGATAACTACAAAAGGTTGATTTCGAGAAAATACAATTTAACGTTACATTTCTAATCCTATGACAGCAATGCATGTGCAATTGGCTTGCTCACTGTCTTGTAAAGTTCCAAATGTTGATAATTAAGTGTAACGTTTATGTTGGCAGCGGCGCTTCTACCAAATGCATTTAGACAGAAACAAAAAATCACCCAGGAAGAAGTCCAGTTAAATGTCCTAAACTTATCAACTTCTACCCGTGACAAACTTTCGTTTCCGGGACCGGCCACAATAAATTTTATTTACGGGCAATTTGTGCATTAATCCACTAATTCAACCTTTAGAAATAGCGTCCTACACCGACTTAACACAAACTAATTTTTCCTACAAAAAGTGGACTTTCTAATGGATAGAGCATGGAGTTTAGGGTTCAAACGGGATTGACCTTTCGGGATCGGGATCGGGATCGGGATTGGTTTTTTGAGATTTCGGGATCGGGATCGGGATTGGTTTTTTGAGATTTCGGGATCGGGATCGGGATTGGCCGGGATTGGGGTCACGGGATCGGGATCGGGATTGGCATTTTTTCGGGATCGGGATTGAGGTCTTGGGATAGAGATTTTGGCCAATGTTTTGGCATCCACAGTTGTTCATAAAGGTCTAAAAACACTGTTGGATGCCTCAAACGTGGCATAAAATGAACGTTGGGGGTTTGCGTTCACATTTTTGCATGCAAAAACGTCGTTTTTTCACTTTTGATAATTTCCACCAATTTTTCCGGGATCGGGATCCCGGACTTTGGAGTTTCTCGGGATCGGGATTTGAAAAGTTTCGGGATCGGGATCGGGACTGCTAAATCCCGGAATTTCACGGGATCCGGGATCGGGATCGGGATCCCGTTTGAACCCTAATGGAGTTATCGACTTATTACTGGCGATTTTTTTGAAAGTTGTACCCGACTGTTCCAAAAGTGTCAAAATTAAACTTATGTCACTTTAAAAAGGGCAAGCGACGTTGAAATTTTGAAAATGGTGAAAAATTAGTGGGACCAATTGTTGGTACGGTTTCCGTCCTTCACAATTTCCAAAATTTAGGAGTTATCGACTTTTAGAAGTGGACGCTTCAAATGGAAATTCTTCGATCAGCATGTATTTATGTAGACACCGCATTCCATAAAATACACCGACCACTACACCGCATCATCTTTCTATCACGAAAGAGATAGTGACATGTATCAAAACGTCAAATTTATGAATCGCCACGAACTATCACAGAAATTGACAAACTACGCCAACGAATGGCCCTTTATAAAACATAGCACCAAGTGACTCGATTTTACACTGAGATTCAAATATGCAAAGTTATCCAAAAAGAGCATGACCAATTTTT
Organism: Sphaerolaimus hirsutus; assembly: GCA_964036195.1. Taxonomy (NCBI): domain Eukaryota; kingdom Metazoa; phylum Nematoda; class Chromadorea; order Monhysterida; family Sphaerolaimidae; genus Sphaerolaimus; species Sphaerolaimus hirsutus. Next base: position 15,380,547 of record OZ038452.1, on the reverse strand, counting down.
TCAGCGCTATCAGCAAGAGCAGGCATGTGGACAGTTTAAGTCCCGCTTCAGTAATCAACTCATTAAAATAAAAAAGAGAGATGGCACCAGTTTCCCAGCGTCTCGCACTTGGCAGAGAAGTGGTCTTCACATAATTAGGTAACAACCGAATAAAAAAACATAACTGTGGACTGCAGCAGACTCACCGCCGGTGCATTTGTAAAACATATTTGAATAATCAGAGACATACTCAAGCCTACGAACATTCACACTTGAATAACACACTGAACGCTGAAGGATGAAATTTTCATCTCTGGATGAAAACTTTCAACGATGAAAGTCTCTACACGTTGACCAAACACATTTCACCAGTTTGGTAAATTAAGGGTGTGAATCGCTCTAAATAAAAAAAATTGTAAGAAAAGTTTTGGAGGTACGTCGAAGTACCGGTTGCAGAAAAAGATCGTTACTGCGCCATAACATGGCATCTCTTTCAAGCGAGTAAGCATAATTTATCATATCAAGCTGCAACCTGATAAAAAATACTGCGGTGATAAATATATTGGTATAACTTCATATATTTACCTATAATTATTAATAAAGAGAAGATAGACTAACTCCACGTTGACATGATTGGGAAACCGGGTCAAAATTCGCCCAGTCAGCAGGCGGCAAGTTACGTAATAATAAATTATTTCTCAAGAAATAAACGTCTATCTCAGACACTCGTACAGCCCGAAGCAGTGGGCCAGCACAGGGCGGTGCGCAGCATCCACACCGCCACAACTTATCTTATTCTGTCCAAAGCGCCCTTGCTTATTGGGCGGGCCGCCGATGCCCGGCGTCTTTCGCTTAGCGCCCTGGTTTTGCGGCATGGCGCTCTTCGGCTTGCTGCCGCCCTCAGAATCTGACCGAGCTTGAGTCTTTTTCGCGCCGGCACCGCCCTCGGCCGAGCCGGCGTCGGGTTTGGTGCCGGACGCGTCGCCGGCCTCCTTGCCCTGCTGCTGCAGCTTCTGCTCGCGCCGTTTATCGCGAAACAGTTGCTTCTGCTCCACGAAGTGAATGTAGCGCGGCGCGCCAACCATGTCTGCGTGCGTAGTGCGTGCGTGCGCGTCCGCCCGTGCGTGCGGCCGCGCGCCGCCCGCACGCAGCGGGCACGCACTTCGGAGCTCGCGACACTAGATCTTTCTGGTCGCCGCAAATTGCAACAGCGAGTTACAACAGTGCCACGCAAGTATGGTCAGATTTTTCTTATTTATAAAACCTATTTACAAAACACTGAGCTCGCCAATTTATGGCGCCAAATATCGTCACAAAAAAGACGACGTCCAATCCCCATGGTGCGTTTGTACAATGTCCATGTTCGAGCTTCGAAGCTGGAATCTGATCGCGACATAAACAGATAAGTTGATTGATCTGTGGTTAATAAATTACCGCTACCCATTCACATCATAATACAAAAGCTATGAAAGTTGCTCCCCCAGAAGTCTGGCTGCTCACTCAGAGAGCCAGCACAGCTCAGCGCCAGGACAAAAGAAATGCAGAAATCGGAACTGCAAAATAATATCTAAGGATCTTGCTACTAGATTAAGACTTATAAATAATTAGCCACTGGTACCCAACGGATGGAATCTATTTGCAAATTATTTTCCCCAGTCCCACCCAACACCCGCCGCCGGAAAGGGGACACGCTCGGGCCAGCTGAAACACACCGTGCATGTAGAACACCTTGGCGTACTTGCCGTCGGGCGCCAGCTTGACCTCGTCGTAGCTGCTGTGCACGATGGCCGCCGTGCGGGCGTCAGCGAAGGAAACCAACGCGCAGCGACGGCTGAGAGAAATGAAAATTTACTGCGACCGCGTGTTTACTTAACGCTATCCACCTCTAGTGTATCCACATAACAACAGCTTTCCAGCCCTACCGGTGTTTTCAACAGATTCACCACTTGATTTCAACAAATATCTCAGTCGACTGGCGGTCGATTATTAAATGAACACTGTACGGGGCCAAATCAGTACTGGCTCAACAAATCGTCCCACCCTTCCGTCAACAACTTATGAACAAACTCTTGTTGGTCGACGAGCGTTTCCACAGAGCGCACGGAGTCCTTGTAGGTGGGGAAAGCGGCCTTGACCTGCTCCTCGTCCAGCTCGTCGACCACGCCGCGTATCAGCAACTTGCTGGTTTTCTCCAGCGGCTCGATCACGCGGCCCAGTCGAGACTCGAGGGTCGCCTTCATGCGCACCGTGGCCGGCGCTGAGAACGAAAATCGAATGTGTAAATGCTAGAGGAGAAGACAGATAATTTTTGTAGAGTGCAAAAATCAGTATTTGAGTGTTTATAAATTACGGATATAAATACAACTCATCTGATGAATTAATTCCTACCTGTTAGACGAGCGGGAAAAAATATCCCCCCTCGAATAATTCCCACCTTTAGAGGCATATGATAAATTTGCTGTGTATAATTTGGACAAAAATAGCATGTTTCCCAATAAAGCATATTCCCAAGTTAATTTAAATGTGCTTGAAAATTCGAACAAAATAATAATCCACCCTCTTGAATTATTCCACCGTCAAACAAGTCTGACGAAAAAGTATTTCCCAGAGGAATTATTCGAGAAAATACGGTAATTATTTATGATCAGTTATAACTCTATAAATAATCGATACACAAACGCACTTTGAGGCAGGAAAATCTTGAGTCTTTTATTCGGCCGCGAACGCATGTAAACGAGGCAGTTCATGGCCTGCGCCATTGCGCGCACGTCCGCTTGGTAAGTCAACGTGAGTCGTCCGCGCCGCAGCACATTGTGCTCGACCTGCTGCGCCTGTTGCACTTTGAAGTTGCCGGCTGAAAGTAAATATAGCAGACATGGTTTCATGGACCTTCGACACAAGACTCAGAATCGACTCAACTCACCGGTATGCACAGATGCGCGGTATTCTACAGAGATAGCCCTCTGCACCGCCTGATACATGAACGGATCGGTCAGCTCGCCCAGCGACACGTTTTCAATTATCAGCTTGCACCGGTCGTCCGGGTTGCTGCAGGCTGCGCGAGTAAATCGACATTTATTTAGAAGAATCCAACCCCACAGCGGAACAATTCGAGTGACAAAAAACCCTATCCAAACCCACTTCTCCACTGGAACTCGGGCGCTCCGTCCCAAATGACCTCAAACTTGATCTCCTCCCTCTTCTTGCGGCCGCCCTTGTCGCCGCCCTGCTCGTCGGCGCCGTTGTCATTGTCGTGCTCGTGCTCGTTGTCGTTGTCGTGCTCGCCGGACTCGTCGACGGCCGTGGAATTGACCTCGTCGCCGTCGGCGGGCTTGTGCTCGCCGTTCACTGTGCAAAAAATACATAAAATACATTTTGAGAATTGTATTTTTGCCTACATATATTCCTGGGTAGATCCATACATGTTCACTCATTGAAACTAGGGTTCAAACGGGATCCCGGTCCTGAATCCCGGGAATTTTCTGGATTTTGTGGTCCCGATCCCGCAACCTCAATCACGATCCCGAAATCCCCAAAAAGTCAATCCCGATCCTGATCCCGAAAGTTTTCAAAACCCACTCCCGATCCCGATACCATAACTCCAATCCCGATCCCGTAAAAATCAGTGGAAATAATAAAAAGTGAAAAATGACGTTTTTGCACTAAAAATGAGACCAGAAACCTCCGTCATCTATTTTATGCCACCTTTCTGGCATTCGAGAGTGTTTTTAAACCTTTGTGAACAACTCTGAATGCCAGAATAATGGCCAAAATATCGATCCTAAGACCCCAATCCCAAAAAATGCCAATCCCGATCCCGTAACCACAATCCCGAAATCTAAAAAAACAATCCCGATACCGTGACCTTAATCTCGATATCTCAAAAAGCCAATCCCGATCCCGATACAGAAAAGTCAATCCCGTTTGAACGCTAATTGAAACTGCAGCAAAAACGGTAAAATTGTCAGGGTTCTCATTTTTAGGCTTTCTGGAAAACAGACGGAATGATATAGAAGACAGAAAAATATTGCATTTCCGCAAGAACAGAACAATGTTCAATCACATGTGATTCTGGAGAAAAAATGTAGCTCAAATTGTGAGCACTCTTAAATACCAGACAGTGAAATTTACCAACCTTCAGCAATCGTGCCACTTTTATTAATGCCATTGGTTTTGTCTTTGCCGCCCGCAGCTGCCGTCTCTTTGGTTTCAGTTTCTGCAGGTGCGGTTTCATTCTCGGCCAAGTTTACCCAGGCGCCATCCTTCTGCTCGCCGTCGTCGCCCACTTCGTCGGACACAATAAAGTCGCCGCTCGGCTTATCTGAGAATGGTGACATAAATGTAAACACAAACACCTATCGGAAAAATTCACATTTTTTGCTTGTCGACATTCTTCTACGGACATATTGACTCGAAATTGACTTATCTCTTGACTTAACGTTTGTCTATTGCCTGGCCCCTTATAAGTAAACTCATAAGATGTGCATGTGCTGCTTAAATTAAATAATGCAGCTTAAAGAGTATTTATTCTTCCATTTTTAAGCATTTCCTATACTTTACATCATTAGACTAGGGGCAAACCAACTAGTATTGAGCTTTTAGTATCGGTATCGCAAAAAAGGAAAAAGTAGAAAAAGTCGAAAAACGCAGTTTTGGCTTAAAAATGTCTGGCGACGAGGAACGCGGACACCCGGAGGAAAATCGCAGAGAGGAAGCGAACGAGGACGGAAATTTGGCCATAATGGAGGAGGACGACTCGCTTTTAGAGCCGGTGCCCGAAAATGTGCCGAAAAAGACGGACAAAGAACCCGCGGTTGGTTTAAAAGCGAAACAGCAAGTTTTTGCAATTTGGGGATATTTGCTCGTTACTGCACTTGTTGTGTTCACGGTGATGAACACAATTGCTTGTGACTCTGTTGATGTCCAAATATACGGACATGCCTTGCCCGAATTAAGGGTACGTTCGATAAAATATCGAACTGGAACGTTGCCAACTGCCATGCAGGAAAGCAGTGGTGCGTGCTTGGCATTGCTGGCCGCGAAAAAGCGCAAGGCCAAAGAAGACATGGCCAAAACTCCAAAGCGCATGCGAGAAACAGAAGAGCGCACACAGGAAGACACTTTGAGGTCTGCCAGACGCGATATAAGGCGCGGCATGGAAAAGGACGGCGAGGAAGCCTACACGTTCCTCGCTGACATGGACTTCGTGCTGTCCGTACTGATGGACAATGAACGCCGCATGTGCGCTCTGGAAAGGCGGGCTCACAAGTCCGAAAAACGCTATTCCGACCTGAGAGATCGGGTTAGCGATCTCGAAAGCGACACTTCATCGCCCTGTGAAACACCGCCGGCCCGCACGCCGCCGATAAAATTCGCGGCCTACGAATTTTCAGACCAATTAAGTCTGACGTGGCCGTACCCTGTCATGCTGGATCACTGTGACGATCCATATCCATGCATGATGCTGGCGTTGATGCGGGTTAGCTACTTAAAAGCGATTACAGCGCCATTTTTACGTAGTTATGACGTGGCCTATTTACAGCTGCAAATGGAGCATTGCGGTGCTTCCGATGAGGATTACACCGAGTTGGCGCGCATGTCAGCGGCGTACCGGTGCCACAGCGGTGCTGGTTTTGATGAGCGTTGGTACGACTGGTACCGCGACACGCAACGGCTGTGGGCCAACATTGCGAAAGGGGAACATTGGTTCCCTATGGACGACATCTCGAGCGTGGAAGGTGCCAAGGAATCAGCGGCGTACAAGGCCCTTTTGGACATGGTTTGTTTGCAACCCACTAAAAAACTCGTAACGCATATACAAGCAATCTGTGATATAACACAGATACGGGGTGCTATCAACTGCAGCAAAACGCTGGCGCCGATTTTGGTCTGCACATACGTGGAGACGGATGGAGAGAAAAAATGGTGCTGCCTTGTTTCATGTGGAAGGCACCCATTTAATGCCCAGGCACCGTGGGATTTCCGATCGGCCTTAATGATCGGGGCGGAAAAATACGAGGCCGAGGTATCACAAAAAATTATTAATTTTTCCAAAATTGCAATATTCTAGGCGCACATTTGCTTATGATCCACACACAGGTGGATATTGCGAATGAGCAGCGCAAGTTCTGGCTGAAGCCATTTATGGGGCTTCTGGGCGAAGCGATGACGGACATCAGGGAGGAGCTGCTCAACACTTTTGTGGAGAAAGTGGGTCCGCGGCGGCTAAATGACCGCGATTTCAAGATCTACATGGACACAAAAATATGGGCGGATGATTACACCGAACCGTCCCATAAAGTACGCTATGTGGCGCACTTTGGGCAGCTTGTACGCGCCCGCGAAACACAGGCGTCGGCTCAGCCTGAGTCGGGGAGATCCAGTCGCATTGGACATGTGCCGAAAACAATGTTAGCATTTCCCAAACGCAGAGTAATGCATGTATCGCTGACATTTATGTATTCGAAATTATGAACTTACAGCCACCGGGCGGGGCGGCGCTACGGGCGGGCAGCTGAGCCAACGTAAAGGGCAGTTCGCGTAGCGGCACTTTCCAATCACTGTCGCAACAAAATTTTCAGGTTTGTGACGAGACCGTGGGGCCCCAAATTGTTGAAAACGTCCAAGACGATGACTTGGACGTATCCGCCAAAGTACCGGCTGAACACGAGGATGGTGAGCGCGCAAGCTCGCCAGAGCCCGAACATATTGAGCATCAAGCCCAGGAAATTCAGGGCAATGTCCAACCTGCCAGCAATGAGCGGGCTCCTGAAGAAGCGGATGGAAATATGCCGCCGCTGGACATATTCGCGCCGGAGGATGACGGTGCGGCCGAAGCACAGGGCGTGGCCGAGGGCGAGGCTGCCGCTGCCAAACCAGCAGCTGATCAACCTGGACCGATTTATATCCAGCCAGAGGATCTGAGCGAGGAAACAAAGACGGAGATCCAAGCATGCCTGCAAAGATCGATGCGCGGCGAGCGCCACCGCATGGATGTCACACTGGTAAGCGTGCCGCAGATCTCCAATGAAGAGATTACAGTGGCCGAAATGCTGCGACACGTGCGCGTGGGGTCTGCTTGGGCGCCGGATGCCCCGCACCGAGAATTCACTCGGCCGCTGAATGTGTTCTACGAGCTGCCGCCCTGGCGCAGGCACTACATTGACCTGCCACGCGCGTCCAAATTTGTGCTGACCGTTGGAGATAGCACCACGGCGCGCCTGCCAATTGAATACCAGCGCCTCACCCAAAATCGAAACTGGGCTGGCGAAATGAAGCTGTTCCGCGGCGCCTTTCACGGCAAGCGCATGGGGTCGATAATCCCCACGGTCATCAACTGCTACACCCCCATGAGGCGCTACAACGCAGTCCTGGTCAAGGGCGTGCTCGACAGCCTGGCCACGCTGGAGAGCATGAACCACTTTGACGAGGCGCACGCCATGGCCACGCTGTGCCACCCTATGCTGCACATGCTGACGCGCCTGCGGGCCTGGATGAGCAACTGGCAGATGCGCGATGCACAAATTTATGTGTGCATTGAGCCCGCTGCTGCACGCGCCCCTGTCTCGGTGCATGGACTAGCGCAGCATCGACGACACCATGCAATGGGTGCGAAACCTGGAGTACCTGGTCTGGAGCTATTTCCGGGACATGCCCTTCGTGACGGCACTGCGGCCGATCGAGTGGCTGACAAAGAACTTGGTGCGGTTCTGCGAGCTGAACAACGAACAGATCGCTTATCTGTTTGGCTGCCAAAGGGATGGCATTCACGCCTCCCACCTATTTGACACGATCGTAATGCGCGAACTGGTGAAGGAAATGAGCTTGAATGAACCGTTGGTTCCACTTAAGAACCGCTATAGTATGTATGGCAAACCATTGGACATTAATGAACCCCCCTTATCAGAATCGTGGGCGGAGTTGGCGCAGCCGATGCCGAGGCACGGGTCGATTTGGAGCAGAGACTGGAGGCCGGTTTGGTCGTCCCCAGCGTCAAGGGGGTGTGGGCGAACGATATTAGGGACGTCCTGCGCCGGCTGTGCATGCCGCGCCGCAACAGCCGCTGAGGTTTGTAGCTATAACTTGGCATATTTCCAAGTAACGCTGTTGGATGTTGAAATTGACCAATACGAATTCAACTGCATGCACGCAGATGCCACCCGTTTTATGGTGCACCGGTCAGAGAGCGGAGGATTTGGGCAGAATTTTTTAGGGGACCATTTGACAGCGTGTATTGCTGCCAAATGTGATTGTTTGATTTTTTTAAATCTCTTACGTTTACAGAGATCTCTGCCGTCGAATTTATCGCTTTACGGTTTTTTGGAAATGTTTTATCGTGCATTCTGTCCCCCCCCCAAATACATATTTTTGGGTTTTTTTCGGAACATTCAGGAATTGTTCACATCGGAACTGGTAAAAAATGGTTTTGCAGTCAGTATGCAATTTCTTTTTGATGTGTTTGTTTGGTGTTCGTTTTTTGGCAATTACATGAAGATTTTTTGCGTGAACTGGAAGTCAAGAATTGAATTTACTGCGTTCAAATTACTCATCTGCGTGCTGGTATTGCACTGCGCTCCGACTTTTGCGATTACACTGCAAATTACAAATAACATAAAAATATCAGACGTGCCAGTAGCAGCAAGCCTAGCGACAGGGGCATTTTTGGCTCAGTGCAGTCGGAGTAAGGTTAACGCCGTGAAAAATGGACATGAATTAACAGTCCTGTACCAGAACGTTAGATCATTACGCGGGAATTTTAACGCTCTAAGAGAAGTCTCGAGCAAGATGCAGTATGACGTCATTTGTCTATGTGAAGCGCAATGTCTTTTCGGCGTGGATGCTCCGCAATTGAAAAACTATGATCGATTTATACGTGTCAAGTCAGACACAAAGAAAACAGGTGGTCTGCTGATTTACACGCATGTGAAGTGGCGGGGTGAATATGTCTCACCCAATAGACATGAAGATCACATAATAAGCATTCATTTACAAAGCAAAACGGGTAGAGTAGGAGTGACGCTAGTTTACCTGGAAAACAATGGCAAGGCAAGCCGCTCGCAATCAATAATGGAAAATAATAAGTCGATTCTGCTGAACACTTTGACGGATGTGATTGCAAAAAACAGATTGAAAAACATCGAAACACTATTGGTCAGAGATTTTAACGGCCACATAGGGACCGGTAAATGGGGAATACCGGGCAACACTGCGACATTGAATGCAAACGGTAGGGAAGTTCGCAATTGGTACAAAGAATCCGGATTAGAATTATTGAATAAAAAAATGTCTGGTTTATGGACATTTACGCGCCATAATTGTAGATTGATTATTGATCTGGCGCTTTTGGACAGTTGGCAAACGCGACTGATAAACGGTCGAATAGACGACGATGGGACATCAAGTCCGATGTCGAGTGACCATCACGCACTGGAATTAACTTTGCATTGGCCGGATTGTGAGGCTCGCAATGTAACTGCCCACTCGACGAAAATTTCACGGAAGAAACTGCACCTGGAACAGTTATCTGAACTCATGAATGATAACCCGCTGAACAAGGGAAACTCACATTCGAGTTTCATTGATTCGATTCATGATTTAGCTAACAGGGTTGCGCCAATGACACCCAAGGGCGGGCGGCAAAAGCGGGAAAAATACGACAATTATGAGTTAAAGCTGTCCAGGAAGGTTAATAAATCCTGACGGCATTTAAAAAAGAATCGGACGGACAAAGAGGCCATTTTACGGCTGCGTTTGGCACGCCTACATTTGCACAAATACAGATGCGCAAAAAAGGATGAAAAAGAATTACATTTCATAACTCAGCTGCAATATAACTGCAGTACGGCAGTAAAGCGCCTTTACCATCACATGAATGGAATGAAGGATGTTTCATCGAGGCGCTTTGCATTGGAAAACGAGGCGGGGCTAGTATGCACCGAACCGGAAATACAACGGGAACTAGAACGGGCCTGGGACATTGTGATGTCTCCAAACCCAGGATCCAAAAATATGGATGCGCGAAAATGGTTTGGCGGGGACATTATCAGCCCCGAATCAAAATCTGAGTTAACAAAACTGATTACCGAATCGGAAATTCGCGCGGAAATCAAAAAGTTCAAAAGCGGAAAATCTGCTGGCACAACCGAAATGCCACATGAGGTTTTAAAGATTCTGGACCAGTCACGAATTCTTTGCCTTGTGACGCTGTTTAATGACGGAGGCAGAATTGACCCCGATAAACAGCTGTGCAAAATGGTACTTTTGCACAAAAAGGGGAGTACTATGGACATTAGAAACTACCGTACTTTGGGAATTGGATGTAATGTAATGAAATTATACATGTCGGTTCTGAATAGGCGCACGCTTGACGCCTTCGGAAAAAAATAACGGATTCGGTGACATTCAGGGCGGATTTCGTGGAAAGCGACGAACATTGGATAACGTCGTGATAATGCAGGCATGCAAAAGACACGCGGACAAAACAAAGGGGAGATTAATCTCATGCTTCGTCGATGCGGTAAAGGCATTTGACCGCGTGAATAGAAAGAAATTGTGGGCTGAAATGGGTCACTTTGGATACCCATCGAAATTTGTGCAAGCGGTCACAAATACCTATAAAAACCAAAAATGCGTAATGACATTTGGCGACCACGTTAGCAAGGAAATGGAGTATCCCATCGGTTTGAGACAGGGATGCTGTTGGTCTCCCACTGGCTTTATAATTTACCTGGCAGATTTGCGCTTCCACCTAGAGGCGGCTGACGTAGGAGCCAGATTTGGGCCGCATAAAGTACCGGCTTTATTTTTCGCCGATGATATTTGCTTTTTGAGCAAAACAGAATCTGATCTACAACGCACGCTGGACATCTTTTCCAGATGGAGTTGGGATTGGGATGTGGCAATTAACGCCACGAAGAGTTTTGTTCTGCGATGGGGACAAAAGGCGAACCCATCCAAAAAATGGAAACTGGGTTTCAACCATCACAAAAAAGGAATGTTCATTTCCGAAACCAACAAAATAAAATATCTCGGTGTGACTCTAACTAGTGCTTGTGACACCTTCGAAGAACACAGGAAAAATGCCGTGCGGAAAGCTGAACGGCTGGGTGAACTGTGTCAAAAATCTGCGAACTTGACAGATGCAAAATTCTGGTGCGTAGATTTCATGTGGAAACAATACGCGGAAAGCGCGATTGCGTATGGGCTGGAGGTGACCGGAATACGGCGCCCACAATTGGAAGCGATTGATAAATCCTTCCTAAAGGCAGTTAAACAAAGTGTGGGGTTGCTCAAAACCACGTGCTCTGATGCGATTTGGTTTGATTTGGGCTGTGTTAAGCCTTCCGATCGGATTAGAAAACACATGATTGCGTATTCGGGCTATTTGAGTGGATTAATTGGAAATTTGATGAGATGTGCTTATGATCACTTGTGCGAGAATCTTCCCCGTCGCTCAAATGCGCTACAGCGGGATTTGATGGGCACTTGTGTCCCAGACAGGGCCGCGATTTATGCGCGCTTCTACAATTTCATGCCAAACAACGGAGCCCCGAGGAATAAGGCGTGGCTCAAAAAGTTGGTAAAGGTCCGATGTACGGATCGGCAACGGAATTTGATGGCGGAAAAGAAAAGTCAGTGCTACCGACTACATGATTTGGATGATGTTTTACATATACGCAGCTTTTTGGGCCGCCATAGATGGTGGCTACAGGCACGGTACAATGCCTTACAAATTCCAAATGGAGCGCGCTGCATGGATTGTGGGCACGACTCAGGTGGAGCGATACTGACACCTAAGCATATATTACTGACGTGCTCAAAAACACGCCATACGAACTCGAATTTGTTCGAAAAACAAGGCGATAAATGTCCTTGTCAAGCTCCAAGCATGGACTCAACAACAGCCAAATGCACTGGCACACATTGGATGCTAGATGTCACAATCATCGCGAAATGATTTCGAGCTTGATATCAAAGCGTATCAAACACTGTGAATGGCAGTGTATGCGCCTTACGCACGGCGCGTCAGATAGATAATTTATCTGACTGCTCATGCATGAGCAATAAATACGCTCTTTATTTTCCTACCGCGCCGGCTGCTTCTCTTCTGGCACTCCTCGCGGAATATGGTCGACAATGGTCCCAGTATATGTGATACTTTTACGTATGATTACTTCACGTAGTGATGTTGTTTTTTTTCTTCACGTTGTGATACTTCTTTACAACCGTTTTGCGTTGTTTAAATTTATGGATGTTCTCTGTGTAGAGCATACACAACATGATGACATTTTCATTAGTAGTCCCAGTATCGAAAATCGGTAAAAACAATGAATACATACATACATACATACATAGTTGTGTAGTTCCTTTGGCACCAAAATTTGTATTTCCTTAAAATGCAAAAAGTTATTTAAATTACAGTGTTTTAAAGGTATTCGCGTGTTGCTAGTCATTTTCAATGCGTACTTCACTAAATTTGGTACCATTTCATACATAACAAATTCATTATCATCTACTATATTTTTGGAGACTTCTGCCAAGTTTAAAAGCTCAAAATTGGGGTGAAGGCAACCGAGATGGATGAGCTGAAAATTCCATCAGATTTTTGGGGCTTGGGTTAAAAATGGCTGCGCCCCAGCTCCCCCGAACAGCAGATTTTGTCAAAAGAAAACATTCACTACAAGGCCAAAAAAAATTCACTTCGCTCGATATGGCAGTATGGCCCCACACACGCTAAATGACATTGACACCACATGTCAACTGGTTCCGTTCCCATTCCAAAGCTTGCATTGGAACGTCACAGGGGTATCTTGAATTTCGACCCTCTCAGAGGTTGGATAGATAGCAAATCGCTCCTCTGGGGAATTTTTCTGGGGGGTTGCGGTGGTTTGATATATAGGCTTTTTCTGGGCACAGAAGGAAGAAAAAGGAGGAATATAGCTAAAAGTAGGTGTAAAATAGCTCAAAAATGGTGTAAAAGAGCATTTAGTACTAAAAATAGCTGAAAATATAGAAATAGAAAAATAGGCAACCAGAACTATGATTTTGAAAGTGAAAATCTATAAAAAGGTATGAAAAATAGCGATTTTGAGCGAAAATTGGGGTATAGTTTCTCAAAAATCGCTCCAGATAGGTAGATAGCTGGGCGATTTGGGAGGGGGTTTAGGGGGTAGTAGCCCAAAATTTTGCCTCCAGGATAGATAGATAGCTGAGCAGCCTCCGGGATAGATAGATAGCTGGGCCGTTTGGGGGGGGGGGGGGTACCCCCCCCCAACCCCATTTCAGACCCCTGCGCTAGTTGACATCGACACCAAATGTCAACTGGTGCTGATCCTGATTCAAAGCTTGCCTACGAGCCAACGAATGACGTTCCAGTGGTCTCAAATGGGGGGGGGGTTGGGGAGGGGGTTCCCCCTAGGGTTCAAACGGGATTGACTTTTCGGGATCAGGATCGGGATTCACTTTTTGAGATTTCGGGATCGGGATCGGGATTGGGGTTTCGGGATCGGGATCGGGATTGGTATTTTGAGATTTCGGGATCGGGATCGGGATTGGCCGGGATTGGGGTCACGGGATCGGGATCGGGATTGGCATTTTTTCGGGATCGGGATTGGGGTGTAGGGATAGAGATTTTCGTCACTGTTCTGGCATTCACAGTTGTTCATAAAGGTCTTGAAACACTGTTGGATGCCAGAAAAGTGACATAAAATGGACGCTGGGGGTTTGCGTTCACATTTTTGCACGCAAAAATTTCATTTTTAAACTTTTTATAATTTTCACTATTTTTTCCGGGATCAGGATCCCGGACTTGGGAGATTCTCGGGATCGGGATTTGAAAGTTTTCGGGATCGGGATCGGGATTGGTATTTTTGGATTTCGGGATCGGTATCGGGATTGGGGTTTCGGGATCGGGATCGGGACTGCTAAATCCCGGAATTTCACGGGATCCGGGATCGGGATCCCGTTTGAACCCTAGTTCCCCCCCCCCCAAACCGCCCAGCTATCTATCTATCCTGGAGGCCGCTCAGCTATCTATCTATCCCAGAGGCAAAATTTTGGGCTACTACCCCCTAAACCCCCCCCCCCAAATCGCCCAGCTATCTACCTATCTGAAGCGATTTTTGAGAAACTATACCCCAATTTTCACTCAAAATCGCATTTTTCATACCTTTTTATAGGTTTTCACTTCCAAAATCATAGTTCTGGTTGCCTATTTTCCTATTTGCCTATTTTCAGCTATTTTTAGTACTAAATGCTCTTGTATACCATTTTTGAGCTATTTTACACCTACTTTTTGCGATTTTTCCCCCTTTTCTTCCTTCTATGCCCAGAAAAAGCCTATATATCGAACCACCACAACCCCCCCCCCAGAAAAATTTTCAGCTATCTATCCCTGTGGAGGACGGATTTGCTATCCATCCAACCACTCAGAGGGTCGAAATTCAAGATACCCCTGAACTAGCGTGTGTGGGCCCTGTGGCACATGCTTTGCAGAACGAATGAAACCCCCCCCCCCCGAATGCCAAAACACCAACCATCAGAGGCAAGCATCTCAAAAGTATACGGCAAATCTGATGTTTTACTTTCGATAAAGATGCGCTTGGCATGCAGTCCCGCACCAAACGTGATCACTACATCCTGCGCGTTAAAGCATTTCACTGAACGAATTCTTCGCAAAGGAATATTACATCCCGCCGGAATATTGAATTACCTTGCCAGAAGACTCATTGGTGCACAACCTCAAACCCTCGATGGATTCGGGCAGGATGTCAAATTTGGTCTTGAGGGCGTCCTTAACTTTTTCCTTCCAATCGTCGTCAAGGGTAAACCCCGATAGTTTCAGTGACTTTTGTAGGTCAACACCGTCCGCCACAACCGCCTGGACGTTTTCGAAGACGCGATCTGAGGACAGAAAATTACTAATTACACATTCCAGTGAAGCAAATCTAAATACGGCGGGCGCTACACTGATCTATCAAATGGACAATTTCACTGATTTTTCAAAAACGCACCAGATGCTTCCGTGGCGGCGGCCGATGCATCGTCGCTCGTCGCTTTGGGTTCCTCAACTGTTGTCGCAGCCATTTTCGATAACGCGAAGACTTTTTCCAATTTTTCGGATCCAGTTGAGCAAAAACTGGGCCAAATTTTTTTCACGTAATCTCCACGAGCTGCATCGAAAATTTCCGTGCAAAAGTTACCGTAAGATATCTTTTCGTTGTAATAAAGGCGTAGTTTTACCGCTTAAAGTTTTTTCAGAAAAGACGTAAGCAGGTGCTGGAAATCAGCCAAAAATTCATAAAAAGAAAATTTCTGGTGCATGCTTCCGGCTTATTCATGCTCGTGCGTTGGAAAATAGACTCTTTTTGGCACGATGCCAACGCACTGTAACGTCGTATATTGAAATGGTAAAAAGCTTAAAAGAATTCTACCAACTGTTTTCTAGGAAAATTCACTATTTTGGGCTTAAGCTTAGGCTTAGGCTTAGGTAAAAAATTAGCCCAACTAACCATTTTAAGCTTAGGCCTACTAACCATTTTAAGCTTAGGCCTACTAACCATTTTAAGCTTAGGCCTACTAACCATTTTAAGCTTAGGCCTACTAACCATTTTAAGCTTAGGCCTACTAACCATTTTAAGCTTAGGCCTACTAACCATTTTAAGCTTAGGCCTACCAACCATTTTAAGCTTAGCCCTACTAACCATTTTAAGCTTAGGCCTACTAACTATTTTAAGCTTAGGCCTACTAACCATTTTAAGCTTAGCCCTACTAACCATTTTAAGCTTAGCCCTACTAACCATTTTAAGCTTAGGGCAATGAACCATTTTAAAAATGGCTTAAATAGGTAGTGGTAAAGTCAAATGTAAAGTGAAGTGTCAAATGTAAAGTAAAATGTCAATTGTGTATCCAAATCTTTTTTTTCGTATCCAAATCTTATGTTTTTGTATCCAAATCTTACTTTTCGAAATAAGATTTGGATACAAAAACATAAGATTTGGATACGAAAAAAAAAGATTTGGATACACAATTGACATTTTACTTTACATTTGACACTTTACTTTACATTTGACACTTTACTTAACATTTGACTTTGCATTTGACTTTACATTTGACACTTTTCTTTACATTTGACATTTGACTTTGCATTTGACTCTACATTTGACACTTTTCTTTACATTTCACATTTGACTTTACATTTGACACCTTACTCTTTACTTTACATTTCACATTTGACTTTGCATTTGACCTTCCATTTGACACTTTACTTTACATTTCACATTTGACTTTACATTTGACACTTTACTCTTTACTTAACATTTCACATTTGACACTTGACTTTACATTTCACATTTGACTCTACATTTGACACTTTACTCTTTACTTAACATTTCACATTTGACTTTACATTTGACACTTTACTCTTTACTTTACATTACACATTTGACTGTGTTTGACAGCTACCAGGTTGTTTTTACCCAACTGTATCAAGGTAACTACCACAGTGGTGATAAATAATATCACCACTATGGTAGTTACCTTGATACAGTTGGGCAAAAACCATGTTGCCAAACCCGCGAGGTACAGAGCCAGCTAGAGCCAATTCCAGACCACAGCAAACATGTCCAAACAGAGCCAGCTGGTGCCTGCAGGCTCCGCCCACTGTGTTAGTGTAACTGCTCTAACCTCTGTCACCCACCCAGTATAAAACCAGCTCCCTAGACAGCCAGAGCTCAAGTCAGACCCACTTGGGTCTGCACCTAGACTCAATATAGGGTTCTACCTCCTATATTGGGATTGTATTTTTATGTAGGGGGTGTTCCCGACCAGTGGCCCCCGGTGCATAGGATGGGCCCCTATAAGTATTAAGATGTCACATGATTGCGACAGTGGTTGCGCGTTTTGTCTTTTAGATAAAACGTGCAAAATAGTCGCTTTTGGCAAAACGCCCAGCAGTAATAAACAGAAAAAGCGTACGAGCATGAAATAGCCCATGCTTCCTCTTTTCGTTCGGCTGCCGCCATCCTTCCATTCGTTCTGAAATAAACAAAATCGAAATTCTGCTGCAGCAACACAATACATCATGTAAGTTGATGCTTCGTACGATGCGACCACTTTATCCCATCCAACTGGTGTTAAAATGACTTATGAGTCACACATTTTGTCGCAATGCAAAATTGTGCAGTGTGAAATGTTGCACCTGTCGCAGGTCGTCAGCACCGCCGCCGTCGCAGAACTCGAAAAGTAAGCGCCTGGACCAGACGCAGGCCGAGGTCAACGAGGTTTGTACCGTGTTTACGCCCATAGAAAAGCATAGGGGGTGCTCAGTCGGCTGTTGTTTACGAGATCGCGACTTATTTCCAGATCCTTGGTAGGAATTGACTGAGTATGTGTCTTTTCTGTTGTCAAGGCCTACTTGAGGGTGGTTGTAAACACCTTCCCGGTCACGTCCGGCAGTCATTTTTTGATTTTACTTCTTACATCGTATCCCCAGTTCTATGGCGCCCCAGAGGCTGAAACTTGGGGGAGATATTGGCGCAACCCCCCTCTACTTCGCATGAATTGGGGGGTCGCGGCGACCCCTTACAGGGTGGGTCGCCCTAAGTGCAATTTTTTTGGTGGCTTTTCTGGTGTCCCACAGCAGGTCCGTCACCCGCTAATTTCTGATCTGTGGAAGGGGTAAAAATCTAAAATTTTGGGGATGTGTTACCAACACAACTCCCCTACTATACACTATTCAATAATGTGAGATTAATGTGAAAAATTTCTAAAAAATTTGCTTATTCTCTAAAAAACACCACTCCCCTACAGATTGATGACAAAAAATTAACTTTTTGGAACTTTTTTATTAGACACTTGAAGAGCTGGTTTATCATACTTTAAAGGGAAGGGTTTGATGTTTAAAGTTATGTAAAGAATCATACCTCTAAAATGCCTGCATCGCAAAATTTACTTACGGTGAATTTCAAAGTGTAAATTTTGTAAATTTTTGTTCCTGAAATGATGTCATTATGATGTCATAAAATTCGCCCTAAGTAAATTTTGCAATGCAGGCATTTTAGAGGTATGGTTCTTTACAAAACTCTAAACATCAAACCCTTCCCTTTAAAGTATCGTAAACCAGCTATTCAAGTGTCTAATGAAAAAGTTCCAAAAAGTGAATTTTTTGTCATCAATCTATTGGGGAGTGGTGTTTTTTTGTAGAGAATAAGCAAATTTTTAAAAAAAATTTCACATTAATCTCACATTTTTGAATAGTGTATAGTAAGGGAGTGGTGTTGGTAACACATCCCCAAAATTTTAGATTTATACCCCTCCCACAGCTCAGAAATCAGCGGTGCTGTGGGACACCAAAAAAGCCAAAAACAAATTTGCATTTAGGGCAACCCACCCTGGGAGGGGTCGCCGCGACCCCCCCAATTCATGCGAAGTAGAGGGGGGTTGCGCCAATATCTCCCCCAAGTTTCAGCCTCTGGGGCGCCCTAGAACTGGGGATAGGATGTAAGAAGTAAAATCAAAAAATGACTGCCGGACGTGACCGGGAAGGTGTTTATATGATTGATTCGGGACTGGTGTCGAATATAGATTGAAAGTTTGAGAGTCAATATTCTTGCCAACTCTGGATCGAGATCCCATTCTGTATTCCCAGCTGTATGTGGAATAAAGTGAACCATGTCTGAAAATTTGCGCTGTCTAAAGCTAGGATATAATAATTATTATATCTTTTCAGGTTGTGAACATAATGCGGACAAACATTGACAAAGTACTGGAGAGAGATGAAAAATTGTCCCAGTTAGACCACAGGGCAGGTAAAATCATGTTTGTAATCTTTACGCACAAGTAACCCAAGTTTTATTCACTAACAGTTTGGGTAATGTATGCAGTCTATTTGGTGATGCTTCCTACCTAATTGTCTTCTCTCCGGTTTTCACAGTTTGAAACATACTCAATCGCTGGTCAAATTGAGTAGCGGTTTCGTCCGGTCCTGTCCATTTGGGCTGGTGGGCTAATTGTGTTTATATGTTATCTGTCATCGTTGCACAATCTAAATGCCTTTGTTTGTGTGTTACCAGTGGTGTAGCCAGGGGGTACCCTCTTTCCGGGGTGAGACATAGAAATGCAAGGAAATCTGTTCTCGTGCGACGATTTTGAGGCAATTTTTCAAAAATTGAGCACAAGCGTGCATTTTTGCTTCACATTACAGGCATTTTCACTTCACAGGTCGCGATTGCCTCAAGCTCTGTGAAAATGCACTCAATTGTGTCCATGTCACTTTATATGTATGTAAAATACATACACATACAGCGGTCTTAGGCGCCAATGGCGTCATGGCGTGGCGCCTACGAATGGCCCCAGCGCCATGACGCAAGTTCCCTACTACAGTGGTCAAATTTTAGGGGGGCGCCGCGCCCCCGTTTGCCGGGCTCCCTAAACAATCCCCCCCCCCGCTCAAAAGTCCTGGGTACGCCACGGTGTGTGTTTTGTGTTTGTTATTGGTTTCGTCTGTTCGTGTGATTCGAATTCTTTTTGGTTATTTATTTGCAGCTATGCAGCTAAGTAACGCATGCAGCTTTCCAATTTCTTCGGCACTGACGTGTGTGGGGCCCAGCACTTTATCAAAACTACACTGTAGATGACATTCGAAAAACTGCCGATTTTATGCCAGTTAATAAATTTACCATCGAAACATCATCCACGTGTCAAGTAATGTGTGTGAATGATTGAAAAAATCTTTCGTACTCCCGGTATGTTGAGAAGTTAAGATTCGGTGTTTTTGGTATTATTTTTCTCATCGATAAAAATCATGCGTCTTTTTGAATGTTAACTGCAGATTAACGTTCCAGCAAAAGGGGTTGTATGCCCTCGCGCGCTACTGTGCGTAAACCCATCCCCATCCCAGATATACTCCATTTACCAAAACTTTGCAGATGCCTTGCAAGAGGGCGCGTCGCAGTTTGAGAAGTCCGCTGGCACGCTGAAACGGAAGTATTGGTGGCAAAATGTCAAAATGATGATTTTGATGGGGGTGATCGGCTTGATTGTGCTGATCATAATTATCAGTCAGTTTTAATTACTTTTCGTTTTCACTAATTTATTCTTTAAAAGTGATAATAGTGTTACTTTTGTAATGCGATGCACCATTTTCAGTTTACTTCTCCACTTGAGGTGTCGAAGGAAATTTCTGGCCGCGAAATTGGTGTGTGATCATAACATTTTGCATTCTTCAGGTTCGGTGTTAGTTTTCTCACGTTTGTGGTATATTGCTGGCAGATTTTTATTTTTATATAATTAAATGTGGCATCATTCCTTTGTATTTGTTCTGCGTGTGCAAAGCGTCCAACCAAACTCTGCTGCCTTCATCCTAAAATAGCAAGATTGTGTCTTATGGGGCCCACGCACACTAGTTCCCATCAAAATTAATGTCAATTGAATTTAGATTAATTATGTGGCAGTTTATTATACATCGTGACAGTTCCATTGTTTCTGTTGAGCGTGATGCTTTAAAAAAATTGTAAGTTATTTAGTGACATCCAGTTGACATTATTCGCGATGTCGACTAGTGTGTGTGGGCCCATTGTCAACTGACTTCTATCTGATAAATACATCCCAAGTCATTTCTGGTATCTAGTTCGTGTGTGCCTTCCGCAGCTTGCTAACACTTTATGTTTCTCTTGAGTGTTATCGTCAACACCTTCATAATCATTCATGAATAAATTTTCATATGTAAAGTACTATCTGTTAAACTTATTCACGCGCATTCGTACTCGTGTACTTTCTACCCAATATCCGATTTTTGTCGCGCCGGCGGAAAACTTTGCTGGGTGTTGCCGCATTTGGCAAGCTATAGGCGCCGCTGTATCGCTTTCTAAATTTGTCGTGGATAACTTCGACACTTAGTATCATGATCGCTGCTGGCAGGCAGATGAAAATGATTATTCTGAATAGCAGGGGTGTGATGTCTTCATAATTCAGCTGATGGTAGAGCGTTCTCGGCTTGAAGTCCACCTGAGTGCAGAAATGATTTAGCATGTAAAGTGTTGCACCCGATCACATGTAAAGTGTTAGTGGGCTATATGGGATCATTTTATTTCGGTATATAAACTGTAACATACAAAATGGTGCGCTGTGGCATGTAAACTGCAAATTCGCCGTGTATCAAGCGGCTAGCATTTGTTGTGGTGTTATAAAACCTCATTTTATGTTCCGCGGGGTTCTAGTAGATGCAAACATCTCACCGGCATGTGCCTCTTCTTGTATCTCCGCATGATTGTCCTCACAGCGGGCAAAAGCGTGATCAACGCTTGGTCCAGCTCGTTTCTGGCAATTTTATCGAAGCCCGGCTTACAGGCGAAACTGAGATACGTTTCTGGCGGTGTCGCGTCGTGGATCAGCATCACGCTGTTTGTCTGGTACACTGTGGGTTGCGCAGATGAGTGGTTATGTAGGTGTGTGTAATATCTGTTTAGCTGTTGGGGGTTTGCTGGATGTGCCTAACTTGTGTTTATGTAGTTGCTACTCGAAATTTACCAAAAATTCGAATTAGCCAGGAAAATCTCCGGTTGCAGCCTTATTTTTCACTCTTTTTGACTCCAATTTACAAGTTCGAGCCCTGCCCGATCCCCCAAACACCCCCAGGGGGTTTATTATTTCGCCAGCAGAATTTGAGTGGGTCTATTATTTCGCCAGAAATTTTTGGAAATTCCCCATTCTCAGACGTATAAAAATCAAACAATTACATAGATGTACATGTGTTTATAGTCATATATGACTGTGTATACACATAAACCCTTCCCTAACTTCACTCAATCATCTTTCAATCATTTTAACGTGTGTTCTGCATTGTACAGATCACAAACTGTGGTATTTGTCATGTACGTTCACTTTACATTCAATTTTAGGGGAGGGGGGGTGGTATTTCGAGGGCGGGGTTCATTCGAGGTAATACGGTATCTATTCAAGTGGAGCGAATTTCGAGCGATTTTCCCCACATTTTCTCTCAAAATTCGTTCTCGTTACATTCTCGTTCTCACAATGTACGTTCTCGTTACTTTCAATATTAGGGGGGGGGGGTAATTCGAGGTAATACGCTATATGCATAGCGAAGTATCTATTGCCGAACTTTTTCTGTAAGTTGCCACAAAGTGCATGTATGTCGACGTCACCAATTCGCTGTCCATCAACGAGAAATACACTCCGGTGTCATTGAGGATCATTTTTTGCACGTTGCTCACGTTACCGTAGTATGGAGGCACCCGGCTGAGCACTTGGTCCATATTCTGCGTTTTGTTCTGACTTGCTGTGATGCATTGGCGGCCCACACACTAGTTGACACACGTGTGTCAACTGGTCTATGTCAACTCAGTATTCGCCTTCACGTGTCGCAGAGCCATCTCGAAATGTACACGCGGCGATGTTGAAAAATTAATATCACGGCAAGTGGTGTTGGAAAAAAAACGTTTTTTTTAAATAAAAAAACGTTGTTTTTTTAAAGTTCCCAGATATGACCTTGTGTCAACATATTTATATAGGTATATCAGACAGTGGCAATACTCTGTGATGTTATATATGACCATATAATGGCTGTGGAGCCACGGGATAGCATTATAAGTGGTAATTTGTGTCACAAATATCCATTTTTCGTCGACATATCGTTCGTAAATCGCCTTATAGTCGAATGTTCGTGACTTCAGGTAAAGTTTGGCATGGATTAGTGATGAAACAAGGTTATAAAAGGAGGTTGTTACTTTGGGGGTGAAGTTACACACTGTGAAGGTACATGGAAGCACATTACCTCAATATTTTATAGTACAGCAACATATGACGGCTTATTAACCCATGGTAGCACATAGAAACGGATACTTTGATACTAAAAATGCCACAAAACCAATGAAAACAACCACCAATGTCAATTTGTGTGTGAAATTGCGCGCTTGCGCGCAAAAATTTTGCAAAATATCTAGTGCCTAGTACTAAAAATTTCGGCCGATGTTTTAAAAAACAAACATTTCGGAGGTCATGTTTAGAAAAAAAAACGTTTAAGAAAAAACATCGGCCAACCCTAACGGCAAGTGCATTGGAAGATCGCTCTGCGACACGTGAAGTCGATTTGAGTTGACGTCTGTCAACTACTGCGGGCCGCCATTGTTGCCCATAACAGCATTTGAAACAAACTTGACAGTCAGTCGAGATGCACGTGGGTAGGGCGCCGTGCATGTGGTGCACCAGCCGCCACGAGTCGTTCGACAGCAGCGGCAACAGCTCAGCCAGTCTGAAAATGTCTACTTTACACTCAAGGCCTCCATTAAACTTCTTGCTAACGTGGAGAACGG
The DNA here is from genome assembly GCA_964036195.1 of Sphaerolaimus hirsutus. Taxonomy (NCBI): domain Eukaryota; kingdom Metazoa; phylum Nematoda; class Chromadorea; order Monhysterida; family Sphaerolaimidae; genus Sphaerolaimus; species Sphaerolaimus hirsutus. Next base: position 15,357,241 of record OZ038452.1, on the reverse strand, counting down.
AGGCGCCGCCCTTGTCTCCACTGCCAGCAGGGCGTTCATCGTCGACATGTGCATTATCGCTATCACGTAGCTTGACAAGTGCCACACGACCGTCAGAACTTTGCCGGAAATCGGCTTGGGTTTGTAGTACAGCTGCCTGAGGCCAGTGCCGCAAATGGCGAGTACGTGGTCGAGCACAATGTAGTTTTGGTTCGCCAGAGGGGTTCCCTTTATGTGGCCCAGCACCCTGTCGATGGTGCTGGCCACGAACGAACACAGCGCGATGCTCACCGCCAATAGGAGCCACACCCGGTTTGTGAATGGTGTGGTGAGATAGTTGATCTGTGTGTAGGGTTCAAACGATATATCGTATCGAATATCGAATATCGGAAAAATATCGAATATCGATATCGAAAATTTTGTAAAAATATCGAATATCGATATCGAATATCGACAATTTTTCGATATATCGAACCTATATTGTGTCCCTAAAAAAAGTTATCATTTTCATTTTGAGATATTTATGATTGATCTGATGTGCTTGATCTGATCTGAGAATTGTATTATATGAGTAAAAGTACAGTACTTATAATGTCATTTTTGTTGGAGTGCTAAATTTGAAGCCAGAAAATGCTGATATTCTATTTTTAGCAATCAGGTTATCAGTATGAACTGTAATATCTACCAATTGTTATTTGTCTGATACACTTTGAATCATCATGTTTCTCTTCCATTTTCTACTTTGGAGTGATGTAAACCTTGTTAAAATCACTTGTACCATTCACATTTAACTAAAGAGTTGATTAACCATGCGTGCAACCACATGAAAATACAATATGTTACTTGAAATTTGCCTTGCTATACCAAAAGCAAATCGCAATATCGAATATCGAAAATATCGAAATATCGAATATCGAATATCGACCATTTTTTAATATCGAATATCGATATCGAGGTTCCATATCGTATCGATATCGAATATCGAGTTTCAGCAAAAAATATCGAATATCGATATCGAGTTTCAGAAAAAAATATCGAATATCGAATATCGATATCGAAAAGTCATATCGTTTGAACCCTATCTGTGTGATCTGTGTCTTTGTAAGTGTGGAGAAAGCTCGACTGTTTTGAAAGCCGATTAATAATTGTCAAGTTACAGGTGTCAACTAGTGTGCGCAGGTGCCAATCGTCACTTATTGTCATTATATAGCTAAATGAGACCCCGCATAGTACTGTGACTTGTCTTATACAGCTGTATATAAATTGTAGACTCCTCACCACATTAGGGAGGCTCTATAATAACCGTTTTTAAACGTTTCTAATTAAAAACATTTTTAAGGGGGTAGTTTAAAAAACGATTTTCCATCCCTAATCACGACCTTGTTGTATTCATTGTAGTCGTATCCAATCATGAACACTGGAACATAATAAGACAGTGGAAAAGCAAAATTGACTGGACTGTTCAGGCGCTCATCAGTGATTCGCATGGAAACCCCTGTACAGTCGATTTCTTCATCCTGTGTTTGATAAAAGTGTAAGTGTATGTAATGAATATTCGAATCACATGCTACAATGTCCCATCGGAGCTGTACCCCACATGCCGATTGCTGCATGCAAAGTTTTACATAGCTGTGTTCATGAGGCTCTACGCCATGACCGCTTTTTCTGTTCAGTTTTATTGCAAAACTCTGTTTCTGATAGCTTTTTCAATCAATTTATTAAATTTTACAGTTAACGAAGCCCGAGTTGACCATCCATGAAACTCAGCGCAACCTGGACTGGACGGCTCGACCAACCAGTAACATTTTCATTAGTCCATTCCATGATCCGCGGCCATTCTTTTTTCCGCCGCTGTTCGGTGTCGGTGCACCGTAACCATCGGTAGATTGAACAAATCAGAGTTGTTAAAAGGTACGTACGTTTACTCGAAAAATACGCGTACGCGAGTACACGGTAAATACATTTACATATACTTTTCAAAAAAATACCGTACGCACTTGTACGCGTACACTTTCAAAGCGTACGCGTACGGAAAATGTATTTATGAAAATTCAATGTGGAACATATTTATAAAGTAACTACACTGCTATGTATTTACAGACGTGGTTCCATTGAATATTTTAGATATGCGGGGGTAGTGCCTTTAAAAATTTCAAAATTCGCAACCAAATCGAAATGGTTGTGGAGACAATGGATGTGGTAAACGAGTCGGGAGAACGATGATTTTTATCTCCTAGAAAAAAGAGACCTTGAAAACTAAATAATCTGTCATTTGCTTATAGAAAAACATACGTTGTGCTATACACGTATGAAAAAGTGCCCACTTTTACACATTCTATGAAGAAAAGTAGTCGTTTCTACACTCACAAAAAAGTACCCACATTTACGCGTACGTACGAGTAAAAAAAATGTATTTTACGTTTTCTATACTTTGTGGTGAGTAAAAAAAAAATACTTTACGTTTACATATACTTTTAAAAAAGTTCAGTAATTCTAACAACTCTGGAACAAATGTGACATTCCATTGCAGCAATTTGCATGCTAGTTCAAAGATTTCAACCTCGTAACCGGGCGCACAGGATGGCTTTCTGAAAATCACACGTTTCAGCTACCTAAATAGCAGGCTTTCTCCAAAAGCAATGTGCAATTAAATTTGCGGTAAAATTGTATGTTTGAATTTCAAGCGGTGCTGTAATCGCAGTTCGCAGGTTAAACAGTAGCTCGTGGACTCCTTTTTCTGGTAAACTCAAAAAAATATTGTTCAATCAGCTTTGGAATCTTCTGTTATCAACTGGTGTATGCAGGATCATAACGGTATGAACGATACTTGCAAATATCATGAAAAATCTCTGGGATAATAAAAAAATCTCAGAAAATCTAAGATTTTCTGAGATTTTTTTCTCACGATTTTCTAGAGAGATTTAATTATTTTTTTCTTTTTGAGAGATTTTCTGAGATTTCTGAGAAAATATCAGAAAATCTCTCAAATTCTGATATTTATATTTTTTTATATTTTTTGCAGGTTTTTTGAGAGAGATTTTATTTTATTTTTCTTGAGAGATTTTCTGAGATTATATTGAATCATATTTTCTAAAAATTGATGGGTTTTTTCAATGCTGCTTACAAACCTGTGTTTTTCCAATGCGCAAGGTGTTGCTTGTTGCGCTGGGTCGATCACAATTCCGACAGTCAAATTCATTTTCATACTTACCAGCAATTAATTGAATTTTAATTTTCGAATGTCTATAAGAGGTAATCCCGTCATATTGTAATTAGATATCATCTGAGTTCTAAGTAATTACATTTGTCCCGGAATTACTGGGGCGGTTGCTTTTTCTAGATATTATGCTCCTCATTGATTGCCTTAGTTTAGTGAGCTTGCATTTCTGAAAACATCCATAGTTATGCACACATCACGGTGAAAAAAAACATTCAAGATGGTGATGATGATACAGGAAAGCCAAAGGCCTGATAACACAACATATAAAGGCATCAGCTATAAAATGCAGAGTTGTTAAGATTACTGAACTTTTTTCAAAGTATATGTTTTTGCAAAATACTTTTTTACTCACACTTGAGTACAGAAAATGTAAAATACTTATTTACCTGTACTCATGAGTACATGTTAGTAGAAAGTTTTTCAGGAAAATGTAAAAGCAAGTACTTTTTCGCCAGAAAATGAAAAAGTGATTAATTTTCCATGTAAAATGTAAAAGTGAGTACTTTTCCTCATATAATGTGTAGAAGTGGGTATGTTTTCATGGAAACATAAAAGTGACTACTTTTTAGATATGAAAGCACTATTTTTTACACTGGAAGAAATAATAGATATCGTTTTTGATGATTATTTAGTGAGAATCTATATGAGAATGATATGGTTTCTTCAAGGTTTCTTTATTTCAGCAACAAAAATTGCAATTTGAAATTTCTGAAATGTATTGTCTGTAAAGGTGGTGCACTAAGCTCACCCTTTTCATTGTTGTTGACTAATGTTGACAAAAAAATTTAAATACTTTTTCGATTTTGTGAATTTTTTCCACTTTTGTAATTTTATTTCCACTACTAGAAAACCCATTGAAACATTTTTTTTGCACTTTTGCATGATTTTTGGTTGAAAATGCATAAAAATTTGTGAATAAACTGCAAAAACACAATTCAAAACGTCTACCGTATTTCCTCGAAATACCCCCGGGGGGTTTATTGTTTCAGAGTGAGAATTTTGAGGGGGGGTTAAACGAGGGGGGGGGTATTTCGAGGGGGGGGTTTATTATTTCGCCAGAAATTTTTTGAAATCCCAGTACTAAAATGTAGTCTGAAACGTACGCAGACGTCGAAAAATGCAACAAAAATCGCCATTTATAAGACTCTAAAGACATTTATACGTGTGTAGACGTACAAACACTGTTCTCACATAACAGAGTCATCGTTTTTAACGTGTATTCTGCATTGTCGGGATGACAAACCACAGCCTTTGTCATTTACGTTCTCTATACACTAAATTTGGGGGGGGGGTATTTCGAGGGGGGGGTTTATAAGTTCATAGTGTCCATTTTGAGGGGGGGTATTTCGAGGGGGGGGTATTTCGAGGGGGGGGGGTATTTCGAGGAAATACGGTATTCCACATGGACATTTTCATCTCATGTTGGAGCACGTGTAACGTGTAAAAGCACTGGAGTATATTATTGGGTGTACATTCTAATGCTGATAAAATCCACTGCCCCTGTAATTGTGGAACTTAAAGAAGGGCGCAAATGTGATGCAGTTTTTATACCTGTCTGAACGAAGCAATGGTAAGGCGTCCGGCGGCGTGTCAACTTTCTCGACATAAATAGATTCGCACATGTGCAATTCCTCGGCGGACATTACACCACCGGTATAGATAAAACCTACCATAATTCATCTGAATAATGAACCAAAATTGGTACAGTTTTTCATTATAATATTTTTTATACTATGGAATACATAATTACAACACTTATCTTAAGATTTTGTTCATTTGATTATGGTAAGATTCTGCGTATAGTTTGCGGTCCGCCGAGTTATAGTGCAATTCCTCGGCGGTACCAGCTTATGGAACCCTTCTTAGATTTCATAGCGCTTGGTGGCCATTTCGAATAGGTGAATTCCTAAACAGCACAAATAACGAATATTTACCTCAATTAGACGTTATTTTGCGGTGTTTATACATGCAACCTGGCTCATGAGAAAAAGTATTTTGGCCACGTACTAGTTTACGATAAAATTTCGAAATTGACAAACAAATCCGTTTTAAAGACATCTGAATTCGGCAGAATGACTTATTCTCAATTTTCGTCAACAGGGCTTCCGTGTTCTCCGGAAAAAAACCCTTTGAGTTTTGATTTTTTCAAAACATTGAGTTGTCATGCTTCTGTGTAAAACAAAAACACATGATCATTGTATTTCGGTGTTCAAAATGTGTGTTTTTGCCATTAATGGTCTCTTCGGTACCGTTTTGCAGTGACATATCGTCTTATGGGGAAATTCAAGTGCGTGGGTGCGTGTAAAAATTTGAAAAGAAAAAGTTATTTTAGGGGGAAAGAATGCATGTTGGGTGAGTTTTGCGAATGAGATCATACTTTCTCACTTCAAATATTTATTGGAAGTGAAAAATAGAAATGTGAAATATAGAGGGGAAACAGAAATGCCTACCATACTAATTATGCATATTGACTCAATTTTTCTCGTGCAGCTTTGCATTATAAACTTGTGATCTTGAAAAAAATTATTGACGCGTTTGCGTGACACATCCCGTTTAACGTCTACGCTTTGGTAGGACACATTTTCTGTAATCTTTCCTTGTCTGTGACCGTGCGGTGTTGATTAGCGAAATGCTTGCAACCTAAGCGGCCTTGTGTCGCTTCGACGCTGTGCTACGTCACCTGCGTTGTGCCGCGCAGTGCACCGTTTTCCTGAAGCTTCGTGTGCTATTTATTTAGTTGCACTCGGATGCTGTGCTGTGAGTTTGCAGCCCTGCTGCGCTCAGGTTCAAATTATTAATTGCGTCGCGTTGCCACGGCAGCCACTATTTTCGTTTGTTGCTCGTTAGCATTGTGTGGGCATGGATTAATGGACAGACCGAAAGATCGCTACGTAAACGAAGTATTTATCTATATATGCGCTCTATTATTTATCTTATGCGCTAAAGTTTTTTTGTTAATGATAATGATGCAATGTGCTACCATCACTTCAATCGTTATGAATATATATAAAAGAATATCCACAATTTCGGATAGTCTCAACGGTAATATGCCTTGACGTGTTCGCTGTCGCGTTCGAAATATTTGATGGGCTGCAGCTGCTCGCTGCGACGCCGCCCCACTGCAGTAGCCGGGTCGGACGACGCCATGCCGCCGATGGGTGCAACCGCGGGCGGGACTGCCAACGGCGCCGCGGTCGCCTGCAGCAACACACGGAGCAGCGTGCTCAACGGCGTCGACGCGCCCACGCCCGCGCACGGCAACGGCGTGTTACCGGCGCTGCCGCGCAAGTCCCGGCTGACGCCCACCCGCATCAGTCCAGCCGCCGACGTCAATGTGCGTAGCCTCTTCTAGCCAGTAGTTGTCGACACGGTCGCACGTAGCACCGACGACCGCAGCCATCCGCCCGACCGATCTCGTCGCCCTCAATTGGGTCGTCCATGCCCGCCACCGGCGTGCTGCGATTGCGCGCCGGCCGCCGCCGCCCCGAAGCGCCCAGCGAGACGGCCTTCATAGAACAGCGCGCGCGCGGCGACGTGAACGACGACGACTCGCCCGGCAGGCGACAGATGGTCGCCGACGCGTTTCATAGGCGATTCGCCTGGGGCTCTAAAGGCAAGATCCACAGGTGCTTTTTTGGAGAGTGGAAGATTCTTGTGCCATCCTATACTCGTCTCTCACACAATGAGCCTGCATTGATAGGGCGGCCAGTGAACCTGCGTCGGGGTCGCGTCACCTGGTGCCAATCCCAGACCATGTAGAATGCCCTGTAAAATGTAAAATGTCATGCAAAGTGTCAAAGGTCATACGTTTGCCATTTTCCAGAACATTTTACATGACCTTTGACACTTTGCATGCCATTTGACATTTTACAGGCCATTTTACGGGGTCTGGGACTGGCCCCTGGTCGAAGGTGCGAGCAGCGCACCTACGCAGCCGCGCGTATCCGACACACTGCCGCACGCGGTGCGCCGCATCGAGTCCAACCCCGCGTCGCGCTTGCACACGCGAAGTGCTGACAAGTGGGTTAAAAATCGCATTCCACACTAAAAGCATGCATACGTGAATATTTATGATTGTGACAACTGCGGCCAGTTCCGCAAATTGAGAAGTGATATGTAAAATATCCATTTCGAAGTGAATTGAGAAGTGTGAAGTGAATTGAGAAGGAAATTGGCAAAAGCGAAGGGAAATTACTTTTAATTTTAACTTTTTAACTTCACTTTTGCCAATTTACTTCTCAATCCACTTCGCATTTGCCATTTTACTTCTCACTTCTCAATTTGCGAAACTGGCACCTGGAGTATCTGTGATTGCGTCCAGGTCGAACATCAGAGCATCTCGCGCCGTGATCGTGCACGCCGGGCCGGAATCGCCTACTCTGCGTGCCAGTGCGCAGCTCAGTCGGCCGCGGAAACGGCACAGTGGCTTGCAGTTGCAAATTGGCAAACTGCCCGAAATCGACAGAGCAAGCGCAGCTGTTTTGGGCACTGGGTGTGTGTTTCGACCAAAAATGTCTCTTGGACCGTCTGGCCCAGATACTGCCGGTGTGTAGCCCCATTTACAACGTACAAAACACTTCGTTTGATGATGTTGTGATCGCTGATGTCGTCGATGTCATATGATGGTGTCATCGGTGCTAGCGCCGGTTTTTCTCTGGCACTATTATTTGGGATAGCGTAATTTCTGGTTGGTACGGTTATTTTTACTGACCGACACAAGCTATTTAAAAAAGAATTTAAAAACGGTGTGTTTTTAAAACTGATTGAACTCTCAATCGGTTCAAATTATTCAGTTAAATTTTTTTTCTCACATGCCATAGAATTTTGTGGCATATGATTTTGTGCATTTGATTCGGTTTCAGATTATTCAGCCGAAATTTGTTTAAAATGTGATCATTTCTACTTCCATCTCAGCGGAATAGGTAATGTTAAAAACACACTTTCCCACGCAGAAATCCTGCGGGTTACTGAGATGACCAGCGATGATGAGAGCTCAGCGTCACTCGTGTTCCAGCAGTGCAGTGTGCGTGTGGCGTGGCAGCGACTGCCGCCCAGCTGCGGCGGCACGGCGCAAATTGGTTGGTGCAAATGGGGTGAATGGTGAGACTTTTGAGTGGGACTATGGAGGGTGGAATTATTCAAGGGGGTGGGGGTATTTTTTTCGTCTACATTTTCTAGGCATGTTTTGTATCAATACATTTCATGAAATATGCTTTATGAAAAATCATTCATCGATTGTTTTTAAAGATATGGGCACGGACAGTATTTTTTCTTACATATGTGGGTGGATTTTTTGAGGGATTATTTTTTTCTCACTTGTCTAAAATGGGGAATTTTTCGAGTGAATACTGTATCATACAGTATTCACTCGAAAAATTCCCCATTTTAGACAAGTGAGAAAAAAATAATCCCTCAAAAAATCCACCCACATATGTAAGAAAAAATACTGTCCGTGCCCATATCTTTAAAAACAATCGATGAATGATTTTTTATAAAGCATATTTGTCTAGCTTTAGTATAAAGCAAATCTGTATGTAAAGAGATAGTATTTTGGTGGCAACGGTTACGATTAGTGATGTGAATATAGGAAATTATTAGAAAACAATGCATAGCATCGTGCGACTTACTGGCACACTTTCCACCTACCATTTAACACTGAAAACAACTGTTGAACTCACCTGATAGAATCACGACTGCATAACAACATAAGCTCAACCATAACTATCGATAATTCAGTCGGTTTGCCACCCAGACCGACTGAGTGAGCAGTCGCACAGTGCCGCCTCAGCGGAACGCAGTCACACTTCGTGCTCAAGTTCGAGCGGCAGCGACTCCTCATCGGGCACCGAGAGCTCAGTGTCTAAGCGCAAATCCAATCTCCATGACAGGCTCGTTTTTCTACTGTTTTGTACCTGATCATATTCAATGGTAAATAAATGTGTGTTTTTTTGGCAGATATGAGCAACTGAATCGCCAACAAGCTCTGGTGAAGGTGAAAAGTGTGCGAGGTGACAAGATTAACGTAGCAATGAAATCAAGCCAAAGAGAGCTCGAGAGAGGAGTAACGGATGAAATTGAGAAAAACCCTTAAATTTTTGATAATTAGTAAATGTGTGCTTACTCAACGTCAAATTTGTATACCGTATTTCCTCGAAATACCCCCGTGGGTTTATTTTTTCAGAGTGAAAATTTTTAGGGTTTTTTTTATTATTTCGCCAGAAATTTTTTGAACTGCCGGTAGACTAGAGTCTATAGACTTATATGTATGTAGGTAGATGGTGTAAAAACTCTGTTCTAAAATAACACCGTCATTGTTTTTAACGTGTGTTCTGCGTTGCTCGGATCACAAACCGCAGCTTTTGTCATTTACACTCAATTGGGGGGGGGGGGTATTTCCAGGGTGTTATAAATTCATAGTGGCCATTTTGAGGGGGTATATCGAGTGGGAGTATTTCGAGGAAATACGGTATATATGTTACAGATAAATTCGTGTGTTCACGTTTGAAGTCGAAGCTATAGCACGCCGATTCGCGATCAAACTACAGCACCCACTCATCTCGAATCATTTGAGCCAGATATTCGAGAAATGTGACCTGGGGCAGTCCCAAGTCCTGTAAAGTGTAAAGTAAAGTGTCAAATGTAAAGTCAAATGCAAAGTGAAGTGTCAATCAAAACAAAGACAAAAAGATTTTATTACTGAACTTTGCATGACAATTGACAGTTTACTTTGCATTTGACTTTACATTTGACACTTTACTTTGCATTTGACTTTACGTTTGACACTTTACTTAACACTTTACAGGGCTTGGGACTGCCACCAGCTGCATTTCAAAGTACGAAATCATTAAATACCCATTGAAATATATTTAAATACGCAAATATTTATTCATTATTTGTTTATTCATTTATGTATATACGATTTGTTTGCTACAAAATGTCGCCATTGGGCACTGAAAACGCTTAAGTCAACAACCTCAATTTGGTGTTTGATTGGTTTGGCAGTCAGATGAAGTGAATGCAATAAATTATGAACGAATGTCGCTCTGTTTACACCAACAACTACTATGTCTTGTCATTTTCATTACCAATGGCTCAAGAAAAGCGCAGTTCCAGTTTCACCTCGTTGTTATACGCCCACTTCGTATGGAAACCTACCATAACCCATCTGAATAAAAACGCAAAACTTCCACAAGGTTTTCATCATTTTATTTCGCGTTTGCGATGGAATGATTAATTACGAAATTTTTCACAACATTTTATTCATTAAATTATGGTGAAATTCTGCACATACTTTGCGGTCCGCCGAGTATACCTAGTCACTTTTACGAATAAAACGATTACCTATTCGCTATTCATAAAAAAGTCACATTTCAAATAACGAAATTGATATAAAAATCATTAGGTATTCATTAAAAATAAATTGAAAATAAAAAATAAATGCAAGATCTACCTATAGATATGATGAAGTTCACTTACCGGATTTCTTCTAATAGAAGAGCGCCGTTCTTTTTTTTCATCAACTTTTCTAGATACCGTTCTATTGAAGGTGCCGTTCTATTGAGGCTGCCGCTCTATATTTTCACCAATTTTTTTACACAAATTACTCATTTCAACATAGGTTTTAATGAAGCTTGAGCGATATTTTAATATCAGAAGATCAATTTCAAATTTAACACCTATTTGAATACTTTGAACGTTCTCCTGCTGATCCTGCTGCTGATCCAGTGGAAGGTCATATTTTGTGCACTTCACCTTTAAATCGATGACAAAATATACATGTAAATCCGGTCGACATTTAGACCAGTTGCAGGTAACTCCAATGGGGAGAACTGCCCCATCCCCCCTCAAATCGGCCAGCTATCTATCGTATATCCAACGATGGGTAAGTTCTCCAAAAAAAACACTTTCTGTGTTTTGAGTTTTTCAAAAATGAATACCTACCTGTGTTTTGAGTTTTTTTATCGTAAAAAACATGAGTAACTCTGTTTTTATTTCTGAAACACAGAAACTCAATGAGTTTCTGTGTTCAATTTCTGTTTTTTTTCCATTGTTGCGTATATCCTCGAATAAGTCCCCTGGGGAGTTATTTGGTCGTCAGTTTTGTAGGGGGGAGTTATTCAAGGGTGGGGAGTTATTCAAGGGGGAGTTATTTTTTCCTCATAGCTTTCAGCAAAACTTGCAGGTAGGTGGGTGTGTATACACTGTGTAAAATACACACTGTGCATCTGCTGTCGCTGCCATATGCCTTTGTATTTTTTGTCTCACATACTGCACTGCATTTGCATTTCGGTTTTTTCACTTGTTTGAGTATCCTCTCCACTCATCACAGAGGCGGGAGTTATTCAACGGTGGGGAGTTATTCAAGGGGGGTCTTATTCGAGGATATACGGTATCTATGTATCCCGAGGCAAGTTTGTGGCTACTATCCCCTGAACCCCCCCCCCCCCCAAACCGCCCAGTTATCTATCTATTTAAGTGGAGCGAATTTCGAGCGATTTTCCCCACATTTTCTCTCAAAATGATTAATTTTTGTTCCTTTTTGTTAATTTTCAAACTATAATAACTATTTTGGGATATATACATGATATAACCGTATTTCTTCTAATAGAACGACGCCGTTCTATTTTTTCATCAACTTTTCACCTGCCGTTGTATTGGAGGTGCCGTTCTATTGGAGGCTGCCATTCTATTTTTTCACCAATATTTTACACACCTTTTTCATTTGAACATAGTGTTTTAAACGTAACGTGTATACCACATTTTAATATCAGAGCGTCAATTCAAACAAAACCAAATGTGAAAACAACCCTTAATTAAAGTTGTGAACACCTTGGATGTTCTCACCATCCAGTTTTCAAATATTTTTGTGTTTTGGCACTCCTCCAACGTAAATTCTACCTGCCGTTCTATTGAATGTGCCGTTCCATTGGAGGCTGCCGTTCTATTGTTTTCGTGAGTGCAAAAACGTGCCAAAACCTGCCGTTCTATTGGAGTTGCCATTTTATTGGATGTATGCCATTATATTAGAATAAATACGGTATTAACCTATTTTTGGCTACATTTCACTTACCGTATTTCCTCGAAATACCCCCCCCCCTCAAAATGGGCACTATGAATTTGTGGTCCGGGAAATGCATAACAGACGTTCAAAACACTTACTGTGTTACGTTAGAACATCGTTTATACCATCTACATCCTTATATAAGGCTGTAAAAACTTATAAATGGTGGTTATTGTTGCATTCTTCACGTTTTTCTCTCCAAATTTTCACTCTGTGAAAATAAACCCCCAGGGGGTAATTCGAGGAAATACGGTACATGTAGAGCAGGTTTACATGTCTACAGGCACAGTGACGACAATATAGCGGAGATTTTAAAAGTACTTTTTTCCTTTTATGTCTTGAAAAAGCCTATATAAAAGCCTATCTGAAATACGTTTTCTGTACTCGCGTACCTTCAAAAAGTATACGAGTAAGTGAGTACCAGTATTTTTATGGGAGGAATAGTAAACGTATTCACGCAGTACTCGAGTACACGTATTTATAAAGTAAACGTAAATACGTTTTAACAACTATGCAAAATAATGCTTAACAACTAACCAAAAAACAGGCGAGGCAATAGACCTGTCATACCCGCCGCGACGGTACACGATCTCGTTGGACATGCCAACTGGCTCGCGCTGGTTGTCCATGCTGCGCTCCGAGCACGCGTTGGCCGAGCAGCTCTACCACAGCTTCGAGTGCGCCACACTGCCACCCATGTGACTTGTGACTGGTGCAATCAATGCGATGCATGCACTGATACTGTTTGCGAGGGCTGGCGCCTGAAAAAGGTGCGATCACACTACATGATGTTGCAAAAATTATGCCGTAATATTTGTCACGAAAATTTCGCCCAACGTAAAATAATTGTCTAGCTTTGATGGTGTTGCGCATCAGTTAGGTACCTATGTATGTAGGTTGGAGTCGTCGCGAATAGGACAGTGCTTTTACCCACAGCGATCCATTTATGCCCACGATATCCATTTTTGCGCTTATAATTTTCCACCCATGCCGTGTATATCGCTCTCGAGATCTGGGATTCCGAGTTATTATGAATTATTATACGAACCCGCTTCGCAAAAAATACCACTTCACCTGTGTTCCAAGACGTAGCAGCGGGAATTAGCACTCGGGCGTTGTCGTGACACCTGACTTGCGGCGATAAAGGCTTACGTCTTCGATTAATACCCCCTCGAAAAATCCCCAGTCTGACCAAACGGGGGGGGAGGGGGAATCCCTGCAATGAGTGAAATAAACGTAACACGTGATTAATGAAAATGTGATTAATTAATGAAAACACGTAACACGTGATTAATTAATGAAAACCACATTTTCCCGAAGTTTTGCACAAAAATTGGCGTCAATCCCCCCCCCCCTTCTACCGTAATCCTTATGGTAGGTGCACGAACGGCGCTCAGTTCCATGTCAAGTATCTTAAGCTCGAACATCATCCCGGCCGACAAGTGGATGGAAGCTAGAAATTACAATATGCACGCATAAAAAGTGCACAATGCAATATACACATAAAAGCATATTATATTTATGTACACATTTCGGAACATCTTCGAGTGTCTAACTGGAGTGTCACCAAAATCCGGGCTGACGCTGGAGTTCATCGGGTGCGGGATAAAAGACGGCCGTTCACTGCCGTGATGGCTAATTCTCACGACGACCCTCAAAATTAGCCACCAGGGCGGTGAACGACCGCCTTTTATGCTCACCCGATCATCTCGAGGGTGTATCATTTCAAATGCTAGCCATTTTGTATGCTGCGGAAGGCACAGTTCAAATACTGTAATGCTTCATTTCAAATGCTACCATGCTACTATGCCACATGAAATTTTGTTTTGAATATGAGAGTGCACTTTTTATGGAAAATGTAAAAGCGACTACTTTTACACGTGAAAGCGATTTTTACAATGAAAGACAGTGTCATTTTTCATGATTATTTAGCATTTCTATAGAAAAATAATATGATTTCTTTAAGGTTTCTTTATTTTAACAAAAAAATCGCAATTTGAAATTTCTGAAATATATTTTCTGTACACGTGTACTTTTCAAACGTACGCGTACAGGTGAGTACAGGTACATAAACGTATATGTAAATGTATTTACCCAGTACTCGAGTATATGTATTTTTTGAGTAAATGTAAATAAATTTTTACAACTGTGTAGGTGTGTGATTCTGTGCACTTGCAGGCTTTCCGTTCGCGAGCAGCCTGCGTGCATCGCACTCCCCCGCCTCAAGCTACTGATATTCATACCCCAGACGCCGGATTCTTTCACGAATTTGAACAAAAACTAGTCAACCATGGGTGAATGGGAAAATGACCCCGGCTGGAAGTACTTGCGTCTCGACCGCGACACCATTGCCGCGGTGCGTTTTATTCTTTCAGAGTGACATCGGATGTTTCATTTTGGTGGAGCGTCGGTTCGTCGCAGAGTTTCGAAAGCGTATTTACGCTTACCCGAAATACCCGGGTAAATGGGTATTTGTACTTACGCTTATGCTTACGCTTTCATAAAATACCCGTACGCTTTATTACGCTTTCCCGGCCAATTTACCCGGATACCAAAAGCGTAAAAAAAACTTTTCACATGGTCCAGTTTAACGCTTTTGAAAAAGTGTAAAACAACAAAAACGAAAATGAACAACAATGCGTACCATAAAAAATGACCGCGTGTGTGCAGTAAAACACTGAAAATAGCGGCACTATAGAGGAATTGAGTGTCGCTGTCCATAAATTGCCATCTACATCAAAGAGCAGACTACCAAGTGGGAAAAATGTCACTGAGAGCGTGATTGTGAAAGTATTCACTTTACAAAAATGAACAGAATCTCTGATGCATTGATCTAAATGTGAACGCAAGGGTATTTTCCGATGCTCAATAGCAAGAGCGCTCTCTCAAAACAAAATTTACGCTTACGCGTTTTTTACGCTTTCCTAGGTATTTTAAAAATACCTTACGCTTACAGTATCCATACTCAAAATTTGGAAAGTGTATTTACGCCCTCATTTACGCTTTCCAAAAATACCAATATTTTAACAACTCTGGTTTGTCGCTCGCCCGCAGGAGCAAGCCAGGCCGCACGACGGCAAGACGGCCGTATGGGTGCCCGACAAGGAGGAGGGCTACCTGGCCGGCGAGATCAAGTCCACCAAGGGCGACATGGTCACCGTGATGACATGCAAAGGTGATGTCTGCGTTTTCGTCCTTTTCTTTCTTACCCATCCACCCACGAATCCTTTGATTCAGGCAACGAAGTCACCTTGAAAAAAGACGATGCGCAAGAGATGAACCCGCCGAAATTCACAAAGTGCGAGGACATGTCCAACTTGTCCTTCCTGAACGACGCGTCCGTGCTGTGGAACCTGCGCGACCGCTACGCCAGCATGCTCATCTACGTGAGTTACACGTTGAGCTTGGCGGACCGGTGACTTGTAAGTGACTATTTACAAGTCACAGACATTCGACACATTCAACCAACTGATTACTGTATTTCTTCTAATAGAACGGCATACCTCCAATAGAACGGCAGTTTTTGGCCCGTTTTTGCGGTCAGGAAAACAATAGACCGGCAGCCTCAAATTGAACAGCTGGTTGATATCACTTTGGAAAATCGGCAAAGCACAAAAATGTCATAAATACACATTGATGGCGAAAATGTAAAAAGCATTTGAATTGATAAATATTAAATCTCAAAGCGATGCTCTGATATAAAATTTTTGCTCAAGCTTCATTAAACACATAAAACTACCTATGTTCAAATGAAAAATGTGTGAAAAAATGTGTGAAAAATGGGTAAAAAATAGAACGGCGGCCTTCAATTCAACGGTATCTCTAATAGAATCATCTTTTGTAGACATTCGCGCCCCCATCACAATGAATAATCATAATATACCCCCCAATCTTCTTGGAAAATCCCAATGAACAAATGATGTTTATAAAAGGACAGCACGTAAAAAGTTGACAAAATAGAACGGCGCTCTTCTATTAGAAGAATTATGGTAGGTAGGTTCTACAACAAAATGCTACAAATAGCGATAGCTTTAATAGCCGCCACCAACACGCAGACCTACTCTGGGTTGTTCTGCGTGGTGGTGAACCCGTACAAGCGCTTGCCCATCTACACGGACAGCATGGCCCATATCTTCATGGGCAAGAGGCGTAATGAAGTGCCTCCCCATTTGTGGGGCGTGTCTGACGAGGCATACAGGAACATGTTGATGGGTGAGTGCGCTCTATGATTATTATAAAAATATTTATGTAAACTGAACAGACAAATCACTATACAATAAATGATACCATATTTTGATGAAAAAGGTCACATGAAAAACTGCACCAAATTCACCCAAGTAGCAGCAATGTGATAAATATTAAGTGAAAAAAATTAAAGTTTTTTCTTTTATTCAGATGAGATATGCAAGATTTCATTGTAAGGTGTAATGTCGCGTGAGTAAAAGACCGAAATTTTACAATCGTAGAATACCGTGTTGTGCAATCTCGAAATATCGTTCGCAGACAGTCAGTGCCAGTCTATGTTGATCACCGGCGAGTCTGGCGCGGGCAAGACCGAAAACACCAAAAAGGTCATTGCCTATTTCGCCTTCGTCGGCGCGTCTCAGCAGGCGGCGAAAGCCGAGTCTGAGAAGCCAAAGGAAAAGAAGGTTGCTGTTTCTGATACATTTGACTTAAGATTGCTTGCATCATTTCGCCTGTCTGAGGATATATAATTCACACACGTGACGCCATCCGCAGGTCTCCCTAGAGGAGCAGATCGTGCAGACGAACCCCGTGCTAGAGGCGTTCGGCAACGCGAAGACCGTGCGCAACAACAATTCCTCCCGCTTCGGAAAGTTCATCCGCATCCACTTCTCGAAAGATGGAAAGGTGGCCGGCTGCGACATTGAGCACTGTCAGTTCACGGTATACTGGTTTAGCGCTGTTTTTCAATGCAATAAACTGAGTAACATACCGTTGCACAAAATCCATGACTACTGTATTTCTTCTAGTAGAACGGCATACCTCCAATAGAATGGCACCTTCAATAGAACGGCAGGCTTTGGTATGTTTGTGCACTCACAAAAACAATAGAACGGCACCTCCAATAGAACGGCACTTCCAATAAAACGACAGGTAAATATAACATAGAATGGCGCTCTTTAGAAGAAATGCGGTAGATAAATTTGTAAATACAAAACACAGACTTGCTGGAGAAGTCGCGTGTGATCCGCCAGGCGCCGGGAGAACGCGCCTACCACATTTTCTACCAGATCCAGTCGGGCGCCAACCCGAACCTCAAGAAGGAGCTGCTGCTCGACAAACCGCCAACTGAATATTGGTACCAAAATCAGGCGGAAACGACCATTGTTGGCGTCGATGATGCAGAAGAGTTCCTCATGTCCGATGTGTGTGCATGCAATTTATCCATTTTGCCATCTTAGTTGACAATTTGATCGTTGAATGGTGCATCTCTGTGCACCGGACTTTGAATTTCAATACTCCGTTGCCCCATTCTGAGAATATGTTATTTACCCACTCTATTTGAACCGAAAACCGAAACCAAAAACCGTGCGCACTTCCGAATTGACTTTGACGTTGAAACTTGTGCGCCTTTTTGCAGGAGGCGTTCGACATTCTTCTATTCACGAATGAAGAGAAGCAGAACGTGTACAAGCTGTGCGCCGCGCTGCTGCACATGGGCGAGATGAAGTTCAAGCAGCGCGGTGAGCAGGCTGAGCCTGAGGGCACCGATGGTTAGTGAGCATGTCGCTGCAGTTGTTATCGATTACCTAAATGTGTGCACACATATTTTTGAACTATATTTATTTGAATACCGTATTCCCTCGAATTACCCCCCGGGGGTTTATTTTTTCAGAGTGTAAATTTTGAGAGAAAAACGTGAAAAATGCAACAATAACCACCATTTATAAGTTTTTACAGCCTTATTAAACGATGTTCTAACGTAACACAGTAAGTGTTTTGAACGTCTGTTATGCATTTCCCGGACCACAAATTCATAGTGCCCATTTTGAGGGTGGGGGCAGGGTATTTCGAGGAAATACGGTAAATGTAATATTTAAATGTGATGACCAACTTTGAAATCAACTTTTTACACTCGCAGATGCCGATAAGTGCGCTAAAATGTTTGGAATCGACACGGAGGAGTTCCTGAAAGCATTGTGCAAGCCCCGCGTCAAGGTCGGCACCGAGTGGGTCAACAAGGGTCAGACGATGCAACAGGTCCGGCTTGTTCATCGCTAGTTGTGTGCTTTTTAGACTTATTCGCTCTACCACTTACTCACTGCAGGTAACATGGGCAATCGGCGCCATGGCCAAAGGTGTTTTCTCACGTCTATTCAACTGGCTCGTTGTCAAGTGCAACGTGACCCTGGACGCCAAGGAGCTGCCCCGCGCCTACTTCATCGGTGTGCTCGACATCGCCGGCTTCGAGATTTTCGACGTGCGTTCACTTAGATTTTTTATTAAACATTTCATTTCATTTCAAACATAAACATGTAAGCATGCCTCTACATTACCCGCGTTTGCAGTTCAACTCGTTCGAGCAGCTGTGGATCAACTTCGTGAACGAGAAGCTGCAGCAGTTCTTCAACCACCACATGTTCGTCCTGGAGCAGGAGGAGTATCAACGCGAGGGAATTGACTGGGTGTTCGTCGACTTTGGACTCGATCTGCAGTCCTGCTTGGAGCTGTTCGAGAAGGTGAATTGACGCTTGCTGCATTGACTTTACCTCACACTGATGCAGCATTATGTACTTTGTACAAAATCCTGCAGCCGATGGGTCTGATCTCCATGTTGGACGAGGAGTGCATCGTTCCCAAGGCCACCGACCTGACCTATGGACAGAAAGTGTGCGACATGCATGTGGGCAAGCACCCTAACCTGGAAAAGCCCAAGCCGCCAAAGGGCAAGCAGGCAGAGGCCCATTTCGCTGTCAGGCATTACGCCGGCACGGTTCGTCATAGAGATGGCACTTGACTTTTCCAACTGATTTTTTTCATCACAGGATCGAAGTTAACTTTTTTTCAAATCAAAAGGCAAAATTCCTAGTAGGCATGCACAGGGTATTTTTATTTTGCATGCAAGCTTGCAATTTCACATACACATTGACTTTAGCGGTTGTTTTCAATGGTTTTGAGACATTTTTAGTGTAAAAACTCCCATTTGTTCATAAATTTTTAATCAAGGTGTTTGAAAAAATTGATTTTTGTCCAACCCTAGTTCGTCACATTCTGCAAATTTTATATTCATACTCATCTACGTGCTCAATGCCTGGCATTTTTTTATCAAATCGTGACAGCATTTTTGTGTGAACACAGGTGCGCTACAACGTGTCCAACTGGCTGGAGAAGAACAAGGATCCGCTGAACGACTCCGTGGTGCAAGTCATGAAGCAGAGCAAAGGAAATTCGCTGCTTAAAATTTGCTGGAGCGATTTCATCACTATGGAGGAGCAGTCGGAAGCGCAGAAGAAGGGTTCGTCACGGGGCTCAAATATGCCACTTCCACAATGTGAGGAAACGTGAAAGGTGACATTTCTCAGGTGGCGGCGGTGGCAAGAAGAAGGGCAAGTCTGCATCGATGATGACGGTGTCGATGGCGTACCGCGAGTCGCTCAACAAGCTCATGTCCATGTTGCACACGACGCACCCCCACTTTGTGCGCTGCCTGATCCCCAATGAAAAGAAGACCGCAGGCTGGTAACTGCTGATGTGTGTGCTTTACATGTACCAAAATCCTGGTGTATACAGGTCTGATTGATGCGGCTTTGGTCATGAACCAGCTGCAGTGCAATGGTGTGCTTGAAGGCATCCGTATCTGCCGCAAGGGATTCCCCAACAGGACGTCGCATGATGACTTCAAGTTCCGCTACACTATCCTTGCCGTAGAAGCCTGCAAGGCTAACCCAGAACCATCAAAGGTGAGTAAATGTCATGCAGTGGGCAGCAGTAGTGGTTGCATGCTGATTGATCCACCTTTTTCAGCCTGAATATATCTATCCCAATTATAAAGCATTTTAAAATATATTTTATCATGGCATAATATACAGGAGTGCTCGCGTGCCATGTTGGACAAGGTGGTGTCTGAGGGTGGTCTCAAAGAAGAGATGTTCAAGGTCGGCCACACCAAGGTCTTCTTCAAGGCTGGCATCCTGGCGCATATGGAGGACTTGCGTGATGATGCTATGGCCAAGCTGATGACCAAATTCCAAGCTGCGATCAGATTTTACTGTGCTCAGGTGAGATTATGCATTCCGACTTTGAGTTGGGAGTAGGAAAGTTTGTCATTTCTGAAGTTGAATTTCAAAGATGGCATTGAATGTACAAATGTTCAACTAATGAGTTGCAAGTTGTTCAGTCATGTTCAACTATACTTACAAACATACAAATATGAAAAAATAAACAAGGCTGCATGAATGCTTATATGTGTGATTTGTGACTGTTTTGCATGGTGGCACATGTGCAGACTGATGCTGCACGACGCAAGGACCAGTTGGAAGGCTACCTCGTTCTCCAGCGCAATGTGAAACACTGGGCTACAATGAAAGAATGGGAGTGGCTCAAATTGTACAAGAATGTCCTCCCCATGCTTGATAAGGGCAAGGAAGAAGAGGAGGCTGCAGCTGCAGCTGAGAAGGCGAGGCTGGAGGTTAATCATACAGTTTTTCACCACCCTCAACAAAATTTAATCACTTGTTAACCATAAATTTCAGGAACTTGAAAAACTGAGGAAAGAGGAAGAAGCCAAAATGTCGGGTGTCATGGACAAAATAAACAAACTGGAGAAGGAAAAGGCTGATCTGACTGCTCAGTTGGATGCATTCAAATCTGACAGCTCTGAGGCACATGGCCATGTGGAAAAGCTTGAAAAAGCTAAGAAGGAGCTGGAGAAGACTGTACAAGTGTGTTTTCACATTTTTGGATGTCACAGTACTTACATTGTATTGTGTGCTATCATGCATTGAGACATCTTCACCTGCCATGAATACACATGTGTCAAGTCAAGTTTTGAACTGTTACAGGAATTGAATGATCGCATTGCTGATCAAGAGCACAAGACTGGTGATGTGAGCAGTCAAAAGAAAAAAGCTGAGGAGGAAGCTTCCAACCTGAAGCGCAATGTGCAAGACTTGGAGATGTCTGTGCGCAAGGCTGAGTCTGAGAAGCAGGGTAAGGACCACCAGCTGCGCTCGCTGCAGGTCAGTTACTCATTTGCTCAGCACACTGTGTCTGTGTGTGTGATGTGGCTGTGGCAGCTGTGGCAACACTGTGGATGCTTGCGCAGGATGAGATGGCGCAGCAGGATGAGGCTCTGGCCAAGGTTAACAAGGAGAAGAAGGCCCAGGAGGAAATCGCTCGCAAACTCACCGAGGACCTGCAGGCAGAGGAGGACAAGGTCTGCACGTTGCATTTATCATTTATTTATGACAGTGGCAATTATCAACAATAAACTTCCAACAGGTCTCTCACCTGAACAAAGTGAAATCTAAACTCGAATCGACACTAGATGAGCTCGAAGACAATGTGGAACGGGAAAAGCGTGCCAAAGCAGATTTGGATAAAACTAAGCGCAAGACTGAGGGCGAGTTGAAAGTGGCCAATGAGAGCATTGATGAGCTGAACAAACAGAAGGCTGAGTTGGATGGAAACTTGAAGAAAAAGGAATCTGAACTCCAAGCACTCACTACACGGCTGGAGGATGAGCAAGGTTCCTTGGGAAAACTCACACGGCAGTCGAAAGAACTGCAAGCACGCATCAGTGAGCTGGAAGAGGAGCTGGAGGCAGAGCGTGCATCCAGGTCCAAGGCGGACCGGTCACGGGCTGAGCTGCAGCGCGAGTTGGAGGAGATGCAGGAGCGTGTCGATGAAGCCACGTCTGCCACCGCAGCACAGATGGAGCTGGTGAAGAAGCGTGATGCTGAGTTGGCCAGAGCAAAGCATGACCTGGACGATGCGGGTCAGCAGCATGAGCAGCAGATGGCAGGGATGCGCAAGAAGCACAATGATACTGTTGCAGAAATGGGTGACCAGCTTGACATTCTCAACAAAGCAAAAACTAAGTAAGTTACAATGTGTGCATTATAATCTGGATCTATTTGAAGATGTGCCATCTCATCACTCCCTTTTTGCAAATGCATTTTTTCTCCAAAATAGGGATAATGCTAAGTTATCCTATTGTGCGATATCACTAGTAACTTTCAATGAGCTAAATTTTATTAAGCTGGATCTACATGATCAGCAATGAGTATACCCATACATCTGGATACCCAACTCTATACTCTGAATATACATAGCTGATGCCCATATGGGTTTGCATACTTCAAACTTTCAACATTGATTATCACAAAATCAATTTGTTTTTGTATATTGGTGCTTTAAAAGCACACCCTTCATCTTCCCCTCACAACCTTTTTAGAATTGAGAAGGACAAGAATTCACTGCAGCGTGAGGTGGATGAACTTCAGCAGGCTCTTGATGCAGAAACCAAAGCCAAGGGCAACTTTGAGCGCCAGGCGAAAACCTTTGAAATGCAAGCTGGGGACCTGCAGATCAAGAGTGATGAACAGGCACGGCAGCTGGCTGACGCTGCACAGATGCGCTCCCGGCTGCTGGGTGAGAACAGCGAGCTGCAGCGGCAGATGGATGAAGCAGAGTCTCGCATGGCTGACCTGCAGCGCATCAAGTCGCAGCTCAACTCGCAGATGGAGGATGCCAAGCGCCAGGCAGATGAAGAGGGCAGGGTTTGTTGTTGTCTGCTTCTCCATTGAATGAGATAGCAGTGTAGTTTTTGGAAACATGATTTCTGTATGATGTAGGAGCGCATGTCGCTGTCAGCCCAGTGCAAGAACTACCAGCATGAACTCGACCAGCTGCGTGACATGTTGGACATGGAGGCTGAGGCTAAGAATGATGTTCTGCGCCAGCTGAGCAGTGCCAATGCTGAGGTCATGCAGTGGCGCACGCGTTTCGAACAGGAAGGTTTGTACTCTTCATTCATGTGTGGGTAATAAATGCAGTGGGGTGCATAAAATTCAATACAATATCTTTATTATGCATGCTATGCATTCCTGTCACTGGCCAACACTCCAGCATAAAATATTTACCTCACATTCAGGTCTGCTGCGTGCTGAGGAAATTGAAGAAGCCAAGCGCAAGGTTACCGCTCGTCTGAATGACACCCTGGAACAACTCGATGCTGCCAACAGCAAGATCGCTGGACTGGACCGCGCCCGCACCAAACTGATGGCCAGTCTGGATGAGACGCAGAGTGAACTTCAGCGAGCTACCGCATATGCGGACTCCCTGGAGCGGAAGCAGCGCACCTTTGACAAGATAGTTGAGGAATGGCGCCACAAATGTGATGATCTGAGTGCCGAGTTGGATGCCTCTCAGCGTGACTCGCGCAATCTGAGTGCTGAGTGCTTCAAACTCAAGTCACAGAATGATGAGATGTCTGAGCAGCTGGATGCTCTGCGCCGTGAGAACAAGACCATGAGCCAGGAGATCAAGGATTTGAGTGACCAGCTTACTGAGGGTGGACGCACTGTCCACGAGATGCAGAAGATGGTGCGCAGGATGGAGTTGGAGAAAGAGGAGCTGCAGGTTTTATTTGTTACAATTGATGCGCGCTATGGTCATCATCAATGCATACATTTCTGTCATGCAGCACGCACTTGACGAGGCAGAGGCCGCGCTTGAGGCTGAGGAAGCCAAGGTGCTGCGCGCGCAGGTTGAGGTGTCACAGATCCGCCAGGAGATCGAACGCCGCATCCAGGAGAAAGAGGAGGAGTTCGAGAACACGCGCAAGAACCACCAGCGTGCACTCGAGTCCATGCAGGTTGGTGCAGCCACTGCGGTTTGCCTGGGTTGGGTGCACTTTCTACGGCGCGCCACCGCAGGCGTCGCTGGAGGCTGAGTCCCGCCAGAGGGCTGAACTGCTGCGTGTCAAGAAGAAGCTCGAGTCGGACATCAACGAACTGGAGGTGGCACTCGACCACGCCAACAAAGCCGTCGCTGACTGCCAGAAAAACCTGCGCAAGTCCGTCCTCAAACTGATATTTCACATTCACCACTTGTGTGCTTACTAACGATGGCAAACCTTCTGGAAAAAAGATATTTACATTTTTAAGTGTTTTTTTTCTACAATGACTTTTTGAGTTCTGAATTATTTTTTTTTCAGAAAAAAAATCGATTTGAGTGTTTTTCCAGTGATAAAAATTTGAAAACATAAGAAAAAAATTGGAAATTTAAAAAAGTTTTTGAATTGTGGAATTTTTGTTTGCCATCGTTAGTGCTTAAAGACTTACCATTGGAACAATATACTGTATCAAATTTGAACAGTTTTTCATCATGAAAATTTATCTATATGGAAAACAATTGAAACAAAGTCCGGTCCAGATACTGTATCAAATAAGGGACATCGAGCAATTATACAAATCGGTATGGACATCCAAAATATATGGTCATTGATATCGTAATGCGACATTGTTTGAACCCTGGTCACAGTGCATTGAATCACTCCAACACTGTACTTCAGGGCTCAAGAGCAAATCAAGGAGCTGCAAGTGAGCCTGGAGGAGGAGCACCGGGCTGCGGTGGAGTTCCGCGAGCAGGCTCTGAGCGCCGAGCGCCGCGCCACCGCGCTGCAGCAGGAGCGCGACGACCTCGCCAACAACCTGGACGCGGCCGAGCGCGCCCGCAAGTCCGCCGAGTTCGAGGCAGAGGAGGCGCGCAGCCAGGCGAACGACCTGTCTGTGCAGAACACGGCGCTGTCTGCGGCCAAACGCAAGGCCGAGGGCGAGCTGCAGACGCTGGCTGCTGAATTGGATGATACTGTGACTGAGCTGCGCGTGGCCGAGGACAATGCTAAGAAAGCGATGGCCGATGCTGCTCGCCTGGCTGGTCTGTTCATCATAATTATGCTTAGCGTTTCAAAAATGAGTGTTTTTCAGAAAATCTAGTTACAGTATTTCTTCTAATAGAATGGCATACCTCCAATAGAGCAGCACCTTCAATAGAATGGCAGGTAAAAAAATTGACGCAAAAATATAACGGCGTTCTTCTATTAGAAGAAATACGGCAAATATGATCTCAGGAAATCTCTCAAAAATGAGTAAATATATCTCTATGAAAAACGCAGAGTAAATATAAATAAATATAAATGTAAGATTCTCTATATTTTCTTCTCATAAAATAAATATAATTAAATCACTCCAGAAAAATTTGGAAATTTTTTTATAAAAATGTAAATCTCCCGACATTCTTGGAACGCTAAATATGGTTCATAAGATCATATCAAAACGCACATTTCATCATTGTAACACGTGTGGTTTGCAGAGGAGCTGCGCCAGGAGCAGGAGCACGCAATGCACTTGGAGCGAGCTCGGCGCGCGCTCGAGCAGCAGGTGAAGGACATGCAGACGCGGCTGGACGAGGCCGAGGCGGCCGCGCTCAAGGGCGGCAAGAAGGTCATCGCCAAGCTGGAGGTGCGCATCCGCGACCTGGAGACCGAGCTGGACGCGGAGCAGCGCAGACACTCCGAGGCGCAGAAGAACGTCGCCAAGCAGGAGCGCCGCTTGCGCGAACTTGCCTTCCAGGTTGGCATTGATTTGTGCTCATTGAGCTGATTCCACTGTATGCGAGGCGTGCGCCAGTGAGCATGCGTTGCCTCGGTGCGCAGGTGGAGGAGGACAAGAAGAACGGCGAGCGCCTGACCGACCTGGTGGACAAGCTGCAGCAGAAGCTGGGCATGTACAAGCGCAACGTGGACGAGGTGGAGGAGCTGGCGACCACCAACCTGCAGAAGTACCGCGCCATCCAGCACCAGCTCGAGGACGCAGAGGAGCGCGCGGACACCGCAGAGAACTCGCTCGCTCGCGTCCGCGCCGCGCACAGGGGCGGCTCCATTACCATGAGCGTCGGTTATATTATGTAATAACGGTGTCTGAATAATTTGATGCAGAAAATAGTTTTGAATTCACTCAAAATTTGACAGTTTTTATACTAGATAAAGTGCAAAAAATGCTTATCTAATGACAGGAATAATTACCTATACCAATCAAATGTCAGCGAAAGCAAGTACAATCTTGAAGTTGCAAAATGTTACACAAATTCAGTGAAAATTTCAAATGTTTTTTTAAATCTTTTATTCAACACTAATAAATACAAGACTTAATATCAGTATCAAAACTTGTTTTATACTGTCTAAAAAATCGGAAAAATCCAATCTGCCAATGTGCAATTTCAAAAAAGATGTAATGACTAATGACTGACAAAGAAATGCGGAAACTATTTTTCAGTTATTCAGTGATTCTTATCCTTGAAACACTAAATATTTAGGTATATCAAAGAACGTTTTTCCACAAATGTCACTCTGAAAACCAGTATTTTTTTCGCTTCTACACTCACCTATTTGATCGAAATCACCAAATCCGACCCCCAACAAATTCGAACGTGCAGCGTTCGCGCTCTGCGATCTTCCGTTCCGGGTCCAGGGTGCTCGCCTCCGCCGCCAGCCTCGCCCAGGCTGATGAATGATTCTACCGCTGTCATGACAAATCGTGTACCTTTCATTGCTTTTGCTTGACATCGGTGGAGTGCGATGTTTGGTGGATGAATTTAGGTCGTGTGATGTGTCGTTTTCCCACAGCTATTAGAAAACGTTAAAGGCACCAGAAGCATTTTAGGTTTATTGTTTTTTTTTGGTGATTTGTTAGTTTCCAGTGCGTTTTTCAAAAAAAACAGCGTGCAACCATACCAAATGAAGTGAATTTAAAAAAATAATTGACCGGATGTCGCTCTGTTTACACAAAAAATACCAATGTCTTATCATTTCCCCCACGCTCAAGATAGCGCAGTTTCGGTTTCACCCCTTCGTTCGTGACTACCTATTACGAATAATCCATTAAAAAATAAATTGCAAATGAATAAATGAATAAATACAATATTTAAATAGGTATATGATGAAGTCCACTTGTTGTTTTATTCCGCTGCTGAGCCTTTCTCTCGCAGATAGTGATGTAAAGGCACCGGGGCACCGGTGCCCCGGTGCTGGGCACCGAAGGGCACCACCACCGGTGCTGGTGCGGTGCCATTGCAATCCTCAAGGTGTGCCCTGCTGGTGCCGGTGCCATTTTTTCAGAATAGCACCGGTGCCGGTGCGGTGCGGTGCCATTTTTTTGCCAAAGGTGCTAGCACCAGGGCCAAAGTAAAAGGCACCGGGAAAGGCACCGACCAAGGCTTCATGTGCAGTGCAATTTTGTCCACAGTATGTGCTTATTCATATTTCAAAAAAACAGTGATGTATTCACCCAACGGTTTTGTGCTTATTTTGTAAACATCAAATAAATATACCTACTGTGAAATCCATTATACCCGATGCGTGATTTGATGAGCGAATCTAAAATTTTGTTGAATTTTAAATAATTTTATATTTTATGTTTCTCGTTTTTGTTCAAAATTTGTTGTCAGTTTATGACAGAGATAGTTCCATTTCTCTGTACAGCAACGCTCCAATCAGTAGACAATCGTGGCTATGGGGCATTGTAGTGTATTAAATATTTTAACATTCATTTGTAATCATTGTAATTGCTTCATAAAAGTGATCGCCACATCATTCTGATCATTTTAAGTGCTCAACCATCAAAATCGGTAAAAAATTCATGGAAATATGCACTTCCGGAGGCGTGCCCGCCCACTGAGAAACTGCCCGATATTTACTTCGGAAATTCCAGCCCGGTGCGGTGCCTTTCGGTGCCAGCACCGGCAACCCGCCGGTGCCCTTCGGTGCCAGTGCCATTTGTTTCCGAATGGCACCGGTGCCGGTGCGGTGCGGTGCCATTTTCTGGCCGGTGCCCCAGGGTGCCAGGTGCCCTTTTCAAGCATTGGCAAAGGTGCCGGTGCGGTGCGGTGCCATTTTTCCCGGTGCCTCTAACATCACTACTCGCAGAAGGTCATATTTCGTTAAGTACACCTAAATCATAGTTGTTAAAACGTATCTACCTATTTTTACATGATTAATACGCATACTAGAGTACTTAGTAAATGCATTTACGTTTCCACTGAAAAAAACGTACCTTTACTCGCTTTTATGTATACTTTTTGAAAGTACTTGAGTACAGAAAACGTATTTCAGATGGGTTTTATATAGGCTTTTTCTAGGAATAGAATGGAGAAAAGGGTAAAATACTCCAAAATAGGTATACCTATTTACAAATACCTACCATAGACAAAATTTACAGAAAATAGGCAAAAAGCATATGAACTAGTGAAATTGAATATGAACATGTGCAAATGAGTGTGAAAATCAGTGATCAGGTAGTTGATTGACTTACTAAATCAATCAGTACCAGTCAGGGAAATATATATTCCTGAGCAAAAGGTAAAATGACTGTTTTCTGTACTAAGGGTATGAGTAAAAAATAAATACTTTATGTTTAAATATACTTTGAAAAGTTTGGTACTTTTAACAACTTTGACATAAATCAGTGACAAAATAGACGGATTTAACCAACAAAAAACCAACAAATGGACCTGTCATCAGAGTTGCAAAAACGTATTTACGTTTACCTGAAATACCCGGTTATTCGGGTATTTATACTTACGTTTACATTTACGTTTTCATAAAATACCATTACGTTTTGTTACGTTTTCCTGACCGAAATACCCGGGTACCAGAGAAAACGTAAAAAACGTTGTGAGACCAAAAAATTTTCAGCAAAATGCAACTTCCACCATATAAATTTCCGACAACATAAAAAATTTTGCGCGCAAGCGCGCACTTTTCCCCCACAGAAGCCATATTTTCAATATAGGTGTATTCAATTTTCAAATTATTCTTTAGTTCGACACCACCTGCAGTGCAGAGCCAAATGCTTATAAAAAAATCAGCGGACGCTGTTATTTAGTGGCTTTCCTCGATTGATTTTGCGCTATTTGAAGATCAAATGTTGAAAGAACTCTAAGAATCGTCGTAATATCATTTTTTGTCACATAACACTTGGGAAAACGTTGACAGAACGTGAAAAATGGACTGAAAGCTGGCGAAAAAATAGAAGGGCAGCTTTCAACAGACGGCGTCTCCATAATAGAAAGTTGGTGAAAAATATAGAAGGGCGCCCTTCTATTAGATGAAATATGGTAATAATTTTTTTACGTTTACGTTTTATTTTACGTTTTCCCAGGTATTTTAAAAATACCTTACGTTATAGTATTTATACTTTCATTTTGGAAAAGGTATTTACGTTTACGTTTACGTTTTCCAAAAATAGCAGTATTTGACCAACTCTGCCTGTCATACCCGCCGCGACGGTACACGATCTCGTTGGACATGCCAGCTAGCTCGCGCTGGCTGTCCATGCTGCGCTCCGAGCACACGTTGGCCAAGCAGCTGTACCACAGCTTCGAGTGCGCCACACCGCCACCCATGTGACTGGTGCCTGGTGCAATCAATGTGATTGATACATGTAGTGATGGAAAAGCGCCATGGCGCTGGCGCCTGGCGCTAGCGCCAAAGCAAAAAGCGCCATGGCGCTTTTGGCGCTTGGCGCTAAAACGCTCTGGCGCCATTGGCGCTTGGCGCCGGGATCTGAGAAAGCGCCATGGCGCTTTTGGCGCTTGGCGCCATTTTCTGGTGGCGCTATTGGCGCCTGGCGCCCGCATTTTAAATAGCGCCAAAAAAGCGCCAACCATGATTATAAAATTTTTATGATTCAGTGAAAATAGACAAGCCAGTTGATCAATTTTGAGAATGACTGAATAAATATTGATAAATATATAAGGGTGTAAGGGAACATTTATATGAAAAACATATTGATTAGGTAATATTTGGGGCAAATGTATATACCATATTTCCTAGAAATAGCCTCAGGGGGTTTATTTTTTCAGAGTGCAAATTTTGAGGGGGTATTTTGAGGGAGGGGTTGATTATTTCGCCAGGAGTTATCGTGAAGGATAGTGTAAATAATAGGTAGTTACATACCCATAACTGGTAATAAACATGACTTAATGGGATATAATATTTTGGACCTATCAACGAACGCTGTTTCGCTGAAAAATAGGTGTATCCCTTGGGATTGTAACGATGTATGAAACATTGTAGTGGTTGATTGAACTTTTATTGCAAAAGTTAAATTGACTACTGCGACATCAGCGGTATGTCACAGCTACAAATTGATTATTCTACAAACGAATTGCAGAACAAATTTTTGGCGCTGGCGCCATTGGCGCTTGGCGCTGGGGTTCAGAAAAGCGCCATGGCGCTTTTGGCGCTTGGCGCTATTTTGCTCTGGCGCCATTGGCGCTTGGCGCTGGGGGTCAGAAAAGCGCCATGGCGCTTTTGGCGCTTGGCGTCAAAAGTCTGGCGCTTTTTCCATCACTAGATACATGCACAGGTATTATTTGCGAGTGCTGGCGCCAGAAAAGGTGCGATTACAACTACATCGTGATGCGGAAACTTATGACGTAATATTTATTTGTCATGAAAATTGTCTATCTGTGATTATTTTTTCCTCACTCGCCTAACAGGGGGGAATTATTCGAGTGGGGGAATTATTCAAGTGGGGGGAATTATTCGAGTAAATACGGTACATTTACTCGAAAAATACATATACATACATACATGTGCTTGTGACAGTTTTTCTATTGTTGTAGTATTACCCGTTTGACGCGCGCTGGCAGTGTGGCAGAGTTGTTCAAATACTGGTATTTTTGGAAAGTGTAAGTGTAAGTGTAAATACACTTTCCAAATTTTAAGTATGGATACCAAAAGTGTAAGGTATTTTTAAAATACCCAGGAAAGTGTAAAAAAGTGTAAGTGTAAAAATTTTTTTTGAGAAAGAGCTCTCACTGTTGAGCATTAGAAAACACCACTGTTTTCACCTTTAGATCAATTTATCTATAATTTTCATTCATTATTTCACATTTTACTGCAGATTATGAAACATTTCAGACTGTAACAAATTTAGTGGTATGAAGTTGCCTAATAATGGCACTTTTTCAGTGTTGATATTTTACTGATTAAGCAATGCGATACACACTGTTTAAATGCAAGAATGTACATGCAGCAAATATCAATGCAAAAGCAGTCGACTTTGTGTCCAGCTGGTGAATTTCAACTGATCTTGTCCTTTTTACAAAAGTATGATGTAACTGTAGAATACCATGAGTACTGTTCAACTGTCAGTGATAGTGCTAGTTTGCACATTTTCCATATTTTCTACATTCAATGCATAATTCATGTGCACTGTGCAGTTATTTTTTGTACATGAACCTGTTTTTTGAACCTTTCTGAACCTTGAACCTTTCTCAAAAGCATAAAACAGGGCCATCTGAAAGAAAATAAATACACTTTCTGTACCCGGGTATTTCGCCCAGGAAAGTGTAAAAAAAGTGTACGGGTATTTTAGGAAAGTGTAAGTGTAAGTGTAAATATAAATACCCATTTACCCGGGTATTTCGGGTAAGTGTAAATACACTTTCGCAACTCTGCAGTGTGGTAATAAAGTTGATTTGAGTTGATTTGATATAGGTACTCAAGTACTTTGTAAATACATATAGTACATGTACTTTTAAAAAAGTACCCGTACTCTGATGCACGTATACTTTTGAAAAGTACACGTGTACAGAAAATGCATTTTTGTCCTAAAATCGCAATTTTTTATTGCTAAATTAAGAAAATCGTGAAGAAATATCTATCTATTTTTCTAAATAATACTAGATGAAGTGCAAAAAATGCTTATCTAATGACAGGAATAATTACCTATACCAATCAAATGTCAGCGCAAGCAAGTACAATCTTGAAGTTGCAAAATGTTACACAAATTCAGTGAAAATTTCAAATGTTTTCTTTTATCTTTTATTCAACCCTAATAAATACAAGACTTAATATCAGTATCAAAACTTGTTTTATACTGTCTAAAAAATCGGAAAAATCCAATCTGCCAATGTGCAATTTCAAAAAAGATGTTATGACCAGGGTTGGCAAAATCTCAGAAAAAAATAAAAATAAAATAAAAATAAAATGGAATATTCAAGAATAAAATAAAATAAATTAAAATAAAATGGAAAATTTAAGAATAAAAATAAAAATTGTATAAAAATTCGAATTTTTGTAAATTTTTTTGTAAAATTGTATAAAAATCCGTATTTTTGTAAAATTGTATAAAAATTCATATTTTTTGTAAAATTTTGTCTCGTTGCTTGAGTCTCTACCTGTTTATTCATGGATCTGGGGGCAGTCCCAAGCATTGCAAAGTGTCAAATGTCATGTAAAATGTCATGCAAAGTGTCAATTGTCATGACAAATGTAAAGTAAAGTGTAAATTGTCATGACATGTAAAAATTAAAGTATCAATTGTCAAGCAAATTGTGTTCAAATCTCATGTTTTATTTCGAAATCTTATGTTTTGTATCCAAATTATGTTGTTGTTGACTAAAAATCTTATGTGAACATTTGGATACAAAAACATAAGATTTGGATATAAAACATACCATGGATACAAAAACACAATACACAAACACATGGATACACAATTTACACTTTGCATGACATTTGTCATGACAATTGCCACTTTGCTCAAAATTTTACATGACACTTGACATTTTGCATGACAATTGATAGTTTACTTTACATTTGTCATGACAATTGACACTTTCCATGACATTTTACAAATGTGCCCAGCACACTCCAGTAGTCCTTCTACTGAAAATGCAAACCATTCTTATCAATAATTGTAACTTTACACATGCAGCTAGCTCACAATACATACTGCATGCAACTTTTGAAAAGTAAGGGAAAAATTTGTCACAGGTTTTTCATGTATAGGTCTAATTATAACATTTTTCTGGCCTTGCATGCATGTTTCAGATTTTTTGTAAAATTTTTGTACAATTTTTGTAAAATGTGTCATTTTATTTTATTTATGAATTTTGGGAATAAAATAAAATAAAATGAAACAAGAATAAAATTAAAATAAAATAAAATTTTTATACAATTTTTATACAATTTTACTAAAATGAATTTTTATAAAACCAACCCTGGTAATGACTAATGACTGACAAAGAAATGCTATGCGGAAACTATTTTTCAGTTATTCAGTGATTCTTATCATTGAAAAACCCTAAATATTTAGGTATATCAAAGAACGTTTTTCCACAAATGTCACTCTGAAAACCAGTATTTTTTTCGCTTCTACTTACACCTATTTGATCGAAATCACCAAATCCGACCCCCAACAAATTCGAACGTGCAGCGTTCGCGCTCTGCGATCTTCCGTTCCGGGTAGTGATGTAAAGGCACCGGGGCACCGGTGCCCCGGTGCTGGGCACCGAAGGGCACCAGCACCGGTGCTGGTGCGGTGCCATTGAAATCTTCAGAGGTGCCATGCCGGTGCCGGTGCCATTTTTTTCAGAATAGCACCGGTGCCGGTGCGGTGCGGTGCCATTTTTTTGCCGGTGCCAAAGGTGCTAGCACCAGGGCCAAAGTAAAAGGCACCGGGAAAGGCACCGGCGAAGGCTTCATGTGCTGTGCAATTTTGTCCATAGTATGGGCTTATTCATATTTCAAAAAACAGCGATCTATTTACCCAACCGTTTTTGCCTATTTTGTAAACCTCCCATCAAATAAATATACCTACTGTGAAATCCATTATACCCGATACGTGATCTGATGAGCGAATCTAATTTTTTTTTTGAATTTTAAATCATTTTTATCTACTACCATATTATAAAGCCACTATTTATTCGTGTGGTAAGGATGCTCCAACGTAAAAGATAGGACGTTTCTGCTTCTGCCCGATTCGTGTGTGTTTTTACACACAAAGTGGACACTTTTTATCAGCACAAAATGCCCTTTAAATTCAGAAACTTTCATTCTGTCTGATTCCTGTGCTGTTCACACAGTAAGAAGCCACTTTTTATTTTCACACAGAAATGTACTAAAAAAAATAAAAATGAGGGGGCGGTTGTGGCACGACTGCGCGTGAATTCGGCGCTCAGCGTCAGAATGTCACGCCACCGCAATGACCGCAGGATGAATGAATCCCCCTGAAAACTGTTTCACGTTGAGGCAGATCGCTTTTAAGGAGGTGTGTTTTTTCCGGTGGAAAACTCCCCAACATTCACGTTCAACATTGTCACTTCTATCGCTGCTTTCTCATTTGGCATTGTTCCAACTTTATCGTTTTTAATCCCTAATAGTTAGCTTGGTAGTGAATGGAAAACAGCGTAAACATTAGGGTTGAAGCTGGATCGACTTTTCGGGATCGGGTTTCATTTTGATTTTTTGGGGTCGGGATCGGGTTTCATTTTTTTGAGATTTCGGTATCAAAGAAATAGCTCCCTTGCCCAACTACAAAAACGTAGTCATTCTCAATCTCAAAATTCTCACCAAAATGTCTTTACATTTTCCAGTGTCACACACACCCAGTGAAGCACTATTTCCTGGAAGACATCATTATGAACTCAAATTCATGCCGCCGCCACCGCCCAATCGGAAACGAAATCTGGCAAAAACGCCGATGATGATGATCATTTGCCATTGGCTGATGGGGAAAATGAGGTAAGTTTTTTGCTGTGCAAAAGGCGCACCGTACACTGCCTTCGCGAGTTCAGCGTTCGAACGTTTTTTGCCATCGGCTGAACTAAAAACGCGGAACCGACAAAAGCGCTGAACTCCAAATCGTCCGGACGATAAAAATTGGGTGGTTTTTCAATTCGGCGAGTGAAAAATTCGGACGATTTGGTGCGCTGAAATGATCTCGAACGCTGAACTTAGATTTAACACGCTGAACTGTGACGATAAGAGGGTGCAGAACGGAATTTCATGTGCATCTGTGTCGCTGTGCGCTGCCGTGCGGCCACCATAGTTGTAAATACGTACCTATTTACTTTAACTCGGTAAATATGTATACTCGAGTACATAGTAAATACGTTTACATTTCCACCGAAAAAAGTTCCTGTACTCGCTTTTACGTATACTTTTTCGAAGTACTCGAGTGCAGAAAACGTATTTATGACAGTCTTTTATGGTGATTTTTTGAAGGCATAGAAGAGAAAAAGGAACAGGATATGCGAAGAATACTGGACCAGGCGCCAATGGCGCCATGGAGCCATTCGGAAAGTGGGTGCTAAGCGCCACAGGCGCCACAGAAAAAGTGCGCCAGGCGCCAAGGGCCCCATTCGGAAAGCGGGCGCCACAGAGGGCGCCAAGATAAATTGGTGAGTACTCGCACCACGTAGGTAGTCCGTTTTTCCGGTGAATTTCGATTAGCCGCGCACGCGCTTTTCTATCTTTTACTTATTTATGCAGCAGTCACCTTGAAACCCGGCTGGCACCACTTTGGCGCCCTTTTAGGGCAGGGCGCCACTGAAAAAGGGTGCCATGGCGCCTTTTAGAAAGTGGGCGCCAGGCGCCAAGGGCGCCACAGAAAAAGGGCGCCAATCGCCAATGGCGCCATGGCACAGCGCCCTTTGGCGCCCTCAAATGGCGCCAGTGCCATGGCGCCATTCCATCACTAATGTTGGGGTTTGGGGACTGGGCTATGACGAATTGTTTTGGTTTGCTCGAATAATCCCCCAGTCCAGAGATAAGAGGGGTCTATAAAAAGGTGGTCATTTTGCACGGATGATCTACACATCGCCTTTGAAGCTTACTCACTCAGCCATTTCTAGACTGATTCAGATCGTTCAACAAAATAAAAATAATCAGGACAACCCGCCTGTTCAATTTTTATGGTCGGATAAGTGATGTCTAAATTCCTTATGCCGATTTGACCCAGTTTTTGAACATGAAAAAAATAATTTTTTGAACATGCTATCATATACTTTAGACAAAAAGAATAAAAATTATTATTAATAATTTAAAAATTCAAATTTATTTATTTATTTAAATTTATTGATAAAAAATTATTTCAATATCTCATTCCAATCAAAAGTTATAGCACTTTGAATTTTCGCCTCCCACTCATCAAATAACTGCATGAAGAACAGTGCATACAGATAATTAGAACATAAAAATGAAATCTACAGGTCATTATGATCACTTTAAGCATTCATAAGTAAAAATCGGCGGAGAAATGGCGAAGATGTAGAGTTTTGAATTTGCATGCTTTGTTTGTCATGTGGTAATTTATATTCATGGTTTGTAGGTGGAAGTTTGAAGTGCTGTAACTTTTGACTGGAAAGAGATATTTAAATAATTTTTGGGCCAGATTTATTATTTTTGTTTAAAGTATATGATAGCATGTTCAAAATTAAATAATTTTTGGGCCAGATTTATTATTTTTGTTTAAAGTATATGATAGCATGTTCAAAATTAAATAATTTTTGGGCCATGTAAAATAGTACGGAACTAGTTGAGTTAATTTGTGAACGAGCTCCTATTCCTAACCGAGGAAGAGGACAAATGTGAACGAATGAATTGTGACGTGAGGCGTCGTCTCTTAGTTGACGTTCCGCTATTTTATCAATGTGATTAGTTGAGTTGAAGTGAATTGACGTGAGTTAGTGTGATTCAATATTTAGATTGTTTCCAAAAGGGTTTGACGAACCTTTTTATTTAGACAATTAAATACAAAGAAATTAATGCGAATAAAATATACTTAAATAAGGGAATTAATTTACAGCTAAATTAATTACTTAAATGAAAAGTAAATTAAACGCAAATTACCAAAGAAATAAGGCAACTTAAAGAAGGCACTTAATTACGACAACAAGGCGATAATTAAGTGGCGCGGTTGTGAACAAAGCACCTTAAATAGTGCGGGTGTGAATAAAGCACTAAGGTGATTTAAAGCACCAAGGGTTAAAACTTAGCACCAAAAATAAGCGACTTAAATAAAGGTGACAACGGCGCTTATTTAGATCCTAGGAAGATATTTGTGTGAAGTTGACGAGGTTGCAAACACTGCCGATTTTAGCTGTGAGATCGGCTTTTAAGGGCCAGACCGATGGCGACTAGCTTGGCGCCATTCGGTCGGCTCTAATCTCCGATTTCTTTCCAACATTTCCAATTGTGAAAGTTCAACTCTTGCCCGCTCGCTCTTCCGACGAAAAGCGAGCTAAACTGGCAAGATAGTGAAAATGTGAGACAAGCCAGACAGCATTTGAAATGGCGCGCGGGCTCGGCCCCCAGCTTGGGGCGAGCCCGCCGCTTAACATAAACATGTCGGCGTATTTGCGTGCTGCTTGTCAAGGAAATGTGGCGGAATGTGAGCAATGACTAAGATCTAAATATGTGAGCAACGTAAAGCGCACGTTGTAAACATGATCGCTTGAGATATTAAATGGTGAATGTGAAGATGTTAAAAGGTGGAATGTGA
The DNA here is from genome assembly GCA_964036195.1 of Sphaerolaimus hirsutus. Lineage (NCBI taxonomy): Eukaryota > Metazoa > Nematoda > Chromadorea > Monhysterida > Sphaerolaimidae > Sphaerolaimus > Sphaerolaimus hirsutus. The sequence continues at coordinate 15,319,659 of OZ038452.1, read as the reverse complement.
ACGAAAAGGAATATTGATAAATTGAATTAACTAAATATAAAAGCGAACATAAGAACGTCAACTTAAATATTAAAAGTTTTACATTTTACGATAATGTTACACAGGCCAGATTTATTATTTTTGTTTAGAGTATATGATAGCATGTTCAAAATAACCATCTTGAAAAATTATTATTACAATTATTTTTCATACTTTAGACAAAAAGAATAAAAATTATTATTATTAATTTAAAAATTCAAATTTTTTTATTTATTTAAATTTATTGATTAAAAATTATATCAATATCTCATTCCAATCAAAAGTTATAGCACATCTAATTTTTGCCTCCCACTCAGTAAATAACTGCATGAAGAACAGTGCATACAGATAATTAGAACATAAAAATGAAATCTACAGGTCATTATGATCACTTTAAGCATTCATAAGTAAAAATCGGCTGAGAAATGGCGGAGATGTAGAGTTTTGAATTTGCATGCTTTGTTTGTCATGTGGTAATTTATAATCATGGTTTGGAGGTGGAAGTTTGAAGTGCTGTAACTTTTGACTGGAAAGAGATATTTAAATAATTTTTGGGCCAGATTTTTTATTTTTGTTTAAATTATATGATAGCATGTTCTAAATATCCATCTTGAAAAATTATTATTACAATTATTTTTCATACTTTAGACAAAAAGAATAAAAATTATTATTATTAATTTAAAAATTCAAATTTATTTATTTATTTAAATTTATTGATTAAAAATTATATCAATCAAGTCAGATTATATCAAGCAAAATTCCAGTCAAAAGTTATAGGACTTTGAATTTTTGCCTCCCACTTATAAAAGAGATATTTAAATAATTTAAAGAGATATTTAAATAATTTTTGGGCCAGATTTATTATTTTTGTTTAAAGTATATGATAGCATGTTCAAAATATCCATCTTGAAAAATTATTATTACAATTATTTTTCATACTTTAGACAAAAAGAATAAAAATTATTATTATTATTTATCTTTTTGTTTTGAGTTTTGAATTTGCATGCTTTGTTTGTCATGTGGTAATTTATATTCATGGTTTGGTAATTATTATTACAATTATTTTTCATACTTTAGACAAAAAGAATAAAAATTATAATTATTATTTAACTTTTTGTTTTGAGTTTTGAATTTGCATGCTTTGTTTGTCATGTGGTAATTTATATTCATGGGTTGGAGGTGGAAGTTTGAAGTGCCGTAACTTTTGACTGGAAAAAGAGATATTGAAATAATTTTTGGGCCAGATTTATTATTTTTGTTTAAAGTATATGATAGCATGTTCAAAATAACCATCTTGAAAGATTACTATTACAATTTTTTTTCATGTTCAAAAACCGGATCTAATCGACATGGAATTTAGACATCACAAATCAAACTATAAAAATTGAATCTGCAGGTTGTCCTGATCGTTTTAACTGTTGAATGATCCGAATCGGCCCAGAAATCGCCCAGTTATTAAGCTTCAAATACAATGTGCAGATCATCCATGCAAAATGACGACCTTTTTGTAGACACCCCTTATCTCAGAACTAGGGTTGGCCGATGTTTTTTGTTAAACGTTTTTTTTTTAAACGTTTTTTTTATTTAAAAACATGACGTCCGAAATGTTTTTTTTTTATTAAAAACATCGGCCGAAATTTTTAGTACTAAGCACTAGGTATTTTGCAAAATTTTTGCGCGCAAGCGCGCAATTTCACACACAAATTGACATTGGTGGTGGTTTTCATTGGTTTCGTGGCATTTTTAGTATCAAAATATTCATTTCTATGTGCTACCATGGGTTAATAAGCTGTCATATGTTGCTGTAGTATATAATATTGAGGTAATGTGCTTCCATGTACCTCCACAGTGTGTAACTTCACTCCCAAAGTAACAACCTCCTTTTATAACCTTGTTTGATCACTATTCCGTGCCAAACTTTAGCTGAAGTCACGAACATTCGACTATAAGGCGATATACGAACGATATGTCGACGAAAAATAGATATTTTTGACACAAATCACCACTTATAATGCTATCCCGTTTTTTTTTTTAAAAAACATCGAGTTAAAAAAAAACGTTTTTTTCCCAACCCTACTCAGGACTGGGGGATTGTTCGAGCAAACCAAAACAATTCGTCATAGCCCAGACCCAAAGCCCCAACATACTCGGAGGGCATCAAGATTGGCCAATGTACAACAGAATGGGACGCATGAATGTATGTGTATGTGAGATCACAAAAAAATAAATGTACCTAAATTAGTTTACAACGTAATACATACCGTATTACCTCGAAATACCCCCATGGGGGTTTATTATTTCGCCAGCAAAATTTGAGGTGGGGTTTATTCGAGGGGGGGTCTTATTATTTCGTCAGAAATTTTCGTAAGGATCGTGGTAAAAAGTAGGCATTTGCATGCCCAAAACAGGTAATAAATGTGTCCAAACAAGATATATTTGGACATAAAAACGTAGATTAGCTACACAAACATGTCCATGTGTAGCTGCAATACAATTAAACAGTAATATACATCATGTACATTGCATACATGACGTATTTATTATGTACATGACGTACATCATTCCGAAGGGGGGGGGTATTTCGAGGGGGGGGGGGTTTATTTTTTCCCCAGCCCATTTTGAGGGGGGGTTAATTCGAGGGGGGGTTAATTCAAGGGGGGGGATAATTCGAGGTAATACGGTATATAGCCAAAGTGCTTAAAATCAGCAAAAAGTTAAGTTTACTCACGTTTACTCATGAGTAAAAGTTTAAAAAAATTCTTCACGTTTTCTGTACTCAATGGGTGAGTAAAAATTGAATACTTTACATTTACGTATACTTTGAAAAAAGTTCGGTACTTTTAACAACTCTGTCACACACTATTTAACCGTAACTTCCAGGGACGTAGCCAGGATTTTCGAGCAGGGGCGTCGAAAACAAATTTGGAACAGCGCCGGGGAAGGGCTGGAAGGGTCAGACCTGGTTTGTGTTATCATTTGTGCTCGAATGCCAGATTTGAAAGGTGTGTTTGAATTTTTCGTGGCAATCTGGTGGAAAAGCACTGGGGTCTCCAACATTTTGACCCCCGCGCCCTGCGGGGGCTGCATACATGTAAATCGCTACCCCGAGAGGATAGATAGCTGGAAGATTCACGGGTCGCGGGAGCAAAATGTATAGGCTTTTTCAGGGTTTAGAAGCCAGGAATGGAGAAAAAAAACTATTAAATTAGGTTGAAAATAGCCAAAATAGTTATATCACAAATCGAAATGTATACAGTCGAAAACTGTGATTTCTAAGGTGAAAAACAATAAAAGACAATGACCCCCCCCCCCCCCCCCGTTTCCGGGTGAGACCTGAAAAACTCGGCGAAAATGCAACTTTTGGTAGTAATTTTCAAGTTTTTGTGTAAAAATTTTGCGTGGAAGCCCGCATTTTCGTTCATACAGATGTATTTTTTTTTGAAAATCAGTACCTGTACACACAATACTCTCCAAAATACACTGAATGATGTGCCTGTCGCTTCGTATATATGTTTATTTACATATATTTGAGCGATTCTTGGCGCCAGCGCCAACGCCAAGAGCGCCATGGCATGGCGCCTACGAATGGCGCCATTCCGTCTCGCTGAAGGCAAAATTTTAGGGGGGGGGGCTGAGCTAGGGATGGAAAAAAGCGCTTTTTTTAACGGCCCTGCTTTTTTTTAAAAAAGGCGCTTTTTTTAAAAAAACGCGCTTTTGTTCGCTTTTTTCAAAAAATGTTGAGACATTCTCTAAAAACCTCCAAAATATGGTTCTGTATCAATATATACAGGTATATCAGACAAGTGGCAGTACTTGTGATGATATAAATATAGCCATATAATGGCTGTGTAGTCATTGGATAACATGATCAGTTGTGATTTCTGCCAAAAAAAAAACTTTTTATGTTGACTCATTATGTATATTGCAGTTTGTTAAAGTTTCATGACTTTGAATGAAGTTAGGCATGAAATCGTGCTTATAAATAAGGCTATAAGAGAAGGCTAATACATTGACACTAATGTTCCCCACTGTTGAAGTATTTGGGAACACATTGGCTGAATATTCTATACTACACTAACATATCACAACTTATTATTACATGATAGCATCCAGGGATAGCAGCAATGCCACTAAGAATCCCACAAAACCAATGAAAACAGCCACCAGTGGTAATTTGCATGTGAAATTTTGCCCTTGCGCACAAAAAAAATTAGCAAAAAACCTAGTGCATAAGTACAAAAAATTTTGCCAGCGCTTTTTTTTAAAAAAAGAGCGCTGGGACCCTAGCGCTTTTTTTTAAAAAAGGCGGCGTTTAAAAAAAAAGTACTTAAAAAAAGCGCTTGCCATCCCTAGGCTGAGCCCCCCCGTTCGCCGGCGTCCATAAACAAGCAGCCCCCCCCCCGCTCAAAAGTCAAAATGTAACATCAGTACTGAAGTAAGAACTAAACAGATCAAAGCGATGTAAATCTCCTGCTTATTATTTCACTTTTTATTTTAGTGGAGTTTTAAATTTTCACTATCATTTATGTTCACAGTTCTCATTTCACATTGATGTTTACTTTTTTTGGCCTTTAACTTCTCATTTTTTGAGATATCAGTTGCCATTTCACGTCTCACTTTTCGTAATGCTTGCGCCTTCACATATGGGTCTTTACTTGCTCACTTGCAGAATTGACAACATGCTGATTCAGTCAACTTGCCCATCCGGCAATTGATGATACAATGCAGTAGTGATTAATTTGTTAAATACAAATACAATCTACTTTATATTTATTTACTGTACTGTTTGTGATACTACTAGGGTTGGAAAAAAACGTGTTTTTTTAAATGCAATGTTTTTTTTAATAAAAAGAAGTTTAAAAAAAAGAAGTTTAAAAAAAAAACTTTTCTTTTTAAAGCTCCCAGATATGACTTTGTGTCAACATATATAGGTATATAAGACAGTGGCAATACTCTGTGATGTTATATATGACCATACAATGGCTGTTGAGCCATGGGATAGCATTATAAGTGGTGATTTGTGTCAAAAATATCCATTTTTTTGAAAACATGTTTGTATATCGCCTTATAGTCAAAGTGAAGTCCTCCTGTGACTTCCAAGTGAAGTTTGGCATGGAACAGTGATCAAACAACGTTATAAAAGGAGGTTGTTACATTGGGAGAGATGTTACACACTGTGGGGGTACATCGGAAGCACATTACCTCAATATTATATACTACAGCAACATATGACGGCTTATTCACCCATAGTAGCACATAGAAATGGATGTTTTGATACTAAAAATGCCACAAAACCAATGAAAACAACCACCAATGTCAATTTGTGTGTGAAGTTGCGCGCTTCCGCGCAAAATTTTTTCAAAATACCCACTGCTTAGTACTAAAAATTTCAGCCGATGTTTAAAAAAAAAAACACTTCGGACGTCATGTTTTTAAAAAAAACAGGTTTTTAAATATAAAACAATATCGGCCAACCCTAGATACTACTTTTACAATTCTTTACTATTTATGTTTATTGATGAGGGAGAATAAAAATGAACATCATGTAAATCTGCAACTTCAAATGTTGTATTCTCTTAGTCATGACTGTTTATAGTTAAAACTCGACGGACATTATGGAAGTCAATGCTCTACGGGATTTTCGTACAACTGCGTATATTTGTAGTTGGCACTCGTCCAAGTTACCGTTTGAGAGAATGTTACCCAGTATGAAAGATGCAGGATTTCCGTCTGCGTCACCAAAAATGGCTGCGGAATGCGATTAAGCGAACGCAATTGGTCGCTAATGGCGGCGCACACACGAGTTGACACACATGTTGATTTAATTGGATACCGCGGTCATTTTCGTTGACAAGAGCGGAAATCTAGCATCTTTTACCTCATTCGTATTCAACGCAAAGGTAACTTGGATGCACTGGGAAGTTCATACGTTCTTTTTTGAAGGAATTCGTCGAGACTGCGACGATAAGATCCGACCTAAGACCTTACAATCTAACTTTCTATAACGATTTGTCTATCAAACTCATCTCGTTCTCGCATAAAAAGTTGGATTGAATCAAAAGTATCGTGAACCGAATGGAATCCGTCCATTCAAGTTCAAATTAAAAAAGATACGTCATTGGTAACCAAGGGCCGAATACCTGATTCGTTTCATGTCTGCCGAGTTTTATGTACAGTATATGGTACTGCCTAAATACATATCAAAATTGTGTAAAAATTGAACACTAAAACAAAATCATCCGCGGTGACGCAGATTACTTCGTTTGCTTTTGGTTGTTCATACGCGCGGTTGGCGTACTTGGCATTCGCCCGCGATTTGTTATAGTTCAGTGATTGGCGAACACTTTCTGGCGCATCTGTGGACAACGTATCCTGCAATAGCTTGTCGCGATTTGCATTTATTTTCGCCTGGTTCTACTATTTACATTAGTTTCGTTTTGTATGAACGGTGACAAAGCAAGCGAATCAAACGGAAAAAAAGTGAAGAAATCTGTCATGGTTAGTTTTAGTTTTGGAAATTCTGCTTGCGTAAGCAGTATACCTTGCACGCAAGATTACATGTCGCAAATTTTTCTCCTATTTAAGGCACACTTTGCAATTTTTTTCCACTTCCCAGCAAATTTCAGCATTTTTTGTTTTCTGGCAAAATAGCTGCACTTTTGTCGGTTCCTGGACGAACGTTCAGGGGTATCTTGAATTTTGACCCTCCGAGTGGTTGGATAGATAGCTTTAAAATTTTCGGGGGGGGGGGGGGGTGTGATGGTTCGATATATAAGCTTTTTCGGGGCGTAGAAGGGCGAAAAATCGCTAAAACTAGGTGTAAAATGGGTCAAAATGGGTATACAAGACTACAAGAGCATATAGTACTAAATATAGCTGAAAATAGGAGAATAGGAACCAGAACTATGATTTTGGAAGTGAAAATATATAAAAAGGTATGAAAAATAGCGATTTTGAGTGAAAATTGGGGTAAAGTTTCGCAAAAATTGCTCCAGATAGGTAGATAGCTAAGCGATTAGGGGCGGGGGTTTAGGGGGTAGTAGCCCAAAGTTTTGCCTCCGGGATAGATAGATAGCTGAGCGGCCTCCGGGATAGATAGATAGCTGGGCAGTAGGGTTCAAACGATATATCGTATTGAATATCGGATATCGACCATTTTTTAATATCGAATATCGAATATCGAATATCGATATCGAAAATTTTGAAAAAATATCGAATATCGAATATCGATATCAAAAATTTTGAAAAAATATCAAATATCGACCATTTTGTCGATATATCGAACCTGTATTGTGTCCCTAATTAAAGTCATTATTTTCATTTTGAGATATTTGTGATTGAACTGATTTACTTATAGTATTTCATTTGATGAGTAAAAGTACAATATTTATGTTGTCATTTCTGTTGGTGCGCTGAATTTGAAGCCTGAAAATGCTGATATGCTATTTTTTGCAACATACATCAAGCAATTTGGTTATAAGTATGAACTGTAATATTCACTAATTGTTGTTTGCCTGATACACTTTGATTCATCATGTTTTTCTTTCATTTTCTCCTTTTGACTGATGTAAACCTTTTAAAATGACTTGTACTATTCACATTTCAGTAAAGAAATGATTAACCAGCATTAATCATGTGTGCAACCACATGAAAATACAATATGCCGCTTGAAATTTGCCTTGCTATACCAAAAACAAATTGCAATATCGAATATGAAATATCGATATCGAGGTTCCATATCGTATCGAATATCGAGTTTCAGAAAAAAATATCGAATATTGAATATCGATATCGAAAAGTCATATCGTTCGAACCCTACTGGGCAGTTTGGAGCCCCCGACCCCCCCATTCGAGACCCCTGGGAACGTTTCTTTTTACTGTTTCTGTGCAAGTTTTGCTATCTGTTTGTCATTTTCCAGCATATCATTTGTCTGTTTTCCATTTTCTGGTAACGCAAAAGTTTTTCCGTTTGTGGTATACTCGGCGGACAGCACACCTACTATGAGATCCTACCATAATTTGATGAATTAAATCTTGTGATAAATTTCGTAATTAATTATTCCACAGTAGAAACAAAATACAATTTACGATGAAGAAACTGTATAATTTTTATTTCATTATTCAGATGGGTTATGGTAAATTTTCATACAAAGTTTGATGTCCGCCGAGTATACCTGTTCCATTTTCCACCTGGACATCCCAGATGCAAGTTGCACCGTGCAACCGCCATTCTACAGTGCCACCCGCAATTTATGCCTGCGGAGGAGTAATTTCTGAAGAATCCCGCCGCCGTGAGTGTCGCAATCATCTGCATAAGCGCAGCATAGACTGAAATTCTGCATTACATCTTTTTTGACGCTGAACTACAAGCGGTGAAATTAAAATCTAAAGAACACCACGTTTTGGAAGCAACAAAAAATCCAATTATTTTATCATCCACGCAATTTACCTTTCAGCTATTCCAGCTGAACTTTTTGTGGTGTATAACACAGCGTTTGTAGTTCTGTGTGCAAAAACGTTCAAACCCAGAATGCAAACTTTGCGTGTGTGCCACATAAATGCGTGTGTAGGTGTACATAGTATTGTAGAGATATCATTTAATACCTGACCACGACCACTGATATTCCTCCTTTTCGCCGTGGGCTTCACGCTATGGAATAATTAATTACGAAATTTATCACACCTTTTTTCATTAAATTATGGTAGGATTCTGCGCAAAATAGGCACTCCACTTGGTATACACTTCTACTGGGATTTTTCAGAGTTATTTAATTACGTATTTCTTTATTTAATATTGTGCTTATGGAGGAGAAGGTAGGTATGGGTGACGTGAATGAAGTGAGGTTTGTTTAGGTGCAGACAAACTGTCTGTGAGTGTGCTTGTGTAGTTTAAAATATGGATTGATATCTCCACCTATACAATTGCGAAAGAACTGCACGCTAAGGATGCTTCAATGCAAAAGATAGGAGGCACAATCACAGGCCTCATTGTGCCCGATTCGTGTGTGTTTTTGCACACAATGCAGTCACTATTTATTAGTACAAATGCCCTTTACAAACACGATCCACAATCTTGACAAACAGGGTTAGTAGATGGCAAAGTTGCTTCCCAAGAATGCAATTGCACATGTATAGGGGGTTGACTTGAGTTTTTAGGGGCTGAGTTTACAATTCAGGGTTGAGTTGATGGGTGTTGATAAATTAGGGTTGAGTTGACAGAAGTTTAAAGATAAGGGGCTGTTGACACAAGTTTAAAAATTAGAGGCTGAGTTTATGGGAGTTGAGTTGATGGGTGTTTGCCAAATTAGGGGCTGAGTTTATGGGAGTTAACAATAACATTACCATAATCCTTAAGTGAGGCCCCCGGGGCTAAAAAATATAAACTGTGATATAATGCATTTGTGGGTTACTGATTACAATGATTTGAAATATGCACTCCATTCTGACAGTACATTACGATAACCCTGAAATTGAACCCAAAATGGGGCCAAAATTTTCAAATTGTGAAATGATGCATTGTGGGTTTCTAATTGCACTGATTTGATATATAATGCACTCCATTTTGACACTACATTACCATAACCCTGAAAATGAACCACTGGGGCCAAAAACTTTCAATTTGTGAAATGATGCATTTTTGGGTTTCTGGTTGCACTGATTTCAAATTTAGGTTTCTGATTGCACTGATTTGATATATGCACTCCATTGACACTACATTACCATAACCCTGAAAAATGAACCCATGGGGCCAAATACTTTCAATTTGAGAAATGATGCATTTTCAGGTTTCTGATTGCACTCATTTGAAATATGCACTTCATTTTGACACTACATTACCATAACCCTGAAAATGAACCACTGGGGCCAAAAAATTTCAATTTGTGAAATGATGCATTTTTGGGTTTCTGATTGCACTGATTTCAAATTTGGGTTTCTGATTGCACTGATTTGATATATGCACTCCATTTTGACACTACATTACCATAACCCTCAAAATGGACCCATGGGGTTAAATACTTTCAATTTGAGAAATGATGCATTTTCGGGTTTCTGATTGCACTCATCTGAAATATGCACTTCATTTTGACACTACATTACCATAACCCTAAAATGAACCCTCTAGGCCAAAAACTTTCAAATCATAAAATGATGGATTTGTGAGTTTCTGAGTGCAGTGATTTCAAATATGCCCAGGGCTTAAAAAATTAGAAATTGTGAAATGATTCAATGTGGGTTTCTAATTGCACTGATTTGAAATATGCACACCATTTTGACACTACATAACCCTGAAAACTACATAACCATAACCCTGAAAATGAACCTCTGGAGCCAAAAACTTTCAATTTGTGAAATCATTCATTTTTGGGTTTCTGATTGCACTGATTTCAAATTTGGGTCTATGATTGCACCAATTTGATATATGCACTCCATTTTGACACTACATTACCATAACCCTAAAAATGAACCCATGGGGCCAAATACTTTCAATTTGAGAAATGATGCATTTTCGGGTTTCTGATAGCACTCATTTGAAATATGCACTTCATTTTGACACTACATTACCATAACCCTAAAAATGAACCCCCTGGGCCAAAAACTTTCAAACCATAAAATGATGGATTTGTGGGTTTCAGAGTGTAGCTATTTCAAATATGCCCAGGGCTTAAAAAATTAGAAATTGTGAAATGATTCGATGTGGGTTTCTAATTGCACTGATTTGAAATATGCAATCCATTTTGACACTACATAACCCTGAAAACTACATAACCATAACCCTGAAAATGAACCTCTGGAGCCAAAAACTTTCAATTTGTGAAATCATTCATTTTCAGGTTTCTGATTGCACTCATTTGAAATATGCACTTCATTTTGACACTACATTACCATAACCATAAAAATGAACCCCCTAAGCCAAAAACTTTCAAATCATAAAATGATGCATTTGTGGGTTTCTGATTGTAGCGATTTCAAATATGCACTCCATTTTGACACTACATTACTAAAACTCTGAAATTGAACCCCTAGACCCAAAAATTTCTAATTGTAAAATGATGCATTTTGCAGGTTTCTTATTGCACTGATTTGAAATGACTCAATTTCAACTCTACATTACTGTAAGCCTTAAATTGAACCCATGGGGCTAATAAATTAGAAATTGTGAAATGATGCATTTGTGGCTTTTTGATTGCCTTGATTTGAAATATGCACTTCATTTTGACACTACATTACCATAACCCTGAAAATGAACCCCCAGGGCCAAAAATTTTCAAATCATAAAATGATGTGTTTGTGGGTTTCTGATTGTAGCGATTTCAAATATGCACTCCATTTTGACACCACATTACTAAAACCCTGATAATGAACCCCTGGGCACAAAAACTTTCAATTTGTGAAATGATGCGTTTGTGGGTTTTATATTGCAGTGATTTGAGATGTGCACTCCATTTCTACTCTACATTACCATAACCTTTTAAGTCTAACCCTTGGGGCTAAAAAATTGAAAATTGTGAATTGATGCATTTGTGGATTGATGATAGTGATTTTTTTAAATATTCATACCATTTTCACACTACATTACCATAAACCTGAAAATGAGTTTACGGGAGTTTCCAAATTAGGGGCTGAGTTTATGGGAGTTTCCAAATTAGGGGCTGATTTTAAGGGAGTTTCCAAATTAGGGGCTGAGTTTATGGGAGTTTCTAAATTAGGGGCTGAGTTTATTGGAGTATCCAAATTAGGGCTGAGTTTACAGCAGTTTCCAAATTATGGGTTGAGTTTACAGGAGTTTCCAAAATTGGGGGCTGAGTTTATGGGAGTTTTCAAATTAGAGGCTGAGTTTATGGGAGCTTACAAATAAGTGGCTGAGTTTATGGGAGTTTGCAAGTTAGGGGCTGAGTTTACGAGAGTTTGCAAGTTAGGGGCTGAGTTTATAGGAGTTTCCAAATTAGGGGCTGAGTTTACAGGAGTTTCCAAACTAGGGGCTGTGTTTACAGGATTTAGAGGGGGTCCACATGGGGTGCCATTTTTGGGGGGTCTCCAGGGGGTGCCATTTTCTGGAGGTACATATGGGGGTGCCATTTCAAGGGGGTCCACATAGGGTGCCATTTTTTGGGTGGTCCCCAGGGGTGCCATTTTTTGGTGGTCCTCAGGGGGGTGCTATTTTTTTTTTTGCAGGGGGGTCCTAAGGGGGTGCCATTTTGGGGTGGTCCCCAGGGGGTGCCATTTTTGGAGAGTCCCCAGGGGGAGCCAACTTTGGGTGGGTCCCCAGGGGGTGCCATTTTTCTGGGGGTTCCTAGGGGGTGCCATGTTTGGGGGGTCCCCAGGGGGTGCTATTTTGGGGGATCCCAAGGGGGTGCCATTTTTGGGGGGTCCCTAAGGGGTGCCATTTTTCGGTGGTCCTCAGGGGGTGCCATATTTGTGGGGCCCTAGGGGGTCTCATTTTTGGGCGGTTCCCAGGGGGTGCCACTTTTGGGGGGTTCCCCGGGGGGTGCCATTTGGAGGGGGGTCCCCATTGGGGTGTCAGTTTTTGCAAGCCTCTGAGTAGTGGGTACCTATAGCAGGATTCTCTCCAACCTTCAGTTGGGTTTTGTGGTTCTCTACAATTAATACCACAAGGATTTACAAACACAAAAAGAACAGCAAAGCACAAATGTAACCAATTGAAGATTACAACAAAGTTTGACACCTTGCAAAAACCACACTATCATATCACAAAACCTATACCACACAGAATGCACACTGCACACCATCATACCAAATCGCAAACTGTCCACATTTTACTACCGAGTTTCATGCCCAACCATTTTACAGTTAACAGTTTTACATTTTACCAACCAAGTTTACAAAAATCCATTCCAAAACATTGCATCTTTGGTATTGGTCTTGTTATTGTTGGTGCATTACATACTGCATTTCAAAACACATGCCTAGCATGTGGGCAAACTTAACTAAAGTGTCATATTTTCTCCAATGGTATTAATTGTAGAGAACCACAAAACCCGACCGAAGGTCGGAGAGAATCCTGCTAGTTTAATTATATTTATGTAGTTGCAAATTTAACCCATTTGGTGACAAGAGTGGTGTGGAATGAAGTGCTAACGGTTGTTAGTATGTCAGTTTTATTTGTGAGTGTATTTTTTGATATGTGCAATAAATTTCCATTAGTGTTTTAATGAAACCCGACCGAAGGTCGGAGAGAATCCTGCTAGTATTTTATATTTATCTTACTTGTTTGTTCAAAATTTGTTGTCAGTTTATGACAGAGATAGTTCCATTCTCTGTGCAGCTCCGACTCCGATCCGTAGACAATAGTGGCTTTGGACATTGCAGTGAATTAAATATTTTATCTTTCATTTGTAATCATTGTAATTGCTTCACAAAAGTGATTGCCACATCATTCTGATCATTTTAAGTGCTTAACCATCAAAATCGGTTGAAAATTCATGGAAATATGCACTTCCAAAGGTGAGACCACTGAGAAACTGCCCGATATTTACTTCAGAAATTCCAGCCCGGTGCGGTGCCTTTCGGTGCTAGCACCGGCAACCCGCCGGTGCCCTTCGGTGCTGGTGCCATTTTTTCCAAAAGGCACCGGTGCCGGTGTGGTGCGGTGCCATTTTCAGGCTGGTGCCCCAGGGTGCCAGGTGCCTTTTTCATGAGTTGGCAAAGGTGCCGGTGCGGTGCGGTGCCATTTTTCCCGGTGCCTTTAACATCACTAGTTCCGGGTCCAGGGTGATCGCCTCCGCCGCCAGCCTCGCCCAGGCTGATGAATGATTCTACCGCTGTCATGAGAAATCGTGTACCTTTCATTGCTTTTGCTTGACATCGGTGGAGTGCGATGTTTGGTGAAATAATTTAGGTTGTGTGATGTGTCGTTTTCCCACAGCTAAATATTAGAAAACGTTAAAGGCACCAGAAGCATTTTAGGTTTATTGTTTTTTTTGGTGATTTGTTAGTTTCCAGTGCGTTTTTCAAAAATCACAACGTGCAACCATACCAAATGAAGTGAATTTAAAAAAATAATTGACCGAATGTCGCTCTGTTTACACAAAAAATACCAATGTCTTATCATTTCCCCTACGCTCAAGATAGCGCAGTTTCGGTTTCACCCCTTCGTTCGTGACTACCTATTACGAATAATCCATTAAAAAATAAATTGCAAATGAATAAATAAATAAATACAATATTTAAATAGGTAAATGATGAAGTTCACTTGTTATTTTATTCCGCTGCTGAGCCTTTCTCTCGCAGATAGTGATGTAAAGGCACCGGGGCACCGGTGCCCCGGTGCTGGGCACCGAAGGGCACCAGCACCGGTGCTGGTGCGGTGCCATTGCAATCTTCAGGGGTGCCCTGCTGGTGCCGGTGCCATTTTTTTCAGAATAGCACCGGTGCCGGTGCGGTGCGGTGCCATTTTTTGCCAAAGGTGCTAGCACCAGGGCCAAAGTAAAAGGCACCGGGAAAGGCACCGACCAAGGCTTCATGTGCAGTGCAATTTTGTCCACAGTATGTGCTTATTCATATTTCAAAAAAACAGTGATATATTTACCCAACGGTTTTGTGCTTATTTTGTAAACATCACATCAAATAAATATACCTACTGTGAAATCCATTATACCCGATACGTGATCTGATGAGCGAATCTAAAATTTTGTTGAATTTTAAATAATTTATATTTTATGTTTCTCGTTTTTGTTCAAAATTTGTTGTCAGTTTATGACAGAGATAGTTCCATTTCTCTGTACAGCAACGCTCCAATCAGTAGACAATAGTGGCTATGGGGCATTGTAGTGTATTAAATATTTTAACATTCATTTGTAATCATTGTAATTGCTTCATAAAAGTGATCGCCACATCATTCTGATCATTTTAAGTGCTCAACCATCAAAATCGGTAAAAAATTCATGGAAATATGCACTTCCGAAGGCGTGCCCGCCCACTGAGAAACTGCCCGATATTTACTTCGGAAATTCCAGCCCGGTGCGGTGCCTTTCGGTGCTAGCACCGGCAACCCGCCGGTGCCCTTCGGTGCCGGTGCCATTTGTTTCCGAATGGCACCGGTGCCGGTGCGGTGCGGTGCCATTTTCTGGCCGGTGCCCCAGGGTGCCAGGTGCCTTTTTCAAGCATTGGCAAAGGTGCCGGTGCGGTGCGGTTAGCATTGAAAAAAACGACCGATTTTGAGAAAATATAATTAAATATTATCTCAGAAAATCTCTCAAGAAAAAAATATAATTAAATCTCTTGGCTCATTTTTGAAAATATAATTAAATCTCTGAGAAAATCTCTTGCAGTTCAAAAAAATCTCATCAAATCTCTCAACTTAAAGTATGATTTAATCGATATTTCAAGGTGTTTGAATCATTAAGGGTAGATATTAAGCACATTATGTGTTTTTTAACCTTTTCATTCACAATTTCATATGATTACAGCATATCGTCTACTGATGGCACACTTTGTACTACCACGTATTGAGCATCTGAATAATGAACAAAAATATGGTTTAGGTACATCTTTCCTCATAGTAGAATACATTACTTTCACATGTGATTATCCCCACAGAATTTATCAGATGACTTTTTCACCAAAATATGGTAACTATATTTCCAAAGCATGCAGTCAACTCTTTAGTTGTTAAAATGGCTAGAACCCAGTGCATAAGTTTCACCTGTTGCACAAGTAGCAACATCCAGTGCCAATGTAAACCCGGTGCTTACGTACAGCCCTATAATTGAGCACTGGGTCTTCATGGGAGTGCAGGGGTTCAGTTCTCCAGATTCTCTTTACACTAAACTTGGGTGGGGATATCTCGATGGGGGTTATTATTTCCTCAGCGACATTTTAATGGGGTATTTTGAGGAGGGAGGGTTTATTCAAGTGGGGTTAGTTTGAGGTAATACAGTACTTGAGTACTAAGTAAATACATCTAAAATTCCTCTGAAAAAGTACCAGTAGTCTCTTTTATGTATACTTCTTGTCAGTACTTGAGTACAGAAAATGTATTTCAGATAACGTTTTATTGACTCCTTCATGCCATAGAACAGAAAAAGAGGAGGAAAAAACTACAAATAGGGTGAAAATAGCCAAAAATGGGTATATAAGCAAATATATCATTAAAAACAGATGAAAATTGGTAAAAAAGCACATGATCTAGTGAATTTGAAGCTGCAACTGGGCAAATATAGAGAGATTTTCTCGCGAGATTTTCTCAATCAGAAGAAAATATAATTAAATCTCTCTGGAAAATCATGGAAAAATATAAATCTCACAAAATCTTATATTTTCTGAGATTTTCTGAGATTTTTTAAATATAAATCTCCCAGAGATTTTTTCAATGCTAGGTGCGGTGCCATTTTTCCCGGTGCCTCTAACATCACTACTCGCAGAAGGTCATATTTCGTTAAGTACACCTAAATCATAGTTGCTAAAACGTATCTACCTATTTTTACATGATTAATACGTATACTAGAGTACTTAGTAAATGCATTTACGTTTCCACTGAAAAAAACGTACCTTTACTCGCTTTTATGTATACTTTTTGAAAGTACTTGAGTACAGAAAACGTATTTCAGATGGGTTTTATATAGGCTTTTTCTAGGAATAGAATGGAGAAAAGGGTAAAATACTCCAAAATAGGTATACCTATTTACAAATACCTACCATAGACAAAATTTACAGAAAATAGGCAAAAAGCATATGAACTAGTGAAATTGAATATGAACATGTGCAAATGAGTGTGAAAATCAGTGATCAGGTAGTTGATTGACTTACTAAATCAATCAGTACCAGTCAGGGAAATATATATTCCTGAGCAAAAGGTAAAATGACTGTTTTCTGTACTAAGGGTACGAGTAAAAAATTGAATACTTTATGTTTAAATATACTTAATATACCTTGAAAAGTTTGGTACTTTTAACAACTTTGACATAAATCAGTGACAAAATAGACGGATTTAACCAACAAAAAAACAGGCGAGGCAATGGACCTGTCATCAGAGTTGCAAAAACGTATTTACGTTTACCTGAAATACCCGGTTATTCAGGTATTTATACTTACATTTACGTTTTCATAAAATACCATTACGTTTTGTTACGTTTTCCTGACCGAAATACCCGGGTACCAGAGAAAACGTAAAAAACGTTGAGACCAAAAAATTTTCAGCAAAATGCAACTTCCACCATATAAATTTCCGACAACATAAAAAATTTTGCGCGCAAGCGCGCACTTTTCCCCCACAGAAGCCATATTTTCAATATAGGTGTATTCAATTTTCAAATTATTCTTTAGTTCGACCCCACCTGCAGTGCAGAGCCAAATGCTTATAAAAAAATCAGCGGACGCTGTTATTTAGTGGCTTTCCTCGATTGATTTTGCGCTATTTGAAGATCAAATGTTGAAAGAACTCTAAGAATCGTCGTAATATCAATTTTTGTCACATAACACTTGGGAAAACGTTGACAGAACGTGAAAAATGGACTGAAAGCTGGCAAAAAATAGAAGGGCAGCTTCCAACAGACGGCGTCTCCATAATAGAAAGTTGGTGAAAAATATAGAAGGGCGCCCTTCTATTAGATGAAATATGGTAATAATTTTTTTACGTTTACTTTTTTTTACGTTTTCCCAGGTATTTTAAAAATACCTTACGTTATAGTATTTATACTTTCATTTTGGAAAAGGTATTTACGTTTACGTTTACGTTTTCCAAAAATACCAGTATTTGACCAACTCTGCCTGTCATACCCGCCGCGACGGTACACGATCTCGTTGGACATGCCAGCTAGCTCGCGCTGGCTGTCCATGCTGCGCTCCGAGCACACGTTGGCCAAGCAGCTGTACCACAGCTTCGAGTGCGCCACACCGCCACCCATGTGACTGGTGCCTGGTTCAATCAATGTGATACATGCACAGGTATTATTTGCGAGTGCTGGCGCCAGAAAAGTTGCGATTACAACTACATCGTGATGCGGAAACTTATGACGTAATATTTATTTGTCATGAAAATTGTCTATCTGTGATGGGGTTGAGCACCAAATAGGTAGGTTGAAGTTATCGCGACAAGGACACGAATTGAGCATTGGGCGGAATTTTCGCGACAAATATTACGTGATAATATTTTGTAACACGGTGTAGCTGTAATCGCACCTAAAGTGTCAAAAAAATCTTTGGAATTTTCGAGGAGGAAGCTGATGACATTTTGGATGGTTGGAGTCCAGATTTCAAGGAGGAGATGTATGGTTAGGTGGTGTGTGAACGGTGAAAGATGTCTTTCGTGGTTAATCTCGACGCACCGTTCCAGCTGTGAGCAATTTCCTCGGAAACAACAGCCTTCCGGTGCTTCTCATGTACAACACCATGTATGAATTGTCAGTTTGACTGTGACTTCATCAATCCTGCAATGCGGTGGGCGTGTTACCACTCCCGCACACATCATCCAAGCACAGTTGTTAAAATGTATTTACATTTACTCGAAAAATACATATACATACATACATGTGCTTGTGACAGTTTTTCTATTGTTGTAGTAAACACCTTCCCGGTCACGTCCGGCACCCGATTTTTGATCGTACTTGTGACACCCTATCTCCAGTTCTAGGGCGCGCCAGAAGCTGAAACTTGGAGGAGATATTGGCGCAACCCCCCTCTACCTCGCATGAATTAGGGGGGTCGCGGCGACCCCTCTCAGGGTGGGTCGCCGCGACCCCCCCAATTCATGCGAGGTAGAGGGGGGTTGCGCCAATATCTCCCCCAAGTTTCAGCCTCTGCGGCACCCTAGAACTGGGTATAGGATGTGAGAAGTAAAATAAAAAAATGGGTGCCGGACGTGACCGGGAAGGTGTTTATTACCCGTTTGACGCGCGCCGGCAGTGTGGTAATAAAGTTGATTTGAGTTAATTTGATATACCGTATTACCTCGAAATACCCCAGGGGGTTTATTATTTCGCCAGCAAAATTTGAGGGGGGGGATAATTCGAGGGGGGTTTTATTCGAGGGGGGGGTCTATTATTTCGCCAGAAATTTTCAGAAATTCCGCATACTCAGACGTAGAAAAATCAAGCGTTTACATAGACGTATATGTGTTTTTAGGCATTAATAACTGTATATACACATAAACCCTTCCCTAACATCACTCAATCATCAGTCTTAACGTGTGTTCTGACTTTACAGATCACAAACTGCGGTATTTGTCATGTACGTTCTCTTTACACTCAATTTTAGGGGGGGGTATTGCGAGGGGGGGTTTATTATTTCCTCAGCCGAAATTTAGGGGGGGGGTATTTCGAGGGGGGGTTAATTCAAGGGGGGGATAATTCGAGGTAATAC